>JARQOC010000011.1:75112578-75712578 GCA_033576535.1 Allobates femoralis
CGAGTTCTTCTCTCCCCAATGTTGTGCTTGCCCTCTTTTCTATTTAAAAAGGATTATTTTAATTATTTGTTTACCAAAGTTTAATTTAGTGTATAATATTCTATTTATCTGTAATTTTATCCTAGTTACCAATGCTGATTATGTTCCTGTTCTCACTTGGCACGTAACTATCCACAGTTCCTCACTTCTCCGTGAACTACCCTCTGCTGTTATAAGACGTTAAAAATCATTACAATTATATATGCTTGATTCTATCACGCACTCTAGCGTGCTCTTGCTTTTTACTCACGATCTGTCTCGCTCTTTTCTGTCCCTTTTTATTCTGCGGTTTCCTGCTATGAAGCGGCGTTCATGCACCGTGGCCAGCGGTGATGCCACACAGCTTCAGGGAATGCTTCCGCTTCTGTCACCAGGCTGTCACGTCACTGCGTAGTTGCGACGTCACAATCTCTATAGGTAGGAAGCTCAATACGGTCGGTGGGGCCTTACAGCAGCATAACACGAAGATTAGCAGACCAGTTTTCTTTCCATAGCTAGCTCCGGTGCCTATATATATTTATCCTTATATATTTTAAATAAGAATTTAATCAATATTTCACTAACCATTAACGATCTTGAAAATAAATTCATAAAACATTTTCATATATCCATGTATATGATTAGACTAAACAAACAATGTGCTTGTTGTTTTCTTACTGGACACTTGGTTTAGAGTCAAAGATGCCCATTTTGGGATAAAAATGACTGTTTACAAAGCTGTTTTTCAGCCTCCTTTATTGAGGCCTTATCATCTTGGATGACATTTAAAGATAACCTGTCAGCTTGATTTAGCCCCTTAACCTACCACACTACCTGTCCTGCACCTTGCTAGTACATCCCTAACCAGCCCTCTCTGACCTAAAACTACACTATAATGTTTGAAAAAATGATTTAGTAACTTACATTTTTCTATGGCAATGAGGCATCCAGTCTACGTTCGTAGACGGACATGGGTGGTCTCCAGGACTCAGTCTCCCCCTCCCTGCTCTTATCACGTCCCGCTAAGTGTCATCATTGATTTCCCAGGTGCTCCCCCGGCTCTATCATTCAAGTCTCCCCACTCTGTGTGTATGTCGCTGTTGCGGCATCATGTCCACACCTGCGCCTTGTGAAGTCTTCCGAAGTGCACTGAACTTCTTCATTATGCTTAGTGCACATACCGAGGAGGCACGAGACATCAGACAGGACTGCTGAGCATGTGCACTGAGCATTATGGGGAGACATTTGAATCACTGAGCCAGGGGCGTGCAGGAGAAGGAATGATGATACCAGAGGGGCGTGATAAGAGGGGGGGGGGGGGGGGATGGAGTTCTGCAGACCGCCCATGTCAGTCTATGGACGTAAGCCCTCATTACCAGCTACTAAGTCATTTTTTTACAAACATTATAGTGTAGTTTTAGGTCAGAGAGGGATGGTTAGGGATGTGCTAGCAAGGTGCAGGAACAGGTAGTGGTAGGATAGGGAGCTAAATCGAGCTGACAGGTTCCCTTAAATTACGGTCTGATTTTTACTGACAGAATGGAGAAGGTGGAGAACATTATTTTTTTTCTTTCCACCTCCTGGAAAACCAGATCCCAGTCTGATCAGACTATGGTCAAACTGTGATCCGAGTCTGCTTAGCATAATCAGGCTATTTTTCTTAGATGGAGAACATATGGTCATGTGAACCAAGCCATACCCCAAGCTTTATACAAACTAGCCCTATTGTGAATTTGTTTGTAGGTTTTTGGGATTTCATCTGAGAACAGCATGACGTAGTAGAGTAGAGGGTAGGGGTTGAGCAGAAAGAGAAGCTCCAGCATCACACTGAATTACAGGTATTGTAAGGATAATAGAACTGCACCGTGCATCCCATCCTTATAGTTTATGAGGTCAGAGATAAGTGAGTTTACTAAAGCCAGAAGTATAACAAGTAACAAGAGGTCCCATAACTATACCATGTCCCCTCAATATTGGCTGCCTATAGCAGCATGTGTATGTAACCTCTTAGATGGTGTGCGAGGGGGGGGTAGAAGCAGAAAGAGCAGCTCCAGAATCACGCTGAATTACATGTAGCCTAAGGATATAGAACTGCACTGTGCATCTCATCTGTATAGATAATGAGGGCAGGGACATTCAAAGATTTTTTTTATCTCCCCAGAGTTCCCCTTTAACCATAATTGAGTTTGATCTCCACTAGCTGCTAGACTATGATATGATATAAAAAAATAAAGAAATGTTGATATTTAAAATTATAACAGGTAGAAATGAAACAAGATCTATTTTTATTGCATATTTGGTATTGCATTTTTTATGTTTGTTTTTCAAATGTCAGGGTCACAGGTTCACATGAGGTTTCAAGCGAATAAACAGAGATGTTAATAGAACACATTAAAAAAAACAATATAACACTTCACTGTTATTTATTAATCTGCTTTTATTAAGTGTTAACTTGAAAAATGAACACAGTCATGTATGTTTAATAAGTGGTTGTGGTGGGAATGTTTCAATACAAACACTGAAATGAACAGTGGAATTTATCTAAGTGGAATCATTAACAGGTTTACAGGTTGTGACAAATTCAAAGGCGAACAGAGTAGGAAACTTCCATAGATGTCCTTTATGTCTGCTGTCCAACAACAAGGGAGGGTGAAAGTAGTCATTTATTTACATATTCACTATACTGGAGGCAAAAGTGCCATTTCACATATGTTTGGCTGATGATACCGTAGTGTATAAAAAAAAAAGGGAATATTGGTGACCCGGTGAGGTGCTCTGCTCAAGTAGGGTTCCAACCCGTCAACAATAAACAACATAACTTGGCACAAAAATGGATTCAAGATTTTTAATAAGCAGCTTGTGTAGACAGAATCAAAAATCAAAACGTTTCGGCCTATGGGCCTTCATCAGTTGCTAAACAAAAGAACAAAGAGAATATGATACATGATAAATCCTCATGTTACATAAACGTAAAATACAGAATAAAATGAAATTCAATATTAATTTATACATTAATTCTTGTCACATGCTTCTTCATTTATGATGATGTTTGATTTCACATAGGCTGTATGAAAGAACAAAAAGCCTTGCACAGACAAGAAAGTTCAATAAAACTATATAAATATACAGTGAAAAAAGAGGACTGGCACAAAAACCTAATGGCAACAGTAACCTATAGCATTAAATTGTAATGTAACACTCCCAAAGTAATTTTCCTTTTTCCCTTTTCTATTTGTTTTCTCTCTTTTCTCCTTTTCTTTCTACTTTTTCCTTATCTTCCCCTTTATTTACCCTTTACCATTCTGGATTTCCCTATTTGAACCTTTTTATAAATATTAAATACTTAATTTTTAATTATTATAACATGTTCCTTTTCGGGTATGGTGATCACGGTCTTCTAGTAATGCACATTATGCTATCGTGTCTTGATGACGCGGTATCAAGTGACCTGGTAACTATAGTTACCCGCAACACAGCTTCAGCGCATGCGCGTGCGTCATGATGACGCGACATCCCATGACTCCAGGTTGGTGACGTGGTATCACATGACCAAATAACTATAGTTACCTATAACATAGCTTCTGCGCATGCATGCGCGTCACTATGACGCGATGTCATATGTCTGGCCTGGTTAGGGGGATAAATAAACACGGGATGCAGCGTTTAGTACGCTGTTATCTCCCACACTGAGGTGCTGAAATCCATGAGCGTCATTACCTTGGTGAGTGTTACATTACAATTTAATGCTATAGGTTACTGTTGCCATTAGGTTTTTGTGCCAGTCCTCTTTTTTCACTGTATATTTATATAGTTTATTTCTATTTCTTGTCTGGTTGAAACCTCTTGTCTGTGCAAGGCTTTTTGTTTCTTTCATACAGCCTATGTGAAATCAAACATCATCATAAATGAAGTAACATGGAGACAAGAATTAATGGTATAAATTAATATTGAATTTCAATTTATTCTGTATTTTACATTTATGTAACATGAGGATTTATCATGTATCATATTCTCTTTGTTCTATTGTTTAGCAACTGATGAAGGCCAATAGGCCGAAACGTTTTGCTTTTAGATTCTGTCTACACAAGCTGCTTATTAAAAATCTTGAATCCATTTTTGTGCCAAGTGGCCATGGGGGTCATATCCTGCAATCATGCTCACCTCTCCACATTGCTCCCTGCAGCCCACACCATCTTTCTGTCTGCTGGTCCCATGCATTTGGTCACGTGAGAAACGCACAGGGGTGATATCACTGTGCTGTGCCACTCACATGACCAGATGCTGGCACAGCGCAGACAGCGGCAATAGTGACAGCTGGAGGGAGTAATATGGAGAGAGGTGAGAATGAACCTCCATCACCAAGATAGTTATTGCTTTCCAAGCAATAAAAGATGCATGCAAAACAGGTGACTATTCACACAGGATCACACGGGGCTGCAGCCGCTGATCTGTTGACCCCCTGATTAGCCTTATGTCATATACGCTGCTCCAGATAAACTTTGCCATCTAGACTAGAGGTTCACTGGCAACACACTTCTTGACTTGTTATGCCAAAAATACCACTTTTGGCAGATGTATTACATATAGAAATGTAGCACCCCTTAGCAGGGCCTGTGCCTTTTAGCACATGCTTTGTTCGTAAAGTGGCACCCTACAGAATTAGGCATCACAAATAGCTGCAAATATCTGTAAACTCTGGTGGTGTGGGAAATCAGCTTTTTAGCTATTTAATACAAATGTGATTAGTGCAAAGAGCTATTGGGGAGTACGGTGGTTGGCAGTCCCTATAGGAGAACTCCATAGCCCAGGAGGAGCAATAGTGTTCTCCTTAGATTCAGTGGTGCTGGTCAGAAAGAAGATCAGCCTAAACCTTTGCTATAGTTTCTGTTGGGACACAGCAGGATTTGTGCAGATGCATGCTACATAGTGTCCTGTGCAGTCCTAGTGGTGCCCAACTGCCAAAAAACGACAGCTAGGGATTACCAGTGGAAGTGAGGTGAGGGTGTGTGTGGAGAGCTGCTTGGGGGAGATCTTGAGTTGTCAGCAGTGGAAAGAAAGCTGAATTACTTTCCCGTAAGCTTGAGTGACCATGGAAGACAAGGTTAAAGCGGAGAGGAAAAATTCAAGGGCATAGTATAGAGCCATAATCAGCGGGAGTGAAGAGAGCTGTGACACACTGCCAGAAAGAGAGCTGAGTTCCTAACACAATCAAAGGCTACGACTATGTATATTGAAGTGTGGAAATCCGTATCCTCACCACCATCATAAACTGCTCAGTAAACATGAGTCTAACAGGGCTTTCACACACTGTATTTGCTGCGTATTTTTACGCACGTGCTCTTGCAATTTTTGTAGCCAAAACGAGGAGTGGAACAATCAGAAACAAGTGCTCCACTTCTGTATTTAATCACCCATTCCTGGTTTTAATCAGCCACTCCTGCTTTTGGCTACAAAAACTGCAAGAGCACTCGCGTAAAAATACGCAGCAAATACGCAGTGTGTGAACTGACCTGCCTAAGGGTCTTTGGGAACTCGGTGCCCGGTCATTTACTGTAAGGGCCCCTTTACACGCCTCCACTGAAAGGTAGCAACTGCCTGGCATTGGGGATAGTTATGCCTGTTGCATGAAATTGCTACGAAATGGCGACGTGTAAATAGGGAAATGCCTTCCTGTGTCCTGTAGTGGACTCAGATACCTGTTGCTGAGCCGTGCTCAAAAAACGAAAGCAACAGAAAGGCACAATTGCCATGGTAGTGGCGTCTAAACGGGGCACAGGCATGGATGTTGCGTCCCCTAGTGATTTCACAGGGGTGTGCCACAGCGTCATGGATACCATGCCCCATCAGCCATCATTGGTGGGGGCTACTGTGTAACCATTGGCTGTCCCTGCACAGGGCGCCATATTTAAAGAGCTGACCATTCACACTACACATTTACAATGGCGTCATGTATTAGCCAGCCTTCCTGCGCAGGCTGGACAATCATGATGCTATTGCGTTTTCCAATCACCGTACGAGCGTCACGTAATATACAACTCTGTCACGCCTAGGAACTTGCGGGGCGAAATATGTACGCCCATATTCCTTTGTGGTAGCGGCGTGTAAACCAGGGAAGATACTCAACAGGAAGTAAGCCGCAGGAGCTGTCGGCACTTCCGGGGAACGCAGATACCTTCAGTGGAGAACGCAATGGCGGCATGTATATGCGGCATTAGCGATCGGTATCCACCGTTAAAAACTGTGCACGTGTGGTGGATACCTGTTGCTAGCAACAGTGGAAGCTGTAAAAGGTACCTTAAGGAGATGTCACTGGTGGCCTGCCCGGGCCCGTAGCCCTGGGGGTCGCTGAACAAAAGGAGAAAAAATAAAAGGATAAAGTCTCGTGATGCCACCTGTGGTATCTGGTGAAGGCACCAGCACTGCTGCAGAACTACGGGGATGATCGACGGCAGCTTGGGTAGTACTGCTCCCCACAGGCTTAGCGGGGTTCCCAGGGCAGTAATGGGTTGACGGGGTTAGCACAGCGAGGTGGCTAGGCAAGCTGGGCTCTGCTACAGTCTCTAGGCTGGACAGGTTCAGGGATGGAAAAACTGACACACTAGGAATCGTTTCTGTACCTTTTTTCCAGGTGGTTGGGAAGCACTTCTGGATTTCCACAATGAGTGATGGATAAGACCTCCTTGTCTCTTTTCCCTTGGTGAAGTCTCTTGACCTATGTAGAACTAGGCCTGACCTCCTCTATGTCTCTCTCTCTCACCTGTGTTGTAGTGTCGAGAACCTTTGTGTGTGCTACAGCTATGACCCTTCCTGCGATCCCTGGCTTCCTCGTTGGTTGCGTTACAGGTTTCCGGGAGACTGGAGTCTCCTCAGTGAACCAGTCTTTTCTGCTGGGCTAGATGCTCTCCTGCAGACTTGGACTCCGGTGTCGGGGTTGCTTTCTGGGGTGAACCGGTATGGCTCCTCTGACCCGGTCTGCTCCTTTACTCTGTCTTCCTCATGCCTTGCCTTTGACCTCACTCTTAGACCCTTACACTGACTAGTCTGGTCTACTGGCTCAGGCCTAGCGTGGCTCCAATACACCAGGACGTCTTCACAGTACTGCTGCGTACTGCACGGACTAACTGACACTTCACAGTCCTCTCTGGAACTGCACTGCCTAACTCCGCCCCCGGCACCGTTATTTATAGGGGATCTTGTTTAAGGACAGCAAGTGGAGCTCCCCCTTCAGGTCTGGGGTGGAAGGTGCTGTGTGTGTAAGGGTACCTGTTGTGGAAATCCTTCAATGCTTTAAGTGGTTCTGTGGCTACATCTAATGGCAGTGTGCCACATTCCCCTTTAGTTAACATCAGTACTCCTGGACTGAGAAACATTTTCAAACATTCAACAACAACAATAACAAATATATTACAGAGTATCAAAAATCAAAAATGTTCAAAAACCACTGCAAAGATGGTGGGAAGTAAGTAGAAAGCAGTCCATATGGCGCTAGTCCATCCGCCGCAGGCTGTAACAGAGTTTGTTGTCACAATCAGTCCTGTTACCATGGTCCATGTTTAAAGGTAAAGTGGGGAAAATCCAGAGAAAATGTTTAAGTCCTTACAGCAAGTCTCTATAGGTTCAGGATTTACATGAGTTTAAAGTCTTTCAGAGTCCATTACATACAAAACAAACATTTTCCCTATGGGTGTTTCTGCTTAGGAGACCTGGTACCTCCTCTCCACCCCAGGCACTTTCTGTTCCTAACATAATGTGTATGGGGCTAGGCCCAGATCCTCCACCCTTCTGTACACTACTATTTACATTTAATGTACATTCTAGTTCATATTTACAGGTTACCCCTTTTCATATCTTATACTTTACACATTATAACCATTTTCCATACCTGGACAGGGGTTGACCTTGGCTACTACGACAAGACCTACGTAGTGCATGTGTCTCAGGTGGTGCGCTCAACACTATGTGATGTGTAGAAGTATATGTGTTGTGGGTTGCTCTATGTATAGTAGACAAACTGGGTAACTGTTTGCGTGGCCTTAGTCTCACTACAGAAAAATAGGAGATATCTGCTGCAACATTGACACTAAATGTGCACAATTCATGAGTGCAATGAGTGGCCGAGCTGCACAGCTAATACAAGTAAAATGATAAAATGTATTATTTTAGCAATCACTGCCCTGGAACATAATACAAATAGGAAGACTTAGCTTCAGCAGTGGCCACTGCGGAGTGCCGGTGACCGATGCCAAGGTGCTTCCATCTCATCGGGTCCTAACACTATGACTAACAGAGTTGTGAAATGTGAGTGGGTTTATATGCCCTTATTTCTAATTGAAAAAGGAAAAGTATGTGCTGGACTCCAACAAGATGGAGACCTCAGCTGGCTTCCGGGCAGGGAAGGGGGAGGGGAAAGAGAGAGCTCAGTCAAAAAGGGATACATAATTAATAGTATGGATGACTGGCATCTAATCTCTAAGTGCAGGTGCAAGCAGAAAAAAACATACTAATGAAAAATAGGAGATATCTGCTGCAACACTGACACTAAATGTGCACATTTCATGAGTGCAATGAGTGGCCAAGCTGCACAGCTAATACAAGTAAAATGATAAAATGTATTATAGCAATCACTGCCCTGGAATATAATGCAAATAGGAAGACTTAGCTTCAGCAGTGGCCACTGTGGACTGCCCGGTGACCGATGCCAAAATGCTTCCATCTCACCGGGTCTTAACACTATGACTAACAGAGTTGTGAAATGTGAGTGGGTTTATATGCCCTTATTTCTAATTGAAAATGGAAAAGTATGTGATGGACTCTTCACAGTACTGCTGCATACTGCACGGAATAACTGACCCTTCACAGTCCTCTCTGGAACTGCACTGACTAATTCTGCCCCCAGCACCGGTATTTATAGGGGATCTTGCTTAAGGACAGCAAGTTGAGCTCCCCCTACAGGTCTGGGGTGGAAGGTGTTGTATGTGTAAGGGTACCTGTTGTGGAAATCCTTCAATGCTTTAGGTGGTTCTGTGGCTCCCTGTAATGGCAGGGTGCCACAGAACGCACCCTTATTGTGCTGCACTTGAAGTCTGGACAAGTTCTATTGAGAGCGGCTGATCTTGTATCACCATCCACAACTCTAACCCCTTATTTTGCTGAGGAATCCCTGCCAGCTGGAGAGAACACAGAGACAGTTGGCCGCCATTACACCTCATCTCAATGGAGACCGACCCAGACAATAGTCTATATAGGAATGATTCCATTGGCAAAATTTCCCAGCAGAGGCACTAAATATAGTGCCCAAATATATTATGAACCTATCTGAACAAGCACTAGAAACATGCTTTGCCTTATAACTCATTTAGGGTGCGTGCACACGGTCCGGAGGAGCTGCGTGTTGGACGCAGCTCCTCTGGACCTAAGTGAAGCCGAGGGGAGACCGCAGGGAGACCGAAGCCGCCCTGTACTCACCATGTGCGGCAGGTGCAGGGCGGCTTCTCCCTGCAGTCACCCGATGGGAGTCGCTTCCGATTACGCAGCATGAAATTAACATGCTGCGGAGGAGCGGACTCCCGACAACCCGCACCGCAGCTCCAAACACGTGGCGGGTTCAACATAGTGTGGATGGGATTTCTTGAAATCCCATCCACTATCCTATTACTGTACTACACAGCGTTTTGGACGCAGCGGCAAGACGCTGCGTACACTGATCGTGTGCATGCACCCTTACTCTATATTTCTACAACTATTTAGGGGTTTTGTACCATATATTTATGCTGATAAAGTTTACTTGATGTCATTTTTGCTGATTCGCTGATGCCGGTTTATACCTAGACTATAGAAACCAGTGTGTGTAGGAATAGGATGGCTTAATAAACTTGCTTTTGTATGCATTGCTGAAGTTAGTAAAATTAATGAACTTCTTTGTTAATAAAAGCAGAGCAGAGTTTGACCTAATTGACTTCTCATTACTGGATTACCAGACTGCTGTTATCTGACACCTGCTGCAGAATCAGATCTGTGTTTCTGAACAAAACCTCTTTCAGCCTGAGTATGTGGGGTCACTGCAATGCTGTCACCGTCTTCATGTTTTAGAAAGAACAGGCATTAGATACTATAAAGATCTCTAAACCATTCTGGAGGCGGCAAGTAGCGCCCAACTAACCCACTGACCTGCATCTAGAAAATATGCTTTGGTTCGGCTGTGTTTAACCATGTCTTTGTTTTTGACAAGCTATTCAGAGCATCCACTTATAGTTCGTATGATCAAGATAAATGTAAAGTCTTTAAGCAGACCGCATAGTCTTAATTAAAGTGAACCTCTCCACAAGCGGTAAATTATTTTGACAAGTTGGAAAATTTACCGCAAGATTAATTTTTGCTTTGGAGGACTACTACAAAGACCTATCTGACCATTGTAAGGATAAACATCTGCAACAATTAATTGTATATTTTTATATTTATGACCATGAGATCAGACGACATGCAAGGTTTGTTTGAGTGTAATGCTATGTGCACGCGCTGAGTATATGGTTGCACAAGATTTTCACTAAATCTGCATCTCATGGCAGAAAAATGAACCAAAAACATGATTTGTTCTTGATGCCTTAGAACAGGGGTCTCAAACTCCAGGCCTCGAGTTCTATATTATTAAGAGAAGTGCTTTTTTTGTAAAAAGAATATTTACAAGTACTGATGCGAGGAGCGAGGGGGAAAGTTGGGTGCTGCCATGCGCTGGCGGCCGTGATTAAGAAGCGGGGGGGCTTGTTGTCAGGCATCGGCAGTAGCCGTGATTAAGGAGCAGGTGGGGGGTGCTGTCAGGTGCCGGCGGCTTGAGGTGCGAGGGGGGGGGCTGTTTGTTGTCAGGCGCCGGCGGCCGTGATTAAGAAGCGGGGGGGGGGGGGCTGTTGGGCAATCCTGTGCACCAGGCAGTGGACGGCAGTTCCCATACAACTCTGCCCTCCCTCTGCATATTTTCCGGTACGCACGTACCCCCACAAGAAAAGCACTGATTAAGAGACTAAAAAGTGCAATAGGGTCTTATCTCAAGGGGGCAGGTTGCCCCTGTGCAAGGTGCTTACCTGATTGGGTTGTGCGACCCACAACCGGTGTATGCGCGTGCACAGCTGCTGCTGGATCCACACTTCCACGTGTAATACGGTGTTCAACTGGAATAGGGGGATAAAAAGTGTCTGCTGATCCGCGCTACTGTAAAGAAGAGACCGGACCAGAGGTCTGATGCAACGGTGTTCTATTATTCCGATGCGCTTCGGAGCCTGCTGTGCTCCTTCTTCAGGGATTACAAATATCAAGAGCCCATATAGCAGCCTGCGTTTTATACATTCAAATAATGCCAAACAATTAGAGACGTCATGATAACGTTGGAAAAATGGGTGGATATATATGACGTATGCTGACACATGATCTCTAAAATGATTGTGTCAGCTCAATAGATGGATCAGCAAATAATATGGTATTTTTATAAGCGTTTTTATATTTTATCACTATGGTTTTTTATTGATATTTTAGAGATCATGTGTCAACATACGTCATATTTATCCACCCATTTTTCCAACGACATCATGACGTCTCTAATTGTGTGGCATTATTTGAAAGTATAAAACGCAGACTGCTATATGGGCTTCTGTTTTTTTTAATCCCTGAGGAAGGAGCACAGCAGGCTCTGAAACGTGTCGGAATAAAAGAACATCGTTGCATCAGTACACTGGTCGAGTCTCTTCTTTACCAAGGAGAGGTATATATTTATGTAATCAATCAGTGAGTACACGATGGTCAGAGGGCTATATAATTATACGGAGGATTATAGAGACTGGATTTTCTTATATGGAGTACTATAGAGGCTACATTATACTGCATGAAGGATAATAGAGGCTGTATTATGCTATATGGAGGATATAGAGGCAGCATTATACTACAATATATTAAGGACTATAGAGGCTGCATTATGCTATATGGAGGATTATAGAGGGTTCATTATACTATATGGAGGACTATAGAGGCTGCATTATACTATATGGAGGACTATAGAGGCTGCATTATACTATTATGGAGGATTATAGAAGCTACATTATATATTTTTTTAATGGGAAGAGGGTCATCCACTGGATATCTGAAATTGCTACATGATTCAGATATCCAGTGGCATTGAGGTTTCCATTGATGAAGAATGGTCCCACTATCTTTGTACCACATATACCACACCGTGCCATCAATTTTTGTGTTAGTGTCAGACCAATAGGGAGGTTTTGTTAACTTTACCATTCACAAAAAAGTTTGCCTCATCACTCATCTGAAGGCAATTGTTATGCTGTGAAGATCGAGATGTGCAGCATCTGAAACAAGGGATATTGGAAGCCTGTGCTAGCATTTCTTCTGCGGTGTTGCTATCAACAGAGTGAGAGAAGAGTGTCAAGAGTGAGAGAAGAGGGTTGCATTTAAAATCCAACACAATGGGCAGCACTTTGAACACTTTATAAGTGGTCATAAACTTGAAAATAACTCATGAAAGAATAAAGTTACTTTAAAACCAAGCACACCATTATTTTTCTTATGAAATTCTCAATAGGTTTGATGTGTCACATGACCCTCTTCCCATTGAAAAAAATAAAGTTGGATCCAAAATAGCCAACTTCAAAATGGCGGCCATGGTCTCCACCCATCTGGAAAAGTTTTCCACCTCCCATATTCTAATGTGCCACAAACAGGAAGTTGATATCACCAACCATTCCCATTTTATTTAGGTGCATCCATATAAATGGCCCTCCCTGTACTATATGAAGGACTATAGAGGCTTTATTAAACTATATGGAGGATTAAAGAGCATGCATAATACTATATTGAGGATTATAGAGGCTTCATTATACTATAAGAAGAATTATAGAGGCTGCATTATATATAATGAAGGCTATTGAGGCTGCATTATACCATATGGAGGACTATAGAGGCTTAATTATACAATATGGAGGATTATAGAGAATGCATTATACTATATTGAGGATTATAGAGGCTTCTTTATACTATAGAAGGATTACAGAGGCTGCATGATACCATATGGAGGGCTATAGAGGCTGCATTATACTATATGGAGGAATATATAGGATGCGTTATATTACAGTGTATGAAAACGTTTGGGCACCCCTCTTAATCTTACTCTTTTTTTTTTTGTTTAAAATTGTTTTTTTGCAACAGCTATTTCAGTGTGATATATGTAATAATTGATGGACACAGTAATATTTCTGGATTGAAATGAGGTTTATTGTAGTAACCAAAAATTTTAAATATGCATTATTTCAAAATTTGACAGGTGCCAAAGTATGGGCACCTTTCTGATTTTCATGATTTGAATACTCCTAACTACTTTTTACTACTTACTGAAGCACTAAATTAGTTTGGTAACCTCATTGAGCTTTGTACTTCATAGCCCAGTGTATCCAATCATGAGAAAAGCTATTTCAGGTGTCCACTTGCAAGTTGTTCTCCTAGTTGCATCTTCTCTGAGGAGTGGCATCATGGGCTCCTCAAAACAGCTCTAAATGATCTGAAAAAAAGATTGTTCAACATAGCTGTTCAGGGTAAGGATACAAAAAGTTGTCTCTGAGACCTGTCAGTTTCCACTGTGAGGAACAATAGTAAGGAAATGGAAGACCACAGGGACAGTTCTTGTAAAGGCCAGAAGTGGCAGGCCAACAAAAATATCAGACAGGAAGAGAAGAAGAATGGTGAGAACAGTCAAGAACAATCCACAGACCACCTCTAAAGACCTGCAGCATCATCTTGCTGCAGATGGTGTCACTGTGCATCGGTCAACAATACAGCGCACACTGCACAAGGAGAAGCTGTATGGGAGAGTGATGCGAAAGAAGCCGTTTCTGCATGCACGCCACAAACAGAGTCGCCTGAGGTATGCAAAAGCACATTTGGACAAACCAGTTTAATTTTGGAAGAAGGTCCTGTGGACTGATGAAACAAAGATTGAGTTGTTTGGTCATACAACAAGGCATTATGCATGGCGCCATAAAAACACAGCATTCCAAGAAAAACACTTGCTACCCACTGTCAAATTTGGGGGAGGGTCCATCATGCTTTGGGGCTGTGTGGCCAATGACTGCACCGGGAATCTTGTTAAAGTTGAGGGTCGCATGGATTCCACTCAGTATCAGCAGATTCTTGAGAATAATGTTCAAGAATCAGTGTCAAAGTTGAAGTTACGTCGGGGATGGATCTTTCAGCAAGACAATGATCCAAAACATCGCTCCAAATCTACTCAGGCATTCATGCAGAGGAACAATTACAATGTACTCGAATGGCCATCCCAGTCCCAGACCTGAATATCATTGAACATTCTGTGGGATGTTTTGAAGTGGGCTGTCCATGCTCGGCGACCATCAAACTTAACTGAACTGGAATTGTTTTGTAAAGAGCAATGGTCAAAAATACCTTCATCCAGGATCCAGGAACTCATTAACAGCTACAGGAAGCAACTAGAGGCTTTTATTTTTGCAAAAGGTGGATCTACTAAATATTAATGTCACTTTTCTGTTGAGGTGCCCATACTTTTGCACCTGTCAAATTTTGAAATAATGCATATTTCACATTTTGGGTTAGTACAATAAACCTCATTTCAATCCTGAAATATTACTGTGTCCATCAGTTATTACATATATCACACTGAAATAGCTGTTGCAAAAAAACAATTTTAAACAAAAAAAAAAAGAGTAAGGGTACCTTTACACGCGGCAACTTTTCTAGGAATTTCACTGGCAACTTACTGGTTGCAGTGAAATCATGGACACATTGTTCTATCTTGTTGCTGTGTACAAATGGAACAATCTCTCCATGATTTCACTGCAACCAGTAAGTTGCCAGCGAAATTCCTGGAAAAGTTGCCGCGTGTAAAGGTACCTTAAGATTAAGAGAGGTGCCCAAACATTTTCATATGACTGTATATAGGAGGATGCTGCATTTTAATATATGGAGGACCATAGAGACTAAACTATATTATATGGATGACCATAGAGGCTGAATTATATTATATGGAGGATTATAGAGTTTGTATTATGCTACATTGAGGACTATGGAGGCTACATTATAATATACTGTATGTAGACTGCATTATATTATATGTAGGCTACTTTTCCAAAGTGGGATTTTAAAAGTGGACTGCAGAGATATTCCAGAGATGTATTACCTATACTTCCCAATGCTGTGATGCCCTGATCTGACAATATATCATCTTCTTCTTCATTCCCAGGTATGGACACATTGACTTGCTACTGGCGTATCTAACTTCTGCTGTATCCAATCACTGTGTGCCTCTCATGTAATTGATGGTATGGACACATTGACTTGCTACTGGCTATCTAACTTCTGCTGTATCCAATCACTGTGTGCTCTCATGTAATTGATGATATGGACAAATTGACTTGCTACTGGCGTATCTAACTTCTGCTGTATCCAATCTCACTGTGTGCTCTCATGTATTGATGGTATGACATATTCTCCATCTGCTTTGTACCTTAGAATATGCATATTCTCTCCTCCTGCCTGCGTCTCTCTCTATTGCTGATCCGGCCCAAACATTTCTCTTAGCAGTAATTTGTCTGCTTAATTGTCCCCTGCTGTGTTGTATCCTTCTTCCTCCTCTGACCCCTCCCTTCTATATACCTGGCATATTGTCTGATGACCACAAGAGTTATAAATTGCAAGGTCTTAGGCCTCTGTGATTTTCCAAAGTGGGATTTTAAAAGTGGACTGCAGAGATATTCCAGAGATAAGCCAGAGGTAACCAGAAGGTAACAACTCTACCCGTCTACTAACTCTCATAATTTTTCTTTGATCAATATATCAAAATGTCCTTCAGTTCAATGCCTTTATATCTTCCTTCCTTCCCTTCTACCAGAAACTTTATATCTATGTGTGTTAGTCATCCACTTTTACCGCCCAATTCCCCCTCCATCACCCTTTATCCACATCAGCCCCTCTTAACTCCCTTTACTATGTCCAGCTCCCATACTTTCTTCACCCTACTCAATAAGCTAAGCCCATCATATTCCAGGGTCTTGCATCAACAAAAACAATGTCATAGAGCCAAAAATTACTTGCTCCTTCTCCTTCTACTACTGCTCATGTCAGGCGATATTTCTTCCAATCCTGGACCACCCTCTTCCAACTTCAACCCTCCCCCCACCTCACATAGAAATCCCACTAACCTCATTAGCATTACCTGCACACCTTCATCTCCCTCTTTTAAATGTGCCCTCTGGAATCCACGGTCTGCATGCAACAAACTTCCCTTTATCCACAACTACTTTCTCACTAACTCTCTTAACCTTTTAGCCCTCTCTGAATCCTGGATCCAGGACTCAGACACTGCTTCCCTGCTTCTATCTCCTACGATGTTTACACTTCTCCCATTCCCCGAGACCTGGGAACAGACGTGGTGGTGGAGTTGGCTTACCCCTGTCCCCACAATGTACTTTCCAGGTCATCCCCTCCCACTCCATCACTCTCATTCCCTTTTTTTGAGGTCCACACAATTAGGCTGTTCCATCCCCTCCCCCTCAGAGTAGCGGTGGTTTACCGCCCCCCAGGTTCACCCACCCACTTCCTCAACCACTTCGCCACGTGGCTGCCGCACTTCATGTCCTCAGAATTAACAACCTTCATCCTGGGAGACTTTAACATTCTCATAAACAGCCCCAACTCCCCATCTGCATCCCAGCTCCTATCTCAAACCACTTTGTTTGGCCTCTCGCAGCTCTCAACCTCTGAGACACACAAGGATGGTAACACCCTCGACCTGGTCTTTACCCAACTCTGCTCTACCTCTTCCTTAGACAACTCATCTTCTTCTCTCTCTGATCACAACATTCTCTCCTATTGTAGACTAAAAAAATCTTAAATAAAATCACAGATATATGTTTTTTAACCGTGTACTGGATATTTATTAAAATTATTTTTATAAAAAATGCTTTAAAACATTAAAATCCTGATGTGTATATATATATATATATATATATATATATATATATATACATACACTAGCTGTACTACCCGGCTACGCCCCGGGTTAATAAATAACTGATGTTAGCTATAACAAAATAAAATTTGAATATGTCATATTAATGACCTGTAGGAAAATAGAAGCTGAGCTGTAATTGGTTGCTATAGGCAGCCTGATAAATCTCCAGCCAACAGTAAACCCTCCCCCTGGCCGGGCAGTATATGTTATCTCACACATACACATAATAGACAGCTCATGTTACTGACATCTGCCTTAATTCCCTATATAGCACATGTGTTGCACATTGTCTGTTTTTCATCAGATGTTTATTTTTTTAAATTAAAGATAGCACACGTATGAGGCGATTTGTGCACATCTGTGTTTGTGTGGTGTGTGTGTCCCTGGGGTGTGTCTGTGTCCCTGTGGGGTGAGTGCATGTGTCCCCATAGGGTAGTATGTGTTTGTGTCCCTGTGGGGGGGGGGGTCTGTGTGGTGTGTGTGTCTCTTTGTGGTGTGTGCGTGTCCCTGTGGGGTGAGTGCATGTGTCCCTATAGGGTGTGTATGTGTGTGTGTCCTTGTGTGGGGGTCTATGTGTGTCTCTGTGTTGTGCGTGTCTCTTTTTGGTGTGTCTGTGTCCTTGTGAGGTGAGAGCATGTGTCCCTATAGGGTATGTATGTGTGTGTGTCCCTGTGGGGGGGTCTGTGTGGTGTGTGTGTGTCTCTGTGTTGTGTGTGTCTCTTTGTGTGTGTGTGTGTGTGTCCCTGTGGGGTGAGTGCATGTGTCCCTATAGGGTGTGTATGTGTGTGTCCCTGTGGGGGGTGTCTGTGTGGTGTGTGTGTCTCTGTGCTGTGTGTGTCTTTGTGTTGTGTGTGCGTGTGTGTCCCTGTGGGGTGAGTGCATATGTCGCTAAAGGGTGTGTGTGTCTCCGTGGGGGGTGTTTGTGTGTGTCTCTGTGTTGTATGTGTCTCTTTGTGGTGTGTGTGTTCGGGTGAGTAACCAATGTTGGGGCTGCACCTTAGCGACTATACACTTGCTGTTACTCTTTGAGTGCGTGTGGTGTGTTATACATGTCCCCGTGCATGGTGAATATCCCATGTTGGGGCCCCACCTTAGTGACTATATACTGGTATATGCTGTTAGTCTTTGGCACTGTCATTAAGCCCCTCTCATTCCCAACTGTCAACTGGTAACTGTCACTTTTTCCACATTATGGAGATAGGGGGCAAAATTGTTTGGTGAACTGGAACGCGCAGGGTTAAAATTTCGCCTCACAACGTAGCCTATGACGCTCTCGGGGTCCAGACGTGTGACTGTGCAAAATTTTGTGGCTGTAGTTGCGACGGTGTAGATGCCTATCCCGGACATACATATACACATTCAGCTTTATATATTAGACTAGCTGTAGTACCCGGCTACGCCCGGGTTAATAAATAACTGATTTTAGCTATAACAAAATAGAATTTGAATATGTCATATTAATGACCTGTAAGAAAATAGAAGGTGAGCTGTGATTGGTTGCTATAGGCAGCCTAATAAATCTCAAGCCAACAGTAAACCATCCCCCCGGCCGGGCAGTATATGTTACCTCACACATACACATAATAGACAGCTCATGTGACTGACATCTGCCTTAATTCCCTATATGGCACATATGTTGCACATTGGCTGTTTTTAATCAGATGTTTATGTTTGGAAATTAAAGATAGCACACATATGAGGCGAGTTGTGTGAGGTGATTTGTGCAGATCTGTGTCTGTCTGTGTGGTATGTGTGTCCCTGGGGGTGTGTGTGTGTTCCTGTGGGGTGAGTGAATGTGTCCCTATAGGGTTTGTATGAGTGTGTCCCTGTGGGGGTGTTCTGTGTGGTGTGTGTCTCTGTGTTTTTATGTGTCTCTTTGTGGTGTGTGTGTTTGTGTGTGTGTGTCCCTGTGGGGTGAGTGCATGTGTCCCTATAGGGTGAGTATGTGTGTGTGTCCCTGTGGGGGGGGTCTCTGTGGTGTGTGTCTTTGTGGTGTGTGTTCCTGTGGGGTGAGTGCATGTGTCGCTATAGGGTGTGTGTTTGTCCCCGTGGGGTGTGTGTGTGTGTGTCTCTTTGTGGTGTGTGTGTGTCCCTGTGGGGTGAGTGCATGTGTCGCTATAGGGTGTGTGTGTCCCCTTGGGGGTGTGTGTTGTGTGTGTCTCTGTGTTGTGTGTGTCTCTTTGTGGTGTGTGTGTGTTTGTTCGGGTGCGTGGTGAGTATCCAATGTTGGGGCTTCACCTTAGCAACTATACACTTGCTGTTACTCTTTGTGTGCGTGTGGTGTGTATGCATGTCCCCGTGCGTGGTGAATATCCCATGTTGGGGCCCACCTTAGTGACTGCATTCTGGTATATGCTGTTAGTCTTTGGTGCTGTCATTAAGCCCCTCTCATTCACAACTGTCAACTGGTAACTGTCTCTTTTTCCCCATTATGTAGATAGGGGCAAAATTGTTTGGTGAATTGGAATGCGCGGGGTTAAAATTTCGCCTCACAACGTAGCCTATGTTGCTCCCGTGGTCCAGACGTGAGACTGTGCAAAAGTTTGTGGCTATAGCTGACAGCTGTCGATTTTCCTCCAACACTTTTCCATTCACTTTTTCCCCATTATGTAGATAGGGGCAAAATTGTTTGGTGAACTGGAACGCGCAGGGTTAAAATTTCGCCTCACAATATAGCCTATGACGCTCTCTGGGTTCAGACATGTGACTGTGCAAAATTTTGGGGCTGTAGTTGCGACGGTGTAGATGCCAATCCCGGATATACACACATACACACACATACACACATTCAGCTTTATATATTAGATATACAGTTATATCTATAATTCAATGAATATCTCATTACTCTTCTGGACAGGGTTCTGTTCCATTAGTGGGGGTGATGTCTCTCAGAATCCATATGGGGTGCCCTTAAAAACATTTAGTGTATCAGTATATTATATATATATATATATATATATATTTTCTATTGGCTATTATTGTATACTAGCTGTAGTACCCGGCTACCCCGGGTTAATAAATAACTGATGTTAGCTATAACAAAATAGAATTTGAATATGTCATATTAATGACCTGTAAGAAAATAGAAGCTGAGCTGTGATTGATTGCTATAGGCAGCCTAATAAATCTCCAGCCAACAGTAAACTCTCCCCCTGGCCGGGCAGTATATGTTACCTCACACATACACATAATAGACAGCTCATGTGACTAACATCTGCCTTAATTCCCTATATTGCACATGTGTTGCACATTGGCTGTTTTTAATCAGATGTTTATGTTTGGAAATTAAAGATAGCACACGTATGAGGCGAGTTGTGTGAGGTGATTTGTGCACATTTGTGTCTGTCTGTGTGGTGTGTGTGTCCCTGGGGTGTGTGTATGTGTGTGTCCCTGTGGGGTGAGTGCATGTGTCCCTATAGGGTGTGTATGTGTGTGTGTCCCTGTGGGGAGGCGGTGTCTGTGGTGTGTGTCTCTGTTGTGTGTGTCTCTTTGTGGTGTGTGTTGTCCCTTTGGGGTGAGTGTCTTTGTGGTGTGTGTATGTGTCCCTGTGGGGTGAGTGCATGTGTCCCTATAGGGTGTGTATGTGTGTGTGTCCCTGTGGGGGGGGGGGTATGTGTGGGGTGTGTGTCTCTGTGTTGTGTGTGTCTCTTTGAGGTGTGTGTGTGTCCCTGTGGGGTGAGTGCATGTGTCCCTATAGGGTGTGTATGTGTGTGTGTCCCTGTGGGGGGGGTTGTCTGTGTGGGGTGTGTGTCTCTGTGTTGTGTGTCTCTTTGTGGTGTGTGTGTCCCTGTGGGTGAGTGCATGTGTCCCTATAGGGTGTGTATGTGTGTGTGTGTCCCTGTGGGGAGGTCTGTGTGGTGTGTGTGTGTCTCTTTGTGTGTGTGTGTGTGTCCCTGTGGGGTGAGTGCATGTGTCCCTATAGGGTGTGTATGTGTGTGTGTCCCTGTGGGGGGGGTCTGTGTGGTGTGTGTGTGTCTCTTTGTGAAGTGTGTGTGTCCCTGTGGGGTGAGTGCATGTGTCCCTATAGGGTGTGTGTGTGTCCCCTTGGGTGTGTGTGTGTTTCTTTGTGGTATGTGTGTGTTTGTTCGGATGCGTGGTGAGTATCCAATGTTGTGTCCTATAGGGTGGCTATGTTTGTGTGTCCCTGTGGGGGGGTCTGTGTGGTGTGTGTGTCTGCGTTATGTGTGTCTCTTTGTGGTGTGTGTGTGTGTCTCTGTGGGGTGAGTGCATGTGTCTCTATAGGGTGGCTATGTGTGTGTGTGTCACTGTGGGGGGGGGTCTGTGTGGGGGGGTCTGTTTTGTGTGTGTCTCTTTGTGGTGTGTGTGTGTGTCCCTGTGGGGTGAGTGCATGTGTTGCTATAGGGTGTGTGTGTGTCCCCTTGGGTGTGTGTGTCTCTGTGTTGTGTGTGTCTTTGTGGTGTGTGTTTGTTCGGGTGCGTGGTGAGTATCCAATGTTGGGGCTGCACCTTAGCGACTATACACTTGCTTTTACTCTTTGTGTGCATGTGGTGTGTATACATGTCCCCGTGCGTGGTGAATATCTCATGTTGGGGCCCCACCTTAGTGACTATATGCTGGTATGTGCTGTTAGTCTTTGGCGCTATCATTAAGCCCCTCTCATTCACAACTGACAACTGGTAACTGTCACTTTTTCCCCATTATGTAGATAGGGGCAAAATTGTTTGGTGAATTGGAATGCGCAGGGTTAAAATTTCACCTCACAACATAGCCTATGACGCTCCCGGGGTCCAGATGTGTGACTGTGCAAAATTTTGTGGCTATAGTTGCAACAGTGTAGATGCCAATCCCAGATATACATACACACACACACACACACATTCAGCTTTATTTATTAGATTAAGCTTGGATGGTTTCTATTACCTCTATATATTGCTCAATATGTTATATCTTGTCGGGCTATGTATTGCTTGATGTGGATTTCCTCCTTTTTTGCGGTGCTTCCTTATAAAAATGTTTGTATTAGTATGTTGTTGTATGAGGGATCAAAATATCCCTGTGTTTTTGTGCTCACCTGTTTTTTTCTTGCAGGGGTGGCTGGACACCACAGCCACCCCTGCAAGAAAAAAAACAGGTGAGCTGCTGGAGGAAGGTTGAGTGAACTGGAACATTCGTTCGGTATGGGCCAATAAAAAAAACACACTTTTTGCCAATTGGAGAGTGCTGTCCGTTTGTGAATTTACACATGTGGAATTATATACCGTACTTAACAAAAGAGTGTGATACAACTGAAAGTATGTCTTATATTTTAGGTTCTTCAAAGTAGCCACCTTTTGCTTTGATTACAGCTTTGGACACTCTTGGCATTCTCTTGACGAGCTTCAAGAGGTAGTCACCGGAAATGGTTTTCACTTCACAGGTGTGCCCTGTTAGGTTTAATAAGTGGGATTTATTGCCTTATAAATTGGGCTGGGGCCATCAGTTGTGTTGTGCAGAAGTCTGGTGGATACACAGCTGATAGTCCTACTGAATAGACTGTTAGAATTTGTATTATGGAAAGAAAAAAGCAGGTGAGTAAAGAAAAACGAGTGGCCATCATCACTTTAAGAAATGAAGGTCAGTCAGTCTGAAAAACTTTGAAAGTGTCCTCAAGTGCAGTTGCAAAGACCATCAAGCGCTACAAAGAAACTGGCTCACATGAGGACCGCCTCAGGAAAGGAAGACCAAAAGTCACCTCTGCTGCGGAGGATAAGTTCATCCGAGTCACCAGACTCAGAAATCGCAGGTTAACAGCGGCTCAGATTAGAGACCAGGTCAATGCCACACAGAGTTCTAGCAGCAGACACATCTCTACAACAACTGTTAAGAAAAGACTTTGTGCATCAGCCTTCATGGAAAATAGCTGCTAGGAAACCACTGCTAAGGAGAGGCAACAAGCAGAAGAGACTTGTTTGGGCTAAAGAACACAAGGAATGGACATTAGACCAGTGGAAATCTGTGCTTTGGTCTGATGAGTCAAATTTGAGATCTTTGGTTCCAACCACCATGTCTTTGTGCGACGCGGAAAAGGTGAACGGATGGACTCTACATGCCTTGTTCCCACTGTGAAGCATGGAGGAGGAGGTGTCATGGTGTGGGGGTGCTTTGCTGGTGACACTGTTGGGATTTATTCAAATTGAAGGCATACTGAACCAGCATGGCTACCACAGCATCTTGCAGCGGCATGCTATTCCATCTGGTTTGCATTTAGTTGGACCATCATTTGTTTTCAACAGGACAAATGATCCCAAACACATCTCCAGGCTGTGTAAGGCTATTTTACCATGAAGGAGAGTGATGGGGTGCTATGCCAGATGACCTGGCCTCCACAGTCACCAGACCTGAACCCAATCGAGATGGTTTGGGGTGAGCTGGACTGCAGGGTGAAGGCAAAAGGGCCAAAAAGTGCTAAGCATCTCTGGGAACTCCTTCAAGACTGTTGGAAAACCATTTCCGGTGACTACCTCTTGAAGCTGATCAAGAGAATGCCAAGAGTGCAAAGCAGTAATCAAAGCAAAAGGTGGCTACTTTGAAGAACCTAGAATATAAGACATATTTTCAGCCGATTCACACTTTTTTGTTAAGTATATAATTCCACATGTGTTAATTCATAGTTTTGATGCCTTCAGTGTAAATCTACAATTTTCATAGTCATGAAAACTTACCTGTGGCACCTAACAGGTGTTGGCAATAACTAAATCACACTTGCAGCCAGTTGACATGGATTAAAGTTGACTCAACCTCTGTCCTGTGTCCTTGTGTGTACCACATTGAGCATGGAGAAAAGAAAGAAGACCAAACAACTGTCTGAGGACTTGAGAAACCAAATTGTGAGGAAGCATGAGCAATCTCAAGGCTACAAGTTTATCTCCAAAGACCTGAATGTGTCTACCGTGTGCAGTGTCATCAAGAAGTTTAAAGCCCATGGCACTGTGGCTAACCTCCCTAGATGTGGACGGAAAAGAAAAATTGATGAGAGATTTCAACGCAAGATTGTGCGGATGGTGGATAAAGAACCTCGACTAACATCCAAACAAGTTCAAGCTGCCCTGCAGTCCAAGGGTGCAACAGTGTCAACCCGTACTATCCGTCGGCGTCTGAATGAAAATGGACTGTATGGTAGGATACCCAGGAAGACCCCACTTCTTACCCCGAGACATAAAAAAGCCAGGCTGGAGTTTGCCAAAACTTACCTGAGAAAGCCTAAAATGTTTTAGAAGAATGTTCTCTGGTCTGATGAGACAAAAGTAGAGCTTTTTGGGCAAAGGCATCAACATAGAGTTTACAGGAGAAAAAAAGAGGCTTTCAAAGAAAAGAACACAGTCCCTACAGTCAAACATGGCAGAGGTTCCCTGATGTTTTGGGGTTGCTTGGCTGCCTCTTGCACTGGACTGCTTGACAGTGTGCATGGCATTATGAAGTCTGAAGACTACCAACAAATTTTGCAGCATAATGTAGGGCCCAGTGTGAGAAAGCTGGCTGATCGCAGTTATTTTGGCTAAAGGTTGTGCAACCAAGTGTTAGGCTGAGGGTGCAAATACTTTTGTCCAGCCCATTTTTGGAGTTTTGTGTGAAATGATCAATGTTTTGCTTTTTGCTTCATTCTCTTTTGTGTTTTTTTCATTGAAGACAAATTAAATGAAGATAATAATACCAAAGAATTTGTGATTGCAATCATTTTCAGGAAGAAACTGAGTATTATCTGACAGAATTGCAGGGGTGTCAATACTTTTGGCCACAACTGTATGTATATTTATATAAAAGTTTTGATTCTATTAGGAAGAACATTTCAAGTACACTGCACAATACCTGAAATCAAATGTATTTTTCTCATATTTACAATGAACTAAACACTCAAAATACAAAGGAAACAATTGTATTTCTATAAAAAGCGAGACTTCGGGAAGGAACTGCATTGCAGATAATATGGTCTCATAATCTGAACACAGCATTACGATTTCTTTTATATTGACAGTAATATTTATCTGTTTCCTTTCCTTGTACCTCTTAAGATCAATTAATTCACCTTAACCTGCTTCATCCTTCATCACTTTAGTAAATATTTGTGAGAAGCAGCACATAAAGCTTTGTTTCTTCCGTCCTTCATGTATTATTATGAAAGGGTTGGCATCTCAGTCTATACAGCTTTCTCCCTCCATTGTTGGACACCATTATGTGAATGATTTTTGTAACTGTTCTCATTTTCTTTCAAGCTTTCTTTACTTGAAGAAATCATTGTTCATGGAATACTGGACACATTAGTAAACTTACACGCACCAGGGAATTGTGTGGTTCTGCAACAACAAAGTATATATTTTTTGTAGTTCTGCAAATCAACAGTATTAAAGTTATTATTACATTTATCTCTTGGTATACTTTTTATTATCTTTTGGTATACTTTTTATTATCTCTTGGTATACTTTTTATTATCTCTTGGTATACTTTTTATTATCTCTTGGTATACTTTTTATTATCTCTTGGTATACTTTTTATTATCTCTTGGTATATTTTTTATATTACGGGATGTAGATGAGTGAACGTTCACTTAAAGGGTTATTCTTAAAATAACAAATCATCCCATATCTGATAGATAGGTGATCACTTGCAGATGTTTGGTGGTCTTCAGCACTCCCAAGATCAGAGCTCTGTAGGCCCGTCTTCGATGGACCTGATCACGCTCGGCCTCTGCTCCATTCATTGCCTATGGGACAGTAGGAGGAAGTCAAGTGCTCAAGGAATGAATGGAGGATTTGATCAAGAACAACTTTGCTCCACTCAAGACAGCACTGTAGAGCTCCGTTTTCAGAATTAGCAAGTTATCCCTTTCCTATGGAATGAATATTATTTGTTTTTTTGGGCAATTACACTTTGAAGGCTATGTGCACAATAGGCATAAATAGGCATAAAAATGATTTTTTTTCATATGTTAGTAGTTACCGTATATACTCGTGTATAAGCCGAGTTTTTCAGCCCAAAATTTGGGCTGAAAAGTCTCCCCCTCGGCTTATACACGAGTCACTACGGTGGTGGGGGCTGTGGAGGCTGGAGGAGGCGGGGGGAGGCTGCTGTATGAGCGGCCCCGTCACGTGGGGCCGCTCATTATATATGCACTGCTTCCCCCTGTTAATCAGCGGCAGGGGGAAGCAGTTCATATATGCCCCCACTGTCTGGCACTGTCCCCCCTTGTAAGGGCCCCCCCCCCGCTGCTTATACATTACCATCCCGGTGTTCTGATCGGCGCCGCTCCTCGGTGCTGCTTCTTCATCCGTCCGTCCTGCTGCATCCGGGATCTCCGGCCGTCGCAGGCATATGACGTCATCGCGCGACGGCCGGAGATCCCGGATTCAGCGAGGACGGGAGGATGAAGAAGCAGCACCGAGGAGCGGCACCGATCAGAAGACCGGGATGGTAAGATATAAGCAGCGGGGGGGAAAGCCTTACAAGGGGGGTGAGTGCCAGCATTTTGGGGCTGCTGGGTACCCCCTGGGGGCTGTTGGTACCCCCAGGGGGCTGTTGGTACCCCCAGGGGGCTGCTGGGTACCCCCTGGGGGCTGCTGGGTACCCCCAGGGGGCTGCTGGTACCCCCAGGGGGCTGCTGGGTACCCCCAGGGGGCTGCTGGGTACCCCCTGAGGGCTGCTGGGTACCCCCTGGGAGCCACTGTATAACCCCTGGGGGCCGCTGTATAACCCCTGGGGGGTGCTGTACAAGCCCTGGGGGCTGCTCTATATACTGCTGAGGCCTGTATACCACTGGGGCTGCTGTATATACCACTGGGGCTGCTGTATATACCACTGGGGCTGCTGTATATACCACTGGGGCTGCTGTATATACCACTGGGGCTGCTGTATATACTGGTGGGGTCTGTATATACCACTGGGGAGGCTGCTGTATACCACTGGGGTTGCTGTATATACTACTGGAGCCTGTATATGCCACTGGGGAGGCTGCTGTATACTACTGTGGCACCCTGGCACCTGTTGGGCACCACAGAAATCCTTAGGTACAAATGGAGTAAGTAACAGCACAGCAAAACCACAACACAAACAACACTTAGAACACCTGGTTTCAACCCCGAGCCTCTAGGGGGAGCTACACTGGTGACTTCTAACCAGTTCCCCCTATAAATAGAGTCTTGGAGGGAGAAACTTCAGATTGTGCAGTCACTTCAGAACTGTGAAGAGGGTGTGTGTGATCTCCAGCCTTATGAGACACACACTAGGCCCCAAACAGCCTGTTAGCAAGTGGTAATCCCTGCAACTGGGATAACAGGAAAGGAGAAGCACCTCTCAGGAATACAGAGTTAATCCAACTCTTTCCAAATCATCCGGTTACTGGAACCGAAGCTGTGGAAGCTACGAAGCCCTCACAGAGAACCAGCTACATCCAACAGGAGGTTTAGCCACCTGTTCCACCTGATGCACCCACCCACGAGAGCCCAGGGAAGAGTACTGATCCTGCTCAGACCCTTTTACAGTGCCCTCAGTGCTGCTAACCAGGTGAAGCAAGTTCCATTGAACACCCTGTCCGGTCCGGCTGGATTCCACGTCCACCCGACCTTAGCACCAGAAGTAGAGAAAGGAAGCCTAACACTGCTTGCTGTGAAACTCCATAAGTACCAACTTCACTATCCCGGTCCGAGTGTACCTGACTACCATCCAGTAAAGGTACCTAAAAGAGACTTTGTGTGGTTGAGCATTACTGCAGAATTCAGCGCGCAGCGTCCCGCAGCTGCCTCACAACATCTTGCGCAGCTCCCGGCTCCGGGGATTCCCGCTCATCCTGTGGGGAGCGTTCCATCTCGCTGTGTACCATCCCCCGGAGACCCGAACAGCGCTGGTACCGTTACCAGAACACCCGCAGGTGGCGTCACGAAGACAAATCACCCCACTGTTCCGCCATTCCCCTATTGATCTGGACCACCGGGCCTACACCACCGCAGGCGCGGTTCCGTGACTGGAGGAGAAACAACGCCCGCTACGTGTACCCCCCGGCTACGGTGAGTCAGAATTTGGCGTCACGAACAGGATACGAGCAGGCCCGTTATCTCGGGTATTGTGTGCTATTTATTGACTGTAAATATCGAACTGTACATTTGGTCCGCCATTGCTGCGCGAAAAGGCGGGAAAAGAAGGGGCGTGACTGTACAGAGGGCGCGAAGATTGACCCCGCCCCCACGCTCTGACGACTTCCCCTGTACGCAGCAGGAACCGGAAACTCCCGTGGTGCCTCACTCCTCACCGCGAGGCCGACACTTCCGTTTGCAACCGAGGGAAAGGCTACGCTTAACTAAGGGGGAGCGACCATGAGTAACCCGGCTCCCGATCACGCGGTGCCCCCGCTAGACCAAGCGGCACCTCAAAATATACCTCTTGATGGACAGCAACAAGTCGGCGGTATGCTACCACAACCCGCTCCGATTATGCCGATGTCTCTACCCTACGTTCCTAGTGCGACCTGGTTACCCAAGTACAGCGGTGTACCCAGCACCTTGGAAAACTTCCAGAGGAAGATATGCCAAGCCCTGGACATGTACCCGATGACCGGTAAGCAAAGAGCTTCAGTTATTATGGGACAATTAACCGGTGCAGCCGAACTGCAGAGCCGCAGCTGGCCTGTAGAAGTTCAGGAATCTGTGGAGCAGATATTCGCTAGATTAACCCGGGTCTTTGAGTGCCATACCGAAGCTGGATTAAGACTGTCATTCTATCGTTGTAATCAAGGGGCACAAGAAAGTGTCCTTGATTATTCACTGCGCTTGCAAGAAGCATACAGACTGTTAAAACAAGTCGATCCTGACAGTGCTCGAGATGAGAACAAAGCGTTAATTGGACAATTTATTGTGGGCCTTAAACTATCTGAGGATAGGAAGCAAGCAAGCTGGTGGTCCATACAAAACCCAGGCGCAGAGTTTGATACCTTGAGAGACTTAACAGTCTGGGGACAGCGACTCGCTGAAGTACCTGATCCCGCTTCATCGCAGCAGCAGCAGTACGCTGACACCCCTTCCGTGCCGGCAGCAACATCTCCAATCCCTGCGATTCAGTCCAGTGCACAGACTGTAACACCTGACCGGTTTGATCAACTGTGTGCTAATGTCGAGCAGCTGATGAAGGACGTGGCCAAGCTACAAGCTGGGAGAAGACCCAAGACAGATGCAAGGCCATCGGACAAGATTCAACTCGCCGACAGCCCAGATGATGTCCCCTGGATGAGGAGAAAGACACAGCCGTCGCGAGGAAAACCTGCAGACCGCCGCAGTCCTGACAGACGCCGCAACAGTCAGCAGAACGACTTAGGAGGACGCAACCTGCAATCCCGTCCTTTAAACGAGCGACCCCTGGGCGAGAAGGGCCAACCCCAGGAGTAGACTGTGCAGGCCCTACGTCCAGCTGGGAACACAAGTATGTGGGAGACTGTCCATACTTACCAATCGTCATCGATGGCATCGCTATCTCCGCCTTGATAGACACTGGATCCCAGGTGACATCCATCCCCAGTACCCTTTACAAGCAGTTCTGGCCAGATGTTAAGCTAGAACCCCCAAATCCCGAGATGAACCTTGAAGCCACTAATGGTATTCCGGTTACCATAGAGGGACAGTGGGAAGCTACAGTAAAGGTGGGGAGGGTGCAGTTGAAAAACCAGGGTATCTTAGTGGTTCAGGATAAGCCTAACCACAAGGATCCATATGTCATATTGGGTACCAATGTCATGATCAAATGCCTCGATGAAGTGTTGTTTTTGCTCCAACAGAGTGCTGAAGCCGGTAAACCCAGAGAAAAGAGGGCTATCCAAAAGCAGATCAGAGCTCTGGTGTATCAACAACAGGTAACATTGTCAAATGGTGAGATTGGCAGAGTAAGGGTCACAGATCCCATTCCAATTGTGGTACCACCCAGAAGTGAAATGATGATCTGGTGTCGAGCAGCCATAGGCCTCAGAGGGCAGGACTACCAAGCTGTAGTAGAACCTGTAATGTCTGACAGTAGTCCTACGCTCTTGACAGCCAGAGGGTTAGTTGATGTAAGAAAGGGGAGAGTCCCCGTACGCATATTGAATTATGGTGATGACGAAGTCAGACTACCAAGATATGCAACTGTTGCTAAATTGTACCAAGTAAAAGATGATGCTGTGATTGATGTAAAATCCTCAAACCAAATAGTCACTGATGAACCCCCTCACTCCAAAGATCAGTTAGAGAAATGGTGTCAAGAGCTCAGTGTGGGAACTGACAATACACCCTCTCACCAGAAAAATGGAGTATACCGGGTAGTTCGGGAGTATGAGCAAGTGTTCAGCAAACACCCACTTGACTTTGGGAGGATTAAAGGGGTACAACATCATATCCCCACAAACAACCATGCACCATCAAAGAAAGGTACAGGCCTATACCGCCCACTCACTACCAGAAAGCAAAAGAGATGCTTCAGGACATGAAGAATGCAGGAGTCATTAGGGATAGCTGTAGTCCCTGGGCCGCACCACTAGTCCTGGTTAAAAAGAAAGATGGTAGTATGAGGATGTGTGTAGATTATAGGCAAATCAACAAAGTCACACACAAAGATGCATACCCGTTACCACGCATAGAAGAGTCACTAGCTGCACTCAAATCTGCCAATACTTCTCCACATTAGATCTTACTAGTGGGTACTGGCAGGTTGCCGTTGCAGAGGAGGATCGTGAGAAGACAGCCTTCACTACTCCCATGGGCTTATGCGAGTTCAACAGTATGCCATTCGGTTTGTGCAATGCCCCAGGAACATTTCAGAGACTTGTGGAGTGTTGTTTGGGCCATAAGAACTTTGAGACTGTTTGTTATACCTTGATGATGTCATTGTCTACTCTCAGACCTATGAAGATCACCTCCAACACCTGAGTGAAGTGTTCGAGTCACTGTCCAAGTACGGGATGAAACTGAAACCGTCCAAGTGCCACCTGCTGAAACCCAAGGTCCAATACCTAGGACATGTGGTCAGCGCCGAAGGCGTAGCACCGGATCCGGATAAGGTCACCGTCATCAAGGACTGGCCAGCACCCATCAATCACAAAGAGGTACGTCAATTTCTAGGACTGGTCGGGTACTACCGACGATTCATCAAAGGCTATACCAAGATAGCCGCACCTATGCAAGATCTCCTAGTAGGTCAATCCAAAAACGGCAAGATCAGGGGACCCCCGTTCCACTGGGGCCCAGAGCAGGACAATCCTTCCAAACGTTAAAAGATGCTTTAACTGGAGAAGAAATTCTGGCTTACCCTGACTACAATCTACCGTTTCTGTTGTACACTGACGCAAGTAATGAAGGTTTAGGAGCAGTCCTATCTCAACGTCAGCAGGGCAAGGAGAAGGTGATAGCCTACGCAAGCAGAAAGCTTCGTCCCACCGAAAGGAACCCGGAAAACTACAGCTCCTTCAAGCTGGAGTTCCTGGCCCTGGTCTGGGCGATCACAGAGCGTTTCAAGCATTACCTGGCATCCGCCCCGTTCACAGCTTTCACAGACAACAATCCTCTAACACACTTAGAGACTGCAAAGCTGGGAGCCCTAGAACAGCGTTGGGTAGCAAGACTCGCTAACTACGACTTCACTGTAAAGTACCGGGCAGGTCACAAGAACGGCAATGCTGATGCCCTGTCCCGAATGCCCCACCTTCCTGAAGAGGGAGAAGACATAGATGACCTAGAAGAGATTGAACTACCTGCTTTCCACCGTTCCGGTACAGCAACATGTCATCAGAGAAACCAGACACGTGTAGAGAGGACCGTGAACCCGTTACCTCACCATGACTGGAAGGAGGCTCAAGCCAACGACCCAGATGTCAGCCTGGTAAGGGATCTCATCACTCAAGAACACGCCAATATGGACTCTGATGCCTCACCAACTGCTAAACGCCTGTGGAAGGAGAAAGGAAGGTTGTTCGTCTACCAAGGTAAACTATGCAGAAGATACCTCAATCCGAGAACCCATGAACTCATCTGGCAGATTGTAGTTCCCAAGACTGAAGTCCAAATGATCCTTGAAGCATACCATGATGATGCAGGACACTTTGGATGGAAGAAGCTGGAAAGACTCCTGAAGGATCGGTTCTACTGGGTCGGGATGAGAGGTTCCATTGACAAATGGTGTAAAAACTGTGGACCATGTCACCTTCGAAGAAAAGACCATCTAACTCAGAAAGCTCCGTTGCAGCCAATCGTTACCACCAAACCTCTTGAAATAGTTGCTCTCGACCACGTGAAGCTTACCCCAAGTCGAACCGGGTACACCTACGCTCTCACCATCGTTGATCACTACTCAAGATTCCTGGTAGTCGTTCCAGTTAAGGACTTAACTGCTGAGGTAGCAGCCAAAGCGTTCCAGAGTTACTTCTGTCGCCCCCATGGGTATCCAGACCAGGTCTTAACTGACCAAGGGCCAGCCTTCGAATCAGCTCTTTCCAAGAATTCTTAGGGCTGTATGGGTGTAAGAAAATCCGCACAACACCTTATCATCCTCAGACGAACGGTTTATGTGAGAAGATGAACCACATAGTCATTGACATGCTCAAGACCTTACCAGTTGAAGAGAGAAATCAATGGCCAGAGAAACTTCCAGATCTCGTGGACATCTACAACCACATACCTGTCAGTTCGACAAATTACACACCTGCTTACTTGATGAGAGCAAGACCAGGTAAACTGCCTATTGATTTGCAGATGGGAACCATTGAACCCACAGAGGACTCTTCTGATGAAGACTGGGTCAGCCAACGCCAAGAAAAGTACAGAAAAGTACAAGAAAGCGTGGAAAGGAACCTTGAAATCAGTAGGACCAAACAAGAGAAAGACTTTAACAAGCATGCCTCAGCTGAACCACTAGCTATAGGTGATGTAGTGCTGAAAAGAAAAAGAAAAACTAACAAATTGGATAACAGTTGGGAATCCATCCCTACACCGTTATGCCGTCACACTTTGATAACTCAAAAACTTGTGTTATTAGCAAAGACAATGGGAATACTATTGCGACTGTCTCAAGGGATCATTTGAAGAAATGTCCGCCACAGTTAATCCCACAAGCAACCAGTTACCCTACTGTAACTACAGATGAAGAAACAAAAGAAAATCTAGTCCTTACAGAAATTGGATACTTACCAGCTGATTGGCCACAAATAGGTGATGCATTCCTCATACCAGTTATGCACTTCTACCAGCCTACAGAAGGTCAGCCAAAGCCAAATCCAATTCCACAAGTCCAACAAGAAGAAGTCCAAGTGCAAGAATTGCAGCCTGTTATCATGGAACCTGAGATTCCTGTAATCGGTCAGCCTGCTAGTCCCACAGTAAGAGAAGCCATTTCTAATCAACTACCTACAGAGGTCAGTCCAGTTGATAGACTCCGCACTTACTATGGTCTTACACAAAGCAGACATAGAGAAGTACCAACCACTTCGTACACTACACAAACAGCTTTTGAAACACCCACACTACGCAGATCCACACGTAGTACATTAGGTCAACCCCCACAAAAACTTGGAGAATGGGTTTAAAATGTAGTGGAACATGTAACCTGTAAGTGTTTGTATATAATACTGTTTTTTCAAAACCTGTAAAAAGTAGTGTACAGAAGGGTGGAGGAACTGGGCTATGTCCCAAGTATACTAAGTTGGGGACAGAAAGCGCCTGGTAGGTATAGAAGGTTAGTACCGGCCTCCCAAGCAGAGACACCCGTAGGGAATGTATAAAGTTTACCATGTATCCCTGGACTTTACCTTTTTTCCCTTTCCATAAACTTTGAACAATTGTCACAGGACTTGTGTGACCACTAACTTTACCTTTTTCCAGCCTGCGGCAGATGGACTAGTGCCGTACGGACTGCTTTTCACCTTTTCCACATTTTTCACTCCTTTTCAGTGATTTTTGTGTTTTCTTTAAGACTTTGTAAATTGAATGTTATAATATGTTAGTGTTAAGTTGTAAAAAGAACCTTTTGCTCAGCCGGGAGAACTGAGGTTAACTAAGGGGGAATGTGGCACCCTGGCACCTGTTGGGCACCACAGAAATCCTTAGGTACAAATGGAGTAAGTAACAGCACAGCAAAACCACAACACAAACAACACTTAGAACACCTGGTTTCAACCCCGAGCCTCTAGGGGGAGCTACACTGGTGACTTCTAACCAGTTCCCCCTATAAATAGAGTCTTGGAGGGAGAAACTTCAGAGTGTGCAGTCACTTCAGAACTGTGAAGAGGGTGTGTGTGATCTCCAGCCTTATGAGACACACACTAGGCCCCAAACAGCCTGTTAGCAAGTGGTAATCCCTGCAACTGGGATAACAGGAAAGGAGAAGCACCTCTCAGGAATACAGAGTTAATCCAACTCTTTCCAAATCATCCGGTTACTGGAACCGAAGCTGTGGAAGCTACAAAGCCCTCACAGAGAACCAGCTACATCCAACAGGAGGTTTAGCCACCTGTTCCACCTGATGCACCCACCCACGAGAGCCCAGGGAAGAGTACTGATCCTGCTCAGACCCTTTTACAGTGCCCTCAGTGCTGCTAACCAGGTGAAGCAAGTTCCATTGAACACCCTGCCCGGTCCGGCTGGATTCCACGTCCACCCGACCTTAGCACCAGAAGTAGAGAAAGGAAGCCTAACACTGCTTGCTGTGAAACTCCATAAGTGCCAACTTCACTATCCCGGTCCGAGTGTACCTGACTACCATCCAGTAAAGGTACCTAAAAGAGACTTTGTGTGGTTGAGCATTACTGCAGAATTCAGCGCGCAGCGTCCCGCAGCTGCCTCACAACATCTTGCGCAGCTCCCGGCTCCGGGGATTCCCGCTCATCCTGTGGGGAGCGTTCCATCTCGCTGTGTACCATCCCCCGGAGACCCGAACAGCGCTGGTACCGTTACCAGAACACCCGCAGGTGGCGTCACGAAGACAAATCACCCCACTGTTCCGCCATTCCCCTATTGATCTGGACCACCGGGCCTACACCACCGCAGGCGCGGTTCCGTGACTGGAGGAGAAACAACGCCCGCTACGTGTACCCCCCGGCTACGGTGAGTCACTACCATTGGGGGGCCTGTATACCACACTGCTGGGGGCTGTACACCTGTGCTGGGGTCCACCCTCGGCTTATACACGAGTCAATAGGTTTTCCCAGGTTTTGGGGGCAAAAGTAGGGGGGGTCGGCTTATACACGGGTTGGCTTATACACGAGTATATACGGTACTTTTGGTTAATAAAATCATTTTGCAATCTTCATTCTTTTATACATTTTCAGACTTCCTGATATTCAGTTTGCTGTTTGATCCAAGTTAGACTTTTCTCACGTGGGAGTGTCTATCCCTATAATATTAACTGGATGTGATGTCTATGTTTATCCAGAGTACTGCTGTCTTCCGTTGCTTTCCTGCATTAGCCTAGGTTCAGTACTATACTTTACTCTCCATGTGCGTTCCTCCTTCTTTATCCTATTTTCTGTGCCCCTGATATACTGTATCATCTTTTTTTACTGAAGATTTCTGTACAACCCCTAATTCCGAGTTACTACTTAGGACTCGGTCACATGAGCATTAAAGTTCTCTTGTGAGAGAATCAGAAGGATTATGCATATGATATTCAGCTCAATCTTTACTCTGAGTTTGGACTGAGTGTCATATACTGTGATCTCAAAGCATTCACTGATCTCAGGGAGACTATTTGCATTTACTGTGATCTGATTCTCTCGCTTGTGAGAATCGAAGGAGAGGTGAGAAAAAGGAGAATTTAATAATTCCATCCTCTCCATTTTCTGTGCCGATGTATATTGGACTGCACTGGGCAGTTATTCTATTGCATTCTGATGTTTTTCACTCAATAGACTTCAATGGGTGTTTGCCACCCAATATACACTGCCAGTCACAGCATGCAGCAATTTTTTGCTGGACTGGCATGAGAAAAATAGTGCTGGTCGGCACTGCCCCATAGTATAACATGAGTCAGAGTACTATCCGATAAAACATCAGATAGAACTTGCAATGGCCGCAAGGGCCGGGGGTACTCGTTAGCTAGGCCGCTGATACTTCTGGGAGATTACGGTGGCTTTGGCCAGCTCCTTGGCCCTGACCGTGCAGTGAAAGGGTTACTCTCAGGAGATTTAGAAGTCTTTTCGTGATGCCATCTGTAGTATTCATCCAGGGATGGTCGACGCTGCTGATTTGGACTTCTGGGGCAGATGGTCCAGCATCCGGTATGGTATCGCTCCCCGCAGGTGGAGCGGGGGCCCAGGAATGTTGCAGTAGTCTACAGGGACGATGGTGGTTATAGTAAGGGTGCAGGCTGACAAGGAGGATGCAGGAAATAACAGGAGGACATCAGGGTAGCAGTTCCTTGACTTTACTCACAGTTCAACAGTTCCAGCCCAGCCGGGGCACCGTGTCCTCTGGATCAGGTATCTGGTCAACTCCCAGGCAATTCAGGTTCTCTCCTCTGAGACACCCCCCTTTAAACCTTTCCAGGTTGACTTCACGCACTGGCTACTCTCCTCCTGCCCAACGCCATGGTGCTACAGTGTCCCAAGCAGGTGGTTGCAGGCCTTGTCGAGCGACGTGCAATACGTCTTCTGACCCTAGGTGTAGCCACCGTTTTGGAGAATGTCAATGGTTGCTGGCAACTGAGCCTACAGCTCAGTCGCCTCCGGTTTCCTAGCTCAGTCTTAAAGTATTTTTGCCAGATCGGGGCCGGTTCCCTCTTGCAACCTAGTTCCTCCAGAAACAACATCGGGGTGATTGCTGGAACGGGCTCCCTTTGGCCAGGGTTCCGTGGCAACCTACCCACTAGTCCCACTCCTCTCCTGGCACTAGCAGCCTCCCTTAGAACTCCATCATTCTTGGTGTTCCTCTCACTAACTGTCTGAACTGAACTGAACTCCCTCCTCCTCCTCTTCCTCTCTGCTTTTTGTACTCTCTATTCTCACCCCCTCTGCCTACTCCCTCCTTTTGCCAGAAGATGGGGCTCCTCGTATGAGGTCACTTCTGCCCCCTTCTATCTCCTGGCCAAGAATTAGGATGGGTGTAGGGTGCAGGGTGCAGGGTGCAGGTGTGTGTGTCTTGGTATTGTGTCCCATCTTTACCTGGGAGTGGGATACCACATTTATGGATTAGGTGCAGTACTTCTGTGGCAACCAGACCACAGGGGTGCCACACACTCATCTCAGTTATAGTAGAAACCAGAAGTTTACATACACTATAAAAAAAGACACATGCATATTTTTCTCACTGTTTGACATGAAATCAGAATAAATGTTTCCTTTTTTAGGTCAATTAGGATTACCATAATCTAATATATACTTACGTTAAATTGTCATCCTCTCCCATCTGGATGTCCTAGAATCACACAATGCACTGCATCAACCGACCACCATATTGTGAAACTCAAGTGGTGGGTATAGCAATATGGAGATCGCCACACTCCCGCTGTCCGACACCAATACCCCTCCACCTTCACACACCCCCCGCTGACCGAGACCCCCACAGCATCTGCCACCACTGCCCGACACTCCTCTCTTCCCCGCTGCACCAACCACGGCCGCCCCCCCACATGCCTCCATCTCACCTCTGTGCTTCTTTTTGCATAGATGACCTGTGATGATGTCACATTCGTGTGATCGGGTGCATGTGACTGATAACATGACTATGACATCATCACAGTCCAGGCACTACAACCCTTGTGCTGTCTCCCAGAGTGAGCCAGAGAAGTAGCTCAGGAGGGGGGGCCGAGACAGCACAGGAGAGGGGGCTGAGACAGCACATGAAGGGGCAGAGACAGCGCAGGAGAGGGGGCAGAGACAGCACAGGAGAGGGGGCAGAGGCAGCACTGGAGAGGGGGCAGAGGTAGTTGAGGCTTGAATCAACAATTGTGCAACAATTTGTCTTTCTTAAGCTCCTTTTGTATTGTTATATCAGAAAGGCTATTCTCCTCATTCACATGTTTTTATGTCCTCCTGATATGCTTTTATTATCTTTTGATTGTTTCTAAATTAGTGTTTGAGTGTGACTAACTAATGTTTTATCAATCCACAGCAAATCACTGTGGCCTGTGATCACGTTCTCCCGCTTATTAAGCTCATGTAATATTCACTGCATCCCCCTGTCCATCACCTCAGCACTGAAGCCGGCACTGAGAGGTGGGCAGGGGCAGCAGCTCATATTACAGGAGTCTGAAGTATACTGACCCCCATCCTTGATATTGCTCCCCCCCGATCATGGTATATGGACCCTTTCTGGTGCGCATACAAAAAAAATAAATGATGTTGACTCACCTCTCCAAAGATCCCTACTCCCACATCGCCATCTTCTTGTGTCTTGGGCATCAGCTCATGTGGCCAGGGCTCAAAGTGAGGAGGTCACTTTGCTGCATCGGTCACATGATTGAATGTCGGGACACAGAAAGGCAGCAATGCTGCAGGCAGGGAACTTCGGAGAGGTCAGTTAACATCGTTTATTACTTTTGTGTGCGTTCCAGCAGGGGGGCATATATTGTGACGGGGAGAGGGGAGTACATATCCAGCATGGGGCCATATACAGGATGAGGGGGCCATATTTAGCATGGGAGACCATATACAGGATGAGGGGGCCATATCCAGCATGGGGGTGATATAGAGGATGAGGGGGCGATATACAGGTTGAGGGGCTATATACCAGCATAGGGAGCTACATACCATGATGGAGGGCTATATTCAGTATGGGAGATTATATATTGCCTAGAAGGGGCCCAGGATGGGGACATTACCCACATATGTGTCAGCAGCTGGTCTCCCCCCATAACAGTTAATTAGAACCACATTTATTTCTTTTTTTTTTTCTTAGTATTTTTGTTTCAAAAATGGAACAAACACTAGTGATGAGCGAGTATGCTCCGCGCTGCTCGGTACTCGCACGAGTATCACTGTACTCGGGCTACTCGCCGAGCACCGAGTAATCTCGCGATACTCGTGCTGTGCTCGTGGTCCTCATCCCTGCATGTTGGCGCTCTTTAGAGAGCCACCCACATGCAGGGATTGGCTGGCAGACCACTGCAATGCCACAGCCTTGTTAGTTGTGGCATTGCAGTGATTGGCCGGCCTGCACAGCGTAACCGAGCCTTTATAAGACCCGGCCGCGCTGTGCTCTGCACACAGCCATCCAGACAGTGAGTGTAGGGACAGTGTCTGCTGCTGCTTAGGGACAGATTTGCAGCCCTCATAGGTAGATCCGGAGCAGGGCTGCAAACTGCTGCTGACCACAACAGTCCTTCTCAGGACTAATCTAGGAGGATATAGGCAGGGTGATCCAGATCGGAATCCAAGCTTTTCTGTGACCATAACAGTACTTACTAGCTTGATACAGGTTAGGGACTAAAATCCTACTCTCCTGTGATCTGAACAGTTACCAGACTGGTGGACTTACTACCTTGATACAGGTTAGGGACTAAAATCCTACTCTCCTGTGACCATTACAGTCACCAGACTGTTGTACTTACTACCTTGATACAGGTTAGGGATTAAAATCCTACTCTCCTGTGATCTGAACAGTTACCAGACTGGTGTACTTACTACCTTGATACAGGTTAGGGACTAAAATCCTACTCTCCTGTGACCATTAAAGTCACCAGACTGTTGTACTTACTACCTTGATACAGGTTAGGGACTAAATCCATCCTACTGCACCGCTGTGATACTTGATACAGGTAGGACTAAATTACTCTCTGTAGACTGACAGTTACAGACTGTTACTACTACCTTGATACAGGTTAGGGACTAAACTAAATCCCTGTACTTTCCTTCCTGATGGAGCTGAACAGTTACCAGACTGTGTACTTACTACCTTGATACAGGTTAGGGACTAAAATCCTACTCTCCTGTGGTACCAATTTAACCTAGTATTCACCAGACGACTGTTGTACTTACTACCTTGATACAGGTTAGGGATAAAATCCTACTCTCCTGTGAGCTGAACAGTTACCAGACTGGTGTACTTTCTACCTTGATACAGGTTAGGGACTAAAATCCTACTCTCCTGTGACTGAACAGTTACCAGACTGGTGTACTTACTACCTTGATACAGGTTAGGACTAAAATCCTACTCTCCTGTGAGCTGAACAGTTACCAGACTGGTGTACTTACTACCTTGATACAGGTTAGGGACTAAAATCCTACTCTCCTGTGATCTGAACAGTTACCAGACTGGTGTACTTACTACCTTGATACAGGTTAGGACTAAAATCCTACTCTCCTGTGAGTGAAAGACGATGATATACTGATCAGGTAGGCTAATCCTATCTGTGACTGAGTTCCAGACTGGTGACTTACTACCTTGATACAGGTTAGGGACTAAACATCCACGTTCTCCTGTGACCATCTACAGTCACCAGACTGTTGTACTTACTACCTTGATACAGGTTAGGGACTAAAATCCTACTCTCCTGTGACCTGAACTGTCACCAGACTGTTGTCGCTGTATACAGGCAAAATGCGCAAGGGTGTTGGCAAGGGCTTTGGCAAGGAACAAGGAAGTGGACGTGATGGTGGTGCAGGCAGAGGCCGAGGTCGTGTGCAAGCACTAATTTCGCAACAACAAAGTGGCACATCTACTCGCTCGCACGTCCTGTCCCAAATTCTTGGGGCCTGCAGCAGTACACCGCTCTTGAACCAAGACCAGTGTCAACAGGTTGTTACTTGGATAGCGGATAATGCTTCAAGTCAGATGGGCACCTCCACAAACACCCTGTCTTCCACACGGTCAAGTGTCAGTAGCCATGATACTGCACTGCACATTTCCCAACCTGATCCTCCTGCTTACCACCAGGCCGAGTACACGTCCATGGACATTACTGATCCCACAGTTGGACACTCGGAAAAGCTGTTCACGTATCCATTCGCAGAATCTGGCCTCTCGCCAGCTCCTGTTGAAGTGGGTGATGAGGAGATGGTATGTACAGATGCCCAAATATTTGAGCAGCCACGTTCTCACGAACGGAACGTTGGCAACGTGTCTCAACAAGTGGTGGACGATGATGAGACACAATTGCCAGGAAGTCAGGAGGAGGATCAGGGTGCGGAAGAGGAAGACGACGTGGTGGATGATCCAGTAGCTGACCCAACCTGGCAGGAGGATATGCAGAGCGAGGACAGCAGTGCACAGGGGGAGAGACGCGTAGCATCCCAACAGGCAGTACGAAGCAGGGTCGTGTCCGCAGGCAGAAGGCAGGCAACCGTTCCCCGGAACAACAACATGACTCAAGGTGCCTGTGCAAATGTTAGGTCTTCCCGAGTCTGGGAGTTTTTTAAGTTGGCTCCAGATGACTCTAAAAAGGCCATTTGCAACACCTGCCATGCCAGTATCAGCAGGGGTACGAAAACTAGCAGCCTGACCATCACCAGCATGATCAGGCACATGTCAGCCAAGCACCCGACTTTGTGGGAAGTACAACAGAGTTGAGGAGCGGTGCTTGCTGATGTCAGTGCTACGTCTTCGCGTGTTGTGCGTGCGAGCCAATCCCCTGTCCATTCTGGCCGCGAACAAGCCTCCGGCCCTGCACCTGAAGTTGCCCACGCACAAATAACACCACCATCAAGCACATCCTTGTCCCAGCGCAGCGTTCAATTATCCATTCAGCAAACCTATGAACACAGGCGCAAATACGCCACTGTCCTCAATTTTCACATTTTGCGACTCATAGCGCTAGAAATGTTGCCTTTCCGGCTGGTGGAGACGGAAGAATTCCGCGACCTGATGGGGGCTGCTGTCCCACGTTACTCGGTCCCCAGCCGCCACTATTTCTCCAGATGTGCCGCCCCCGCATTGCATAACCACGTGTCCCAAAGCATCACACGTGCCCTGAACAACGCTGTTTCAGCCAAAGTCCACCTAACCATAGACACGTGGACAAGTGCTTGTGGGCAAGGCTGCTACATCTCCTTGACGGCACACTGGGTTAATATTGTGGAGGCTGGGACCCAGTCTGAGCGAGGGACGGAACACGTCCTTCCCACACCAAGGATAGCAGGCCCTACCTCTGTCAGAGTTTCACCGACACTCTACAGCTCCGGAATGTCATGCTCCTCAGCCTCCTCCTCCTGCGCATCCTCATCCACTGTACCCTCCACACCAGTCCCAAGCTGGAAGCACTGCAGCACTGCTTCTGCGAAGCGGCAACAGGCTGTGCTGAAGCTAGTCTGCATAGGTGACAAACCCCACAATGCAGAAGAGGTGTGGACAGCTCTGAAACAGCAGGCAGATCACTGGCTCACACCTCTGAACCTAAAGCCAGGAAAGGTCGTGTGTGACAATGGCCGGAACCTGGTGGCAGCTTTGAGGCAAGGCCAGCTGACGCATGTTCCATGCGTGGCCCATATGCTCAACCTGGTGGTTCAGAGGTTTATAAAGTCATACCCAGAGCTGTCTGAACTACTGGTAAAAGTTTGCCGTCTGTCTGCACATTTTTGCAAGTCACCTGCTGCTTCAACCGGCCTTGCCGGCTTTCAGCGCCGTTTGCGTCTTCCGGCCCACAGACTGGTGTGTGATGTCGCCACACGTTGGAATTCAACTCTGCACATGTTGGTTAGGATATGTGAGCAGAAGAGGGCAGTTGTGACTACCTGCATCACCTAAGCCGTCGGGAAATGGGTCAAACTCCACACATAACACCTGAGGAGTGGAGATGGATGTCCGACCTATGTACCGTCCTCCAAAACTTTGAGGACTCCACCAAGATGGTGAGCGGCGATGACGCCATTATTAGCGTCACCATACCACTACTCTGCCTTCTAAAACGGTCTCTGCTGAAAAACAAAGAGGATGCATTGCAGGCGGAGCGCGATGACTTGGAGCAAGAAACAGTAGTGGGTGTGGGTGATAACACAAAGCCCAGCCTCATCTCATCACAACGTGCAGTGGAGGACTATGACGAGGAGGAGGAGGATGAAGACATGGAGCAACTCTCTGGCCAAATTGAGGATATGACATGCACACCAGTCATACCCTCGATTCAGCGTGGCTGGCCAGAGGACAGGGGAGATGAGGAGGAGGAGGAGGACAGCATGTTCAGTCATCGTGTTGGTCTGGATACTGAAGTGATGGCTGTTAAGAGACTGGCGCACATGGCTGACTTTATGGTAAGCTGCCTGGCTCGTGACCCTCGCGTTCAGAACATCTTGGCCGACAATCAGTACTGGTTGGCAACACTGTTAGACCCACGCTACAAGGAGAACTTTATGTCTCTCATTCTTGAGGCGGAGAGGTCAGCCAAAATGCAGCAGTTCCAGAAGGCCATAGTCACGGAAGTAGGCAAATCCTTCCCCTCACAAAACGCTAGCGGCATAGGTCAGGAATCGGTGGACAACCAAGGCGTACGGCCGAGAGGGGCACAAGTCCAATCCGCCAGAGGTAGGGGAACACTCTTTACGATGTGGGACAGTTTTCTCAGCCCCTCACGTATCACAGCCCCTGAGGTGCGGAGTAGTGCCACAAGAAATGCTAAGTTTGGCCAGATGCTGAAGGAGTACCTTGCAGATCGAACAACTGTACTGCGAGATTCCTCTGTGCCTTACAATTATTGGGTCTCCAAGCTGGACACGTGGCATGAATTGGCTCTCTACGCCTTGGAAGTCCTGGCCTGCCCTGCCGCTAGCGTTTTGTCAGAGCGTGTTTTCAGTGCCGCAGGTAGAATCATTACTGATAAACGCACCCGCCTGTCAACTGAAAATGCTGACAGGCTGACTCTGATTAAGATGAACAAGGGTTGGATTGGGGCAGACTTCACGACACCACCAACAAATGACAACTGAATTTAAATTTTGTTATGGGAATTTGCCATTTACCTCGACTCACCCATGGGTACACACTTCTGGACTTTGGTTAATCGCTGGACTGCTCCTCCTTCTCCTCATGTGCCACCATGATGACCGTTACAATAGTTAGGCTGTTGTTTCAGGTATACCCGCAGTGGTAAATTTTTTCACCCATTCTTTTAGAATGGGCATTACAACGACAGGAGACCCGCTCCTTTTCAATGGGAAAAATGTTTTGAGGCCCTCCTGCACGTCTCTATCCAGGGACAATGTGGAGCCTCCCAATTTTTGGCTGCCCTGCCAAAGGGCTATACTACAATACACCCACTTGAGGTTTACAGGCCCTACTGTATGTCTGTATGCATGGGTCATTGTTGAACCTCCCAATTTTAGGCTGCCCTGCCAAAGGGCTATACTACAATACACCCACTTGAGGTTTACAGGCCCTACTGCATGTCTGTATGCATGGGTCATTGTTGAACCTCCCAATTTTTGGCTGCCCTGCGAAAGGGCTATACTAAAATACACCCATTTCAGGTTTACAGGCCCTCCTGCACGTCTCTATCCAGGGACAATGTGGAGCCTCCCAATTTTTGGCTGTCCTGCCAAAGGGCTATACTACAATACACCCACTTCAGGTTTACAGGCCCTCCTGCACGTCTCTATCCAGGGACAATGTGGAGCCTCCCAATTTTTGGCTGCCCTGCCAAAGGGCTAGACTCCAATACACCCACTTCAGGTTTACAGGCCCTCATGCATGTCTGTATGCATGGGTCATTGGTGAACTCACAATTTTGGACTGCCCTGGTAAAGGAAAATACTACAATACACCCACTTCCTCAAAATGGGCACATTATGTCAAGACAGGGCTTCATGTACGTCGCTTCTCAGGGACATCGGAGTGCCGCACAATGTTTTCACGTAAAATCTTTCATGTAATCACAAAAAGTAACATACACCAGCTGTATCTCACTATTGGGTATGTGCCCTTAACATTTCCACCCTGAATATTCATTTTGGTGTCATTTTGGAAGGTTTTCTGGTGACTCCGTAAAATTGGCGTGAAACTCGGACAAGATTGGTCACAGCTGTGACTTTTGAGTGAGAAATGCTTCCAGGGGTCTTCCCCATGGTGTTGCCATGTCATTTGAGCACTCTTCTGAGACTTTTGTGACATTTTTAGGGTTTCTACATGCTGCCGGCAGTCATTTCATAAAAATACTCGGGTCTCCCATAGGATAACATTGGGCTCGGTACTCGGGCCGAGTACACAAGTATCTCGGGATGCTCAGCCCGAGCTTCGAGCACCCGAGCATATTAGTACTCGCTCATCACTAACAAACACTAATAAAAAAAATATCAGTATTATTGGAAGATTAGCCACCTATTTCATTTTTTAGACATGCTTCGGGATTAGGATGCAATACACTTTACTTGCTAAAATGCTATCATATCAGTGTGTGATGTAATTGTTATTGCTCATCCGGTTATTTAAAATGGCAGGTGACAGTTGGCAGTTCTTCCTACTACCCATAAATGAATACTGTATGTATGTAAATATTTACAGTGTTTTGCAATGGTATTCATACCCTGGCTTTTTACCTATTTTGTTATATTAGAACCTGAGTTTAAATATGTTTTAAATCCGATCTCTGTGTGATGCATTAGCACTAAATAGTCTAAGACGGGAAAGTGAAGTATGAAAAATAGACAAAAATTTAATTTATCGGAAAAATTAATAAAAATTGCCATGTGCAATTGCCCTTTTTGCAATGAAGCTCCTAAAAACTTCTGGTGCAAGCAATTACCTTAATAAGTAACATGGTTAGTGAAAGGAAGCCCAACTGTGTGCAATCCAAGGGTACCATTACACGTCGCAACATTGAATGCAATTTCACTTGCAAATTACTGGTTGCAGTGAAATCATGGACACATTGTTCCATTATGTTGCTGTGTGGGAGACTCCCCAAATGTATTGAGGAAGGTGCTGAGATCAGGTGAGACCAATATTAAACTTTTGGCCACCAAGGTAAATGCTGTGTCTGCTGCCAAACCAAAACAGCTCATCACACCAAGAACACCATCCCCACAGTGAAACTTAGTGGAGGCAGCATCATGCAACCAGGGATGTTTTGGCAGCAGGGAAAAGGTAATGGCCCAAGTCGAGGGGAAGATGGATGGTGCAAAATACAATAATATTCATCAGCAAGACCTGTTTCAGTCTGCCAGTGATTTGAGACTTGGATGGAAGTTCACCTTCCAACAAGTGTTGAAAACTTTTGCAAGGCGCAGAACCAGTTAAGATCGCATATTCTAATACCTCAGTCATCCAAACAATTGCTATCCCAACTGCAGTATAATTCTGATTTATCTTAGTTCTCATCAATAGCTGCGCTTCCATTTTTCAGGCTCAGTGACTATGTGATGTGAACAAATACTGTACACTGGATTTGGTCACTAATAAGTGTATGCTGTGTCAATAATTAGCTTGATCTCTGTACAGGTGTCTACTTATCAAACTGTCCTATAAGTATTGTTGCATAAATGAGGACTTGAAAAGGATGATCTAGCATGTGGATAATATCTTGTGCTCTAAATATAGCTAACATGCCTATGGCTCAATATAAAAAACCACAGTTTGTGGTCTTGAATTTGCAGTTGGAGGCCGGAGTCAGCTGAGAACAGGTGCAGGAGTGTACAGCGGCATACATCATCAGTTAACCCCTCTGCTGCTCATGCTGGGAGTTCTGGTTTTTCATGAATGTAAAGCGTCTACATTAAAAGAAAATGTTTTCACTCATTCACTCAGGAACATTGAGAACAAAATAATTTAAAAACCCTTAAATAAGCTTAAATCATAATATATAAGATTGTAACAAATTACATCTCTAGAAGAGCAACACAATTACAATCAGGTGTAAAAATGTTAATGGTGTATGGTATTCTATAGTTCTGACTGGGACGTCAGGTGTTGCATCAGTAATACTGGTGCAAGAAATTAACCCTATAAAGGTACCTTTACACACAGCAACTTTTCCAGGAACTTCACTGGCAACTTACTGGTTGCAGTGAAATCATGGAGACATTGTGCTATCTTGTTGCTGTGTACAAATGGAACAATGTCTCCATGATTTCACTGCAACCAGTAAGTTGCCAGTGAAATTCCTAGAAAAGTTGCTGCGTGTAAAGGTACCTTTAGGATGTTAGAAACCAACCTAGGGTAGAAGCACAAAACCGCTTTCTTCACATCTAAGAGAAATAGTCCGATTATGCTGATCAGACTGAGGGTGGAGGTACAGTAGCATGCCTGTAAATTAGAGCGTTCTTGATGCTTGACAGTCATGTGAGTGCTTTTCGTATGGTCGTGCAGTGTGGTGCGAATGCGATCAGTGTGCAATGCGCTTTTAACATGATCCCATGCTGTATAACATGAGAAAAGAGTAGATAGTTAGATAGAATTGCCATCCCTAAGGTTGTCTGTGTATTTATTTCTAATAATTTTTTTTCTCTGCGTGGTGCCTTTTTTAACTCTTTATTGGAGATTCTTAATGGCTGGATCTAACTTGGCCTGTCATTAAGAAACTCAGGGCTCAAAGGGAACCTGTCACCTACCTAAAGCCCCCCCCCCCGACTCTCACTATCTTTCCCTGCATCTTCCTATTACTATCCCTCTCTGTGCTAAATCTGTACTGTCGCTAAGTAAAAAAAGGTTTTGCGACTTACATTAATGAGCCGGGGGGCTACCGTTGCTAGCCCCCGGGCGTTCTCTGTGTGAACCCATCGCCGCCTCCTTGCTTCTTTATCACGCCTCGGTGGGTGTGATGTTCACATGAGGATGCGCGCTCCCCCCTGCCCTGTTCGTCAGGTAAAATCTATTGTATCTATATACAAATGATAATTTTCCCTTTTAGGCATTAAAATTAAATTTGTTATAAAATAGAGCATATTCTTCATAATCTCGTTGGGTTTTGACAAATAATGTACCACAGCTATGTGAATATAAAGACAAAATAAAAACCTTTCCCAGCAATAAGTAAAGATAGAAAAGGCTTATTAGAGACATTCTCTAATGTTCTAAAGTCTTGTTTCACAATTTTGAGTGTTAATTGGTCAGCAGAAGGGTTTGACTATTTTCACTTCCAAAGTCCAATATGTTCCCAGCCTTCCTATTCTTATAAATATCCAAATTTCAGTATTCTTGTTGGAAATGGTAAATAATTTATTTTGTAAGCTAGAAATAATCTATACTTACTGATTTTCTACCCTTCACACAATTTCCCAAACCTATGTGTCATGGTTGGATAGCTGGATAGTGGATTCTGGCCGATGACGTATAGGTGCATCATGGCAATCTTGTGGAACACAGAAGGTATACCAGCACCACCACCATTTCCCGTTCGGTGTAAGTAAAAGCAAACCTCCAGTTGCCTGGACCGCCTCTGGTTGTTTAACCCCCTAAATGATGCAATCAATAGAATTTAGGAGGCTGGGTGAGGCATTGCTCTCCCTCACCCACATGATCACTTGCTCCTGATTTTCTCCATGGCAGCTTAAAGTCAAATAGTGACCTCTGAGATAGCAGGCAGGCCTCTGTGACCTGTTAGACCATACCAGTAGTATGGTCTATAAGGTATTTTGTCAGTTTATCACTGAGGGTACCTTTACACGCCGCCACGGCAGGCTGGATACATCGCGCTACTTCACGTGCACGAGCACGCTCAAACGGCTACAAACGGTCAACGCACCCTCTTTACACGCCGCCACAAGGTTCGCTACGCCACGCTACATCTATAGCTAGCTACATCGCCGGGTGTCTCAAGTAGCCAGCTGTTGCTCATTTACACACCGCTACAACCAGCTACTATGGGCGGACCTGGTGCAGCAGGGACAGCACATAGGCGTGCTCCAATTGTGGATTACAAGACTTCCGTACGCTGATAGGACGAAGCAATAACATCCTGAGGGTACCTTTACACGCCGCCACGGCAGGCTGGATACATCGCGCTACAGGCTACAAATGTAGCTTGTAGCGTCAATGTAGCCCGTCGTAGCGGCGTCTGAAGACGCGACGCTACAGCCGGCGACAGATACATCTGTTTATGGGCTCTGCTCGAAAACAGATGGCTATATCGCCGATGGTAGCGAGCTGTATCGGCGTGTAAAGAAGCAACGGAAGGGAACTCTGGACACCCGGGGCTGTAGCTGCAATGTAGCTAAGACGTGACCTCGGCTCCATGTTACCGCGCCCCATGTGCGATCATTGGTGGAAGCTGCTGCATGACGATTGGTAGTCGCTGCATAGGGAGGCATATTTAAGGAGCTGACGAGTCACACTACACAATCGCTCGAGCGTGCTGTATTACTCAGCCTCCTGCGATGCCTGCCCAATCAGGATGTTATTGCTTCGTCCTATCAGCGTACGGAAGTCTTGTAATCCACAATTGGAGCACGCCTATGTGCTGTCCCTGCTGCACCAGGTCCGCCCATAGTAGCTGGTTGTAGCGGTGTGTAAATGAGCAACAGCTGGCTACTTGAGACACCCGGCGATGTAGCTAGCTATAGATGTAGCGTGGCGTAGCGAACCTTGTGGCGGCGTGTAAAGAGGGTGCGTTGACCGTTTGTAGCCGTTTGAGCGTGCTCGTGCACGTGAAGTAGCGCGATGTATCCAGCCTGCCGTGGCGGCGTGTAAAGGTACCCTGACAGATGTAATGTATTGCAATGTTTGTGCATTGCAATGGATACTAGCAATTAGAGTAATAAAACTTAAATTCCCATATAGGGTCTAAGTAAAAAAGGTAAAAAGAAAAGGAAAAATATTTAAAAATTCACAAAATAAAGGGCAAAAATTATATAAAAAAAACACAAAATGCATGTATTTATGTAAAACAAATAAACAAAAAAAGCACATATTTGGTATTTGCACATTCTGAACAACCCAATCTATAAAACTGTGAAATTATTTAATACCATCAGTGAACAGTGTAAACATAAAAAAAAGTGACAAAAAACTATGCTTTTTCATCAGATCACAAAAAAAGTTTAATACATGATTAATGCAAAAAACAAGCTGTCATTTAGCTTCGTTAGTAGAAAAATAATAAGGTCTCAATATAGAGCTATGCAAAAAGAATGAATTTTTTCTACAAAATGATTTTTATTGTGTAAGGCTAGGGTCACACATAAGCCCTGAATCCGTTATTGGCATCAGTTTTTCCCAAAACTGATGCCAAAAACAGATGCTGCACTCAAGTGTGACTGCAATGGTTTTTTAACAGGACCTAAAAAACGTTGCAAGCAACGTTTTTGGCTAGGGTCACACATGGCCATGAGTTTTTTCCCTTGTTTTCAATAACTGATCCGTTTTATTTAGGGTGCTCTTTGACCCTCTTGTGCAGCTCTGCGTTTTTGGGACTTTGCAATTTTTTCCATAAACAATGCTCTAAAAAACTTTTCCATTTTTTTGTGCCATAAGCAATGCTATAAGAAACGGATCCATTTTCCCATAGGGCCCCATGATAAGAAAAACGGATCCATTTTTTACTGCACCCAAAAACATTGCTTGCAATATTTTTTGGGTCCTGTAAAAAAACTGACACCATTGCAGTCACACTTGAGTACAGTATCAGTTTTTGGCATCAGTTTTTGGACTTAGAACACAAAAGTGGAAAAACTGATGCCAATACAGGATCCAGGGCTTATGTGTGACCCTAGCCTTTGGGTGCAGTAAAAAAACGGATCCATTTTTTTAACATGGAGCCCTATGGGAAAACAGATCAGCTTTTAGAGCATTGTTTATGGCACAAAAAAACAGAACCGATTTTAAGAACATTGTTTATGTAAAAAATGGCAAAGTCCGAAAAACGCAGAGCTGCACAGGAGGGTCAAAAAGCACCCTAAAAAAAAACGGATCAGTTATTGAAAACAGGGGAAAAAACTGATGGCCATGTGTGACCCTAGCCAAAATAAAACTTCTTAAAGGGGTTTTCCCACAAACAAAGGTAATTTAAAAGTTCATATCAATCAATAGATTTTGGAATTATTATAATTTTAACAATTGGATGAGATTTAAAAAAATGTTCCTGGGCTGTGATAATCTTATATATGTGCCCATACTATTTACAGTTTCATTTTTGTTTCTGACCATGCGCAGAGCTTGGTTTGATCCTGGGCAGGGATGGATGGATGAAATAGAGTATACAGACATTACAGCATGGGATCACAAATAATTCTTTCTATGAGGGAAACTATTTTTTACAAACAGGCAGAGAATTTTTTACCTCATAAAAAGAATCAGCTGTGATCTCGTGCTGGAATGTCTGTATATTCTCTGTTCTTCATCCCCTGCCCAGGAGATGTGGTATGATCAGACTGTGCTCCATGCACGGTCAGAAATAAAAATTCAACTGTACATAGTTGTGACACATATGTAAGATTATCTCAGCACATGAACATATTTTTTAAACACATCCAATTGAGGAAATTATTATTATTCCAAGATCTATTCATTACAATGAACTTTATTCATGGGAAAATTCCTTTAACTCCTTTTTGACGGAGCCAATTTTCACATTAATGGCCAGACCAAATTTTACAATTTTGACCAGTCACTTTATGAGGTTATAACTCTGGAATGCTTCAACAGATCTCAATGAGCCCAAGAATGTTTTCTTATGACATTTTGCACTTCATGCTAGGGGAATAATTTAATAATTATGATGATATTTTTTGTGCTTATTTATGAATAATACAAATTTTGATGAACATTTTAAAAATGTAGCAATTTTCAACATTTGAATTTTTATACCATTAATCCAGAGTTATATCACGCAAAACAGTTAATAAATAGGGATGAGCGAGTACTGAAGTAATCGGACTCGCTATACTCGCAACGTGTAGGTCCCGGTACTCGGTACTCGTTGCAAGTATAGCGAGTCCGATTGAAATGTGAGTACTTTCGCAGTGTATCTATATATACACTGTGAAAGTACACTAAAAGTGAAGAAAAGTTGTTAAGAAATAAAATAAACCATCATGCTCACCTTCCGACGCCTGCACCAGGACCCGAAAACCTCACCTCCGATGTGTGGCAAGGACCTGCCAGTCTGATAGCCCATCAGATAGCTGGAGCGATCTGCCAATCAGATGGCCGAACGTCACAAACACGTGATCGCTACCAGCCACCTGATTGGCCAGATTGCCAGGTCATTGATGCGCGTTCAAGACCTGGCAATCTGGCCAATCAGGTGGCTGATAGCGATCACATGGTTTGTGACGTCTGGCCATCTGATTGGCCAGATTGCTCCCAGCAGAGTGGCAGGTCCTTGCCGCACATCGGAGGAGAGGTTTTCTGGTCCCGGAGCAAGCGTCGGAAGGTGAGTATGATGTTTTTTTTTTATTTTTAACAACTTTTCTTCACTTTTAAGTGTACTTTCGCAGTATATATATATAGATACACTGCGAAAGTAAAAGGACTACTCGCTACTCCCGAGTAATCACAAGAGCAACCATAAGGGCAACAATGTGAACAAGGCCAATGGTTTGGCCGAAACGTCTAACTTGCCTGTCACTTCACTCAGCACTGTATAATAAACTTTCACCTTAAGCATACCGGACATTGTATGTGTGCAATGATTACAAACTATATTGTCTATGAGACCTTAGGCTCCTTTCACTGGCACCATAAAACATTCAACACTGTTGAGTGCTAGCCTTCGTTTCTTATATTTCGTGGGAACAACTAAGATACCGCACAGAATCCTCAATCTCTCAGGACTCTGGCAGAGAACCTATATTTATATATATATACTCCCTTCTCACCCTTATGTGATGGTTGTTTTTCCTCATATTATTTTTATATAAAAACATACAAACATACAGCACACATGAGCTCCGGCAGATAGCTAGAAATTTGTAAACATATATAAAATATATATAGAGTGTGAATATAAAAATGCAAAATATATATATATATATATATATATATATATATATATATAATTATAATTATCATTGTGTATTTTTATATTTTATATTTAAACATTAAATATAATTACGGTTACAAATTTATAGCTATAGGCCGGAGCTTATGTGTGTCATATGATTTTATATAAAAATATTGTTGCACGAGTTTTGAGTTAAATCAATTTTGATAACAAGGAAAAAGGAAACGGATCAGTTGAATTTTAAAATATTTTTGTCTAAATGATGGTTTGTTATAGCCACATAAACTAATGCTGCTCAGAAATGAAAAAAATGGCCTGGTCAGGAAGGAGAAACAGGCTGCAGTAGGGGGTGATGAGGTTAAACAAAAATGTGACTTTTCAATTTTTGGTAAAAAAATGCTGGAATGCAAAAAGGCACCCAGAAAATGTTATCCTTATATGATGGACAAGGAGATTTAAGAATTGCTCACCTGAAATGGTTGTGAAATATTCACAACCACTTAAACATCATACAAATAATGGCTGCCACAGTCCTCATTGAAGGAAATTGGCATATGAAGAAAGAAGGAGTTAACAAAACTACGCTGCCATGAAGTAATCAAATCAATCAGAAAAATTCTGGACTGTGATCTTTATTCTACGCGTTTCGGAAAATGCTTTCCCTTCTTCAGACAAAACTACAGAAACATTTTATGAAACACATACAATACAGATCACTGTCCCAGAATCTTTTGAACGACTTAGTTTCTTCATGGCAGCGCATTTTTTTTAACCTGTTTCTTCATACTGACATATACTGTATTTTTTGGACCATAAAACACCCTTTTTTTTGTCTAAATTTGGGAGGTGGGGGTGTGTCTTATGGTCCGAGTGTAGCATGTGGCAAGGGGTCAGTGGCGGTCTGGGATCACAGGGGGAAAGAAAATCTTGCTGCTGCAGGATTCTGGCGCTGAGGAAACCATGTGATGCCCGTGGCTTAAAGTGAAGGAATATTCATTAGCCGCTTCCTGGTCACCTGTCAGTGCCGAGCAGTGGTGTTGAGCAGCAAATTAATATTCCTATCGGACACACGTGTTGTCCCTAGTGCCGGATTCCTGCAGCGGCTGTGGGGATTGTGTGGGGAAGGAGGCGGCAGGAGCAGGGTGTCACATAGGAAGGATAGTCGTGCATGGCCCGGAGAGATTGTGGATCACTGCAGTCACAGGGTGCAGCATACCTGACAGCACAGCGCGAGCTGTACTGCTGAAGGCTCCCATCATTGTAGGACCTGTGGTGAGCTAATGAAGAGGGCGGGCTGTATCATCACATGACCGCACAGGGCCCTCACTCTTCATTATGTCACAACAGAGCCTATAGGCACCACCCTAGAAATAAGGAAGCTTCCTCTTACAGGATCTGTGATGAGGTAATGAAGAGGGAGCGCTATGTGCCGTCATGTGATGCTCCAGTCCTCCCTCTTCATTACCTCACCACAGGTACTGTAAGGTCCTGTAAGCTGTAGAAAGAGATACCTCTGGGTTTCTAGCATGGCTGCAGTACCTGCACTGATGTGAGTCCAGCCTGTGCAAGTAAGAATTAATTAAAAGTTTATGAATTACAGCACATTAAAAAGCACTCTGCCACTCATGTGATGAACTAGAACTCCCAGCATGCCATAGGATCTGCAGGACATGCTAGGGGTTATAGTTCTTCCATGGGATTTTAAAACACCACTCTAGTGTTTTATTTCAGCACTGGAGTGGTGCTTTAAATATAAGCCCTGTGCCCCCATTCTTATACGCACCTTCCAGCATCTTCATATGGTACTTTACAGACACCTCTCTGGTCCTACAGTACCATCCATTGCCTGTATTTTACTTCAAATATTTTTACTCCCTTTTCCATCTCTAAAGCCGGGGTGCATCTTATAATCCGGTGAGTCTTATAGTCCGAAAAATACAGTAATTTTTATTTTTCCAATTTCTCCAAAACTAATGGGAATAAAAATGGTTTACCAATTTTGAAAGGTGAATTAAGGTAAACATACTATTTGTAAAGGGGAAATTAATTGAGCCAATACCTTTTAAGTGAGCCGATCGACAACATACTGACATTTCATAATGACTTCTTAATATTTTGATGTAAAAATTTAAAGAATGAGCTGAGAGCAGACATGTCTTGTGAAAAGGTTCAGTAGTTCAAAGCTGTGTAGAGTTTCTGTTCCTACACTTAATGCCAGCCTCTGATTTTGTTTCCTTTGGAGGGATCCAGGCAGTTTGCTGGACTGGAGTATTATTCCTTGTCGAGTGTGATATGTTTTCTCAGCTGCAGGCTTCTCCCTCATGTTTTACAAAGTACCTTGCTTTGCAATCTAAAAACTGGGAAGATGTGACAAGTTGGTGCATTCTTATGCCCTTTACTCATTAACTCGAAGGGCTTTTTCTTGGCCAAGCTATATATACAGGATTGTCCAATGTCTGGATGTTTTCCACACATAACAAAATGATGGTGTTTTTAAAACGGAAACTAACATTACGAGGGTTCCCACAGTAAAGCCAATATCTATAAGGGCATCTTCACGTCTTTAAAGGTATGTAGATAAAATGATCAAATTGACCACAGACTGCCCTTATTCTTAGATCCTTCCATTTATAAGCAAATGGAATCTCTTAATAGGCCAGTCGTGTTATTTATATTGGAAGACATAGAGATATTACTCTATATTTTAAAGATACTATAAAATTCCTTGATTATCTATTCCAAATTAGAGGATGGCATTTTGCCCTCAGTGCCATCAGCAATTCAACTGGGTAAATACAAAGTTCAATGGAGATTTCATGTCAAAATGATGAATTAGGACATTGGTTATAATGGGTTGCTTGGATTTGCGGCATTTTTCTATTTAGCCAATATTATAGAAACAGACATAGAAGAGGTGAACAGAAAGTTAAATAAGTGAACACATGTGAACAGTTTTTTGCACCTCATTCTTATAATTAAATTATGGCAAAAGACATAGAAAAGAAAAGCAAATGACCATAGATCTCGCTGTTGCTCCTTCATCCTGCTGGCTGTATTCCCCACTGTTCTGTTCTTGTTTTTTTTCAGGACTGGTCTGAGCGTGATTGCTGCAGGCTGTTATGGATGGCTATAATGGATGAAGGGGTATTGTAGCAGAATGGCAGTGATGGACTATAGGCGATCAGGGGAACTAGTCTGACCCTTAGACTGTTGGTCCCTTGCTGACCCTGTTCCTAGAAGTACCTATAAAGGTGAGGATGTTTCTGTGGCCACCGTTGCCCTGCTCCTCACCAGCCCTATGCTATAAAACCCTCACCTCCCCCATGGATCAGAATAAAAACAGTAACTCATCCTAGGGATTGGGATAGGAACATAGGAACAGCAACTCCAAGGAAAAGACAGCTTCTGAAAGCTCCAACAGAAACTGCACACAGCTTCAAAGGTCAAAGAGTGAATGAACTCTTTCAGCGACATGGGTCATGGACTACTGAAAGGCTGCAAGAGTCGACAACCAAATCTCTTCTTTCACCTTGCAACTAGTACTGCAGAACCACAGACGTTAACCCTTAGACTGAAGGAAATAGACACAGACTGAAAGAATTTAGCTCCATTTAACTACTGCAGACCAATTTAAAGAGATTGCAAAGCAGTCAACATATGACACTCGCCGATCGGCGTTGTTAACCCCTTGGATCCCGCTGTCAATCACTGACAGCGGGATCCAAGGCAGCCGCAGCTGTTCCCCGCCTGCTCCGGAGATCCCGCGATACTATACTGGCGCTCACGTGACAGCCCGGGGTCCTGCCTAGACCCCGGATGCTGTCAGAGCACAGTTTCCTGCTGTGGTTTGCAGGTGCTGCCAACCACAACAGGTCCGCGATTCTCCCAGAAACGATCGGACTGTGCAGCAAGGTGCCTCTTAAAGAGGCAGTGTAAAAATAAGAATCAATGAAAAATAAAGTTTTTAAAAAATATAATAAAAGTTCAAATCACCCCCCTTTTCCCCAATCACAATAAAAGTATTGAAAAAAAAATACACATGTTTGGTATCGCCGCATTCAGAATCACCCAATCATTATATTAAATCAATTAATGAGAGCCATAAACTCTGTAACAGAAAAAATGGTCCAATCGCCAAAATTCCGTTTTTTTGGTCGCCACATCATTGCTATAAAATGCAATAACGGGCGATCAAAACTGCGGATCCCCCAAAAATAGTATCATTAGAAATGTTAGTTCAAGACGCAAAAAATAAGCCATCATGCAGCCCCAGATCCCGAAAAATGAGAATGCTACGGGTCACAGAACATGGCGCAAAAAGTCCGTTTGTTTTTTTTCAAACTTCTGAATTTTGTTTCACCACCTAGAGACCAGTAAAGGTATACATGTTGGGTGTCTACGACCTTGTACCGACCCGAGGCATCACCCCGTCGCGATGGTTTTACCATATAGTGAACATGGTGACTAAAATACCCAAAAAAGACCAGATTACTTACCGGTAATCTTGTTTTATAGAGCCACGACAGCACCCACAGAGAGAGGGGATCCGCCCCCAGGGACAGGAAACCTACAGATAAAAAGGGGCGGTCCCCCTCGCCTCCTCAGTTGTGTTACAGAGACCGAGAGGAACCGCTAATTAGTATAAGTACAAAGCAGACAACTCCATTAAAAATAACATCCCCACACACGTGACCAATAGAAGGGCAAAGAACCGTGCAGAAAACAAGGGGAGGGAAGTGAGTGGGTGCTGTCGTGGCTCCATAAAACAAGATTACCGGTAAGTAATCTGGTCTTTTCTCATCGCCACGACAGCACCCACAGAGACTTACAGAGATCTAAAGCTCAGGGTGGGACCACCGTGTGGAGGACAATCCTCCCAAACGCCACTCAGAAGCATAGGAGAGGTCAAGGCGAAAGTGGTCAGAAAAAGAAGAAGAAGGTGAGGACCAGGATGCCGCCTTACATGACAAGTCAACGGACGAGCCAGCATGGTCCGCCGAGGAAGAAGCCATTGCCCATGCGGAAAGGGTCCAACACTGTCCGGAGGAGGCACACCGGTAGCCGAGACGCCAAGCAGATAGCTTCTCCGATCCCACAGGACAAGGTACACTCAGACTCCAGACCCCTTCATCCGACCCTGGAAGGAGACAAACAGAGCCCCCACACTTCCCCTGCCTGCCAGGGGTCCAACAATGTAGGAGAGGACGACTCGACTAACAGCGAGCGTAGGAACTTATGTACGGCAGGGGCAATAGGGCCAGGATAAAAGGCGGACCGAAAGGACCCCCAACTGCGGCGAACCCAGAAACCACCGTTGGGAGGCAAGAAGGAACAGGATTCAGCACAACCCATCAGGAAAGCCCGAGAAGAACAGAGGGCATGGGAGAGAGCCCGAACGGCCAAACCCGGCGCGCCGAGGGAAGAGCATAAACAAGGCTGTCGTAAGGGAAAGAACGGTCAGAGAAGAAGAGGCGAAAGAAGCAAACGGAGTACTAGAAAGCGCCACCAGAACCAAGGAGCAGGACCCAAGGAGACACACTTGCAATCTGAACCGGAGCACAGCGTTCACAAGCAGAAAAAAAACGAGCAATCCAGTCATCTCCCGCAATAGGAGGCCCCTACAAGGCACCCAAGGCAACACGCCGAACCCTGAGAGGACCAACAGACAACCCCAAATCCCAACACTGTTGGGAGACACGCCAGGATAGGCTGGGTGGGGACAACCGCAGAAAAAAGGGCAATGAAAAAGACAAAAAACTACGCCATACCCTACCTAGATAGGAGTAGTACAGGGCGTCCGACGCAGGAGAAAGGTAGAACCCAGACCATACGAAAAACCCCCATGCAGTCAAGAACCGCCGTACGAAGTCCCTGCCATCAACTGGAAACCGCGTACCTGAGGGTGACGAAATGGACCCTGAAACAGCAGAGCCAGGGTTGACAGGAGAAAGCACGGATCCGACAGGGACAAGGCCTAATCACCAATGGAAGAGCGGACAGCTGAGGGAAGGCATATTTGAGAAGGAAAGCCCCAGAGGCCTGAAGAGAGTCCACCACATCTGGACGGTCCCAGATAGTGAGTGAGGCAAACGTCCTGACTTGAGTCGCCCAGGCGGCGAAGAGCGCCGACCAGGAGATCCCACAGGCGCACCATCGGCTGGAACACCCTCCGGCCAAAGTCCATTCGCCCTGACGCAGAGGAAGCTGACGCAGAGAAACTGCTGCGGAGATGTCCATTCCGTTGAGCTGAAGGGCGGTAAGGGACAGTAGAGGACGGGCGATCAGATGGAGAATCGGCGATGCAGAAAACAGAGGCAGTGAACGTGAACCGGCTGGACGAACAATATACGAGACACAAGGCACCCCGACCGGCAAGAGGCTGACTTGCTGGGGAATCAACGGTGGGAGAAAGTGAAGCCAAGCCGGAAGCATCGCCTTAAGTGCCCGGACCTGAAAAGAACCAGCCTCCGACAGACCACTGCCCGAGGCACACAGCGACCCCAGAGGGGCACCCTACAATGCGGACGAGGCTCGGCAACCACCACCGCAGATGGGGAACCCACCCACAGAACACCCCTAGAGGGGGACCTGGAGAACACCACCAGGAAAGGGAAGTAATAACCGCCGAAGGAAGGGAAAGGGGGCCCTGTAAGAACCCCTGCAACCATCCTCACCGCAGAGAATTCCCTGCGAAAGACATCTGGTGCGGAACCGAGCCCATAACACACCCTGAATACCAGAGGTCAAGGACCCCCACCAGGACAGAGCAGAGCACAAGGACATACAAGGATGGCCAACCCAAGCCAACCGTGGCGAGTAAACAACCCGCGTCTCGTCCTCCGGCAAAAAAGAAAAAAGCACAGCCGCTGAAAGAAACCAGGAGCAAAAGAGAAATGGACCAGAACAGGCGATCTCTGCCCCGAGAAGCAGAAGTGTCACAACGAGGAAATCAGCCAGATACGGCACATAAAGAATATCGAGTTGACGGCAAAAAAAGGCCCTCCCATCTGACATCACGGTGGGGAAGAGACGCCGGGCCCTAGCGAGGCCAACAGAAATGCTGCAACCCGAATGCCGGAGACGACCGTCGAACACGAGCGCCACATGGAGGAAATGCCGAGGAGCAGGAAAATCACCATATGGCCATATGCACCTGCAAACCAACCGGCAAAAAACCACTAGGAACAAACCTACATGGCCTAGAGAACCGCCATAAAGCGTGCAAGGGAAAAGAGAGTGAGGAAAGGCCCATCAGGCATAGGGATCGGGAATAAACGGGGAGTAAAACGCCCCGTCCCTCCTGGCCCTCAGGACCTGCAACCAGACCCGAGGCACTAACCAATTCCGAACCTCCATTACCAACTGCGGCGAAGGAGACGGAGAGGAAGCCCAGGAAAACCTCAAAGTGCCCTCTCAGACCTGAAGACACAATATCAAGGAACCACAAGCTAGATACAACAGCCTGCCACTGTGTGGACAAAACACGCAACCGGCCCCCAACCGGTGGAGCCAGACTAACGGAACCGAGTGTCCCACGTCCCAGAGGCACCTCAACTGTGTGGGACCGCCTTGGGAGTCTACCGACCGAAAGACCTGCGGGAAACCGCCCTCCTGGAGGACGGAAGAAAAGCAATAGGGAACTCGACTTCTGTTCAGCTGCCATGGCAAGGGGAACAACCAAGCCGATGTCAACAGGCGCTCCCCCAGACAAGAAAAGTACATAAACGGGACTTCGCCCGTGCAGCCCCTGTCCCGCCATAAAGCCATAAGGCGTGCTGAGCTAATCTAGAGAGGCCCGCCGACCCGTCCGCTAGCCCCGCGCCGCTTATCAGCGGAAGAGAGGAAAGTCAATTGCCACTGGAAACGCCCACTGGGAGGGCGAACTACCACTGAGCAAGCAACGCCAGCCCTACCAAGCTGTACATGGGGCCAAGACGGCCGGTGTAACGGCCCCCACGCAGGATGCCCAAGACTGACTGAGGAGCAAAACCACCCAAGATCCAGCGGATCCTTAGGGCAAGCCTGAAACATCCACAGGAATGGACGACGGCTGAGAAGCCAAAGGGACTGCTGCGTCAACACAACTCGGCGCACATGCATGTCCCACCCCGCGGAAGGACAGTCAGCAGGGTAGAGCCGACTGCAAAGTAACGCGCTACTGCAGGGAAAGGCCAGCCAACCGAGACGACATCCTTCATAGAGTCAGAAAAACTGCAGAGCACTTGCGACCGAGCGGATGAATATATGCAGACTATCCATGGAAAACAGGACCGTGACTCATATACACCATGGACAAGGCCGAGGAGAGGGAGTCCCATGACCCATAAAATGCAGTTTAAAAGGGTTTTGCAGCAGGGCTCGAACCGGGCACCTTTGCATTGGTAGGCAGTAGTGTTTACCACTACACCACGGCTCCTATAGCCGCTGAAAAAAGGCCTGCAAGTCTTCCGTAACAAGGCACAGATCTCAGGCACAGGTGACTCCTCCAACAAGGTCCTGGCAAACAAGATGGGCACAAGCAGTCGGAATAAACAGCAAGGCGCAGTGCCAGTGTCTCACCGTCACAACTTACTTAGCCAAAGAGAGGGAGACAGAGAAGGAGGACATCAGAAAACAGGTCGAGCCTGTACTCACCCTGCAATGCAGGAACCGGTCCCGGAGGTGGAGGTCCAGCCCGAGTGGCAGAAGGATCCGTCCTGGATTTGTCACTCCTGACAGCGGAGCTCCCATCCCTGGAGCGACCACTGGATGCTGCTGGCGTGCACCTCTTTCACCTAGAGGGCGCCCTCTGAAACCGTAGGAGAGGACCCGGTTGCCACCCGACAGCGCCTGCACGCTGCTCTCACTTCCTCTCCCGCCGGCACACCTCCCCGGCAACCCCGGAAGTGGAAAGGACCTCACTTCCGAGTCGGAGCGCCAGGAGCCACAGCGCATGCGCCCCGCCCCATCCGGAAGCGCGCGCCATGCACCACTCCCTCCATGCCGACCTGCCTGAGGCGCCTGCGGGACTGGCGGCGCCGGGACCAGTGCCCACCTGCCCACAGCGCCCAGCGTGCCCCCGAAGGAGCCGCAAGAGGCGCCATTGGAGCGGCAGGCACCGCACTCGCGCCCATCACCGCGCCCCATCAGAGCCCAAGGAGGTGCACAGGACCCCAAAGAAGCCCCAGAGGCGGAGCAGGCACCACACCACCGGAGGAGCCCGCCCAACGACCGTGCTCCTGCGCTCCCCATGTGATAGGACGGTCCTGACAGCATGGAATCTTCCAGACGAAGGGAGAGCCTGAAACAGGACTTCCCAACGCTGCCTCTGAAGCCCCAGGCCCTGTCGTTCCCACAGACACCGCTCAGAGGCTGATTGGACCCAGGTAAGCACAGAACATGCTATCTGTAGGTTCCCTTCAGGGACAGGAAACCAACTGAGGAGGCGAGGGGGACCGCCCCTTTTTATCTGTAGGTTTCCTGTCCCTGGGGGCGGATCCCCTCTCTCTGTGGGTGCTGTCGTGGCGATGAGAAAACAAACAGGTCATTGAACTTTTTTTGCAATTTCCCTGTACACTATATGGTAAAATAAATTATTGCATATGAAAGTACAACTCGTCCCGCAAAAAGCAAGCCATCATATGTCTATATTGACGGAAAAATAAAGAAGTTATGGCTCTTGGACGCAGGGGAACAAAAAACGAAAATGAAAAATGAAAAATTCCCGGGTCATGAAGGGGTTAAAACAGCTGCGATCCCCACTTCTTTCCTTCTCTGATTGGCCTGATATTCTTCTCTTAATAATCTCCCTTGTGTTTCTTTAAGCGCAGACCAGGGGAGTTCAATTTTGTTCCATAAAAAGAAATGAAAAGGTGAATGGCTGGAGCTGATCCAGTCTCTCCAGTGATTGTGTAATAGGAAGGGATTTTTTAGCCTCCCAATGGCAGGTTTTGTGCAGTGGATGTAATTCGGTTAGCCTGGGTTTTATTCATTTGGTGTTCTCCTCTGTGTCTCTAGTGTCACATAACAGGGAACGTTTGTTTCATTTCTCCAAAGGAAAAACGCTGTGGAGAATGGCTGGTGTTGATCTATTATTGGGGTGGAGGAGAGATCCTTGCTCGGTGCATGGATTGTGCTGGCAACTTCATGGCTCTAAAAACATTTGGGGTAATAATAAAAGAAAAATATATACCGTATATACCAATGAAACAATAAAAAACATTTTTTGTCCACACTGTAAATGGTGGGGATGAATTTCCACCTTATCAATATGTTCAATTGTACCCAATGCAATACGGTATAGACTCTGATATATCATGACACGGGTAGAGTAAATGATAGGCTATGTGCACACTGGGAGGTTTAGCAGCGGTTTAGCAGCGGAAACCGCCGGTCGGTTTCCATCAGGTTTATGCAAATTTATGTTAATCCAAAAGCGGCTTTTGGATTAACATAGAAAACCTATGGAAACCGACACCCGGTGTGCACACACTGGCGGTTTCCACATGCTCATCCGTTGCTAACCCGCTGGGTTCCCAGCGGGTTAGCAAAGAATGATCATGTTCTATAAACCGGCCGGTTCTGCAGCGGCTGCAAGCAGAATCATGTGCTGCTTCCAGCCGCTGCAGAATCGACGCCACTAACCCGCTGTGCACCGCCGCACACCCCGCCCGTCTTCCGCAGCACGGACCCGACAGGAAGCCGGTGGACGGCTCCGGAGCTTCCTGTCGGGTCCCGCCCAGCCGCCGCCGCCCCTAACCCGCCCCCGTGTGCACATACCCTTAAACTATTAGAAATGAACAGGAACTGATAAAAGTACAAAAGAATAAACTCTATGTGGATATAGATACATTTTGAAAAAAGACTCAAGGAGTAAATGAAAAAATGTTTTATTGTGTAACCAGCTGTAATTTTATATATGTGGACAAAACAAAAACAGACAACAAAATACTCAGTCCAACAAAATCCAGTTTTTTTCCTCTCATTTTTTAGGTAATAACTGAGGACAATGAATTCATATACCGTATATACTCGTGTATAAGCCGACCCCCCCTACTTTTGCCCCCAAAAGCTGGGAAAAGTTATTGACTCGCGTATAAGCCTAGGGTATGAAATGCAACAGACTCCCATTCTATTATATAGCCCCCCGTCACTAGTATATAGCGCCCCTCAGCAATTGTATACAGGCTTCTCAGCAGTGGTGGTATACAGGCCCCACAGCAGTGGTGGTATACAGCCCACTCCTGCCTCCTCTAGTCCCCGGTCACAGCCCCCCCCACAGCATACCGAGTGACTCGAGTATAAGCCGAGGGGGGACTTTTCAGCACAAAAATTGTGCTGAAAAACTCAGCTTATACTCGAGTATATACGGTACCAAAATTATGATGTTCGCTATAAGAATCTTTAGAAAGATCTCTAATAACTCTGATCTATAAAATCTCCAAATGATTCAAAAGAATCAATCCAGTGTCAGGAGAGCCCACGGATCAGTGGGCTAATATGATGATATGAAAAAACAAACATTCAGTTTGCTCATGAGTTTGAGTCTATACCAAATCAACTATAATTTTATATACAGTACAGACCAAAAGTTTGGACACACCTTCTCATTCAAAGAGTTTTCTGTATTTTCATGACTATGAAAATTGTAGATTCACACTGAAGGCATCAGAACTATGAATTATCACATGTGGAATTATATACTTAACAAAAAAGTGTGAAACAACTGAAAATATGTCTTATATTCTAGGTTGTTCAAAGTAGCCACCTTTTGCTTTGATTACTGCTTTGCACACTCTTGACATTCTCTTGATGAGCTTCAAGAGGTAGTCACTGGAAATGGTTTTCACTTCACAGGTGTGCCCTGTCAGGTTTAATAAGTGGGATTTCTTCCCTTATAAATGGGGTTGGGACCATCAGTTGTGTTGTGCATAAGTCTGGTGGATACACAGCTGATAGTCCTACTGAATAGACTGTTAGAATTTGTATTATGGAAAGAAAAAAGCAGCTAAGTAAAGAAAAACGAGCGGGTATCATTACTTTAAGAAATGAAGGTCAGTCAGTCTGAGAAATTGGGAAAACTTTGAAAGTGTCCTCAAGTGCAGTTGCAAAAACCATCAAGCGCTACAAAGAAACTGGCTCACATGAGGACTGCCCCAGGAAAGGAAGACCAATAGTCACCTCTGCTGCGGAGGATAAGTTCATCCAAGTCACCAGCCTCAGAAATCGCAGGTTAACAGCAGCTCAGATTAGAGACCTGGTCAATGCCACACAGAGGTCTAGACGCAGACATATCTCCAAAACAACTGTTAAGAGGAGACTTTGTGCAGCAGGCCTTCATGGTAAAATAGCTGCCAGGAAGCCACTGCTAAGGCCAGGCAACAAGCAGAAGAGACTTGTTTGGGCTAAAGAACACAAGGAATGGACATTAGACCAGTGGAAATCTGTGCTTTGGTCTGATGAGTCCAAATTTGAGATCTTTGGTTCCAACCACCGTGTCTTTGTGCGATGCAGAAAAGGTGAATGGATGGACTCTACATGCCTGGTTCCCGCCGTGAAGCATGGAGGAGGAGGTGTGATGGTGTGGGGGTGCTTTGCTGGTGACACTGTTAGGGATTTATTCAAAATTGAAGGCATACTGAACCAGCATGGCTACCACAGCATCTTGCAGCGGCATACTATTCCATCCAGATTGCGTTTAGTTGGACCATCATTTATTTTTCAACAGGACAATGACCCCAAACACATCTCCAGGCTGTGTAAGGGCTATTTGACCAAGAAGGAGAGTGATGGGGTGCTACGCTAGATGACCTGGCCTCCAGTCACCAGACTTGAACCCAATCGGTGAGCAGGACCGCAGAGTGAAGGCAAAAGGGCCAACAAGTGCTAAGCATCTCTGGGAACTCCTTTAAGACTGTTGGAAGACCATTTCCGGTAACTACCTCTTGAAGCTCATCAAGAGAATGCCAAGAGTGTGCAAAGCAGTAATCAAAGCAAAAGGTAGCTACTTTGAAGAACCTAGATATTAAGACATATTTTCTGTTTCACACTTTTTTGTTAAGTACATAATTCCACATGTGTTAATTTATAGTTTTGATGCCTTCAGTGTGAATCTACAATTTTCATATTCATGAAAATAAAGAAAACTGTGAATGAGAAGTTGTGTCCAAACGTTTGGTCTGTACTGTATTTTAACAAATTTTATTTTTGTATTTATTTTGTAATAAACTTTGGATGTTAGATGTTTTTCATGAAAATTCAAGGATAACTTTTTTTAGAGACATTTAATTATTTATTTAGACATTTGAATGAAATTCTATTCTCAGTGGGTATTCCCCACTGGAACTTTCGTCATGGAGGATAGAATTGTTATGTGTATTGTAAGTGTATATATACAGTAAACGCATGTATGTCGATATACTTGATAGCCCTGATGAAGTGGCAAGTATAGCCACGAAACGCGTAGGCAAACAAATAAAAGTTATCCTGACAACCATCGGACTGACACTTCTTTGGTCTGCGTGGAGGGAAGCCCGACTCCTTTTCTTTTTGGATTATAATCAAGCTAGGTGGACAGAGATTGAGTTAAAACTTTAAAAAATAATTAAATGACCGTTCTGGCATAGATATTCAAAGTAAGAACAACAGTCTCAGAGGTGTTTAACCAGTTTGTACTGTGAAATCTTGGGACAGATCTCCTTTAAGATGTATGACTGCCTTAGTGGAGACAATAATGTTGAGGTTTTATTATGTTAAACTGAATGTCAGGGAATACAGCACCTGTAGAAGTATATAGCACATATATAATATTGTATTAACTTTGAATTCCTTCTTAATAAGTCTGATTTAATTTTAAAATACAAAATTACAGACACCTTAAAGAGGACCTGTCACCCCCCTGGTGCTATGCTAACTGAATGCAGCACTGAATGCAGTATGTCTGCTGCATTCAGGCAAGGGGTCCCTCATGTCTCTAGCCCCCCTGTAAGCTGTTAAAAAGACTTTATAAAGTGTATAGATAAGGACTCTGGAGGGCCTTACTCAGTAATGAGTCATCACTGTTGCTGGTGTCCTCCCCACCTCCTTCCTCTATGTGCCACCTCCAGCTCCCTTAGTAACGCCTTTTTATGTGTCTCCCCTCCTCGGCCACTCAATGCTGCTGCGTGTGTGAAGTCACGCAGACGCAGAGGGAACAATGGGCGGCACTGGGTCCCGGCAGCTGAAACGCCTTCTGCCAGTGATGTCAGCGCTGGAGCCCGCCTTGCTGTACATACATAATATGGAGCAGGGCAGGCACCGGCACACTCACACACTCACTCCCAGTCCTGCAGAACCTGCACTGCCCCCGAAATATAAATAGATCCCATGCTGAGCATGAATAAATAAGTACTCCCTCACAATGCTTCCTGCAACAAAGATCGGCCCCCCTACACACAGTTCAGCTCCAAAATAGCCCTTAAAAAAAAACTATACTATCTCCACATAGGAAGGTTTTTTGGAATTGCCTCACATTGCATAACTTTAAAAAATCCTCACCCAATAGCTATTGGCTGACCATCGCCATAGCACTGGGCCAGACAAAGGGATAGCCTGCGGCCTGCATGCGTCACCTCTAGATAATGGCTTGGATGACGTACTGCTTAGGATTGAACCCACAGCCACGATGAGTACATGAGGCAGGGTGGAGGTAACTAACTGCTACATGGTTGCTGGCAGACTAGCCTCTTCGCAGGCTGGACCCAGCGTGAGTTATTTAGAAGCTGTAAGATCGGGCACCCAAATTATCCCAAAACAGCTGTTGCTGTTGACTACATGGTATATGGAAGCCGACACTTGTGGCTTACTGAGGAGCGAACAGAGGGTATGGTTGATTGAGCAGGTGAATATATGGTATGAGGAGTTTGGATCCCATGCAGAGCATCAATAAGGACTCCTTCACGGAGCTCCCTGCACAAAATATTCCCCCACACACACACTCTCACACACACTCACTCTGTTCATCTCCAAAATATCCCACACCACACACCCATACCTGGGATTCATGGATACACACGCTCACCCCTGGTCCAGCACTACATACCCCTGTGGAGTCTAGATACACCCAGTCGCCCCAATCAGCCAGGAAAAATACCCGGTGTGTCCTATCAGTACGCAAACTTACTCCTGATCCTGCAATACATCCCTCTGTGTAGTCTAGGTACACACACTCACTCCCAGTCCCGCAGATCCTGTTCTGCCCCCATGCCTGGGAAGCATGGGTACACATGCTGACCTCTGGGGAGTCTAGGTACACACACTCACCCCCAGTCATGCACTACCCACCCAGTGTGTTATCAGTATACATACTCAACCCTGGTATTGCACTACCTCCAAAATATCAATAGACTAGTGGTAGGGGTCTGGTATTGGCTGGGAATAGCAGCTAACTGGAGAACACAGCTTTGCCTGGAAATTCTCCTGTGATGTCACACTCACTGCATTCTAATATAGAAAGTTAAGTATATGTTCACACACAGCACTGTTGCCTTTATGGATGCATAGGGCTGCCTCACCTCTTCATAAATGCATATGCCTCTGTCCTCTTTAGTATTATGATGTCACAATAGAAGTTCCGTGTCATGTCCATGGATCATCAATAAGTATGGGTAAGAAATGAGTTTTTATTTTTTTGGGGGGAAGCCAAATTAAGGGGAAGGGGGCATTTTCTTTTTTAGGGGGGGGGGCATTTTTGGTGGACACGGCTTGTTGCAGGGCTTCTGGTTTTGGGGGGCTGTATTTTTAGGGGGCTGAAGGGAGGGTGAGGGGGCAGCCGCTTGGTCATGTGTATGGGCATTACGTCCATGATGTTTGGCAACTACAATAGACCAGCACATTATGAAGGGAAAGGGCTACAAAGAAGGCGGGGCTATGTGTGGACACACATACAGTACATAGGCCTTTTTTGGGTGCAAATCAGTGTAAGGCACGGGGTACATACCTGTGCATTATGGGTACACAAGCACACTTACCCCCCGGTCCTATATAGTATACATACACACACTCACTCCCATTCCCGCAGGTCCTGCACTGTCCACGAAATATAAATAGATCCCATGTTGAAAATGAATAAATAAGTACCCACTCATGGTGCTTCCTGCAACAAAGATTCCCCCCCCCACACACACAGTTCAACTCCAAAATAGCCCTAAAAAAAGCCATAGTATCTCCATATAATGTTGATAAAAGGACTTTATTCTATAGGATTTGCCCTAAAGATGCCATAGGCTGGTGGTTTGAACAGCTGCCTACCAAGGGAAAAGTGCCTGGTTTGAGGCCAGGTACAAACCTTTTTTAAAAAATTTTTGGCTTGTGGTTTTTGGAATTGCCTCACATTGCATAACTTAAACAAAGCCTCACCCAATGGCTGACAGTCGCCAGAGCACTGGGCCAGCCAAAGGGATAGCCTGCGGCCAGCATGTGTAACCTATAGATGATGGCTTAGATCAGAGGTCCCCAACTCCAGGCCTCGAGACCCGCCAACAGTGCAGGATTTCAGTATTTCCTTAGTATTGCACAGGTGTTAATGTGATCAAATGCGCAGGTAATGATATCAACTCTTGTGCAATACTAAGGAGATCCTGAAAACATGCACTGTTGGCAGTGTCGGGCCCCACGGGACAGGGGTACTCGGTACCGGACCGGACGGTACTGGGAAAGTCATGGGTGGCTTGGTCCGGACCGTGTCCCTGGCTCGACAATAAAGGGGAATTATTTACAGGGGAAATGTCACGTGTGACGCCACCCACTTGGTGCGGCCAGTGATGGGGCCGCCGCTGCTGCAGAACCTCCGGGGGTGATGGGGGTGGCAGCGGAGATGGTATAGTTCCAGTGGGAAGAACTGTATCCCCCGGGGCAGTAAGGGTTAAGTCTCTGGTGCAGGTGTAACACACTTACTTGCAGGCACTGCAGGGATCTCTCCTCCTGGCTGGTGCTGACAGGCTGGATCTGTATGAGGGAGAATGGTGTGCAGATAGAGGTAGACAAGAGAGGCAATTCAGGGTTTTCCAAAGCTTTACTCTTTGTTCTTTCCAAGCAGTTTACAAGTCATTTGCAGTTCTTTACAAGCTTAAGCACAGTTCTCAACATACGGGCGCATTCTCCCTCTCCGGGTTCTCTTTGCTCCCTGCAGCCAGGCCTCTCTCTCTGTGACCCCTCACACAGTCTTTAGTGTCCCTTTCCGGGCTGTTTACGGTCTCCGTCTGTACGGGTGGTGTGTGGTGCACTGGACAGTATGGCGGTGACTCGGACCCTTGGTGGGCCCTCCTGGTTGCCACTGAGCTGCCTGTCCCTTGGGTTAGGGATCCTAGTATGAAGCTGTGATCCCCCGTCGGTGTTTGGGAATGCCGGGTGAACTACGGTCCCCTCTAGAGCCGACACTCTACTCAGCCCAGCCTCCAGCAGTCCTCAGCACGAGGCTCTACCAGGCTCCTTCCTTTCTGTTCCTTCCAGTATCATAGGAGGGACTTCTCTGCCTACAGTTAGTAGCTTCAGCTGCGTTCCTAGGGCCCGGGTTACACCGTCCCTTCTCTGTTCTGTCACACTCCTGGTGGCATCAGCATCGGACGTGCTTTCTCTCCCCTCTGGCTCACACTGGCTCAGTACGGATTCTGCGCTCCTAGCCTTGCACTCGCAGGACGTGTGATTGTCTTTCTGTCTCAGCTTAGCTCAGCTTCTGGTCTTTGCATCTCAGCCTACTGCGGCCTACTAACTTCCTTCACTCCTCCCCCTCACTATATACTGTCAGTCACCTGACCTCTGGTGTGCCCAACCCACTCCTCTGATCCACCACCCCTCGATGTCATAGAGTTCTAACCTCAGGGCTGGATGTTAACCTCTTCTTACACGTGGGTTGTGTGGGCTGTGAGGGTGTTGTTGTGCAACAATGTCCTACCTGCCTGGCTGCAGTTCCCTTTGTAGCCTCCTGGACGCAGGGGCGCACAGCAGCTCTCGAGGCCTGGATTTGGGGACCCTGGCTTAGATGATGTATTGCTAAAAACCCAGTTACACACAGATAATTGTGCAGAGATTGCTCGCAGATCTCTGGTTGCAGTGAAATCATGGACACATTGTTCCATTTGTACACAGCCGCAAAATGGAACAATGTGTCCATGATTTCACTGTAACCAGAGATCTGCGAACAATCTCTGCACAATTATCGGTGTGTGTAACTGGGCTTTAGGATTGAACCCACAGCCACGGCTGGGTACGAGGGGCACGGTGCAGGTCATTAACTGCTACATGGTTGTTGGCAGCCCAGCCTCTTTGCGGGGTGGATCCAGCGTGAGTTATTTGGAAGCTGTAGGATCAGGCACCCAAACTATCCTGAAACAGCTGTTGCTGGGGTGTGCTACCTGGCAGGACTCAGGGTGAGTGACCGAGGCTGTTACCTGTCCTTGATATGGGTGAGTGATTTGTGCCTTGTGGTACTTCCTGATTATATGTCCCATTTTCTTGCATTTTACCACCACAAAGGTTTTTGACCTTATACCTAATGGTACCTTTACACGCCTCTACCGAAAGGTAGAAACCGGCAGGTGTCAGAGACAATTGTACCTTTTACCTTCAAAACACCGCGAAGTGGTGGAGTGTAATTCAGGTTGTACCTTCCTGTCTCTTTGGATACCTGTCTTTCAGTCGTGCTGAAAAACAAGCAGGTATAACCCCTATGGTGGCGGCGTGTAATTGGGGCAGAGGCACGGTATTTGAGTTACCTGGGGCGTGCTAGAGCGTCATGTATACCACGCCTCATCAGCTATCATTGGTGGGGACTACTGTGTACCCATTGGCTGTCCCTGCACAGGGCGGCATATTTAACGAGCTGACTAGTCACAATACACATTTGCTATAGCGTCATGTATTAGCCAGCCTCCCTGTGCTGGCTGGCCAATCATGATGTTATTGCATTGTCCAATCACCGTACGAGCGTCGCATAATACACTACTCTGTCACACCTATGTAGTTACGGCGCACAATATGTACGCCCATATTCCCTTGTTGTAGCGGCGTGTAAATCAGTGAAGGTGCTCCACAACAGAAGGTAACCTGCGGCACCCGTCGGCACTTCCGGGGAACGAAAATACCTTCTGTGGAGCACCTTGTGGCGGCGTGTATTTGCGGCATCAGGTACCGTTAGCAACCGTTGAAAACACGCGCGTGCACGTGCGGTGCCTACCTGTTGCTACCCGCGGTAGCGGCGTGTAAAGGTAACATTATGTGTTCACTCACTGAGTGATTACCTGCCTGTAGCCATTTGTGGGAATCTCCCAATTGTACTCCATTGTATAACGTGTATGTATGTGTCTGCTTTTATATTTGTGCTAAAATAAAGGTGATATTTTATGTAACTCCTTAGTGGTTTCCACTTGTTTAATATCCTGAAACAGCTGTTGCTCTCTCCTACATGGGATATGGAAGGCAACACTTGACTTACTGAGGAGTGAACAGAGGATATGGTAGATTCAGCAGGGGAATATATGGTATGAGGAGTTCGGATCCCATGCGGAGTATCAATAATGACTGTCTCACAGTGCTCCCTGCATAAAATATCCCCCAACACACACACTCTGTTCATCTCCAAAATATCCCATACCTGGGAATCATGGGTACACATGCTCATCCGAGATCTGGCACTACATACCCCTGTAGAGTTTAGGTACACCCATTCACCCCCAATCAGCCTGGAAAAATACCCTGAGTGCCTTCTCAGTACACACACTCACCCCATATCCTGCACGACATCCCTCTGTGTAGTCTAGGTACACACACTCACCCCCAGTCATGTACTAACCACCCTGTGTGTTATCAGTATACATACTCACCCCTGGTACTTCACTAATATTCTGGTAATATACTAGTGGTAGGGGTCTGGTACTACCTGGGAATAGCAGCTAACTGGAGAACCCAACTTTGCCTGGGAACTCTTCTGTGATGTCACACTCACTGCATTCTAATATAGAAAGCTGAGTATATGTTCACACATAGCACTGCCCCCTTTATGGATGTATAGGGCTGCCTCACCCCTTCATAAATGCATATGCCTCTGTTCCCTTTAGTATTATGATGTCACAATAGAAGTTCCGTGTCATGTCCAAGGGTCATCAATAAGTATGGGTCAAATGTCCATGGGTGATAAGTTTTTGTCTTTTTTTTGAGGGGGGGGAGCCAAATTAGGGGGAGAGGGGCATTTGTTTTTGGGGGGTGAGGGGTGGGGGCATTTTTAGTGGAAGCGGTTTATTGCAGGGCTTCCGACTTTGGAGGGTGGGGGCAGCTGTTTGGCCATTACCGTATATGGGCATTACGACCACGATGTCTGACCGATAGCATAGACCAGCACATTCTGAAGGAAAAGGCCTACAAAGGGGGCGGGGTTATGTGTGGACACGCATACAGTACATAGGCCTTTTTTGGGGACAAATGAGTGTAAGGCACGGGGTACATTCTCCTGCATTATGGGTACACAAGCACACTCACCCCGCTCATTCAGTACATAACCCTATATAGTTTACATACCAGGGGCGTATCTAGGGGGGTGCAGCCGGACTTTTTGCCCCGGGCGCCAGTCAGTGGAGGGCGCAGCGCCGCCGCCGGCGGAACTAATCTCCTCGCCGCATATTGTGCACGGTCACGGGCGGCCGTGCACACAACCATCCCCTGCTGCTGGTCCGCCCCGCCCCTTGGCAGCAGTTAACAACCACATACACCCCCCCCCCCTCGGGCACGTCGCGCTGTGGCTGACGTGACGTCACCCGGCGCGCCGCACAGACGGAATCACCGAGAGGAGAAGAAGAGGAGCCGATGGTAGGAGCTGCTGCCCGCTGTGGCCTGCCTCCTCCTCCTGAGTCCCCACTTCAGACTCAGATTGAGACGTCCGGGTCCCGGTCCGTCCTCCTAGGCAACCCCCCCCCCCCCGTCCTCTCCTACCTTGGGGGGGGGGGGGGGGCGCCGAAATAAAAGTTTGCCCCTGGCGCCATCACACCTAGGTACACCTTTGTTACATACACACATGCATTCCCAGTCCTGCAGGTCCTGCACTGTACCCGAAATATACTTAGATCCCATGCTGAACATGAATAAATAAGTACCCCTTCACGGTGCTTCCTGCAACAAGATATCCCCCCGAACACACACAGTTCAGCTCCAAAATAGCCCTAAAAAAGCCATAGTATCTCCACATAATTATGATATAAGGACTTTATTATATAGGGTTCACCCTATAGATGCCATAGGCTAGTGGTTTGAACAGCTGCCTACCAAGGGAAAGATGCTTGTTTTGAGGCCAGGTACAACCCTTTTTTAAAATTTTTGGGTTGTGGTTTTTGGAATTGCATCACGTTGCATAACTTAAAAAAAGCCTCACCCAATGACTATTGGCTGACAGTCACCAGAGCACTGGGCCAGCCAAAGGGACAGCCTATGGACACCATGTGTCACTTATAGATAATGACTTGGATGATGTACTGTTTAGGATTGAACCCACAGCCACGGCTGGGTACGTGAGACACTGTGCAGAGAACTAACTGCTACATGGTTGCTGGCAGACCAGCATCTTTGCGCTGTGGATCCAGCGTGATTTATTTGGAAGCTGTAGGATCGGGCACCCAAACTATCCAGAAACAGCTGTTGCTGTCGCCTACATGGTATATGGAAGCCGACACTAGTGTCTTACTGAGAAGTGAACAGAGGGTATGGTCGATTGAGCAGGTGAATATATGGTACAAGGAGTTCAGATCCCATGCGGAGCATCAATAACGACTCCCTCATCGTGCTCCCTGCACAAATTATCCACACACACAGTTCATCTCCAAAATATCCCACACCACACACCCATACCTGGGAATCATGGGTACACACGCTCACAGCTGGTCCTGCACTACATACACCTGTGGAGTCTAGGCACACCCACTCAATCCCAATCAACCTGGAAAAATACCCTGTGTGTCCTCTCAGTACACACACTCACCCCTTATCCTGCACTACATCCCTCTGCGCAATCTAGGTACACACACTCACCCCCATTCATGCACTACCCACCCTGTGTGTTATCAGTATACATACTCACTCCTGGTACTGCACTAATTCCAAAATATAAATATACTAGTGGTAGGGATCTGGTATTGCCTGGGAATAGCAGCTAACTGGAGAACCCAGCTTTGCCTGGGAATTCTTCTGTGATGTCACACTCACTGTATTGTATGATAGAAAGCTGAGTATATGTTCACACATAGCACTGCCCCTTTATGGATGCATAGGGCTGCCTCACCCCTTCATATATGCATATACCTCTGTCCCCTTTAGTATTATGATGTCACAATAGAAGTTCCGTGCCATGTCCATGGGTCATTAATAAGTATGGGTGAAATGTCCATGGGTGATTAATGAGTTAGTTTTTTTTCTTAAGGGTGGAACCGGATTAGGGGGAGGGGGGGTATTTGTTTTTGTTTTGTTTTGGGGGGGGACATTTTTTCATTGGATGCGGTTTATTGCAGAGCTTCCGGTTTTGGGGGACTGTATTTTTTATGGGGCTGCACAGGAGAGAGGGAGCAGCCGTTTGGCCATTACCATATATGGGCATTACGACTATGTTTGGCCATTACCGTAGACCTGCACATTACGAAGGGAAAGGGCTACAAAGGGGGCGGGGCTATGTGTGGACACACATGCAGTACATAGACCTTTTTTGGGGGCATATGAGTGTAAGGCACAGGGTTAATACCCGTGCATTATGGGTACACAAGAACACTCACCCCCGCTCCTTCAGTATATACCCCTATATAGTATACATACTCACACTCACTCCCAGTCCCGCAGGTCCTGCACTGCCCCCGAAATATAGATAGGTACCATGCTGAGAATGAATAAATCAGTACACCCTCACGGTGCTTCCTGCAACAAAGATCTCCCCCCACACACACAGTTCAGCTCCAAAATACCCCTAAAAAAGCCATAGTATCTCCAAATAATGATATAAGGACTTTATTCTATATAGTTCACCCTATAGATGCCATATGCTAGTGGTTAGCACAGCTGCCTACCAAACAAAAGGTGCCAGGTACATCCCTTTTTGTAAATTTTTTGGGTTGTGGTTTTTGGAATAGCCTCATGTTGAACTTAAAAAAAGCCTTGCCCAATGGCTATTGGCCGACAATCACCAGAGCACTGGGCCAGCCAAGGGGATAGCCTGTGGCCAGCATGTGTCACCTATGGATAATGGCTTGGATGATGTACTGCTTAGGATAGAAGCCACAGCCACGGCTGGATACGTGAGGCACAGTGCTTTTAACTAACTTCTACATGGTTGCTGCCAGACCAGCCTCTTTGTGGGGTGGATCCAGTTGTAGGATCTGGCACCCAAACTACCCCAGAAACAGCTGTTGCTCTCTCCTACATGGGATATGGAAGGCGACACTTGTGGCTAACTGAGGAGCGAACAGAGGGTATCGTCGATTGAGCAGGTGAAGATATGGTAAGAGGAGCTCAGATCCCATGCGGAGCATCAATAATGACTCCCTCACGGTGCTCCCTGCCCACACACATACACACACACACATCTCCAAAATATCTCACACCACACACCTATACCTGGGAATCATGGGTACACACGCTCACCCCTGGTCCTGCACTACATACCCCTGTGGAGTCTAGGTACACCCACTCACCCCCAATTAGCCTGGAAAAATATCCTGTGTGTCCTCTTAGTACACACTCTCACCCCTGATCCTGCACTACATCCCTCTGTGTAGTCTAGGTACACACACTCACCCCCAGTCATGCACTACCCACCCTGTGTGTTTTCAGTATACATACTCACCCCAGGTACTGCACTACTTCCAAAATATAAATATACTAGTGGTAGGGATCTGGTATTGAATGGGAATAGCAACTGACTGGAGAACCAAGCTTGGCCTGTGGAATCTCCTGTGATGTCACATTCACTGTATTCTAAGACAGAAAGCTGAGTATATGTTCACACATAGCACTGCCCCTTTATGGATGCATAGGGCTGCCTCACCCTTTCATAAATGCATATGCCTCTGTCCCCTTTAGTAATGTGATGTCACAATAGAAGTTCTGTGTCATGTCCATGGGTCATTACTCATTAATAAGTATGGGTGAAACGTCCATAGGTGATGAATGAGCTTTTGTCTTTTGAAGGGGAGCCGGATTAGGGGGAGGGAGGAATTTTTTTTTTTGGGGGGGAAACATTTTCTGTGGACTTCGGGGGAAGCAGAGGGCTTGGGGGGGGGGGAACAGCCATTTGGTCATTACCTTATATGGGCATTAAGACCATGATATCTGGCCATTACCATAGACATGCACATTATGAAGGGAAAGGGCTACAAAGGGGGCGGGGCTATGTGTGGACACACATACAGTACATAGGCCTTTCTTGGGTGCAAATGAGTGTAAGGCACGGGTACATACCCGTGAATTACAGTACACAAGCACACTTACCCCCCCGGTCCTTTAGTACATACCCCATATAGTATACATACACACACTCACTCCCAGTCCCGCAGGTCCTGCACTGCCCCCGAAATATAAATAGATCCCATGCGGAGCATGAATAAATAAGTACCCCCTCACGGTGCTTCCTGCAGCAAAGATTCCCCCTTTCCCCCGCACACACAGGTCAGCTCCAAAATAGCCCTAAAAAAGCCATAGTATCTCCACATAATGATGATATAAGGACTTTATTCTATAGGGCTCACCCTATAGATGCCATACGCTAGTGGTTGAACAGTTGCCAATCAAAGGAAAGATGCTTATTTTGAAGTCAGGTACAACCCTTTTTTTTTTTTTTTTTTTTGGGTTGTGGCTTTTGGAATTGCCTCACATTGCATAACTTAAAAAAAGCCTCGCCCAATGGCTATTGGCCGGCAGTCGCCAGAGCACCTCGCCAGCCACAGGGATAGCATGCAGTCAGCATGTGTCACGTATAGATAATGGCTTGGATGATGTACTGCTTAGGATTGAACCCACAGCCATGGCTGGGTACGTGCGTCGCAGTGCTGGTAACTAACTGCCACATGGTTGCTGGCAGCCCAGCCTCTTTGCGAGGTAGATCCAGCATGAGTTATTTGGAAGCTGTAGGATCGGGCACCCAAACTATCCAGGAATCAGCTGTTGCTGTCGCCTACATAGTATATGGAAGCAACACTAGTGGCTTACTGAGAAGTGAACAGAGGGTATGGTCGATTGAGCAGGTGAATATATGGTACGAGGACTTCGGATCCCATGCGGAGCATCAATAATGACTCCCTCACGCTGCTCCCTGCGCAAAATATCCCCCTCCCACCACACACACACACACACACCACTCTGTTCATCTCCAAAATATCACACCACGCACCCATACTTGGGAATCATGGGTACACATTCTGACCCCTGTCCTGCACTACATACCCTGGGGTGTCTAGGTGCACCCACTCACCCCCAATCAGCCTGGAAAAAATACTGTGTGCCTTCTCAGTACACACACACACACCCCTGATCCTGCATACCCACCCTGTGTGTTATCAGTATACATACTCACCCCTGGTACTGCACTACCTCCAAAATATCAATAGACTAGTGGTAGGGGTCTGGTACTGCCTGGGAATAACAGCTAACTGGAGAACCCAGCTTATCCTGGGACTTCTCCTGTGATGTCACACTCACTGCATTCTAATATAGAAAGCTGAGTATATGTTCACACACAGCACTGTTGGCTTTATGGATGCATAGGGCTGCCTCACACCTTCATAAATGTATATGCCTCTGTCTTTTTTAGTATTGTGATGTCACAATAGAAGTTCCGTGTCATGTCCATGGGTCATCAATAAGTATTGGTGAAATGTCCATGGGTGATGCATAAGGTTTTGGTTTTTTTGGGGAGGAGCCAGATTAGGGGGAGGGGGCATTTGTTTATTTTTTGGGGGTGGCATTTTTGGTGGATGCGGTTTATTGCAGGGCTTTCGGTTTTGTGGAGCTGAATTTTTTAGGGGGAGGGGGAAGGCAGCCGTTTGGCCATAACCGTGTATGGGCATTATGACATTGATGCCTGGCCATTACCATAGAGAAGCACATTATTATTATTTTTTATTATATTATTATTATAGATTTATATAGCGCCTTTGGTTCCATGGCGCTTTACATTTGTAGGGGCAGACAAAAACAAGAACACAAAAAGTAATGACAAATCGTACAGGTACAGTAGGGCAGAGATCCTGTCCTCAAGGGCTCACAGTCTATAGGGGATGTGTGGGGTGACAGGAGGTGGAGAGGTGGGGAAGAGGTGGTGCAGCGGATTAGGTCTCAGTGTGGGTTGTAAGCTTGAAGGAAGAGGTGGGTCTTCAGGTTTTTCTTGAAGGGTCCATGGGTAGGGGAGTGTCTGATGTGGTGTGGGAGAGAGTACCAGAGTTTGGCAGATGCACGAGACAAGTCTTGTATGCGGTTGAGGGAGGTGGAGATGTGGTGGGAGAAGAGGAGGAGCTCTTGGGATGAGCGCAGATTGCGTGAAGGGAGGTATCACGAGACCAAGTCAGAAATGTATGGAGGTAACAAGTTGTGGGTGGCTTTGTATGTCAGGAGGTGGGGAGCCAATGAAGGGCTTGTCAGAGGGGGTGACAGGGGAGTAGCGGGGCGACAGGTGGATGAGTCGGGCAGCGGAGTTGAGTATGGTTCGAAGAGGTGCAAGGGAGGTTGCGGAAGTCTGGTGAGCAAGAGGTTGCAGTAGTCAAGACGGGAGATGATGAGGGCGTGGATAAGTGTTTTGGCAGTGTCTGGTCAAGGAAGGAGTGGATTCGGGTAATGTTTTTGAGCTGGAGTCAGCAGACAGTGGCGAAGGCTTGGATGTGGGGCTTGAAGGAGAGGGAAGAGTTGAGGATTACCCCGATGCACTTGGCATGGGGGATGGGTGAGAGTGTGCAGTCATTGACAGTGATGAATAGGTTGGGTAGGGGGAAGAGTGACTGGGAGGGGAAGATGATGAACTCGATTTTTTCCATGTTGAGCTTCAGGAAGCGAGTGGAGAAGGATGAATTGGCAGACAGGCATTGCGGAATTTTGGATAGTAGGGAGGTGATGTCGGGGCTGGACAGGCAGAGTTGGGTGTCATCGGCGTAGAGGTGGTATTGAAGTCCGTGGGACTCCATGAGTTGGCCTAGGCCGAGGGTGTAGATGGAGAAGAGTAGTGGTCCCAGGACCGAGCCTTAAGGAACTCCGACAGTAAGGGGATAGGGCAAAGAGGAGGTGTGGGAGTGGGTGACGCTGAAGGTCCGGTCTGTTAGGTAAGAGGAGATCCAGGAGAGGGCTAGGTCAGTGATGCCAAGAGATTCTAGAATTTGAAGTAGGAGGGAGTGGTCGACTGTGTCTAAGGCAGCAGAAAGGTCGAAAAGGAGGAGGATGGAGTAGTGTCACTTGCTCTTGGCGGTCAGTAGGTCGTTGGTGACTTTGGTTAGGGCTGTTTAGGTGAAAGGGTGGGGCGGAAGCTGGATTGTAGATGGCCGAAGAGGGAGCCAGAGGAAAGATAGGAGGACAGTTCGGAATAGACATGTTGCTCAAGCAATTTTGAGGCGAAGGGGAGGAGAGATATGGGGTGATAGTTGGAGACTGCTGCAGGGTCGAGGCAGGGTTTTTTGAGGATGAGTGTAATTAGGGCGTGTTTGAAGGATGAGGGAAGACGCCGGTATTAAGTGATATGTTGAAGAGATGGTTTACGGCAGGGATGAGGACTGTGATGAGGTTAGGGATGAGGTGGGAGGGGAGAGGGTTGAGGGCACAAGTGGTGAGATGTGATCATGCTAGGAGAGAGAAGAGGCCCTCTTCTGTCATGGAGGAGAAGCTACTTTTGGATGAGGGGGAGTTGGGTGATAGAGGGAGAGGGGTGAGGGGATTGTGGATCAAAGCTTTCCCTTTCCCATTACCGTATATGGGCATTACGACTATGTTTGGCAATTACCATAGACCTGCACATTACGAAGGGAATGGGCTACAAAGGGGCGGGGAAATGTGTGGACACACATACAGTACATAGGCCTTTTTTGGGGGCAAATAAGTGTAAGGCACGGGGTACATACCCATGGATTGTGGGTACACAAGCAAACTCACCCCCGCTTCTTCAGTACATACCCCTATCTAAATACATAATCACACATAATATATGTCACAGCTTCCGGTGGTTATGTTGCTATCCCATAATCCACCGTGCTGCACCGGAAGTACGCCAACAACCAAGTGATGGATGTTCTACTATGGCAGTAGCAGCCACTAACGCCGCACTTCTGCAGCCCGACACCCCCCACCCCTGTCGACTACAGTCCCGCTCCTACCAGTCCACAGTCTCCCCCGCCGCCCTGTGTCCCGCGTTATCCGTTCTCCGTTGCTGCCCCCTCGCAGGTCCCGCAGCCTCCAGAGGCTCACCTCTCATTGCTTCTCAGTCTACAGGACCTCTGATGATGTCACAGTCACGTGAGTATGACATCACTGCAGGTCTGTGCAGTTCTACACTGCACTCAGCGCGGCCACACAGGGTAAGAGGCACGGAGCTGTCACAGCTGGGAAGGAGGCATTGGGGGGCATAAAGACAAAAAGGGGGAGCAGAGGGAGGGCACAGAAACAGAAGGGGGATCACAGGGGCTGGCCCCGGGTGGCAGCTTCGCACTGCCAGCCCTGGGTTGGAAAGCGGGGTGGGGGGGTGGTGCTAGTAGACATTTTTGAGGAACAGGTGGGGGGGGGGGGGGTGCTAGTTGAAATTTTTGAGGACCGGGAGGGGTGCTGAGGCCGCGGGTATCGCCGCGACTGCCACAAAGCTCCGCCCGCGGCCGGCCGTTTCTGTAGGGGGCCGGGCCTAGATGTGGACTGCACCACCAGCCCAGGGGGCACTTGCCCCCTGCCACCTGGGCCAGTCCGCCTGGGGATCAGACAGAGGGAATGGGGGGCATAGACACAAGGGGGGGCACAGAAACAGAAGGGGGATCAGACAGAGGAATGGGGGGGCAGAGACAAAAGGGAAGAGCAGAGGGGGAGCACAAACAGAAAGGGGCATCACACAGAGCGAATGGGGGGGCAGAGACACAAAAGGGGGAGCAGAGTGGAAGCACAGAAACAGAAGGGGGGATCAGACAGTGGGAATGGAAAGCAGAGGTACGAAAGGGGTGAGCACAGAAACGGAAGGGGGATCAGACATAGGGAATGGGGGAACAGAGACAAAAGGGGAAGCAGAGGGGGAGCACAGAAACAGAAGTGGGGAGCAGACAGGGGGAATGGGGGAGCAGAGGGGGAGAACAGAAACAGAAGGGGGGGATCAGACATAGGGAATGGGGGGCAGAGACACAAAATGGGAGCACATAAACAGAAGGGGGATCAGACAGAGGGAATGGGGGGCAGAGACAAAAGGGGAATCAGAGGGGGAGCAAAACAGAAGGGGGCATCACACAGAGTGAATGGGGGCAGAGACACAAAAGGGGGAGCAGAGTGGAAGCACAGAAACAGAAGGGGGGATCAGACAGTGGGAATGGGAAGCAGAGATAAGAAAGGGGTGAGCACAGAAACGGAAGGGGGATCAGACATAGGGAATGTAGGGACAGACAAAAGGGGAAGCAGAGGGGGAGCACAGAAACAGAAGTGGGGATCAGACAGGGGGAATGGGGGAGCAGAGGGGCAGCACAGAAACAGAAGGGGGGGGATCAGACATAGGGAATAGGTGGCAGAGACACAAAAGAGGGAGCAGTGGGGGTGCACAGAAACAGATGAGGGCAGAGACAAAAATGGGGAGCATAGAAACAGAAGGGGGATCAGACAACGGGAATGGGGGCAGAGATACCAAAGGGGGAGCAGAGGGAGAGCACAGGCACAGATGGGGGGCAGGGACACAAAAGGGGGGAGCATAGAAACAGGAGGGGGGATCAGACATAGGGAATGGGGGCAAAGACAAAACGGGGGAGCATAGTAACAGAAGGAGTAGCATAGTAACATAAGGGGGATCAGACAGAGGGAATGGGGGTCACAGACACGAAAGAGGGGAGCACAGAAGCAGAAGGGGGGATCACACAGAGGGAATGAGGGGCAGAGACACAAATGGGGGAAGCGGAGGGGGAGCACAGAAAGAGAAGGGGAGATCAGACAGAGGGAATGGGGGCACAGACACAAAAGGGGGAGCAGAGAGAGGAAAGGGGGGTAGAGACACGGAAGGGGGGGATCACAGAAACAGAAGGGGAATCAGAAGGGAAATGGGGGGGCAGAGTCACAAAAGTGGGGAGCAGAGGGGGAGCACAGAAACAGAAGGGGGATCAGACAGCGGGAATGGGGGGGGAAGAGATAAAAAAGGGGGTAGCAGGGGGGGAGCACAGAAACAAGGGGGGAATCAGACCGAGGGAATGGGGGGGGAGAGATTAAAAGGGGGGGTAGCAGAGGGGGGAGCACAGAAACAGAAGGTGGGATCACACAGAGGGAATGGGGGCAGATAAAAAAATGGACAGCAGAGGGGAAGCACAAACAGAAGGGGAGATCACACAGAGGGAATGGGGGGGCAGAGACACAAAAGAGGGAAGCAGAGGGGGAGCACAGAAACAGAAGGGGGGAGCAGCGAGAGGGAAGGGGGTCAGAAACACGAAAGCGGGGAGCAGAGTGTGAGCACAGAAAGAGAAGGGGGGATCAGACAAAGGGAATGGGACAGAGACACAAAAGGGGGAGCACAGAAACAGAAGGGGGATCAGTCATAGGGAATGGGGGGGCAGAGACAAAAAGGGGGAGCACAGAAACAGAAGGGGGATCAGACAGAGGGAATGGGGGGGCAGAGACAAAAGGGGAGAGAGCAGAGGGGGAGCACAATCAGAAGGGGGAGCACACAGAAAATGGGGGGCAGAGACACAAAAGCGGGAAGCACAGAAACAGAAGGGGAGATCAGACAGAGGGAATGGGGGTAGAGACACAAAATGGGGGAGCACAGAAACAGAAGGGGGGATCAGAGAGAGGGAAGGGGGGGAAAGAAACACAAAAGTGAGGAGCAGAGGGGGGCACAGAACAAAAGGGGGGTGCAGAGAGAGGGAATGGGGCAGAGACACAAAAGGGGGGAGCAGAGAGGGAGCACACAAGCAGAAGGCTGCTCATCTGCCGTTGCAGGGAGGTCAGCGCCGCCACCGCCGGGAGATGAGCAGCGGCCACCGCCAGCAAATCATCGGCGACCGCCGAACAAACAGCTGCTAGCGGTATTGGCAGCAGATTTCAATACTGCTAGCAGCTGATGTGATTGGTCGCCCGCCACCGGGCAGGCGACCAATCAGCTTCTAGCGGTATTGGCACCACATTTCAATACAGATAGCACTTGACGTGATTGCTCACGTGCCAGTGCGACCAATCAGCTGTGCCACTAGGTGTTGGCGCAGGATTTAAATACCGCTCAGGGAGGAATGGACACAGGAGGCAGAAGGCTTGGGGGAGGCAGAACGGTTGGGGAGGCAGGGGCACAGGAGAAGCAGAGACAGGGATAAACAGCGCACAAGGGAAAGACAGCGCACACAGAGCGGAGAGAAAGGCACAAGTGAGAGAGAGCGCCCAGGGGAAAAGACAGCACTGACAGGAGAGAGCGCACAAGGGGACACAGGCACAGAGACTGCCCTCCCAATGCAATATCATCAGGCTTATTTCTAGTATAATTGGAAACAAACAGCTATTGCGACAAAAAGCAACAGTACACTGCAGTAAAAATATTAAAATGCAAGTGCAGTATAAAAATGGTATAACAAATACAGGGTACTTAGTTAATCCATTTTTTTGCGCAGAAAAAGTTATTTTAAGCCACGTCACTATCTTCAAAGTGTACCCATCTCAGACGCGGTCCTAACTGTTGTATTAAAAACCTGACTGGTGTGAATACTTACCAGTAAGCAGGAGCCAGCATGACCGGTGTCTGAAGTGGAGTGAAGGTGACGGGGCTATGTGTGCAGGGCCCAGAGAGAGGCGGGAACTCCATCTCTTGCATGGCAAGAGGCAATTAATTATAACACAGATGAGTCCTGCACACAGAGAACAGGTCTGTAAGATGGGTACACTTTGAAGATAGTGACGTGGCTTAAAATAACTTTTTCTGCGCATAAAAACGGATTAACTAAGTACCCTGTATTTGTTATACCATTTTTATACTGCACTTGCATTTTAATATTTTTACTGCAGTGTACTGTTTTTTGTCGCAATAGCTTTTTGTTTCCAATTATGCTGGCGGTGTGAACAGGCTCCTACAGACCTGTTCTCTGTGTGCAGGACTCATCTGTGTTATAATAATTTCTAGTATAGTAAACATACATACACTCACTCCCAGTCACACAGGTCCTGCACTGCCCCCGAAATATAAATAGATCACATGCTGAGCATGAATAAATAAGTACACCCCTCACGGTGCTTCCTGAAACAAAGATCGCCACTCCACACGCACACAATTCAGCTCCAAAATATCCCTAGAAAAAGCCATAGTATCTCCACATAATGATGATATAAGGACTTTATTCTTTTGGGTTCACCCTATAGATGCCATAGTCTAGTTGTTAGAACAGCTGCCTACCAAGGAAGAGATGCTTGTTTTGAGGCCAGGTACAACACTTCTTAAAACATTTTTGGGTTGTGGTTTTTGGAATTGCCTCACGTTGCATAACTTAAAAAACATACTTGTAAAAAGCCTCGACCAATGGCTATTGGCTGACAGTGCCAGAGCACGGGGCCATGCCAAAGGGATAACCTGCGGCGCACATGTGTCATCTGATAGTTAATGCTTGGATGATGTACTGCCTTAGGATTAAACCATAGCCGAGGCTGGGTATGTAGTGCATGGTGCTGAACCTAACTGCTGCATGGCAGCTGGCAGACCAGCTGCATTGCAAAGTGGATCAACTTGGTTATTTGAAGCTGCAGGATCTGGGACCCAAACTATCCAAAACAGCTGTTGCTGTCGCCTACTGGTATATGGAAGCTGACACTTCTGGCTATGGCTAGGGTCATATTTGCAGTTTGGTTTGCAGATCCTGATCTGGTTTTGAGCATTTAAAAATGCTCAAACAGTATCCGGATCCACACCATAGGCTGCAATGTAAAAACGGATTGCACTTATGCAATCGGTTTTGCAGCCTGCGGTAAAAATCATCAGCTGATTTTTCGGAGCGGTTACAAAAATGGATTTTTTTTTTTTTTTTTTTAAATGGACGCCTTTGGGAACCGGATCCGCTACCACAAGGTACATAAATGTACCTTGCGGTAACGGATCCGGATGCGGTTTTTAAAATTGCAAAAACCCTCATTCCAAATCCGGATCCATTAATGCATCCAGATCCTGATTGAGGGTTGCATTTTAACTGTTGCAAATTAGTATGAAGGCACAATCTAATACCAGTTACTGGATTGTGCCTTCCAAGTGTGACCCTAGCCTTACTGAGGAGCGAAGAGATAGTATGGTCGATTGAGTAGGTGAATATATGTTACGAGGAGTTCAGGTCCCATGCGGAGCATCAATAATGACTCCCTTACGGTGCTCCCTGCACAAGATATACCCTCTCCCACAAACACACACTGTTCATCTTCAAAATATTCCACACCACACACTCATACCTGGAAATTATGGGTACACACGCTCACCCCTGGTCCTGCACTACATACCCCTGTGGAGTCTAGTTACACCCACTCACCCACATTCAGCCTGGAAAAATGCCCTGTGTGTCCTCTCAGTACACACACTCACCCATGATCCTGCACCACATCCCTCTGTGTAGTCTAGGTACACACACTCACCCCAGTCATGCAATACCCACCCCGTGTGTTATCAGTCTACAAAATCACCCTTGCTACTGCACTACCTCCAAAATATCAATAGACTAGTGGTAGGGGTCTGGTATTGGCTGGGAATAGCAGCTAACTGGAGAACACAGCTTTGCCTGGAAATTCTCCTGGAATGTCACTCACTGCATTCTAATATAGAAAGCTGAGTATATGTTCACACATAGCACTGCCCCCTTTATGGATGCATAGGGCTGCCTCACCCCTTCATAAATGCATATGCCTCTGTCCCCTTTAGTATTGTGGTGTCACAATAAAAGTTCTGTGTCATGTCCATGGGTCATCAATAAGTATTGGTGAAATGTCAATGGGTGAAGAATGAGTTTGTTTTTTGGGGGGAAACCAGATTAGGGGGAGGGGGGCATTTTTGGTGGACGCAGTTGATTGCAGGATTTCCGGTTTTGGGGAGCTGTATTTTTTTAGGGGGCTGTAGGGGGGTGGGGGCAGCCGTTTGGCCATTACCCTATATGGGTATTATGACCATGATGTCTGGCCATTACCATAGAGCAGCACATTATGAAGGGAAAGGGCTACAAAGGGGATGGGGCTATGTGTGGACACACATACAGTACATAGGCCTTTCTTGGGTGCAAATGAGTATAAGGCACGGGGTACATACCCGTAAATTACAGGTACACATGCACACTTACCTCCCCGGTCCTTCAGTACATACCCCTATATAGTATACAAACACACAGTCACTCCCAGTCCCGCAGATCCTGCACAGTCCCGCAGATTCTGAAATATAAATAGATCCCATGCTGAGCATGAATAAATAAGTACCCCCTCACGGTGCTTCCTGCAACAAGGATTTCCACCCCCTTCCCCCCGCACACACATAGTTCAGCTCCCAAATAGCCCTAAAAAAAGCCATAGTATCTCCACATAATGATGATATAAGGATTTTATTCTCATGGGTTCACCCTAAAGATGCCATAGGCTGGTGTTTAGCACAGCTGCCTACGAAGGGGTGCCTGGTTTGAGGCCAGGTACAACCTTTTTTTATTTTTTTTATTTTTGGGTTGTGGTTTTTGGAATTGTCTCATGTTGCATAAATTAATAAAAAGCCTCACCCAATGGCTATTGGCCAACAGTCGCCAGAGCACTGTCACCTATAGATAATGGCTTGGATGATGTACTGCTTAGGATTGAACCCACAGGCAAGGCTGTGTATGTGAGGCATGGTGGAGGTAATTAACTGCTATTAGGTTGCTGGCAGATCAGGTGCTTTGCGAGGTGGATCCAACATGTGTTATTTGGAAGCTGTAGGATCAGGCACCCAAACTATCCAGAAACAGCTGTTGCTCTCTCCTACATGGTATATGGAAGCTGACACTTCTGGCTTACTGAGGAGCAAAGAGAGAGTATGATCAATTAAGCAGGTGAATATACGGTACGAGGAGTTCGGATCCCATGTGGAGCATCAATAATGACTCCCTCACAGTGCTCCCTGCACAAAATATCCACACACACATACACACTCTGTTCATCTCCAAAATATCCCACACCACACACCCATACCTGAGAATCATGGGCACACACACTCACCCCTGGTCCTGCACTACTTACACCTGTGGAGTCTAGGTACACCCACCCACAATCAGCCTGGAAGAATACCCTGTGTGTCCTCTTAGTACACACACTCACCCCTTATCCTGCACTGCATCCCTCTGTGTATTCTAGGTACACCCACTCACCCCCAGTCATGCACTACTCACCCTGTGTGTTATCAGTATACATACTTAAGCCCTGTCACACATAACGAGATCCCTAACGAGATCGTTGTAACGTCACAGATTTTGTGACGCTACAGCGATCCCGCTAACGATGTCGTTATGTGTGACACGCACCATAGATCTGGCCCCTGCTGTGAGATCGTTGATCGTTACATACTGCTCTGGATCATTTCTTCATCGTTGCGCTCCTGCTGGGTGCGCTACATCGCTGTGTTTGAGAGGGACAATGACCAACAATTTCAATGCTATGCTATGGAGTGACAATTCCCAACAACCTCGGTATAATTCTGGATCGTTGCTAAAGTCGTTGGTGACATCGCTGGTGAGATACCTGTATACTCACGCTATTCCAAGATAGAAATCTGAGTATATGTTCAGACATAGCACTGCCCCTTTTATGGATGCATAGGGCTGCCTCACCCCTTATAAATGCATATGCCTCTATCCCCTTTAGTATTGTGATGTCACAACAGACGTTCCATGTCATGTCCATGGGTCATCAATAAGTATGGGACTGGGTGAAATATCTCCCCCGGATTTGCCCGCACCTCTGTTCATGCTGCAATGGGAGGCTGATTTGGGGATGGAAATGAGCTTGGAGCAGAGATCTAGAATGTATACATTGTCACATAACACATCAATCAGTTCGTGGCTCCAGGAGACAAACTATAAATTACTCACCCAATGGTACAGGGTTCCCTTGCGCCTGCATAAAATGTTCCCCTCTATTGACCCGGTTGTGTTGGAGATGAGACGGGAGGAGGGCTCTCTCATGCACATTTTTGGGGAATGCAACAAACAGCCTTAGACCTTTCTGGTCCAAGATAAACAAGATAGTTCAAGAGGTGACGAGCTACGAGGGGGAACTGGGACCTGCATTATTCCTGCTTCATCATTGTGAGATTCCTATCAACTGTTACAAACGCTCTTTATTAAGATAGCTGCCCGAGCGTGTACTCCACTCTTATGGAAGACGGTGAAGTGCCGTCGATCGCGACATGGATCGTAAAGGTGAACGACCTCATGCACATAGAGGACCTGACTTCAACACTCCATGAGTCTTACACGAGATTCCGAGACACGTGGTTGTAGCTGGCTCCAGTTTCAGCAGACAGACCTACAAAGAATGTTTAGGTATGGAAAACATCTAGATCAGGGGTCTCAAACACGCGGGCCGAGGGCCACATGCGGCCCCTGGGGCTTCACTATGCGGCCCGCGGCACCTTGAACATCTTAATGATGCATCGCCCCAGTGCAGGGGGCCGCTGAAGCCCCCACTGTGTGGGGACTTCCGTCTGCAGCACTAACAAGCTCTGCCACTCAGCAAGTCAATGAGAGGCCCGCAGCTGATGGTGGAATATGGCGTCACTTGTGGGCCTGTGGTTGGCAGATTGCATTGATCTTGCTGAGCAATAGAGCTTGTCTGAGTGGCGGCTGGTGGAAGTCATAGCGCAGCGGAGGCCGGAAGTCAGCACAGCAGGGACTGCGCTGCCCCTGCACTGGAGCGATGCATCATTAAAGTGAGAAAACAAATAGTGTGTGTGAGGGTGAGTGTGTGTGTATGTGGGTGAGGGTGTGTGTGGAATTTCAGTGTGTGTATGAGAGTGTGTGAGCGTGAGAGTGTGTATGAGGATGTGTGGATGTGTGTATCAGAGTGTGTGTGTGTGTGAATAAGTGTGTATGTGAGTGTGTAAAAAAAAAATTTAAAACAGGATGGGGGGGCATCACTATAAAAGTAGATCAGGATGGGAGATATACCTATAAAAGTAGATCAGGATGGGAGACATACCTAGAAAAGCGGATCATTATGGGGGACATCACTACAAAAGGGGATCATTATGGGGGACTTCACTACAAAAGGGGACCAGGATGGGGGACATCACTACAAAAGGGGACCAGGATGCGGGACATCACTACAAAAGGGGACCAGGATGCGGGACATCACTACAAAAGGGGACTAGGATGCGGGACATCACTACAAAAGGGGACCAGGATGCGGGACATCACTACAAAAGGGGACCAGGATGCGGGACATCACTACAAAAGGGGACCAGGATGCGGGACATCACTACTAAAGGGGTCCAGGATGCGGGACATCACTACTAAAGGGGTCCAGGATGGGGGACATCACTACTAAGTGGGATCGAGATGGGGGATATCACTAAAAAAGGGGTTTGGGATGGGGGAGATCACTACTAAAAGGGATCAGGATGGGGGACATCACTACAAAAGGGAATCGGGAAGAGGGACATTACTACTAAGGGGATCGGGATGGGAATTTCATTAGAAAAGGGGTTTGGGATGGGGGACATCACTAGAAAAAGGGATCAGGATGGGGAACATCACTAGAAAAGGGGATCAGGATGGGGAACATCACTAGAAAAGGGAACCGGGAAGAGGGACATCACTACTAAGGGGGATCGGGATGGGGGATATCAGTGAACAAGGGGTTTGGGATGGGGACATCACTAGAAAAGGACATTACTACAAGAAGAAGATCAGGATTTGTACTTTACTACATTGAGCTAAAAATCCTGGTATTACTAAAAATATCACTTAGTACTACAAAGGATGTGGCCCCTGCTATAAATGTTTTTCTATGTGTGGCCCACCAACCCAGCTGAGTTTGAGACCCCTGATCTAGATGATAACAAACATGATGACAGGCGCAGATTTGGAGGAGGTCTTACTCACATCTAGCTCGCCCCATTACCCTTCTTTCCCCCTCTTCTCTCCTTATTAGTTTTTTCTTCTTTATGGATAGTTGTATTGCTGTTACGTGAAGTGTTTCAGGTTAATTACACTTCTGTCTGGCAGTTGAGTTAAAAACAGATTGTGCCGATATCTGGTTGTCCCACTATAGAGACCGCTGGAAGCGGCTTGTATGGTAAATGCGAGATTTTATGCTGACTTACCGTAATCTGTTTTGCTATGCTTATTAAAAGGAATAAATAAAGAATTCTAAAAAAAAGTATGGGTGAAATATCCATGCCTGATGAATGAGTTTTTGTTTTTTGGGGGGGGGAGCCAGATTAGGGGGAGGTGGGCATTTGTTTACTTTTTTTTTTGGATGGGGGTCATTTTTGTTGGATGCAGTTTATTGCAGGGCTTCTGGTTTTGGGGGGATGGATTTTTTAGGGGGCTGCAGGGGAAAGGGAGGCAGCCGTTTGGCCATTCCCGTATATGGGCATTATGACCATGATGTCTGGCCATTACTGTAGACCAGCACATTATCACATTATGAAGGGAAAGGGTTACAAAAGGGCCGGGGCTATGTGTGGCCATACATACAGTACATTGGCCTTTTTTGGGGGGAAATGAGTGTAAGGCATGGGGTACATACCCGTGCATTATGGGTACACAAGTCAGTTAGAATCACTGCACACACACACACTTCTAGTCTTTTTGCTTATTAGTGAATGTTTATTCAGAAGATGCTCGTTAGAACTGCGACAGTATGACGTTTCGGACGATTAGGTCCTTGATCACAAATATCGCTGGAAAAATAGAAATATATACAATCAGGTGCTCAATCTTTACAAGTGTTACATATTTACATTATATTTACAAAGAAAATACACGTAATGTCCAGTACATCTAATGTCTAGTTACTGGAGACGTCCTTAGCAAGGATGCCAAGAGAAGTCCAGAGATACTTATGGTCTGGAAAATCCAAAAGATGAGAGGGTAGAAAGGTACTGATGGGTTAGGGGTAAGAGTCAGTAGTACATAAAGCATAGGTAGAGGTAGAAGCAAAACCAATAAAAGAGCAAGCCTAACCTTAGAATAGTTTGAGTTTCAATAGCACGATGTATCCCTTATGGTCCCGTATAGGGTACAGAGTATGCCTAGCAGAGAAGATTGTATGTTAGACCAAATGAGGGATAGCGGACAATGGTAGGAGCAGGATAGTGTTATGGGGGATATAGTACTCTATGTTGAGTGTAGTTGTTATACAGATAAAGTGTACAGTGCAACTATAATCCCATGCTAAAAAGAAAGCTGTTTATATACCCTGGTAGAGCCCCTATAGGTGAGGTACTGGTGAATAGTGTACAATATAGACATTACCCTGAGAGATACTGTACTTGAATGTAGCCTCTTTTGGCTGAGTATTGGTCACAGTGCCTATGGCAGTCAGGAGCAGTCGCTCTGTGGACCTGGTATGAGCAACACAGCGTATCAATTGATATATCAAGTATAGTAGTATAATGGTACTTAGCTTGTTAGTCAGGTCATGGATAGGCACTCACGGTGGTGGCACAGCAGTGGGTTGTGTACACACCCAGGGAGATGCAAGAGGAGTGACACCGTCAGTGTATTTTGCTCCTTTTATCTTAATCCTGCACTCCTTACAGGAAGTGGCCTCGCCTAAGTGCTGGACAGGAAGTTACGTTCCGCACATGCTCAGATGGAGCAGCGGACATGTTGTTTGTGAATGGTACCCTAGCAATAAAGATCATGTAAAAAAAAAAAATAAATAAAAAAAAAGGTCACATGATTGGCATGTTTAAATGCAGAAGCTAAGTGTTTCAACCGTGGGGTTCAACTAGGATAGAAGAAAGATGTTTAATGGGATATTATCCCCCGTAGAAGCGGTAGTGAAGCACCTGACTAAGTTAATATACCAAATGTATGCGCCATAAGGATGTTAAATAGAGAGGATATATATTTTGAAGGAGTGTTATGTGATTCTATGTAGGGAATGTCTGTGTATTGCCAATCACCACAGTGGATGTATATGAATGTTGGTAGGTGTTGCAGTGTGATTAGAGACATTAACCTAGTGTGATGTTTGAATGGAGGTACATATCAATGCAATGACATAGATTAATAACACATTACAATCAAAATGAAGTAAGTAGGAGCCCAAACATAAAAAAAAGGGAAATAAAAATAATATTGGGGATGGGAAACTTATGGCTAACATATCAAAAGGAAGGCTGATTGGGTTCTTACCAGAGGGTTATGGCTTACCCTGTTGCTTATATCGATTAGGTGGTGACCTAGGGATAAATGTCAATTATTAGTCATGTCATTCTATTTCACAGTTCAGACCCTTTGGTGCTAGAGTGTCTAGCGTATATATCCAGTAAGTTTCGCGCTCTTTCAAGAGTTTGATTTGGTTCCCCCCTCTCCTCGGTCTATGTACCTTCTCAAGGACCTGGAAGCGCAGCTGAGAGACATTGTGTCTTGCTTCTTTGAAATGGGCCGGGAGAGGCAACCAGGTGTATTCGCATCTGATGGCTGATTTGTGGCTTGAGATCCTCCTTCTGATTGCTTGGGTAGTTTCACCCACGTATAGCAATCCACAAGGGCATTTGATCACGTAAACCACAAAGCTAGAATCACAGGTATAGAGATCTTTGATGGGATAGGATTTCCCTGTCCGAGGGTGTGTAACTACATTTCCCTTGATCACGTTAGAGCATGACATACATCCCAGGCACAGGAAAGTACCTGTCCGTCTGTGACCTGTAAGGGTACGTTGATTGGTGTTGGTTTTTGTTCCTATGTCCGCATGTACTAGTCTGTCACGTATATTTGGAGGTCTTCTCAAACACATGAGTGGTGGGTTTTTGAAGGATTCAACATTCGGATATGATCTGGTCAGCAATGGCCAATGTTTACGGATCAGATTATGTACTCTTAGTATGGATGGATGATGGTAGTGAACAAAGGGTAATCTTACAGGTTTTGTCACGTCACTTGGTGGAATAGTTGTTTCAGTGTGGGCTCTATGTAGTTCAGCATTAAGGAGTTTTTTGGGGTAGTGTCGTGTAGCGAACTTATTGGACATCTCATCTTGATATGTTAACCATAAGTTTCCCATCCCCAATATTATTTTTATTTCCCTTTTTTTATGTTTGGACTCCTACTTACTTCATTTTGATTGTGATGTGTTATTAATCTGTCATTGCATTGATATGTACCTCCATTCAAACATCACGCTAGGTTAATGTCTCTAATCACACTGCAACACCTACCAACATTCATATACATCCATTGTGGTGATTGACAATACACAGACATTCCCTACATAGAATCACATAACACTCCTTCAAAATATCTATCCTCTCTATTTAACATCCTTATGGCACATACATTTGGTATATTAACTTAGTCAGGTGCTTCACCACCGCTACTACAGTGGATAATATCCCATCAAACATATTTCGTTTATCCTAGTTGAACCCCACGGTTGAAGCACTTAGCTTCTGCATTTAAACATGCCGATCATGTGACCTTTTTTTTTTTTTTTTCCACATGATCTTTATTGCTAGGGTACCATTCACAAACAACATGTCCGCTGCTCCTTCTGAGCATGTGCGGAACGTAACTTCCTGTCCAGCACTTAGGCGAGGCCACTTCCTGTAAGGAGTGCAGGATTGAGATAAAAGGAGCAAAATACACCGCCCGGTGTCACTCCTCTTGCATCTCCCTGGGTGTGTACACACCCACTGCTGTGCCACCACCGTGAGTGCCTATCCATGACCTGACTAACAAGCTAAGTACCATTATACTACTATACTTGATATATCAATTGATAGGCTGTGTTGCTCATACCAGGTCCACAGAGCGACTGCTCCTGACTGCCATAGGCACTGTGACCAATACTCAGCCAAAAGAGGCTACATTCAAGTACAGTATCTCTCAGGGTAATGTCTATATTGCACACTATTCACCAGTACCTCACCTATAGGGGCTCTACCAGGCTATATAAACAGCTTTCTTTTTAGCATGGGATTATAGTTGCACTGTACACTTTATCTGTATAACAACTACACTCAACATAGAGTACTATATCCCCATAACACTATCCTGCTCCTACCATTGTCCGCTATCCCTCATTTGGTCTAACAGACAATCTTCTCTGCTAGGCATACTCTGTACCCTGTACGGGACCATAAGGGATACATCGTGCTATTGAAACTCAAACTATTCTAAGGGTAGGCTTGCTCTTTTATTTGTTTTGCTTCTATCTCTACCTATGCTTTATGTACTACTGACTCTTACCCCTAACCCATCAGTACCTTTCTACCCTATCTCTCATCTTTTGGATTTTCCAGACCATGAGTAGCTCTGGATTTCTCTTGGCATCCTTGCTAAGGACGTCTCCAGTAACTAGACATTAGATGTACTGGACATTACGTGTATATTCTTTGTAAATATAATGTAAATATGTAACACTTGTAAAGATTGAGCACCTGATTGTATATATTTCTATTTTTCCAGCGATATTTGTGATCAAGGACCTAATCGTCCGAAACGTCATACTGTTGCAGTTCTAACAAGAGCACCTTCCGAATAAACATTCACCAATAAGCAAAAAGACTAGAAGTGTGTGTGTGCAGTGATTCTAACTGACTTGAATACGGGACTCAAGAGGCCCCTTCACTGGCACCACACCCCCTCATATGCTGTGTGCTAACCATTGAATCAGATATTATGGGTACACAAGCACACTCACCCCCGGTCCTTCAGTACATATCCCTATATAGTATACATACACACACCCTCTCCCAGTCCTGCAGGTCCTGCTCTGCCCCTGAAATATAAATAGATCCCATGCTTAGCATGAATAAAGAAGTACCCCCTCAGGGTGCTTCCTGCAACAAAGATTTTCCACCCCCCCACACACACACACACACAGTTTAGCTCCAAAATAGCCCTAAAAAAAGCCATTGTATATCCACATAATGATGATATAAGGACTTTATTCTATAGGATTCACCCTAAAGATGCCATACGCTAGTGGGTAGCACAGCTGCCTACCAAGGGATAAGTGCCTGGTTTGAGGCCAGGTACAACCCTCTTTTCAAAATTTTGTGGTTGTAGTTTTTGGAATTGCCTCACGTTGCAAAACTTAAAAAATCCTTGCCCAATGGCTATTGGCCAACAGTCGCCAGAACACTGGGCCAGCCAAAGGGATCGCCTTTGAACAGCATGAGTTACCTATTGATGCCTATGATGGCTTGGATGATGTACTGCTTAGGACTGAACCCACAGCCACAGCTGGGTACTCCAGGCATGGTGCAGGTCACTAACTACTACATGGTTGCTGGCAGACCAACCTCTTTGCGGTGAGGATCCAGCGTGAGTTATTTGGAAGCTGTAGGATCTGGCACCCAAACTATCCTGAAACAGCTGTTGCTGTCGCCTACATGGTATATGGAAGCTGACACTTGTGGCTTACTGAGGAGTGAACAGAGGGTATGGTCGACTGAACAGGTGAATATATGGTACGAGAAGTTCAGATCCCATGAGGAGCATCAATAATGACTCCCTCACGGTGCTCACTGAACACATGCGCACATGCACACACGCGCACACACACACTCCCTCTGTACATCTCCAAAATATCCCACACCACCCACCCATACCTGAGAATCATGGGTACACACGCTCACCCCTGGTCCTACACTACATACTCCCGTGGAGTCTAGTACACCACTCACCCCCAATCAGCTGGAAAAATACCCTGTGTGTCCTCTCAGTACGCACACTCACCCCTGATCCTGCACTACACCCACTGTGTAGTCTAGTACACCCACTCACCCCCAGTCATGTACTACCCACCCTGTGTGTTATCAGTATACATACTCACCCCTGGTACTGCACTACCTCCAATATATAAATATTCTAGTGGTAGGGGTCTGGTATTGCCTGGGGATAGCAGCTAACAGGAGAACCCAGCTTTGCCTGGGAATTCTCCTGTGATGTCACAGTACCTGCATTCTAATATACAGTCATATGAAAAAGTTTGGGCACCCCTCTTAATCTTACTCTTTTTTTTGTTTAAAATTGTTTTTTTGCAACAGCTATTTCAGTGTGATATATGTAATAACTGATGGACACAGTAATATTTCAGGTTTGAAATGAGGTTTATTGTACTAACCAAAAATGTGAAATATGTATTATTTCAAAATTTGACAGGTGCCAAAGTATGGGCACCCTTCTGATTTTCATGATTTGAATACTCCTAACTACTTTTTACTGACTTACTGAAGCACTAAATTGGTTTGGTAACCTCATTAAGCTTTGTACTTCATAGCCCGGAGTATCCAATCATGAGAAAAGCTATTTCAGGTGTCCACTTGCAAGTTGCCTCCTAGTTGCATCTTCTCTGAGGAGTGGCATCATGGGTTCCTCAAAACAGCTCTCAAATGATCTGAAAAAAAGATTGTTCAACATAGTTGTTCAGGGGAAGGATAAAAAAAGTTGTCTCAGAGATTTAACCTGTCAATTACCACTGTGAGGAACATAGTAAGGAAATGGAACACCACTGGGACAGTTCTTGTAAAGGCCAGAAGTGGCAGGCCAACAAAAATATCAGAAAGCCAGAGAAGAAGAATGGTGAGAACAGTCAAGACCAATCCACAGACCACCTCCAAAGACCTGCAGCATCATCTTGCTGAAGATGGAGTCACTGTGCATTGGTCAACAATACAGCGCACACTGCACAAGGAGAAGCTGTATGGGAGAGTGATGCGAAAGAAGCCGTTTCTGCATGCACGCCACAAAGAGTCGCCTGAGGTATGCAAAAGTACATCTGGACAAGCCAGTTTCATTTTGGAAGAAGGTCCTGTGGACTGATGAAACAAAGATTGAGTTGCTTGGTCATACAACAAGGTGTTATGCATGGCGCCACAAAAATACAGCATTCCAAGAAAAACACTTGCTACTCACTGTCAAATTTGGGGAGGGTCCATCATGCTTTGGGGCTGTGTGGCCAATGACCGCACCGGGAATCTTGTTAAAGTTGAGGGTCGCATGGATTCCACTCAGTATCAGCAGATTCTTGAGACTAATGTTCAAGAATCAGTGTCAAAGTTGAAGTTACGCCGGGGATGGATCTTTCAGCAAGACAATGATCCAAAACATTGCTCCAAATCTACTCAGGCATTCATGCAGAGGAACAATTACAATGTTCTGGAATGGACATCCCAGTCCCCAGATCTGAATATTATTGAACATCTGTGGGATGTTTTGAAGCGGGCTGTCCATGCTCGGCGACCATCAAACTTAACTGAACTGGAATTGTTTTGTAAAGAGGAATGGTCAAAAATACCTTCATCCAGGATCCAGGAACTCATTAACAGCTACAGGAAGCAACTAGAGGCTGTTATTTTTACAAAAGGTGGATCTACTAAATATTAATGTCACTTTTCTGTTGAGGTGCCCATACTTTTGTGCCTGTCAATTTTTTAAATAATGCATATTTCGCATTTTCGGTTAGTACAATAAACCTCATTTCAATCCTGAAATATTACTGTGTCCATCAGTTATTACATATATCACACTGAAATAGCTGTTGCAAAAAAACTGTTGTAAATAAAAAAAAAGAGTAAGATTAAGAGGGGTGCCCAAACTTTTTCATATGACTGTATACAGTAATGGCCAAACGGCTGTCCACATCGCCCCCTACGGCGCCCTAAAAATACAGCCCCCAAATCGGAAACCCTGCAATAAGCCGCGTCCACCAAGAATGCCCCCCACCCCAAAAAAAAAATGCCCCCCTCCCCCTAATCCGACTCTTCCTCCAGAAAAACAAACTCATTTATCACCCATGGACATTTCACCCATACTTATTAATGACCCATGGACATGACACGGAACTTCTATTGTGACATCACAATACTAAAGGGGACAGAGGCATATACATTTATGAAGGGGTGAGGCAGCCCTATGCATACATAAAGGAGGCAGTGATATGTGTGAACATATATTCAGCTTTCTATATTAGAATGCAGTGAGTGTGACATCACAGGAGAATTCCCAGGCAAAGCTGGGTTCTCCAGTTAGCTGCTATTCCCAGGTAATACCAGATCCCTGCCACTAGTATATATTTATATTTTGGAATTAGTGCAGTACCAGGGGTGAGTATGTATACTGATAACACACTGGGTGGGTAGTACATGACTGGGGGTGAGTGTGTGTACCTAGACTACACAGAGGGATGTAGTGCAGGATCAGGGGTGAGAGTGTGTACTGAGAGGACATACAGGGCATTTTTCCAGGCTGATTGAGGGTGAGTGGGTGTACCTAAACTCCACAGAGGTATGTAGGGCCGGACCAGGGGTGAGCATGTGTACTCATGATTCCCAGGTATGGGTGTGTGGTGTGGGATATTTTGGACATGAACAGAGTGAGTGTGTGTGAGTGTTTGTATCCGAGAGGGGGTGGCCATCCTCTGATTCCTACATCCTCTTCTTCAGCCGTGGCCATGATGGAGTGTGCTGGGTGACAGGTGGGTGGGAGAATGGTCCTGGAGGAGTTGCCGCTGCGACCCTCCTAGGGACCGTTCAGCAACGGAGTACATTGTAAAACAGTGACCTTCATCACAAACATCATTCATAAAGCTGCTACAGTCTTTTTAGTCAGCTTAAAGAGGACTGCCCTTAAAATGGCTTGTTTCTGCGTCACTGACATTTTCTGGAGTTGCTCTGTTTTCCAGATGAGGACTGTTTTGAGATTTCAGAAGAGTGAGACTTGTTTTTTTGTTAATTTTATTTTTCCCCTTCCTAAGTATAGCGCTGGTTGCTCTTCCTCCAGCTAGATTAGCGGGACTGCAACCTTCATGTTACACCTCGAAGCCCTTAATAACTGTGCCCTTAATGGACTTTGCCCCATTATCTTGATGGGCTGTACCTCATTTTAATGGAGTCTGCTGATCCTTGTGGGGCTTACTCATGTTCTGTATATATTTATATATATGTGTGTCTTTTAGACATAGTATAGTCTGTGCCAGGTGCATATTTAAAAATTATCACTATGTACTATAATTATGAAAAATTACATAATGTACCAATTCATTTTTTTGAGTAGCTACAGTAAAGCTTTTTTACTGCACTCCATTTGTGCTTGACTGTTTCTGCATATACAGCTGGCTCTACAGATGCTTCCCTCTAGCTTGAAGGTGTGAGGTATAAAAATGCAAGACACTACACACCCTCCTGTGTAACAGGCCTGTGCAAATGAAGACCATAAGTAACACTTGATCTGTCAAAATGCGTGTGTTTTAGTTCATTATCCTGTTGTAAGACCCATGACCTGTGACTGAGACCAAGCTTTCTGACACTGTGCAGCACTTTTCCCTCTAAAATCCCTTGATAGTCTTCAGATTTCATTGTACCCTGCACAGATTCAAGACACCCTGTGCCAGATGCAAAGCAGTACCAGAACATAACAGAGCCTCCTCCATGTCTCTCAGAAGGGACAGTGTTCTTTTCTTGATATGCTTCATTTTTCCATCTGTGAACATAGAACTGATTTGCTTTGCCAAAAAGTTCCATTTTTGTCTCATCTGTCCATAGGACATTCTCCAGAAGCTTTGTGGTTTATCAACATGTAGATTAGCAAATTCCAGTCCTGCTTATTTATTTATTTTTTTTCAACAATGGTGTCCTCCTTGGTCAATTCCCATGAAGTCCACTTTGGCTCAAACAACGATGGATGGTGCAATCTGACACTGAGCTTGAATTTCACCTTTAATCTCTTTAAAAGTTTTCCTGGGTTCTTTTGTTACCATTTGTATTATCCATTTCTTTGAATTGTAATCAATTTTCCTCCTGTAACCACATCCAGGGAGGTTGACTACAGTCCCATGGATCTTAAATTTCTGAATAATATGTGCAACTGTAGTCACAGGAGCATCAAGCTGCTTGGAGATGGTCTTATAACCTTTACATTTAACATGCTTGTCTATAATTTTCTTTCTAATCTCCTGAGACAACTCTTTCCTTCGCTTACTCTGGTCCATTTTCAGTGTGGTACACACAATGTCACCAAACAGCACAGTGAGTATCTGTAGCCCTACCCTGTTTTCCCTAAAATAAGATTGGGGGGGGGGGGATATTGCATGGGAATATTGAGGGCGTCAAGGGGATGATGGAGATATTGGGGCTGCATGGGAATATTGGACTTGCAAGGGATGATGGAAAAATAAGACATCCCTTGAAAATAAGACATAGCACATTTTTTTTGTGCAAAAAGTAATATAAGAGAGTGTCTTATTTTCGGGGAAACAGAATATATATAGGCCATTGACTGACTACAAGATTGTAGACACCTGTCATGCTGATTAGTAGACACACCTTCTTTTAACATGTCCCTTTTGTCACATTATTTTCAGTGTTACCAGTCCTATTTCATGAGTTTAATTTTTTTAAACATTCTGTGGATGCAGGGTAGAAAAGGAATGTCTGACTCATTTGTTCGTTTTCATAGATTTTTAAAATTTATTATTACTTTTAGCAGATTCAAGTTATTTCTGTGACCATTGTGTGCTTTTCTTTCATAAAACGAGGGGTATCAACAATTTTCGCCACGTGGATAGATAGATAGATAGATAGATATGGATTTATAGATAAATAGATAATAGATATAAACTGAAAAAAACTGCACAGCACTCAAGATATAGTGTGAACTGGTGCAAGCTGCGATGCTGCAACAAACAACCAGAAAAAATTCACTGCAGCACTCAGTTACTACCAAATATGTACACATGCTAACAAGCGGTTTATATATGAGGAAAAAATTAAAAACTTACATTTAAAAAAAAACAAAAACTCAATATTCTCATCTTTTTATTTACTAAGGTTAGATAGATAGATGTTACACAGCTATATATTGTCTTACCCCCAGGGGCGTAACTACCACAGGGGCAGGGGTTGTGATCGCACCCGGGCCCTGTAGCCTAGGGGGGCCCCAAAAGTACCTTTGGCCTATAGAAAAAGACTAATGTTATTAAAGATTTGCAATAATTGGTGGCCCCGTTGGAGCTTTCGCATCGGGGCCCTTGGGCCTGAAGCTACGCCACTGCTTACCCCCCTATATATTGTAAGCTTGCACCTTTGGTGCCATTCCTGTTGCACTAAAGTGTGTTTTATCATTGTGTTTAGCTAAAAATAAATAATAAAAAAGGGCATGGGGTACCCCCTATTTTTACACGCGAGGTTACGGTACTGGAGAGAGCTGCAGACTGCAGGCAACAGCTGTCGGTTTAACTTTGGCTGGTTATCCTAAACAGATGTCACCCCAAACTATTTTTTTTCAAACTATTTCTAAATTATACAATAATTAAAAAAAAAAAAAAAAAACAGCATAGTGTTACCCCCATTTTGGATTACCAGCCATGGTAAAGCTAACAGCTGGAGTCTGGTATTCTCAGGGTGGGAAGGACCATCTTTCTTGGACCCTCACCACCCTAAAACTAGCCAGCCGTATCCACCCCAAAACTGGTGCTTCCATAAAATGCATCAATCCTTGTACTTCACCCCGGCTCTTCCCGCTGCATTGGAGAGGTGGTAGTCAGTGTATAGGAGGGATTAATGACGGATGAATATTGTCACCTGTCATCAACCCCTGAATTGGTAATGTTCAGACATCTATGATACCACCACATTACCAATCCAGTAAATATATAGTTAAAAGACACAGACACAGAGAAAAATCCTTTATTACAAAAAAAGGAGAAAACGTCTATTCTAAATTAAACACACAGAAAACAACCGGATGTCACTCATTTATTAAGGCAAAACTTACCCTCCAATGATAATCTACAGCAATGTCCCTCGAAGATCGTTGGAGGGTATGTTTCATGGATAATAATAAACATGGGAAACAAGGATATCTGTATGTTTTATTCCAAATAAATGATTTTTCTGTGTTTGTTTTTACTACTTATTTATTGATAATGGTTGGGTCTAACAAAGGCCTGACATTATCAATCTAGGGTTTGGTGCCAGCTGGCTAATTCTTAGCTGATATTAACCCCTTATTAGGCTGGCTTCACATTAGCGTTCCCCTCCGCAGCGTTCTGCGGAAGGGTCCGCAATGTGTGCACAGTGGCCGCCAGCTCCAATCTTTATAATGGGAGCGCACGGTGCTGCGCTTGACAGTGCCTGACCGTGCGCACCCATTCACTCCTATATGTGATCTGTGCGCAGGCAGATGCCCGCGTACAGATCACACACTCTCGTCCGCACCAGGGACGCGACATGTTGCGTCCCTGGTGCGGGCGGGAGTGTGTGGTTTGTGCGCAGGCTTCCGCCTGCGCACAGATCACATATAGGAGTGAATGGGTGCGCACGGCGATCTGCAAGCATCTGCAGACACCGTGCGCTCCATTATAAAGATAGGTGGCTGCGGTCTGCATGCAGTGGCTTGCAGATGCCTCCGCAGAACGCTGCGGAGGCATCTGCAAGTGTGAAGGCAGCCTAACCCAGTCTTCCTTTGGCACTGGGGGAACTAGAGGATCAGGGTAATGACCTGTTTTGGCATCTCTCATGTAGTCGCCAATTCTGGAGCAGCTGCAGGTTGCAATTTTTAGCGTGGGCGGCCCAGAATGCTTGGTTTGCACCACATTAAGAATTCCAGCTCCCAAATGCCTTGGCTATCTTGACTGGCTCTAACCAATCAAGGGGAGGAAGCAGTCAATATATTGGAGGTTTATGAGTGGGCCCAGAAGCAGGGTGACAGCAGAACTCAAGCTTAGTAAGTAACAGTCTAGCAAGCTAAGGCTGGGGTCACACATAGAAATCCGTTTTTGGAAGTCCTTTTCATCACCAATCCGTTTTTTATAGGGTGCTTTTTGTGTCTCCTGCACTCCTGAACGTTTTTGGACTTTTCATTAAAAAAACGCATGCGCAAACGCATGCGCAAACGCAAGTGCCAAATATGGCATACGTTTGCGCATGCGTTTCCCATAGGGCCCCATGTTAAAAAAAACGCATTAAAACGCATGCGTTTTTTAACTGATGCCAAAAACGCTGTTTACTGCGTTTTTGGCTCAAAAACGGACAGGGCAATGTTTTGAGCTCCAGAGAAAAACGCACAGGGTGTTTATTACACCCAATGCGTTTTTCTGTCAGTTTTTGGACTTAGAAAAAAAAAATGACAAAACTGAAGCCAAAAACTGACTGAGGGCTCATGTGGAACCCTGGCCTAATGTCTGTGCCAAAACAGCAGGGCTCCTCTGTAAAATGATTTGAGGTGTGATTGGCAGCTTTTGAGCTCCCTTGATGGTGTTTTCTAGGCAGTTGATTTTGCCTCCCATTAATTTGAATGGGGTTTGGAAAATTGGCAAACTGTTCTCCGATCTATTTGGAGAACATATGCCCATTGGGCAAACTGAGACAAACTTCAAAAGGTTCACTCATCTCTAGCTCTCATGATAGCATAAAGAGATAATGCAGGGTGAAAACTGTCTGTATGCACACCTTATAAGCTGTGTAATGGTGCAAGGTTGGACTGCTGAAGTCTCCTTGATCTCCTTAGAGCCTGCCATACTTATGAAGTTTGATGCAAAACGTTGAGAGTTTTGCAGCAGACTTGTATAAAAAAGATTATTTCTTGGTCAGTAGCTTAACCTTCCTCTAGTGTCAGCTTTCTGTTACTCTTTCTTATGTTAACGGGTCGGTTTTGACCCGTGTCTTAAATCACCCCTAGGATACCCTAAAAACAGTTTTTTATGATCCAATTTGTTTCTTACCTCTTAGTTACCTTGTTAGGGTTTCTCATCCATGGAAGGATTGATTTTAATATTTTTGTTGTGGCCCCCTGGGCCTTTCATTTGAGAGCATACCCTTCATTTTCAATATAAAAATATTGTCAAATGAACCTCAAGAGAATAATATAAACTTAAAAAAGTTTGTTATATTACCTGACTATTACTGAAGGGTTTTAGAACACATTTCTTAAATGTAAAAAAAAGTATACATATATATATATATTTTATATTATTAACTCTAGTAACATCTATGGTGTTACGGGTCAATTTTGACCCATAGCTAACTACTTTATGAAAAAGGCAAAAAACAGATTTTTTTTTTTTTATAGAACTTTAATACAAATAAAAGATGAAAATTATATTAACATTAATAGCAATAATAATAAAAAGTAGCTTTTCTAGGTCAAACAAACAACAATCAATCAAGCAAATCAACAGAAATCAAGTACTAGTTTTTAGATGCATTAGTATTTAGATGCATGTGTGGCAAAAAGTGACACTTTTTGTGTGTTCTTTGCAGATGTATTTTTTGCAGGCGAAGCACAATGTGTTTGTCTTTCTGTCCTTATTGCTAGGGCAGACCTGACACCTCTTTCTTTTAGAATCAGGTGGTCTCACTGGGGTTGTGGCTGTTGTGGTTGATGTTGAGGCAGGCCTGGTTGAGGAGGATGCTGGTGATGATACTCTTTGTGTTGCTGTGGGTGTGGACGAAGCACTTGATGAGCTCTGGAGTTGTCGGAACAAGGCTGCAGCGGCTGGGTCTCGGGGCACTCGTTCCCTTTGGTCACTGTGCGCCTTGACAAGGGATCTTCATAGTTCCTCAAGAAACATCCTCCGCTTGTTTTTTTTCTTTGAATTCCATCCTTGGTGAATGTGGGTCCACAACACAAATGAATTGCATGCTGACACATCAAGGATGTTGTAAAATACAACCATTGGCTATCTCCTAGTCATTCGCTGGCAAGTGTAGGTGGCAGTCAGCTTGTCCAGGTTGTCCACTCCTCCTTTGTTTTTGTTATAGTCCAGGAGGATTCTGGGCTTTTTGTCACTTCCTGATGACACAGCTGCATCTTTGTGAAGTGTGGACATCAGTACCACATTCCGTCGTTTTTTGGGGCTGTATGAAACAGCAGTGGTGGTGTCTGTAAAAACAAACTTTGAGGAAAGTGGAGACCTGTCCTTCATCTGCAACAATTCAGCGGACAGGTGTGTTTTTTTTCACTGTGCCTACCATGGTGATTTTCCTCCTGAGAAGTTCTTGTCCAAGGTCATAGCTGGTAAAAAAATTGTCACAAGTAATGTTGTGACCCTGCAGTCCAGTAGTCATATCGAGGACTACACGTTTTCCTTGTTTTTTTCCTGGGATGCCGCTTGCAGACTTGCCTGTGTAAATCTGTAGATTCCATGCATAGCTAGTTTTTGCATCACAGGCTGCCCCAATTTTTATGCCATATTTGCCTGGCTTACTTGGCATGTATTGCCAGAAGGGGCATTTTCCGCGGAAAGGGAGAAAACGTTCGTCTACTGTCACCTCTGGGCCTGGGTTGAAAATCAGTAGAAGGAGCTGCACCCATTTCTCCCACACATCCCTGATGGGAGCAAGTTTGTCAGATTTTGTTCTGGTGTCTCTGTTGCTAAATCTGAGGGCTCTTGATATCATTTGAAAATTTTGAAGTGACATTGTTGCCCGGAAAATATTCCTGCCTGTCGATGCATCCCATAAACTATCAGTGGCCTCATTGCAGGATTTGTACACTCAGCAAGGAGAAGAACACCAATGTAGGCATCCAGGACATCATCATGAAGGTCATTCCACATGTTGCCGTATACTTTTTTTCCTTCAAGGTTTGTCATAGCAATAATGACTTTTTTTTATTGACAATGGCATAAACAGATCAAAACATGTCTTGATGTCACTTACTCTTGTCACAGCAAACCTTGTGATCCCAGGGGTAATTTTTATGACATTTGTAGCATCTGCCCTGCCATGTACATCTGGATGTACTGAGCTCCAACTGATTTTGCCACTTTTGGATTTGAATCTTTCAGCGGGAGCAGCTTCAGCACCAGTGACCTCCTCATCAGACTGATCAGAACTGTCTGTGTCTTCCGGTTGATACTCCACATCATCTTCCTCCTCAGAAACCTGTTCATCTGTATCAGTTTGCTGCTGTGTGTCCTCTGATTCATTATCATCTAAGATATAATCCAGAATTTGGCTTACATCAAATCTTCTCCTCATTGTTGCATGTGTAAACTGGAGATGTATACTCTGCAAAGTACCAACTCTAAGCTGATTTGGCCATACATGCCTGGATATGTCCCTAACTCAAGTTGTTGGAGGTAGAGCTGGCTGTGGGCTGTTGGTTTTATTATTGTTTTTTTACTCTTATATTAGACCTGGGTCGAAATTGACCCCAACAACACAAATGTTATAATTTTAATAAGAGCATTTTACAATTTAGTAAAATAGTTTTATTTATTGTATTTTGTTTAAAATAAGTTCCTGATAAAGTCAAAAAGTCTTAATGCAATAAACAAATGTATGTAGAATTTGTATGCATTTAAAACCTAAAACGGGTCGGTCACGACCCTAACACTAGAGGAAGGGTAAGCTACTAATTGGTGTTAATACTTAAAACACAAAGTTAAAATAATTATACAAAAAAGTTTATTAAAACATGCAAATCTTAGTTGATATATTTAAAAATGGCGTAAAAGAGACAACGTGGGGAAGAACTCCACTTTATTCCACTGAACTTTAAAGCACCAGTAAAGCATGAGCTTGATCTATAGTACTATCAAAACTTTCTGTTTTTAACTTTAGATAAGCTCAATATATTGAACTATTCTCTGTACACTCTATAGTAGTGTTAACATTAGAATTTATTTGACAGCATTACATGGTGATTTTGGTACTTTATGATGTAAATACGTACCTAGAGGTTGTGGAGCTTTGATGTGGATGATACTTTGGAGCATTGATGAAACAGATGCTTTTCAAGGTATCAGTAATATTTAGCTGAAATCATTCAATAAATAAGTCTCAACATTTGCATTACAGAAAACATAAGGCATTCTCCATGTCATTTTTTTCTAGGGGCACTCCAGTGAAAAAGGGAAATTTACTGTGAAGAATGAGTTGCTATATTTTTGAGAAATATTATTATTATTAATATTATTCATATTGTCACTTCAGTGAGGAAGTGAGAAACTCTTAGGGTACCTTTACACGCCGCTACTGGCGGGTGGATACAACCAGCTACTTAACGTGCACGAGCACGCACAAACGGTTACAAACGGGAAACGCACCACCTTTACATGCCGCCACAAGCTACGCTACGCTACGTTACATCTATCTCTGGATACACCGCCGGGTGCCTCAAGTCACCTTCTGTAGCTCATCTTACCTCATTTACACACCGCTACAACCAGCTAATAGGGGCGGACCTGGTGCAGCAGGGACAGCACATAGGCGTGCCACAATTGTGGATTACAAGACGTCCGTACGCTGATAGGACAAAGCAAGAAACCCATGATTGGAAAGGCATCGCAGGAGGCTGTTTAATGACGCTCAAGCAATTGTGTAGTGTGACTGGTCAGCTCCTTAAATATGCCACCCTATGCAGCGTCTACCAATCGTAACGCAGGAGCTTCCACCAATGATCGCTGAAGGGGGGCGGTATCCCGGAGCCTGTGTCACGCCCCAGCTACATACCAGGTACATTGCCTGGTGTCGACACATCCCTTCTGTTGCTTCTTTACACGTCGATACAGCTCGCTACAATCGCCTGTGTAGCCACTTGTTTCCGGGCAGTGCTCGGAAACAGAGGTATCTGTTGCCGGGTGCCTCCTACCGTCTTTACACGCCGCTACTACGGGGTATTTTGCCGCTACAAGCTACATTTGTAGCCTGTAGCTGGTTGTATCCACCCGCCAGTAGCGGCGTGTAAAGGGCCCCTTAGGGTAGCTTTACACGCTGCAACTTTTGGCGGCGATCGGAGGCAACCGAACGTGCGCGTGCACATTTTTCACAGTTGCCTCTGAACGCCAATGGCGCACTTACACGCCACTATTGCGCCCTCAACCTAAGGTGATGTTTCGTCCCGGAAGTTCCCACACCAACATTGGGAAAGATCCAGTTGACTCCTGACGCTTCTTCACATGCTGCAATCCCCAAAGGAATGTAGGCGTACATGATCAGCGCCGCAAGAACATAGGCGTGACAGACTTTTGTATTCCGCGCCCCAAACACGCTGATTAGACAACGCAATAGCATCATGATTGGCCAGCCTGCGCAGGAAGGCTGGCTAATACATGACGCCATTGCAATTGTGTAGTGTGAATGGACAGGTCATCAAAGATGGCGCCCTGTGAAGGGACAGCCAATGGTAACACAGTAGCCCCCACCAACCATCGCTGGGGGGGGGGCGGTATCCAGCAAGCTGTGGCACGCCTCTGGGAAATCAGTAGGCAACGCTGATTCCATCCCTATCGCCCCTTCACACGCCAAAACCAGGGCAAAACCAGGGCCCCGTTTCATAGCCATGATGCTAGTTCATATTCCACATGTTTAGTGTCGCAGCAAATATTCTTTCAGTGTATGTATTTTTTGCTTGCACCTTTTACATGCAGGTGATGCCGGTCATTATTAAATATATAGTATGACTATTTTTTGACCGAGCTTCCTCCCTCAGCCCTGTAGCCTTGCCTATACCTGCATCTTGCTGTAGCCTAAGTCCTAGGTCCCATAGTCTCACTGCTCTTACAGTAAAGAATCCACGTCTGTGATTATGATTAAACCTTCTTTCTTCCAGACGTAGAAGATGCCCCCTTGTCCCCGTCTCAGGCCTAAGAGTAAAGAAATCATTAAAAAAGTCTCTGTACTGTCCCCTCATATATTTATACATTATTATAAGATCACCCCTAAGCCTTCGTTTTTCCAAGCTAAATAACCCCAAGTTTAATAACCTGTCTTAGTATTGCAGACCCCTCAGTCCTCTAATGACGTTTGTCGCTTTTCTCTGGACCCGCTCTAGTTCAGCTATGTCTTTCTTATACACCGGAGACTAGAATTATACGCAGTATTCTAAGTGTGGTCGCACTAGTGACTTGTACAGAGGTAAAATTATGTTCTCCTCATGAGCATCTATGCCTCTTTTAATGCATCCCATTATTTTATTTGCCTTTGCAGCAGCTGCCTGACACTGGCCACTAAATGTGAGTTTGTCATCTACCCATACACCCAGGTCTTTTTCAGTGGTAGTTTTGCCCAGTGTTTTACAATAATTAAGCACATAATTATACCTTTTGTTTCCTCTGCCCAAGTGCATGACCTTACATTTATCCCCATTAAAGCTCATTTGCCATTTATCAACCCAAGCTTCTAGTTTACATAAATCTTCCTGTAATATAAAATTGTCCTCCTATGTATTGATTACCCTGCAGAGTTTAGTGTCATCTGCAAATATTGAGATTCTACTCTGTATGCCCCCTACAAGGTCATTAATAACTGTGACCCATTCTGAGTGTGTTCCATTAATAACCACCCTTTGTTTCCTATCACTAAGCCAGTTCTTAACCCACTTACACATATTTTCCCCTATCCCCATTGCTCTCATTTTATGTATCAACCTTTTGTGTGGCACCGTATCAAAAGCTTTTGAAAAGTATATATACACCACATCCACTGCATTTCTTTGGTCCAGTCCAGATGTTACTTCTTCATAGAAGCTTATCAGATTAGTTTGACAGGAACAGTCCCTCTTAAACCCATGTTGATATTGGGTCATGAGGTTACTTTTCTTCAGATACTCCAGTACTCTTAGAAAACCCTCTAGGATTTTACCCACAGTAGAGGTTAAGCTTACTGGCCTATAATTTCCATGTTCAGTTTTTGTCCCCTGTTTGAATATTGGCACCACATTTGCTATACGCCAGTCCTGTGGTACAGACCCTGTTATTATGGAATCTTTAAATATTAAAAATAATGATCTATCTATGACAGTACTTAATTCCTGCAGCACTCTGGGGTGTATCCTATCCAGGCCCGGGGATTTGTCAATTTTAGTGATTTTTAGACGATGCCGTACTTCCTGCAGGGATAAGCATGTGACATTTCATTGAGTTTTTGTTATCACTGATCATATTGTCTGTCATGAGATTTTCTTGTGTAAATACTGTTGAAAAAAAGTCATTTAGCATATTGGCTTTTTCCTCATCCTCATCCACCATTTCCCCCAGATTATTTTTAAAGGGGCCAACACAATCATTTTTTAGTTTCTTACTATTTATGTAGTTAAAAAATATTTTGGGATTATTTTTACTTTCTCTGGCAATGAGTCTCTCTGTCTCAATCTTTGCTGCCTTGATTTGCTTTTTACAGATGTTATTTAATTCTCTGTATTTATTTAATGCTTCATCACTACCTATTTGCTTTAATTCCCTAACTGCTTTATTTTTGTCACTTATTGCGCCCCTTACAGCTTTATTTAGCCATAGTGGTTTCCTCCTATTTCTAGCATGCTTATTCCTATAGGGTATATATTGTGCACAGTTCCTATTCAGGATGCTAATAAATGTCTCCCATTTGCTTTGTGTACTTTTATGTCTCAGGACATTGTCCCAGTTTATTGCACTAAGATCATCTCTCAACCGTTAGAAATTTGCCTTCCTGAAGCTTAATGTCCTTGTGGCCCCTCTACTACACATCTTATTAAAGGATACTTGAAAACTTATTATTTTATGATCACTATTACCCAAGTTACCTCCAACCCGTAAATGTGATATGCGATCCGGCCTGTTGGTTAATATTAGGTCCAGCAGTGCCCCCCTTCTTGTTGGGTCCTGAACCAGTTGTGAAAGGTAATTGTCTCTCATAATTGTCAAAAACCTATTACCTTTGCTGGAACTGCAGGTTTCTGTTCCCCAATGTATTTCAGGGTAGTTGAAGTCCCCCATAATAATGACTTCTCCCTGAGTCGCTGCTTCATCTATTTGCTTTATGAGGATATTCTCCTCCACTTCCATTGTTGTTGGAGACTTATAACAAACCCCTATCAGTAATTTATTATTTTTCCCCCTCCCCTTATCTCCACCCACAGGGACTCTACATTTCCATTAGATTCACATATATTATCACGCAGGATGGGTTTTTAAGGATGATTTTACGTATAAACAGACACCTCCCCCTCGCTTATTTGTATGGTCATTTCTGAACAGAATATAGCCCTGTAAATTAACAGCCCAGTCATGGCTCTCGTCCAGCCATGTCTCGGATATCCCCACCATGTCATAATTATTTAAAAAAAAACTATTCTAATTCCTCCATTTTGTTGGTGAGGCTTCTGGCATTAGTGTACATGCACTTTATGCATCTCTCTTTACCTCTTTTCCTTCCTACTATATTGACTGTTCGAGCCCCAACCCCCATGCCCCCCCCAATTTTATTACTTGTGCCCAGGTTACTATTTACACTATCTTCCCCTCCTGTACAATGAATACCCTCCCCCCCAATCCCTAGTTTCAACACTCCTCCAACCTTCTAGCCATTTTTCCCCCAGCACAGCTGCGCCCTCCCAATTGAGGTGCAGCCCGTCCCTAGCATAGAACCTGTAGCCAACAGAGAAGTTGGCCCAGTTCTCCAGGAACCCAAACCACTCCTTCACAAATTCTTGAGCCACTATTTATCTCCCTAATCTCCCATTGCCTCTCTGATGTGGCACGTGATACAGGCAGTATTTCAGAGAATACTACCTTGGAGGTCCTTGCCTTAACCTTGCAGCCTAATTCCCTGAAATCATCTTTAAGGACCTTTCATCTACCTCTAACTTTGTCATTTGTGTCAATGTGCGCTATGACCGCTGGGTCCTCACCAGCCCCTCCCAGTAATCTGTCAACCCGATCAGCGATGGGCCACTTAGGGCCAGTTTAAAATTTCAAACTTTTATCTCGAACAAAGCTGTGTTTGCCAATTTTTTAGTAAATTGCTCATCTTTCCGATCACAAACCAAATCTGCAATGTTCGTGTTGAATTTGAAATTGGCACACGTGTGGGGAAAGTTTGCTCCTCTCTAGTGAGAACACCCTGACAACCTTTTTACTCAGTTCAGAAATTAACATCAGACATAGGAGGAAGACATGACCTCTAATGCAACAGAGTAGATTTCCCCATAATGACTTGCCACTTTTACATCACATGATATAATACAGCCAATCAGGAGGGACTATCATAGTATGTATAGAAGCCTAGGCAAGGAATTTGGCAGCCGTTTTTAGTGAATTTAAGATACTGTAAGATTGTCAGAGCTTTGTGATAAAAGAAGAATTAGCAATGTCAAAGGATGGGGCAGTGTAATAAAGAAAAATCTACGCCACAGCTTAGAATATGGAATGCAATACTAAATAGGTCAACACCACTAGCACTATCCATCCGGGAAGTAGCACTACCCAACATAAGATACAATTGGCCTTACTTGACTTTGGTAAACATATTAGTGGGGAGGAATCAATGGACATTATAAAATATATATCAGATATCCAAGTAGAAAAAAGCCAGGTGGCACTCGCCGATTTTCTATGATCCTTTTATTAGTCTAGTAACATACAAGACTTATTCCAGCAGGGAGAGGGAGTGAGGAGCATGGACGACGGCTGCCGTTTCGCGGGACAATGCACATCCCTCATCTCAGTCACATCAGGATGATATTGCCTGTAACAGGATACCCGTTTTTTGAGTCAGTGTCTCATAGTTTCTTAGTTTCTAAGGTCAAAAGTAGAGGAAAGCCAAGGGAATCATTTTTGGACCATTTAATTAATTTTAAACCATGAAAAGTCAGTAAGTGGACTGAGTTATTTAATGGGGTGTTAACTACAGCCACCAATAGTTTTTATTGCTAGGTCACTTTGGCAATACAAAGACAGTTTTTGCACTACAGATTGAAAATATGTTGGATACAGTCCTAAAAGACCTTAGAGTCTTGTACATGTCTTTTAAGAACAAATGTTGGACTTGAAATTTGTTTCAAATTTTTTTGCCTTGAATCAAACCTGGCAAATTAAGATTTGGAAAGATTCATTGAGTCATCTTCATTGCCTCAAGAATATGATTTAAAGTTTGTGTAACGTATGTACTTTTCCATGTAATGTATGGATGTACTGAGCCATGAAGAACAACAGATACTCTTCATACCCACTCTCTCCTGTATTAGAGGACAATCCTAAACAATGTTGTTTTCCATTACAGTTTATTATTATAATTAAGAATTACCGTAGCTTATCTCCACCGTCTTGTATTTATTTTCCTTGACAGATAAAGTCCACATACCATCATATGGCTGACTGACCTTTAGCTTCTTGTCTTTTGAGGTGGTCAGATAATTCTCTCTACAATATTCTGAAATCAAAGTCCAGTGAGATTTCCATTTACATGAGACATATCAAACTCAATTATTTTGAAATCAATTAGTTTATTAAGTAAATGAAGACAATATTTATTATAGAAGTGTTATCTCTACTAATAAATTAAACAAAGATATATAGAAATAAAAATGGAACCATTTAGTTAATACTATTCTTTTTTCTAGTACAAAATTTGTGACTTGCTTTTGTCTGGCACATTTTTTTAAATGACATGCCAGAATGTATCCTGTTCAATACTGAGACTCTGAATACCTGCTGAGAACTTTGCCAAGAACACACCACAGTGCTGATCTCAAGTGAATAGACCTGGCAGGACATCTAGCTGACTTCTGATGTTCCATAATATAAAGCAAATTGCACCAACTCTTCAGGCCCTGGCACATTTAATCATTATCAATATGTTTTCCTGTTCTCAATAACTTATATAACAGCTTACAATATAGAATATAACAATGTTACTTAGTATATGTAATCAATACATAATATAATAAAAAATATGTTTAATTAGGCTTTTTTTTAGAAATTCAAAAGTAAAATTTTAGATAAATTTATATTATTCAGGGGCGTATCTAGGAGGGGCAATATGGATGAGAATATGTAAAATGCTGACTTGTGTTTTAGGTGCGAGGACAATTGAGGAAGCCTCATCCACCAGAACTTCCAGGTCAGGCCGCTGTCAGCAGTGTGATCAGGTCATCTAATTATGGCGATGATTAAATAAAGAAAAAAATTCCAGCACCGCTCATGTGCAATTATACAGGCAGACTTTCATTCCCATAAGGCATAAAGCAATCATGCTGCTGATGTCACTCTCCAGCCTCACAGAGGTAGGGCGCATCAGTACCTCAAGTTCTCTAATAGAGCTGAAGATGTGTGAGTAAAACGTTCGAGGAGCATGAAGGAAGAGGGATGAAAAATGGGTGAGGAAGCTGTATAAGAAATGGGGGATTGAGAAGACACCACAGAAATTTAATGTTGGTAGGAGGGTTATGTTTGACAACAGTATGGCAAGGAAACGGGGAAATGTGTGAGGAAATAGTATGATGAGAAGGAAGTTGGGAGAGGGAATGGGTGAAAAAGTAATCTTGGGATGGGGAGTAGAGGCGAATGTGTGAGGAGACAGTATGAGGGGAGAAAAGGGCATGTGAGAGCACAATATAGCGACTGGGTAGTGTGGCGAGCAGTATGGAAAGAAGGGAGAAAGGAGGTCAGTATAGAGAGGTCAACCTTGGGAGACAGTTTAAAGGCACAACAAGTAGGAGACAGTATAGCGAGGAGGGAGAGGTGTAACGAAGGAACACAGTGTAGAACATGGGCAGTATAGGATGGACACAGTGTGAGAGGGTAGTGTAAAAAATAGGGCCCAATATGGAAAGGAGAGAGCAGTGTGGAGTGCATGTGTCATAGAAGGGTCCATTATTTATTCAAGAGGTCCAGTTCTCTAAGGTTAAAAAGCTTTATTTGGCAACCACAACATGTTTCAACAATGGTATATCGTCTTCCTCAGGTGGATTTACATAATTGCATCCCTGGACATCTTAAATAATCACACCTTCCAATCATACCACAGCAATTAAAGGGGTGATTTCATTAACCCTATCCTCTCCATAGGGTGATTCTCATAAATCAGTTTTGCCTACAAAAAGCTTGCACACTTACTACAATACTATATCACTAAAATATAATAATATGACTGAATAATAATATGACTAATATGACTAAAATAATAACGATAATGGAATTCCATTAGCATCATTATTATTTTAGTCATATTATCACAATGATATTTTAATGATATAGTATTTTAGTAAGTGTGCAAGCTTTTTGTAGGCGAAACTTATTTATGAGAATCACCCTCTGGAGAGGATAGGGTTAATGAAATCAGCCCTTTAATTCCTGTGGTATTATTGGAAGGTGTGATTATTTAAGATGTTCAGGGATACAATTATGTAAATCCACCTGAGGAAGATGACATACCGTCGTTGAAACATGTTGTGGTTGCCAAATAAAGCTCTTTAATCTTAGAGAAGCGGACCCTTTTGTGCTCCAGTGCTCCTATAAGGACAACATATATTACACTGAATTGATTCCCACTTGCTGTGGCTAGTCTTAGAGTTGGGTAACCGATCGGTAATATGATTACAGGAGCCTGGAGGAAGTGAAGGACCTGCCGTGACGCCACGGTCACACGACCGCTTGCACCACGTGATTGAGGAGACGCGGAAGCGGCCCTGGACGGTGAAACAGAGCGGAGCTGGAGAGCGTACACTCTGGTTGTGCAGAGACAGCACAAGCAGATTAGGTGAGAGTCCATCTATATACCCCCACCTTAGTGGCTCTGTAAAATATCCATCAGGTTTTTCCCAGGGAGCGCTTGCTCTGATTTCTCTTTTTTCTATTACATTATTTATTCAAAGCATAGTTCAGATATTTTTATTCAGGAGCATTAAAATGGCAATGTTATTTTTAAGGGCACTATGTCAGCATATGTTTCAGAAAACAGAAGAAAGAGAAGTTTGCAGGAATGAGCACTGGTTGTAAAAAAGTCATCATGGTGTTCGGACAAGAAGAAGAAAATAAATAATTAAAAGTCCAATCAGAGACACCTATAACACTCTGATTCCCAGAGTTAACCCATAGGGGTTCAGAATGCATCCTTTTAATATTATTTAATTCATTATTTAATTTTATTGAAGATGAAATAAAGTACAATTTTATCCTATTTCTTAACTTCTGGAGCTGGATCTTTTATTACCTGTTTTGCATCTGCCATCTATAAGGTACCTGGATGTAAATGTTTATGTGATATTGACTATGTTTTATCAGTACTTTGGCTCTGGTATAGTCCGCAATATCGTGATGGCTGTTAACAACAACTCCCAGCACCTCCTTACCATTGTTAAGGCCATACTGAGAGTTTCAGCTTCGTGCAAAACAATTGTACATAGGCCTGACCTGATATTCTAATTAATTGCTATACCGACCTTTGAACTGTATTCCTGTACAGATGGTGGTTCTGTTGAAGTATTCATGTCCTTATGGTGGTTCTGGTTATGTGTTCTTGTACAGATGGAGTTTATGATGCTTTACTTCTGTACTGATGGTGGTTCTGGTGATGTATTACTGTACTGATGATGATTGTGGTGATGGATATATTCCTGTACTGATGTTGGTTCTGGTGATGTATTTCTGTACTAATGGTTGTTCTGATAATAAATCCATGTACTCATGGTAGTTCATGTGATGTATGTGACTTCCGTGTAAGGCTACTGGCACAAAAGGGTCATCTTGGACAGACCAGGCACAAACCGCTCCATTAAATGGAACCCTGATACCCTTTAACCCCTATACAGGGACCTGGATTTACAACAGAGACCAGTAGATTGCTACCAACAGATAGCCTACAGTCCAGAGACAGGAATGGTCACCAATCGGGGTCAAATTCGGAAGGTCAGAGAAAGGACAAAATCAGGATCCGATAGCGTAGTCAGGGAGCCGTGTCAAAACTGAGATGGCAGCAAAGTATAAAATAGTGAAGCAGGAAAAGCGTCTAAAAATCAGGTTGAGGTAAAACTGGAAAACACTAAATGTAAGACAGGAGACTAAGTCAGGGAAACCAAAACCTATTTCTGGGCACTTGGAGCAAAAGGCTGAAGGCATATGTAGGGTGTGGTGCTTTTTAAAAGGCTGGCAGATAGGAGTTAATGACTTCAGCAGAACAGCACACATTTGCACTATCAGACTGTAAAGTACTACAGGTCCCTGCCACTATAACCTTAATGGATGAGTTGAGCCTGCGTTCACTATAATTTCTTCCACAGACTTTTCTATCACTAGCACCACCTACAGAGTGAATATGATGGTGTCTGGAGACAGAAAGATATGATGTACAGGTAGGCTCTGGTGGGTATGTGATCATTTAATTCTGTACTGATGTTGGTTCTGGAAATGTATTTCTATACAGATAGTGGTTCTGATGATATATTTCTGTACAGAAATACTGGTGGTAGTTTAGGTGAAGTATGTCAGTACTGATGATGGTTCTAGTGATGTCTCCTGTGTGATTATTGGTTCTGATCCTGTATACATGTAACAATCCATAACTTATATCTTAAAGTGCAAACCTTAAGCTTTAATTTGAGGGTATTCACATTCTAATTGGAGTAAGGGTTTTGTAATAATAGCTCTTTAATAATCTCAAAAGCCCTTTAATGGGCTGCATTGGGTATTCCCTCATTAATTCATCAACAATTAAGCTGGTAAAAGTTCTGGAGCTGATACCAAGTGTGTCATTTGCATTGAAACTGTTGCTGTGAACCGACAATATGCTTTCAAAGTGGAGAAACAGTCCATTATTATGCAGTCCATCACTAGACTAAGCAAAAGAATAAATCCTTCAGAGATTTACCAAGAATGTTGGGAGTGGTTTAATCAACAGTTTGGTATGTTCTGCTACAGAAAGAGCAAACAAATGCGCTTGAGAACTCAAATAGACCTGGACATCCAGGGAAAACAACAGTGGTGGATGATGTTTTCTAAGATAAAGGAAAATCCTTTTACAATATCTGACTAAGGGAAGAACACTTTCCAGAAAGTAGGTTTCAGTATCTTAAGGGGCCGTCACACGCGTCAATATCGCTGTCAATGTCGCTGCTGCACATGACGTTGCAGCGATATTGACGCATGTGACATGGTGAATCAACCAGTGATATATCGCTGGTTGATGATCACCAGGTTTTTGGAACGGTCCGTAATCCTGGCGATGGTCACCCGGTGGACACGCAGCATCGCTGTGTGTGACACCGGGAGACGTGCGATCAGCCAGCTTCTAGCACCTCTCAGCAAGCGCTGGGAGCTGGTATCCATGTAAACAAGTGGGTAACTAAGCGCCACACTGCGCTTAGTTACCCACTTGTTTACATGGATACCAGCGTTCTCGCTGGTACTGATCGCTGGTGAGTCTGCCTGTGTGACAGCTCACCAGCGATCAGCCGTCAATGTCGCCAGTGATCAGATCGCTGGCGACATTGATGTGTGTGATGGGGCCTTTAATCTATCATAAAGAGAAATTTCATGACAGCAAATTCACATGGTTCATTACAAGTCATGACGGGGGGAAGGGGCGCACTGTTTATTATATGAAATCAAGGCGGGTGCTCACCGTACCAAGTGGAGCATATAGAAAAGGGAACAAGAGAAGACAAGGTACATACCGTATATACTCGTGTATAAGCCGAGTTTTTCAGCCCAAAAATTGGGCTGAAAAGTCCCCCCCTTGGCTTATACACGAGTCACTATACAGGGTGAGTGGGGTGGGGGCTGTGTTGGGCTGGGGAGGCAGGAGGAGGCGGTGGGGATACTGTATATTGAGCGGCCCCGTCACGTGGGGCCGCTCATTACATATGCACTGCATCCCCTGTCAATCAGCGCCAGGGGGATCAGTGCATATCTGTAGATAATGCCCCCCAAACTGCTGGCACACATCCTCCCTGTTGTAAGGCCCCCCCTGCTGAATACTTACCATCCCTGGTCTTCAGCAGCACCTCCGCGCCGGTCCTCTGTGCTCCGGTCCTCCATGGTCCCGTCCTCTGTGCTCCATTCCCCGGCTGTATCATGTGACCGGCCGGGTTGCAGAAGCAATGACGTCATCGCTTCTGCGACGCGCGGGGACCCCGGATGCAGCCGTGGACGGCAGCACAGAGGACGGGACCAAGGTGGACCGGAGCACAGAGGACCGGCGTGGAGGTGCTGCTGAAGACCAGGGATGGTAAGTAATCAGCAGGGGGGCCTTACAACAGGGGGGGCCTTACAACAGGGGGGGACTTACAACAGGGGGGGACGTGTGCCAGCATTTGTGTGGGGCTGCTGTATATAGGGGCTGCAATACTACTGGGGCTGCTGTATACACTACTGGGGCTGCAATACCACTGGGGCTGCTGTATATAGGGGCTGCAATACCACTGGGGCTGCTGTATATAGGGGCTGCTGTATACACCACTGGGGCTGCAATACCACTGGGGCTGCTGTATATAGGGGCTGCAATACCATTGAGGCTGCTGTATATAGGGGCTGCTGTATACACCACTGGGGCTGCAATACCACTGGGGCTGCTGTATATAGGGGCTGCAATACCATTGGGGCTGCTGTATATAGGGGCTGCTGTATACACCACTGGGGCTGCTGTATATAGGGGCTGCAATACCACTGGGGCTGCAATACCACTGGGGCTGCAATACCACTGGGGCTGCAATACCACTGGGGCTTCTGTATATACCACTGGGGCTGCTGTATATAGGGGCTGCAATACCACTGGGGCTGCTGTATATACCACTGGGGGCTGCTGTATATACCACTGGGGGCTGCTGTATATACCACTGGGGGCTGCTGTATATACCAATGGGGCTGCTGTATATACCACTGGGAGCTGCTGTATATACCACTGGGGGCTGCTGTATATCATACTGCTGGGGCCTGTATACCTGTGTTGGGGTCCACCCTCGGCTTATACGCGAGTCAATAGATTTTCCCAGGTTTTGGGGGCAAAAGTAGGGGGGTCGGCTTATACACGGGTCGGCTTATACATGAGTATATACGGTACCTTGTCTTCTCTTGTTCCCTTTTCTATGGTTCATTACAAAGCACAAACTGTTAAACTTTTATAATAGAACAGCCAGATTATTTTGGCTATCCATGAGGCTTGGTAGTCTAGAGGTTTGGGGTAAAGTATCAAGAGGGCTCTTAATAAACAAAGGGGTAAGACAAAACGTGTAGTCAGGTAAAAATCCGAGGTCAGAATTCCAGGAAGGTAGGTGTTAAAGATAAAGGGGAAAGGCAAACGGATATTTAGAAGAAAAGTCTAAGGACCAGTACAATACAATACAATATATCTAATACTGAGCCCAGGAACCAAAGGCATGCAGACACCACTGAACATAACCTACAACTGGCAGTATTTTGGATGCAGGGAGACTGATAAATCACCAGGAATTAACTCCAAATAGGAGACACAAGGAGTAACCCCATCACATACCAGCCAGCGATGTGACTGCTAAACTGACTATCAGCATGCCCCAGCTTCTGATAAGAGAGCTGAACTGTCCATAACCCTATTGACAGTTCAACTATGCTTCTACCCAAGATTGGAAAGGTAAACTCACTCCATTCAGAAACACATCTAGGAGGAATCATGACAATGAGACTTTCCCACACAAAACTAAAAAAATTATTGTGAGTATGCTCGTCACTACTCGTTACTCGCACGAGTATCTCGGTACTCAGGATGCTTGGCGAGCACTGAGTACCGCTGAGATGCTCGGACTCCTCGCTAATAATTATCGATCTGACACAAACACACAGCTCCCTTCAGTGCACACAGTGAGCTGGCACCTCACAGAGAGCAGATTGATTGTTAGGGTCCCTCTGGGGGGCACAGCAAGGTGTTGTATGCTGCGGCGATTTGAAAAAACCCACCCTCTCACCCTTTCCCAGAAACACTTGTTTTATTGCCGGAAGTCTGTGGACAGAGCCTTTCACTGACTTACATTTGGCTCGGTGCTCTGGCCGAGTACACAAGTATCTTGGGATGCTCGGCCAGCATTTTAGTACTCACTTATCTCTAGTGATGGTATATGCAGAATATGCTTTCTCATTGTGGAGTAGGTGCTTATAAGAAAAAATAATTATTATAATGGGTAATCTTCGGCACACAAGGAGGAATGTTCAGACATGAGGATGTTCCATGAAGGATTGATGCTTTAAAATAGATTTATTTTTGAACAGCAGAAATTTTTTTTAAAAATATACAATGTTTTGACCTGTCCACACTTTTATCAAATATTTTCTGCATGGCAATAATAAAAAGTGATGGCCGGGCATGCATGGCTTCCATTGGCATTTGGCCACTAGTGTTTATTGATGCTGTGACTGAAGACACAAGCGTCTGGATGAATTCTGAATTGTACAGGGCAATACTTTCTGCTTAGATTCAACCAAATGCAGCAAGGTTAATTGATCAGCGCTTCATACTACAGATGGACAATAACCCAAAACATACTGCAAAAGCAACTCACTTCCAGTACCCTGCTCAAATATTAATTGTGATCCAAAAATAATGCAACCGAGTGGAACATTTTTGGTCTTTTTACTGGGAGCACCACAAATCCTTCTCCAGACGTCCTCATTTGGATTTATGTGCTGACCAGTTCTAGTACCAAAAACCTGACTGATCCGGAGGCAAGCTGCACACCAGAAGAGACCGAACTCTTCGAACAGTCAAAAAGAGGACTTATATGCTATATACAAAGACTACCAAAAGGTGAGCAGAACCTATTTATATTTAAACTCTGCAACATTAGACCTCTGCACTTAGATCTGCGCCCGCTTTCTTTTGTCTCCCCTCCCAGGTCCCATAAACATAAGGGCCCCTTTACACAGATGTGAAAGCAACCCAGAAGTTTTTTTTAAGGCAAAGAAGTATAGGATTCTTCAATGGTCGAGTAAATCACCAGATCTCAACCCCATCAAGCCGCATTTCACATGGTTAAGTCCAGTGGCGTAACTAGAGTCTGGTGGGCCCCGGTGCGAAATTCAGACCTGGGCCCCCCCTTCCCCACGCACACACGTTGGTCGGATGCTTGAGTCCCGTGTAACGTTCAAAGTTCTATAAAGACTCACAAATTGACTCCTCTATGTATTAATGTCCCTCACCCTGCTATATATGGTCCTCCTCCTGGAATATGGCCCTTATCCTGATATATATGTTCCCCTTTCTAGTATATATGGTCTTCCTCCTCCCACCATGATAGGCGTCCAATTATTATAACTCCCATATTCCTCCACTCCAAAACCCAGTGTCACCCCACATGTTAGCCTATTCCAGTGGTGGAGTCTTCTGCTCTCCTCTGTCCCCCGCTCTTCACCTCTGTGCCCCACTCTCCACCTCCTCCTGTGTCCTCCTCTGTCCCCCATTCTCCTGTGTCCCACGCTCTCCTCCTCCTCTGTCCCCCGTTCTTCTTTATCTCCCGCTCTTCCTCCTGTGTCCCCCGCTCTCTTCCTCCTGTGTCCTCCATTCTCCTGTGTCCCCTACTCTCCTTCTACTCTGTCCCCTGTTCTCCTGTGATCCCCACTCTCTTGCTCCTGTGTCCCCGCTCTTCTGTGTCCCTCGCTCTCCTCCTCCTCCTCCTCTTTCCCCCGTTCTCCTGTGTCTCCCGCTCTCCTCCTCCTCTGTCCCCGTTCTCCTGTGTCCCCTGCTCTCTTCCTCCTCTGTCCCCTGCTCTCCTCCTCCTGTGTCCCCCGCTCTCCTCCTCCTGTGTCCCTCGCTCTCCTCCTCCTCTGTCCTCCATTCTCCTGTGTCCCCCACTCTCCTCCTCCTCTGTCCCCAGTTCTCCTGTGATCCCCACTGTCTTCCTCCTGTGTCCCCGCTCTCCTGTGTCCCTCACTCTCCTCCTCCATCTCCCTGCATTCCTCGTTTTGCTCCTCCTCTATCCCCCGTCCTCCTGTGTCCCCCGCTCTCCTTCTCCTCTGTCCCCTTTTTCTGTCTCCCCCGCTTTCCCCCTCCTGTGTCCCCCGGCGCTTTCCTCCTCTCACTTCTCTTCTTCTCTTTTGCGAGTATTCAGCAACAGAGTGTCCTCACTTTCTGGATGAGCGGCCAGGACTAGACACACGGCGGGAGACTGAGGAGGCTGCCGCCAGACTCTCCGGACCTCCAGAAGCTCACGGCTCTGTCCTGAGATGCAGCACGTGACGAAGCAGCTGCGGGACTTTCGAAGCTGCCGCGCCACCGCGCCTTCCTGTCCTCCGGCAGCCGGAATCAACCGCCTGGGGACCGGCCTGGCAGAGCGCTATGCAGAGACATGGATGTGCATCCTAGGGATGCACATCCATGTAAAGCAGTCACAGGGGTTGGCAGGCACCGGGCCCCTAAACTTCCGGGCCTGGTCGCACTTGCGACCTCTGCAACTGTGGGTGGTACGCCACTGTATGTATGGTCCTCCTCCTGGAATATGCCTTTATCATGGTATGTATGGTCCTACATTATAGTAAAATGCAGCCTCACAGTCCTCCATAAAGTATAATGCAGCGTCCCAGCCCTCGATATAGTATAAAGCTGCATCACAGCCCTTTATATAATATAATGCAGCCTCACAGCCCTTCACATAATATAATGGAGCGTCACAGCCCTTCATATAGTATAATGCAATAATGCAGCCTCATAACCCTCCATATAGCATACATCCTCTCAACACACATACAGGGACACAGACACGCACATGGGGACACAGGGACACAGGCACGGACACAGGGACACAGACACGCACACAGGGACACAGACACGCACACAGGGACACAGACACGCACACAGGGACACAGACACGCACACAGGGACACAGACACGCACACAGGGATACAGGGACACGCACACAGGGATACAGGGACACGCACACAGGGACACAGACACACACACACAGAGACACAGACATAGGGACACAGACATGCACACAGGGACACAGACACGCACACAGGGACACAGGGACACGCACACAGGGACACGCACACGCACACAGGGACACAGACACGCACACAGGGACACAGACACGCACACAGGGACACAGACACGCACACAGGGACACAGACACGCACACAGGGACACAGACACGCACACAGGGACACAGACACGCACACAGGGATACAGGGACACGCACACAGGGACACAGACACACACACACAGAGACACAGACATAGGGACACAGACATGCACACAGGGACACAGACACGCACACAGGGACACAGGGACACGCACACAGGGACACGCACACGCACACAGGGACACAGACACGCACACAGGGACACAGACACACACACAGGGACACGCACACAGGGACACAGACACGCACACAGGGACACAGACACGCACACAGGGATACAGGGACACGCACACAGGGATACAGGGACACGCACACAGGGACACACACGCACACAGAGACACAGACACAGGGACACAGACACGCACACAGGGACACGGACACGCACACAGGGACACGGACACGCACACAGGGACACGGACACGCACACAGGGACACGGACACGCACACAGGGACACGGACACGCACACAGGGACACGGACACAGCAGCACCGTACACTAACGGCATCTGAGGCAAGGAGATGACTGCAGTGCCGCTGTTCTGGCCAAACACATGCCACGAGCCGTCTGGGCAGCCAATCACAGGCCAGTAGCTGAGGTCATGCGCCGACTGGCCTGTGATTGGCCAGGACAGTGGCAGGGGCAGAGAGAGAACGGTGCTGCTGGACTTTATACATCTGGCGGCTGTGATCAGCCGCCTGGGGACATGGATATGCGTCCTTAGGGATACACATCCATGTAAAGGGGATGCAGCCAGGGGTCGACGGGCCCCTGTACCTTCTGGCCTGGTCGCAGCTGCGACCGTGGATGTTACGCCACTGGGAAGGGTGCACACAGTATAGGGGGTACAGTATGTGGGGTGGGCATGCACAGTATGGGGAGGGGGCACAAAGTATATGGGGAGGGCACAGAATAGGGGGCACACAGTATAGTGTGAGGGGGCACACAATTTATGAGGGTACAGTATATGGAGAGGGAACACAGTATATGGGGCAGGGGCACAGAACACTGTGTCTGACCTGTTGCAGGATCTGCAAGTCCCTCCTGGTGATCAGCTTGCAGCGGTTGGCCCCCAGCACCCGCACCTGCTCCTCTGTGCACACCACCGGGGTGATGTCCTGAAACTCCTGCGGCAGACAGATTAGCTCCTGCCTGTCTGCTCCAACATCCAGCACTCACTGACGCCCCCGGGAGCCGGGCTGTACTTGCCCAGCAGGCAGCAGCTCTCAGCAGCACTGCAGGAGGAGCGGAGGCACGGACACGGCCCTGCTCTCGGCTGGAGGCAACAAGCAGCTGCCGCTGCTGCCTCATAGTGTCAGGGCCAGAGTGCAGAAGCAGCCGGCCACACATATCGGCGATACAAGCCTGCTTAAACGCAGGCCGGCGCCAGGACCGCCACCTCCCCTCCCCTCCAACACACTGGCCATGCAGTTACAAGGATGTGCGTCCTTGGAGACGCACATCCATGTGAAGTGGGGGCCCGGCGCTGGTATCAGCAGTCGCAGGGGGCTGCGGGCGGCCCGGGCCTCTTATAGCCCCGGGCCCCGTCGCAACCGCGACCCCTGCGACCGCGATTGGTACGCCACTGCATACACACATAAACACACACACATAAACACACATAAACACACACATATACACACACACAAACACACACACACATATATATATATATATACACACACATAAACACATACACAAAAAAACACACACATAAATACACACACACACATAAACAAACAAACACACACATAAACACACACACACACATATATATATATATACACACATAAACACATACACAAAAAAACACACACACACATATAAACACACATATACACATAAACACACACACACACATAAACACACATACACACACACATAAACACACACACACATAAACACACACACTTCCCATCTAGCAATGTCTTCCCCCTTGTGGCCTCCTCCCCCCAATGTTGTCTCACCCATGTGCTTGGTGTCTTCTTCCTGGCGTTGAGCTGCACCGTGACAGACTTTACTGCAGGGGATCAGCACTGTCCCGCAGCTGACGTCACAGGCCTCTGCCGGCTTATGCATATTCATGCTGGTAGCTGCCTGGGGAGGAGAGCACAGCACTGGCTGGGAGGTATGGTTGAGGAGCGGGGAGGGGGGGATGATGGGGGGTGCTGTCAGGAACATTCAGCCTGACAGCACAGTGGAGGTGTGGGGAGCCACCGCACTTACTTGCTTGCAGAGCCGCTGACAGGCAGGAGGAGAGGAAAGGTGAGTGGAGGGGCGGGCACAGCTACAGGAAGTGCCGCTTCACTTCCTCCACATCCTCCCTCCTTGGACACCCGCGGTCGCGGCGGGCGGCTGGAGGCACAGGCCCACCCGCGTGGAGGCGCAGGCCCCCCCAAGGGGGCGGGCCCGGTCGCTACCGCGACCACTGCGACCGTGGTAGGTACGCCACTGGTTAAGTCAAAACTTAAGGCTGAAAGATTAACAAACAAGCAGCAACGGAAGTCAGCTGCAGTAAAGGCTGTTAAAGTATCACAAAGGAGGAGACCCAGCAGTTGGTGATGCCCATGGCTTCCAGACTTCAGGCAGTCATTGCCTGCAAAGGATTCTCTACAAAATATTAAAAATTAATATTTTATCTATGGTAAAGTTAACTAGTTCAATTACTTTTGATGCCTAAAATTAAGGAGGCTTTGTAGAAAAAATGGTTTCAATTCCTAGATGTTTTACAGACTATTTTTATTCAGCCCCTTTAATTAAACCGGAAATTCAACACTTCAAATGCATCTCTGTTATTTTACTTAAAATGAAAACTAGTCTGATGCAGAGCCCAAATCACAAGGATTTAGTCACTGTCCAAATATTTCTGGATCTGTGTGTGCATGAAACCATTTAACTGTAACAGGACCACTAGGTCAGTAAGGGGACCAACAATGATCTGGAATTAAATATAATTATACACATTAGATCCATGTGTTGTTATCACTCAACATGTATACAGTATTAGATTCCTCGACTGGTCAATGAAGGATAGTCACTAGGAAATCTGCAGGAAACTAAACTCTTTGTTTTGAAGTCAGTCAAGCTGTTTGGGGTTTGCACATTGTTCACAAGCTCTCAGTAGAGAATAGCTAATACTCTCTTATTAAGTGGCTTAACTTTGCTGTATGACACACAAGAGGTTATCGCTATTCCAGTGCTCAGGAGATTGGCTTCGTGTTTTTAATATAGCACATCAGATAAAATGTATATATATAGGACTGAAAGCAATGATGCTTAAGTGCCTTAAATTAACCTACTCTATTCTAGTATTTCTGCTTAGCAGTGATCCATGCGAGAAAAGTCACGGATTAGAAGAATGTGACTATATAAGTGATAATAGCATTTAGAATATACACGGTACACACAATTTTTACTTATCTTTAAGTAGTGCACATAAAATCACTTATGGGGTGGGGATTAATGCCAGTATATTTGTGCAAACGTTTGACAAATCAGTCAACAACATTTGGAAAAGCCACAGTGACATTAAACTCTGAATACTAACTAAATACAACTATATGCAACTAGATTGCATGCCAGGATCAGATGGTTTACAATGAATTCACCATGAAAAAATGTTAGATAAAATGATGGAAAATTTTAAACAAAGGGGCTATGTCAATAGGATTCTAAAGCAACAGAGATACAGTGACAAACGTTGTTGGGTGTGATTTCCCGCACTGTCTCCTGTCCTGAATATTTCCTATCTGATTAATAACTCAAGTTTGGAAAAATAATAAGGATGTTTAATAACAGGAAAATGAGACAATTCAAATAACAATTATAATAAAGATAACAATAAAACCTATCTTCAATGTCCTCTAATCAGAGAAAAATACAAATGCATCTATATATCAATAGTCATGGCAGAGAGAGATAGAGAGAGATAGAGAGAGAAAAGTTACATGGAAGATATGGATTAGAAATGGTGATACTTAGGCCAGATGTTGATGGTCTTATTCCATGGTCCAAGGTAGAAAGAGAAAAAGTGTCTTGATTTCACCTCCATTTATAGTACAGATTTCACATCCACACCCACATACAACCCACGACTCCGCCCTTCTTCAGTATCTTCTGTGGCAATCTTATGTGACATTATTGGTCGCAGTGGTAATCATCTGCCTGCGGATGGCGTCCTTGTATTAGGAAAGAAAGCCTTGTATAGGATGGGTTTACCACCATCTTGGCTGGCTCCAAGATGTCCATCTGAAGCACAATTGGTTCATTATTCAAAACACCACAAGCATTGTATAGCAATATGCATCTCCATAGGCCGGAGACGGGATGTCTACTTGAGGAACAATGGTCAAAACTCCAAACCCACAAAGGCTGTATACACATGTAGATGAGATTAGGTGGCAAACAAAGTCTATCTTGAAGATCCACAGAGGATGTGTATTCCTGTATCGTCCAGGAGGCTGCAGGGCCAATGTTCTTTTTGTATGTAAATGCAACCTTTACTATCTCACACAAAAGAAAACAGGCCTTCTGGCCTAACAGATCACAATCTTGTATAGGATTGAAGAGTCCTGGAAATATTCAGCTCTCATAAACTCCAATATGGAGTTCAGCGATTCCAATAAACTTACATTGTCCATGTTGGCTTCCAACAAACGTAAAACATGAAACCTTATTGGATACCAAGAAAAGAAGGATTCCAATAGGATAAAATTTTTCTATGTCTACAGTGAGGAGAGTGGTGATGTGGCTAAACTAATTAGAAACCATTGGAAAGCTCTTTCGAATGGGCTGTCTGATTTTGATGAATTCAATAACCCCCCTCTCTTCTCCTATCGTCGTAACAGAAATTTGAAAGATCAGTTGGTGCACTTAGACGTGGGCTCCTTTAAGAAATAGAAACAGGTCTCTCTTATGGGTATAGAAAGAAAGGGATACTTCCCATGAGTGAGTTGCATCAACTGTTCAGCTATGCTCAAAGGTTCTCACAATGAGACTCAAAAAGTTTACAAAATAAACTTTTATTTGACACATGTGATTCTGATCACATAATTTAGCTATTGGAATGTCCTTGCCACCTGTGGTACATAGGTGAAATGACATGCGATTTCAAAACAAGATTCAGTCAGCATAAATATTCTATATGCAACAGTCGCAAGGGTCTGGGGTACCCAACCAACCGGGTTCAGTCAGGGGATGTCACAGTGGCAGTCTCGGCGGTTGTGGCCCTGACCGAGCATGAAAAGGGGATATTTACAGGGGATTACAGTCTTTTTTTCATGACGCCACCTGTGGTGTCTGGTCAGGAATGACCAGCACTGCTTCATAAGCCCCAATGGGATAGATGTGGCAGCTTAGATGAACTCCCCACAGGCGGAACGGGTCCCTGGGATGCAGTGTGGTGAAATGTGGAGATGATGGGAGTAGTTGTGGTGCAGGGAGGCGCAGAAGGAGTGGACAAACACAGGTTTGCAGTTCTTACCAGTCTCTTTACTGTTGTTCACTTCAGTGCAAACCCAACCAAGGGTACTGTGCTCTTCCACATTGCAGCTTAGCCAGCCTTCAGATAGTCCAGGAACACTCCTCTGAGACACCATTCACAAGTCTTTCTCTGCTGCCCATTTTGCGCTGATCTTCTCTCCTTCTCCTGTTCTGTGCCTTCGTGCTACAAGTCCCAAGGCAGGTGACTGTGGGCCCTGCGAAGCAACGGCCTGGCATGTCCTCTTGACCCTCTGTAGTCACTGTGCCTGAGAGTGTATACGGGGTTGGCTACAACATGTGCAGTCCAGTAGCCTCTGGTTTCTTGGCTTGAACATACAGTCTCACACCAGATTGGGGCTGGTCCCCTCATGCAGCTATTTCCTCTACCAACGACCTGAATGGTGATTGTTGATTCTGGGTTCCTCTGGCCAGGATTCCGTTGCGACCTACCCACTGGTCCCACTCTGCCCCAGCTCTAGCCTCCCCTAGAACTCCATCTTGCTGTTCCTTTTTCCTTTCTCTCTCTCACTAACTGCGTTCCCACTCCCTAAACTACTCCTTCCTCCAGCCAGTAGATGGGGACTATCCTTTAGAGGGGTTTCTTCCACCCTGCATCTCCTGGATTGGAGTTGAGATTGGTGTTTTATGTAAGTTGTTGTGTCTCAGGTTCGTGTCCCTGTCTTATTTGAGAGCAATGACACCACACCTCTGGATTAGGTGCAGTATCTCTGTGGCGACCAAGATGCAGGGGCGCCACATAAGTAAGAGGAGATTGTTCTCCCAGTCTCTAAACATTCTATTTAAAAAGGGCATCAAGACAAGGACCTGAGATTTAGAAATGTCAATAATGTGCCCCATTGAGAATAGGAGGCAATAGAGTGGCCATTCTTAAAAGAAAAGAAATGGAATAGAATTACGAGCTTAGAACCCTGAAACCAGATGGTCTTAATGTGGACTTTAAGATGTGTCCTAAATAGCAGAAAGTTATGTGATGTATTTTTTAACTACATAGATGTAGCCCGCATAGTACTCTCTTTTCTGTTGAAACTCTTATGCTATATTCAGTGTGAAGTTATATATGGACTCTTCTGTATATGAACTTTTCTTTTTAAAAAAATATCTTTTTTCTCTTTTCTGTTTTTAATTTTAGATGGAACTCCTGGATGAAACTCACCTTCTGAAACATGGTGTGATTATATTGATATATTCATAAGAGAGCATAAAACAGTTCTTTCAATATAAAAAAAATTCTTCAAGTACTAGTTATGTCTATTTTTATCTGCATTTCATTAAAATTATCTGTGCCCTGGATAGACTGAGCATTTCGACCTGTGATGTATGAATATGCTTGGAGGTATTGTGTTATGACCAGAGTATGGGTGTGTAGGCGGGAGCTACTGGTTAACTCCTGTGGTCCCAGTCCTGCACACACTGACATCCTCACTTTGTCCTGTGCTGGGCAATGTTAGGGCTGTCTCTAGACATTGCTATGCCCTGTATGATTGCGCCAGGTCCTCATGCCGAGTTAAAATGATGAAATTCCGCTGTAAAGCAGTCATGAGACTCTATTAGAGTGTTATTTAGAAAATTCTAATAGTTATGGGCATTGATGTAAAGCTTGTCAGCTTCTATGATGGTGGAGACCAAACTAGTACATGGAGGTACACAGGCACCATTACATCATTGCGGTCAGCCAATGATGGGTGCCTGAGTTCTGACATGCGCACTGCAACCCGGAAGACACCAAGAGCAGCGTATACACAGTACACCATGTGGTGAGCGGATTCCTGCCGTTTCATTATGATAATTTTTAATGTATTCATGTATAGGTGGTTTACAAACTAATTATTGCCAATTTAACTATCTCTCTATGAGAGTAGAGTATTAATGTTTACACATTGCACTATCAATGCACTTTGTGATTACACCGATGTAATACGATGTCATATTTTTACAATGAACATTGTGGCACTAAATATGGATATTTTTATATGAATGTTAATTGATTATCAAATATGTTATGTATAAAAAAAACCACTGTTATACCACTACACTGTGCTTGATAAAGACCATAAAGGTTGAAACGTTGCGCCACTGAGGGCTAAATTAAAGACGTCCACTTTTTCTTGATTTGGAGTGCTGCCAGATTTTTTTTAGTTATATGTTTTACGTTGGAACACCGTAATTTTCAGAATGTATTGCACCCACCCTTTTTTCCTTAGGTTTGTGCGGATTCCTGTTTTCTACGTGTTACAATAAATTCAGAGAGATGAAGTTCAAAAATATTTTTTTTTTACTGAACTTGAAACTATGTACATTAGATAATAGGTGCAAAGCCTAACATATGTCTCACTTGCATTGAGCAAGCATGACACTTCTCAGTTAATCAAACAAGAGCACCATAGTTGATTTAGCAAAATAGGGATTCTATTTATTAAGAACAATCCACATAGTTAGAAAAAGTTATGATGAGTAATATTTCAAGGTAAAATTAAAGTGCACAGTGATGAGACAAACGATAACATGCAAAGAGTTGCCTCCTCAGCAGTATAGGACTCAGCTGACAATTTGGTTATGTGGGTCTTACAGAGATATATACAGTTTACAGGGGTTTTACAGTTTAGTAACATACATAGTAACATACATAATTGTATACATAGTGCTTAGATAACAGGGTCATACCAGGTCAACAGATGTGCAAACATCATCTCAGGTGGCAGGCTAAAAGATCTTATGTATAGTAATACTAGCACAACCAAAGGATGGAGCACACCCTCACCTACAGCCACAAGTTTCTATATCTCACCATGGACCATGTTACCAGGTTAGCCGGTATTCCCCCTTACTGCACTGTTCTAGATATCACCGGTCTCAGATCAACTGCCTGGAGCCACAAACCTCCGGGATTGGCTGAAGGTAACCATGTGCATAGTCACATGGTATAAAGGGGGAAGGAACGATGCCGTAGCCACGCCCCCTGACGAAGCTTACCAGCGAAACGGCGTAGGGGCTAGCACGTGCACGGAGGGACCCTCCAACAGCATATGGTATGACTGCAGATCTTGACATAAGGTTTGTGGCTCCAGGCAGTTGATCTGAGACCGGTGATATCTAGAACAGTGCAGTAAGGGGGAATACCGGCTAACCTGGTAACATGGTGCATGGTGAGATATAGAAACTTGTTGCTGAGGAGGCAACTCTTTGCATGTTATCGTTTGTCTCATCACTGTGCACTTTAATTTTACCTTGAAATATTACTCATCATAACTTTTTCTAACTATGTGGATTGTTCTTAATAAATAGAATCCCTATTTTGCTAAATCAACTATGGTCCTCTTGTTTGATTGATATTAGCAGTTGTAGCAAGTGATTAAAAGTCCAGACTTGAAGTACTGGTTTTTCTAGTAGTACTTCTCAGTTAATAATGATAGTCCTGTTTCTTGACACTTCAAACTCTTGTATCTTAAGGCCCCGTTACATGACACGACATTGGAACGATGTCAGTAACGATCTCGTGGGCGTGCGGTCGTTTCAGACATCGTTTTGACACCGTTGGCGAGATGTCACACGTCTAGATATCGTGCACGTCTCACCAACGATGTAGTGAGCAGGTATCGTTCGCACAACCCAGCAAACGATACCTGCTCATTGCTGTGAATGGTTGAAGTCGTAAACTATATCGTTATCGCAGTGTCAAACACAACGATATGCCAGGTTGGCTGATCGTTGATCATGTGATTTGAGAACATGTTCTCAAACCTGCGATAAGTGATCCAACGACTTATCGTTACAATTTTGCAGAGTCACACGCAACGACGTCCTAACAATATCGCTTGAACACATCAGACATTCTCCTACCCTGGGAACCTTCAAAAGAAACCTGAAGACCTACCTGTTCCGCCAAACCTACCACCTGCAATAAGACCCGGTCTACCACACTGCCTCACGACTGGAACTTCCCCCTCCCACTGTATCCCCACCTGCCCCTCGTAGACTGTGAGCCCTCGCGGACAGGATTTCTGCCCCCTTGTATCTGTATGACCGAATTGTCCACATTTGTTGTTACTTGTATTGTTACTATGTTACTTGTCCTAGTCTGCCCCTTTTAGCATGTAAAGCGCCATGCAGGGGCGTAACTACAATAGGTGCAGGGGTTGCGATCGCACCTGGGCCCTGGAGCCTAGGGGGCCCCAAAAGTCCCTTTGGCCTATAGAAAAAGACTAATACTATTAAAGATTTGCAATAATTGGGGGCCCCGTTGGAGCCTTCGCATCGGGGCCCCTGGGCCTGAAGTTACGCCACTGGCGCCATGGAATATAATGGTGCTATATAAATAAATAATAATAATACTCAGTGCAGCCTGGTTGCTAGCAGCAATGGATAAGGTGCACATGTGAAGATTAAAGCATCTGGCTGTAACTCGGCTGGGTTACGAAGATTGTCATCACACTCAAATGAGGTGTGCTGTGGATCGCGGGGTCATGAAAATTTTATGGGTAGAGCTGTACAAGTGCCTGGTGTGAACAGCGTACAGCGACGGCCATGAGTGGAGCAGTATCCCCAAATGGAAAGGATAAGGAGTTAGATGACCAGATGTAAGCAATCTTCAGCAAAATTGCGTGTTGTGATGAAATGCAGGAGCTGGTAAAAACAGCCATGAAGGGAGCAGTAAATTAAACTGAAGCTAATGAGCGAATAAAGTGCCTGTTACAATCACAGCAGCAGGCATTTGAGAAGTAGCAATAGGAATATGGGGCAAGAATGGCAGGAGCTGTAAGCACGCTACGGAATGGCGGCAGCAGACCATTCCGTGAGTTCTCCTGTGGCACCAGTACTATCCCAGGGTGCCCAGGAACATAGCAAGATATGCTGTGAGATGGGAATCTATGGAATGGACCCTCTACAAACAGGGTTGCTCAAAAGGTGGCCGAGTCCCAAAAAGGGGTGGTTGCCCAAAAGGAGGCAGAGACCCAAAAGGGGTTGGAACATCCAAAAACAAAATGTGTTGCTGGTCATGTATTTATGTGTAATAACGTGTTGATGCCGCCTAAGTGTGACAAATCAGAGTTAGGGGTTACCAAGGAAAATGGTGGGAATCTCCAACTTAGAGACGTGACAGTTAAAGTGAAAAATGGCAATGTTACCATTGAAAATGAGGTAGCTCCAGAAGAAAGGGCTGACACCAAAGTGGGAGTTAACTTGTTGGTCCACAATGCCAGGGAGAGTGTCCATGACTTGAAGGGAAGGGCCAAGCAAGGGCGCTAAATCCCGTCGCTGGAAACCTAAGGAAAACAGAAAGGCTGTGCAAGTTGCACCCTCTGAAGGTGTGAATGAAGTTAAGGTCCTATCCCATGCTTTCATGGCATGTGTGAATCCTGTTCCAATAAAGATCAGGAGAAAGAGCAGGCCCAAAAAATGGTAAGTGTGACGTCTCCTGTGTCTAAAGAGGTAAATGAGGACCTCGCTGAAGTGTATGATGCCATGGCCGAGAGGGTTGAAGACTCTAAAAGCTCTGAGATTAAAGAGATGGAGGGCATGAAACCCTCTGAATGTGACACCGTAGAGACCCTAGAGAGTGTTGAAGATGAGGCTGCCAATGCCAAAGTGAAAGGTGAAGTGGAAGAGGTTGAGGGTGAAGCAGCGGAGACCCCAGGAAAGGCAGAAAGTGATGCTAATGAAGCTACCAGGGATGCTGCAGGGTCGCATGAGGAGATCGAAAGTGCAGAAGTGGAACAAGCCACTGGAGAAGGGAGGTATGAAGTGAACATTCTGAGTAATGCGAGCTCGGCTGAATCAGTGGATATAAGAGCCAAGATAAGAGAGCTCAAGGAGATGCTACAAGCCCATTTGAAGCAAGAAAAGCTTCAGAGACATACTGTTGAGAGGTGAGTGGGTGCATTGGAGACAGAGAGGTCTCAGAGAACTCTGCTGGAAAAGGATCAGTTGAAAAAGGAAGAGCTTAAGAGACAGACTGCTGAGAGGCAAGTAGCTGAGTTGGAGGAATAAGTCTCTGAGCTCAAAGGTCACCTGGCAAAGTATCAGTCAGTGAATGAGGTAGCTTTGGAGAAGGTGGAGTGACGAGTGTCCCTCCTAGTCAAACATGGTGAAGAAGATGGAAGTCAGTTGGCCCTGAGACGGATGATCGTTTGGAGACCTCCGCTGAGACAGCAACTTCTCTGTACAAGTGCCTTGTAGATGTACCCTAAAACTTGAGAGAAGAATGCACCAGAGAGTCAGAGCATGAAGAGTTTAAGAAGGCCATCGGAGCCTGTAAGGTGTACTGTACTTCAGAAGCCAAACAGCTAGTTGTTCAGAACAGAAGTTGAACAGTTGAACAGAAGTTCACAAAGGAAGCCACAGTAAAGCAAGTGGCTATTCTAAGTGATATGCATTTACGATATGTTCGCATGAAGCGGATGATCCAGTTGAAGACCGAAGAAGCCGCGAGACATCTGGAGCTTTTGAGGACGGCTCAAAGTCTGCGGGAAGAAGTCATGCGGGTGCATCATGCTCTGGTGAGAAAGCTCATTGGGAGAAATGGCCAAGCCATGCAAATAATGGTAAAGAAGTCCGGTGTGATGAAAGTAAGCAGTCCACGTGATCAGGGCTGGCATCTGCACCCGGCGTGCCGGGGCTCTGAAGTGCCTAGGGGGGTCCCTATGCTGTCTTCTGCAGGGCAGCATCCCTGCCCTGCTCTTGCAATGCATCCTCTGATGGCTGTGGGCCCCTGGATTCAGTATATTTGGTCCTGACAGGGGCCCCTCTGTGTGCTCCACCTCCCCACCTCATAACCTGTGTGGCAGATGCATATTACAATGCCTGTCTGTACTGTGCCAGCAGCAGAATTCTATGATCTCCTGCACTTCCTGCAGGAGATCAGAGTGTTCTGCGGCCGGCTTAGTGCAGACGGGAATTGTGATGTGTCTGCCACACAGGTTATGCGGGACAGGGGGGGGTCAAAGCACACAGGTGGGCCCCTGTCAGGGGCAAATATACAGAATCCAGGGGCCCACAGCCAGTGGAGTATGTCCAGTGTCTGCAGTGTGTCAGTGCTCTGCAGTGTGTCCAGTGCTCTGCAGAGTATGTCCAGTGCTCTGCTGTGTATCAAGTGCTCTGTATAGTGTGTCCAGTACACTGCTGTGTGGCCAGTGCTCTGCTGTATGTCCAGTGCTCTGCTGTGTATCCAGTGCTCTGCTGTGTGCCCAGTACTCTGCAGTGTGTCCAGTGCTCTGCAGAGTATGTCAAGTGCTCTGCTGTGTGTCAAGTGCTCTGCTGGTGTGTCCAGTGCTCTGCTGTGTGCAGTGCTCTGCAGAGTGTCCAGTGTTCTGCAGTGTGTCCAGTGCTCTGTAGAGTATGTTCAGTGCTCTGCTATGTGTCCAGTGCTATGTATAGTGTGTCCAGTACACAGCTGCGTGTCCAGTGCTCTGCAGAGTTTGTCTAGTGCTCTGCAGAGTGAGTCCAGTGCTCTGCAGAGTTTGTCCAGTGCTCTGCAATGTGTCCAGTGCTCTGAAGAGTTTGTCAGTGCTCTGCAATGTGTCCAGTGCTCTGAAGAGTATGTCCATGCTTGCTGTGTGTCCAGTACTCTGCAGAGTGTGTCCAGTGCATAGCTGTGTCCAGTGCTTTTCTGTGTGTTCATTGCTCTGAGGAGTATGTCCAGTGCTCTGCTGTGTGCCCAGTGTTCTGCAGAGTGTGCCCAGTGTTCTGCAGAGTGTGCCCAGTGTTCTGCAGAGTGTGCCCAGTGTTCTGCAGACTGTGTCCAGAGCTCTGCTGTGTGTCCAGTGCTCTGCAGAGTGTGCCCACTGCTCTGTAGATCATGTATTGTGTCCAATGCTTGGCTATTGTGCTGCATGGGTGTGCATTTAATGTACAGGGGCTGCAGAGCATTGCATCCCATCCCATCAGCCCTGCTCTGTGCACTGGCTGCTGCATAGTGCTGAGCACAGGTGTAGACGGGAGGTCTCTGCTGCCACCGGTGGGCTTTTTTGTCTGTCGTCTGCCTTTTGGTGTTCTTTGCTGTCACTGTGTTCTGCTTTCAGTGGGCTCTGCTGTCAGTGGTTTGTCATCCGCGGTCTGCTTTGATGTCACTGCAGCAGAAAAATAGCTGTGCCAGCGGTGCGTTTTTTTTTTGCTGCAGATAAGGGTACTTTGAATTTTAATTTCTGCTCCAGACTCTACAAAATTAATGTTTCTGGGAGAGGGGGAGAGAGGGAGAGGGAAAAAGAGAGAGCAAGTGAGTGCAAAGGAAGGAAGGAGACGGGGTGAGAGAAAGTGTATAGGGGTGACACAGACACAGAGAGGGAAACCAGCGCACAGAGGGGAGAGACATCATACAGGGAAGATACGGATGAAGGGGAGACAGTATACAGGGTGAGACAGGCACAGAGAGGGGAGAGAGTGGACTCAGGGGAGAGACATCATGCAGGGGAGAGACACAGCACACAAGGAGAGACAGGGACAGGAGGAGATATGCACAGAGAGGAGAGACAGGCTCAGAGAGGGATTATATTTGTGGGGATGATAATATATATACTATATATATACATATATATATATGCAAAAAATGTTGCAGCACTCAAGTTCTTCAGTGTCAAAAGGGCTCCTTTATTTACAGCATGGGCACAGCGACGTTTCGGGTACACACACCCTTCTTCCAGAGAACATGAATATAGATAGATAGATATAGATATAGATATAGATATAGATATATACTAGAAAAAATACTCTCTGCAGCACTCGGTTACTACCAATGATGTACATATGCTAATAAGCTATATATATGAGAAAAAAGTTAAAAACTTCCGTTTTTTTCAAAAAACTCAAAATCTTATCAAAAATAAAAAGATAAGATTTTGAGTTTTTTGAAAAAACGTAAGTTTTTAACTTTTTTCTCACATATATATATATAGCTTATTAGCATATGTACATCATTGGTAGTAACCGAGTGCTGCAGAGTATTTTTTCTAGTTATTTGATCCAGCAGCCCTGCTGGCACCGGTTCACATTAGTCTGTGAGTGCTATGCAGTTTTTTTTTTTTCTGTTTTGTATCTTATGGAGTGGCTGGCTCCATGCTGCAATTTGCACCCTTGTTGACTGCAGGTGATCTAGGGTTGAGATGGAGTCTGCCCACTGAGAAGTGGGGGGTGGATAAGAAGGACAGGGATGTCAGCGTTAGGACTCGTCGGACCTGAAGTCACTTTGTCGCAGTCAACGAGCAAACAGACATTGGCCAATGTGTGTACCAAGAACTTCAGAAATAAAAAGATAAGATGTTGAGTTTTTTGAAAAAACGTAAGTTTTTAACTTTTTTCTCATATATATATAGCTTATTAGCATATGTACATCATTGGTAGTAACTGAGTGCTGCAGAGTATTTTTTCTAGTTATTTGATCCAGCAGCCCTGCTGGCACCGGTTCACATTAGTCTGTGAGTGCTATGCAGTTTTTTTTTTTTAGTTTTTTTTTTACTGTTTTATATATATATATATGAGATAAAAAGGTGCAACAAAACAGCCTCCTGCTAGGTGCAATGGATATTTGACATTGCTAAATTTTGGTGAGTTTTTTTGAAGTTTGATGTCCTATTTCGGTGATTTTTTTCTAAATGTTTGGTTTACCCACTAAACAAACATATGGTCAGGAGACATATAGTTAGGACTCGTAAGTGTGGGGGCACTTGATGGTGGGTTACGAGCTTACGGTATTTTGGCCAAAATATCTAGTGACACCTCACATCTTCATCTATACTGTTTTGTTGCACCTTTTTTTTATCTCTTTACAGTTGAGGCTGAGTCCTCTGGGGGGCGTCTGTCACATGTGATGCATGTATTTGGTGCGGAGCGACCCACCTTGTCTAACAGCAGGGTATGACCGAGAGGTTGAGCTCTGACACTGTGTCTCACATAGACCTGTGTGACTTATGCCCTGCTGGCAACCTTGTGTCTATAAATACCACCAGTCTCCTCCCTGTCAGCATGGCTGGTCGCAGGTGCCACAACCGCGCCCATGCTTGGGTTGCAGGGGATTGAGCACCAGTATTCAAACACCTATGTTGCCTCCCAGTGGAGCTGACAGCCCCTGCTAGGTGCAATGGATATTTGATATGTCTAAATTTTGGTAAGTTTTTTTTAAGTTTTATGTCCTATTTTGGTGAATTTATGCAGGACCTGAGCAAAGCGAATGACAAGTACATGGACTTTGTTTGAAATGTGGGTTGTAATGTGATTTGTGAGGTAGCACTATTGAGTATGTTGGGGGACACTTGCTTACTCTGTAATTCAAGCACACATACAGAGTTTCTTATAAAAGTTAGTCCATTTTGTCATAAACCCCTACTCCAGCAATATAGCCAATAACCATGACCACAGTTCACACAGGGAAGTGTACACAGTGTATAGTCCTTCACTTCAGTGGGTATGCCCGCACAGTTGAATTACTGACATCTATCAGTGCACCAAAAAGTCCCACTCTGGTTTTACCTGCTCTTGCAACTCAGCAGGATTCATAATAGCTTGTGCCAGTCTTGCCATGCAGGAGGTGGCACACAGGAATAACCCACCAGGTCCTTGGACTCGCTCTGCACCTGTTGTGAGTCCAGATCCACCCTGCCTCAATTACTCCTCGAGTTACAGGAGCTCTTACCAGATCCACTCTTAAGGTACCGTCACACGGGGAGATATCGCCGGCGATGTTGCCGGCAACTGAGGGGCGTGGTCAGGTTGCAGCGACATCGCCGGCGAGTTGCCTCGTGTGACAGGGCGATAATCAGGCGATGAATCGCCTGAGTCACATCGCCAGGTTTCCCAACAATGTTCGGAAACCTGGCGATGTTGCTCAGGCGATTCTGCCTGATCGCCCTGTGTAACGCGGCAACCCGCAATGTTGTGGGCGATTCCGCCTATATCTAACATTGCGAGTGATCGCTCGCTGGGTTGCTGGGCAACCCAGCGAGCGATAGCCGCGGCAACTAGCCGGCGACATCGCTGGTAAGTTGCTCAGTGTGACATCTCACCGGCGATGTTGTCAGGGATGCGCGCTCCCGCGATCCCCGGCAATATCGCCGGCGATATGTCCCTGTGTGACGGTACCTTAAGGGCCGCTTTACACACACGAACTTCTGTGTCCAACCTCTGAACAGATCTCTGGTTGCAGTGAAATCATGGACACATTGTTCTATTGTACACAGCCACAAAATGGAGCAATGTATCCATGATTTCACTGCAACCAGAGATCTGTTCAGAAGTTGGACACAGAAGTTGGTGTGAGTAAAGTGGCCCTCAGACCTGGTTGTCTGCCATGTGTTTCCCAAGCAGGAAGGGTGAAATACCTTGCTTACATCACAGTCACAGGTGTGTGCAATCAGACACAGACCTGCATGCATTTAACCCTTTTGTGTAATGCTGCAAGTCACAGTGAAACCATTCACATTTACATTGCAACAGATCTCTGCCTGTGCAATGTATACTTGACAGTTTAAATATATCATGTGTTCAATACTGTGGGCTTGAACAAAAGGGGGAGGATACCTCACAATAACTAAGCTGCAATGCCCTGTACATGAGGTAAGAGACATGGCTAATCAGGAGAACTATACTACATTTCTATTTGGAGTAGTTTGATAATAAAATTATTACACCTATTACATTTTGGGACAGGATCTTGTAAATGGTAATACTCTTTTAAGATATTATCCTAAAAATTTGGACGATAAGTCCTAACTGGGTTTAACATAATAATAAACCTAAAAAGTGCCCCACTCATACCACCACCCAAGATAATAGGTACCGTGATATAGTGAGTAAATTAAGCCCAGAGATTATTCAATATGCTAATTTTATTCAAAAAAGCAAAAACTACATGTACAGAAATAATAAAAAATATATATACAAAAAAGAATAAACACCACGGTGACAGGAAGATACCAGTCCAAAAAAGGAACTATAGTAGGTCAAAAAATCATACACAGAGGGCCAAAGCTATGGTGCCCTAAAGGGTATCAAGGGAGTATCAATTCTCCTATCTTTACACCCAACACTAACAGTTTTCAGGGGAAAGGACAGTGTGCATATTAGTTTCTTAAGTGACCTGTCTATCAAACATGTGAAGCTGTCTAACATATACAGAATTTTCAGTCTGCCACATGAGAGATCATCACAACAAACTCAATGTCTATGCTGACAGTTACTAGAATAATATAGCGACTGTACGGTGTTCATTTTAGGACATGGTCATTTGTCGAAGTCAAAGTCAAAAAAAGCTGTTCCTGATGCCTGATTTTGACTTTGACTTTGACAAATGACTTTGATTTTGATAAATGACTTTGACTATGATAAATGACTTTGACTATGACTTTGATAAATGACTATGGCTTTGATAAATGACTATGACTTTGATAAATGACTTTGACTTTGATAAATGACTTTGACTATGATAAATGACTTTGACTTTGATAAATGACTTTGACTATGACTTTGATAAATGACTTTGACTATGATAAATGACTATGACTTTAATAAATGACTATGACTTTGACTTTGATAAATGACTTTGACTTTGATAAATGACTTTGACTATGATAAATGACTTTGACTATGATAAATGACTTTGACTATGACTTTGATAAATGACTTTGACTATGATAAATGACTATGACTTTGATAAATGACTTTGACTTTGATAAATGACCTTGATAAATGACTTTGATAAATGACTATGACTATGATAAATGACTATCACTTTGATAAATGACTTTAACAGATTAGCATAATTTATTTTAAAAATTCTACAGTGGGTCCACTATGGATTTGAACCGTGAATGCTGGCTTCCAAAGGCCAAAAGCTTATCCACTAGACCATCCAGAAAGCTACTGTAAAAGTTCCCTTTTGGTATACTAACATAGATAACATGCACACAGTCTGTGTGCAGAAATCTGATGACCCTGATGTCTGAGAGCTTCTGACTTGTCATGCTCACACTCATGGTTATGACAAGTCACACATCACATTTATTTCTCATGGAGGTTAGCAGTGTAATGAAAGTACAAATCCCCAAGCAGTGCCAATGTTTCCTAGCTTCTTTTTCTGAAGGTATTATAGTTATTAATATAATTATTATCCTCTTAAACAAAACTAATGTTAAAAAAAATTTTTTTTGAAACACTAATTTTGTATATATATATTATATATACTGTATTTACCAGTTTCTGTAAATTTCTATAATTGTTTAAAAAATTGTTTAACAGCATATAATAGTAATATTTTTACCAGTGACTGTACATTTGTATCATTGTTTAGGAAATTGTTTAAGAAAATATAATAATAATTAATATTAGTAATAAATACATAATAATCCACTACCTCGATTTCAACAACAAAAATGCAGAACTGCAAACATCCTAATTTATTACTATATCTTATATCTATTAACTAGCATAATTTATTATACAAAAAGTATTCTACAGCAGGTTCAGCATGGATTTGAACCATGAACGCTGGCTTCCAAAGGCAAAATGCTTCTCCACTAGACCACCAAACTAACTGTTATGAGATGGAGGTTTTGTTCTGCTAAGAAAATGAACATGCAGGCAGTCTGTTTGCAAAACTGTTCTGACCCTGATGGTTGACAAATCTCATTGTCATTTGTCATGGTCAGAATCAGAATCAGACTCATGCGCACTTCAAAGTGTCATGGAGGCTTGCAGCTCTTTTGCACCCTGGTTCAAAACCCCCCAGTAGGATAATTTTTTTTTTTTTTCTTGTAAGTTATGGTGTTTAATACACAATTTACAGTAATGTTTAATTTGTGATTTCTTACATTATGGTACTGCTCATTAAAATGCAGCGAGTTTTGGGTAGATGGCAAACAACATTTTGTGTCAAATAAATAATAAATAATTGGTTTAGAACCTTTGATAATAAATTGTTGAAATGTACAGACACTTGGAAATAGATAAGTAGTAAATGACTGCCTTCCATTCATTTAGCCTATAAATGGACAACATGGCTGAAACCAATTATTAGTATGTTATGATGATTACCATAATGTAAGAAATCACAAATTAAACATTACTGTAAAATGTGTATTAAACACCATAATTTACAAGGAAAAAAAAAATAATAATAATCCTACTGGGGGGGGTTTTGAACCAGGGTGCAACAGTGCTCTAACACTCCAGAGACTGGAGCCTTAACCATTAGGCCACTCAATCAGATGAGACCATCAGTGATTTTGTTTGCTAAAGAGACCAAACGTGCAAAAATCTGCTGATCTTTATGTGTGTCAGTCAGATATCATTGTGAGCTATGAAAATCATACAATAAGGTCACACAGTTTAAATGAGCATAATCATGTCTGCATTGAAAGGCATATCAGCAATGAAAAGATGTCTGTGCCTCTATTAAATGCCTATAGTTTAGTGGTGGGTGCGCATAGGCTTTGTGTTGGAGACTTTGGGGTTAAAATGCGCAGTTCAGGACATGTAATTTGCTTATCATTAAGTAATTGTTGTTATTTGAAAACAAAACAATGTATAAAAATTGTTGAAATGTGGGTTTTAAATAAAGCAAGGTCCATTGTGTCCGGCCACACTGAAAAAAGGGGTTAAAGCTTTTGTGTATGGAAATAATATTTTCATTTTTATGTGTGAGAAGTGAAGTGTCATCTGTGAAAGTGATTTATCATACTCAGGAATGAGAATGAAGCACAAAGTCAAAACTTTTTAATTGTACATTATTTTGGTTGGAAAGTGTAATAATAATAATAATAATAATGATTATAATAATAAAAACAATAATACCTTAACAAAATAAATAAATAAACTCCTGCTACTGCTTGGGGATTTGAACCTACTTCATACAGGCAAGTCTCTGTGACACTTTGAAGTGCGCATGAGTCTGATTCTGATTCTGACCACGACAAATGACAATGAGATTTGTCAACCATCAGGGTCAGAACAGTTTTGCAAACAGACTGCCTGCATGTTCATTTTCTTAGCAGAACAAAACCTCCACTTCCTAACAGTTAGTTTGGTGGTCTAGTGGAGAAGCATTTTGCCTTTGGAAGCCAGCGTTCATGGTTCAAATCCATGCTGAACCTGCTGTAGAATACTTTTTGTATAATAAATTATGCTAGTTAATAGAATAAGATATAGTAATAAATTAAGATGTTTGCAGTTCTGCATTTTTGTTGTTGAAATCGAGGTAGTGGATTATTATGTATTTATTACTAATATTAATTATTATTATTATGTTTTCTTAAACAATTTCCTAAACAATGATACATATGTACAGTCACTGGTAAATATATTACTATTATATGCTGTTAAACAATTTTTTAAACAATTATAGAAATTTACAGAAACTGGTAAATACAGTATATATAATATATATATACAAAATTAGTGTTTCAAAAAAAAATTTTTTTAACATTAGTTTTGTTTAAGAGGATAATAATTATATTAATAACTATAATACCTTCAGAAAAAGAAGCTAGGAAACATTGGCACTGCTTGGGGATTTGTACTTTCATTACACTGCTAACCTCCATGAGAAATAAATGTGATGTGTGACTTGTCATAACCATGAGTGTGAGCATGACAAGTCAGAAGCTCTCAGACATCAGGGTCATCAGATTTCTGCACACAGACTGTGTGCATGTTATCTATGTTAGTATACCAAAAGGGAACTTTTACAGTAGCTTTCTGGATGGTCTAGTGGATAAGCTTTTGGCCTTTGGAAGCCAGCATTCACGGTTCAAATCCATAATGGACCCACTGTAGAATTTTTAAAATAAATTATGCTAATCTGTTAAAGTCATTTATCAAAGTGATAGTCATTTATCATAGTCATAGTCATTTATCAAAGTCAAAGTCATTTATCAAAGTCATTTATCAAGGTCATTTATCAAAGGCAAAGTCATTTATCAAAGTCAAAGTCATTTATCAAAGTCAAAGTCATTTATCAAAGTCATAGTCATTTATCATAGTCAAAGTCATTTATCAAAGTCATAGTCAAAGTCATTTATCATAGTCAAAGTCATTTATCAAAATCAAAGTCATTTATCAAAGTCAAAGTCATTTATCAAAGTCAAAGTCATTTATCAAAGTCATAGTCATTTATCATAGTCAAAGTCATTTATCAAAGTCATAGTCAAAGTCATTTATCATAGTCAAAGTCATTTATCATAGTCAGAGTCATTTATCAAAGTCAAAGTCATTTATCAAAGTCATAGTCATTTATCAAAGTCATAGTCATTTATCAAAGTCATAGTCATTTATCAAAGTCATAGTCAAAGTCATTTATCATAGTCAAAGTCATTTTTCAAAATCAAAGTCATTTATGAAAGTCATTTGTCAAAGTCAAAGTCAAAATCAGGCATCAGGAACAGCTTTTTTTGACTTTGACTTCGACAAATGACCATGTCCTAAAATGAACACCGTACGACTGCAGCCTTACAAGAATCTCTCCCACACAGGGTGAATTCAATGTTGCATCTCTTCCCCAGCTACAGCCAAAGTAAGCTACATTAACACCTAGTCAGCACAAGGTAAAATAGATATATCTATAAGACAATGTATAGTATTGAGTCTCTTGCTATGTACATACCTTGTGCCATTGCTGGTAAAAGCTAAGGGGAAGAAAGCAACACCACACCACACCACGCAATGCCCTGCTGTGCCCTCAACGCGTTTCGCCGCTCCAACTGCGGCTTCATCAGGAGGCGTGGTCTCTACCGGTTTACTGTTCCCTTAAATAGTTCACAAATGAATAAAAATGCCCCACACCTGTTCAGACGCTGTGACTGCCGTGTTACTCCTCCATGATGTGGGTGAGCGACGTGCTTGTGCGCCGCCCGCGCAGCGGAAGTGACGGCCGGGAGGAACAACGTCATCCCGGCCGTCGCCCCAGCAACCAGGCGACGCCTTCACACGCCGCGCCGACAGCGCATGTCTGAGGGACGCGGCCAGCGTTTCCCAGCAACCAGTAACCGGTTATTGCTCCCAGATTAATTCTTATTAGCATGCTTTGAACCGGACGGACCCTATGGCAACAGAATCTGGCATGGACCTTTAAGACGATGAGATATATTTGAAGAGTATGGAGCATACTGAGAATCATGAATTCAACCTATCCGCATCTGTGATTGGAGATCCTGGAGAGGACTCTTGATGTGCTTCCTTTTGAATGTATTATGTTGTTTGGATACTCCCTGGGGCGTCTGTGCCCTATATGTTGTGTCATATAGAATTTTATTTCATCTACTGAACTGCTAAAGGTTCTCCCCTTCTCTTCTTTTTTGCAGAGTTAGGGTAATGGGTGAAATCTAATATTTAATCGTAATTAATATTCATACAACGTCATTTAGGGAGGCCATTATATGCAATACATCTAGGTAATAATATGGTGGTTTGTAACTTGTGTTCCTTAGCCTATAGGTATTTCTGTACCCCAGTCTTAATGAAAGCACTGCTGTAGTAAGATGTGTCTAAATTAATTACCGCAATGTACCTACTCCAGAATTGTTACACCAGTCATGAACTAGAGTACATTTTAAAGTGGCATAAATATTGAATAATTTGCTGGTTGGGCCTTGAGACACCCCTTCCCATCCAAATTCCACCTACTTTTGTGAGACTGGTGTAAAAATCACAAAACCCACAAAATTTTGAAGTAAATTCACGCTGCACCAAATTTTGTGAGAATATGTCAAGGAGGTTTACACCAAAAACTATTGAAAACAATGTATTGGGCTAACAATATATCTCTTTTGTATGTTTAACCAATTAAACTAATTATTACTCGTAATTACTGTATTGTTTAGATTATAAAATGCACCTTTGTTCCCTCAAATTTTGGTGGAAAGTTTGGGGTGCATTGTATAATCCGAATCTACGGTCCTATGCTGCAGGAAGGGGGGCTCTGCAGCGTGTCCGGAGGCTGCAGCAGGAGGCAGCAGGAGGTCACGTGCTCCTGCTCATTAGCCTAATATACAGTAATATGCACTGCACCCACTGTCCATCACCTCAGTGCTGAAACGCACCGAGATATGGACTGGGGGAGCGGCGCATATTATATGCTGGATATGGTCTCCCCATCACTCTGTATGGCCCCCATGCTGCTGCCCATACTAAAATAACAAACAATTTTTACTTACCTCTCCGGAGCTGTCCTCCATGACTCTGTGCTTGACGCACTTCCTGAGTCCTCCTGCGTCCTTGGAGAAGCCGGTCATGTGATCGGGTGTGCAGTGATGATGTCACTCTGCTGTGCTGATCACATGACTGGCTTTCCCGAGGACGCAGGAGGACTCAGGAAGTGCAGCAAGCACAGAGCTATGGAGGACAGCGTCGGACAGGTAAGTCAAAAAAGTGTTTGTTATTTTAGTATGGGCAACAGCATGGGGGGCCATACAGAGTGATGGGGAGGCCATATCAAGCACAGGGGAGCCATGTGCCATTACAGGGAGCCTTGGATCCAGCAGATTGGGGCCACGTGCCATCACAGGTGGCCATGATCCAGCACAGGGCATGATTCAGCACTGGGGGGCCATGGATCTAGCACAGGGGGGCCATTTGCCATCACAGGGGGCCATGATCCAGAACAGGGGGGCATATGCAATCACAGGGGGCCATGATCCAGCAGAGGCAGATGTGTGCAATCATTGGGGGACATATGCCATCACTGGAGGATGTGTGCCATCACTGGTGGATGTGTGCCAGCACAGGAGGTGTGTGCCAGTACAGGATGACATGTGCCATCACAGGGGGACGTGTGGCATCACAGGGGCACGTGTAACATCACTGGGGGACGTGTGCCATCGCTGGGGGACGTGTGCCATCACTGTGGGACATATGCCTACACAGGGGTATTATGTGCCAACAGAGGGGGGCTATGTGCCAACACAAAGGGGCTATATCCAATATAAAGGGGCCATATCCAGATTAAGGGGGCCATATCAATGATGGTGGGCTATAATCCAGGATGAGGGACAATGTACCAGGATGAGGGGGCTATGAGGGACATATATATAATTTATAAGACTGACACTTGTGTGGAGCCCACTGGGACGGGGTACTCGGTACCGGACCGGGGTACTGCTGGGGATGTCACAGAGGTCCTGGTCCGGACCGTGTCCCAAGTTCCACAAGTAAATGTGGGAACATTTACAGGGGAGTTTGTCGTTACGCCACCCACGGGTTGTGGTCAAGGTGACCACCGCTGCGGCAGAACCTCCGGGGATGATGTTTGGCAGCTGGAGATGGAACGGCTCTCCGCAGGTAGAGCCTGGTTCCCCGGGGCAGTGATTGTTAAAGTCTATGGTGAATGCTATAGATGCTGCAGTGTAGGGATGATAGTGGAGATGATAGGAACAGTTTGTGAGGGAGTTGTGAGGGAGAGCAGGGTTTGCAAGGATTATAATGGGGGTTGTAGTCGACACAGGCACTTACTTTGCAGTTGCAGCACTGGTTGTATTGGTGCTGGATGAGGTATTGTAATAGGTGCAATTCACTTACTTTCCTGCTGCTGCAGCCTTGTTCCTCAGCTTGTGGTGAAAGCAGTGTTTGGCTCTGCAGATGGGGATCTCTGGTGTTGAATATAGGGCAAAGGGTGCAATTAACACACAGACTCATGGTTTTGTAGTTCTCCAAAGCTTTACTGTAGTTGTTGTTCAGCAAGCACTGTCCACGGAGTCTGTAATGGGGCCGGGTTGCTCCCACCCTGTCCGAGTCCTTGGCTTCCCACTGCTGCGCTGTATGTGTGGTCCTGCTGCTGCTTTTAGCTGAGCTGCTGGCACTGTCTCTCCTTACAGGTACCCCCTTTGCTGGGCAACTTGAGTCTTCCATGTGCTTCTGACCCTGCCGTGTTGCTTTGCTGAGGTACAATGTAGATCTACAACCTCCACTATCCCGGTGTTTACTGTGCTGTGTGTGTCAGTCACAGTTTTGGATTCGGTATCCGGTCTGTGCGCTCCTCCGGGGAGAGTTGTGAAGTCACTCAGTCTGCCAGATGTGTTCCTCTGTTTCTTGTACTCCTTCCCTCAGACCCTGGCTAGGCCTGGAATCGAAGAGCAGACTAGAGAAGCCTGAGGCAGCCTCTTTACACTACAGTCTCTCTCTCAGTTCTCCCAGGAACTGAACTCTTCACAGTACTGCTACGTACTGAATTAACTACTTTCTCTTGACCCAGAGTATATAAGGGAGCTGCTTTAGCTCCCCCTCCTGGCCCAGAGGTGCTAGTGTAGTGTCCAGTGTAGTGTGGGGAGTGAACCCGTGTGATATTACTGTGGCACATTAACCCTTGGGGTGCCACACTTGCATTATAAAATGGACCCCATTTAACATTAAAAATGATTATTTTCTCTTTTCCTTCACCAAATATGGGGGTGCGTTTTATAAAGTGAAAAATACGGTAATAGAAAATTGGTATTGTAAAGTTAAATAATCACCACCAAGGCACATACTGTACACAGTATTTATGGAGAGCACAGCTGCTAATTGGTACAAGTCTTTCTCTACCTGCCCCACCTATATTTCACAGATAAAAGAAAAATCCTTCTATTATGAATCTGAAAGTGGATTTTGTACTCGTGAAAGCAATCTTTTCATGACAGACAAGTTAAATTAATCCCTTTATAGCCTCTCGGGTTTATCAAATGTTATCAAATTATTAGAGATAGGAATTAGTTCAATTGAAGTAGCTTTGTATTAAAATGTCCTTGAAAAGGGATTTAATAACCTAGAGGACCCTAATCGTGTCTTTATTAATGCAACCGATATCCGGAGCTTGTAACAATGTTACCGACTCTGCTAGTTTATGATGATCTGTGCAGTAATACATTTTCTGTATGTAAATGCAAATATATTTTTATTGCCAGCTATTATGAACTCAACAGACTTTCCCTGAAGATACTAAACTGTAATGGACTCCCAGAGCACATTTCAAGTGTATTAATCCACTACGGCAAAACTGATAAGAGCCGGTCTGATCTTACATCACCGTAATGAATAGCACTTGTTATGGAGAAGTTACTTTCCTACTATAGTATTAGCGTTAACACGGAAGATGGAAATTTGTGCTATGTCCATAGATTCATTTAGGGAAATGTGGGGTCGGATTATAGAAAGCAGGATACATTGGGCCATTGCCCTGGAGCCTCCGCCACCAAATCATAGAAATCATTGATAATATAACGCAAAACTTTGGATATTAAAGTGCCATATAATGCTGCATGTGATTGTGTATGGCAAGTCTGTGATATCTTAACCCACTGTGTGAAACAAGAGAAAAATTATATTGAAATATACCTTTGAAGACGGAATTGAAGACTACTCAGATTTTATAAAAATCCGCATTCTGGACAATACAGATTTTCTTGTAATTCGTACTGTGGAAATTCAGCAAATTCGAGGCCAGCTGCAGCTAACATCTTGGTGACCATAGGGCTAACAAAAGGTTAAAAAGAAATAAACCCTCACAGCTTAGGCTGGCTTCACACCATAGTGTGATCAGATCTGGGGCTGTCCGGTGTGAACCGAATAGCCCCGGATCCGATTTCGGCCCAATAGTATTCCTGGGGGCAGGAAGGGGCCGGATGAGAGCTATTTGCCATCCGGTTCCCATCTGTCCAGGAGGATCCGGGAGAATGTGGGTTTTTCTGCCGGAAACAAAATCACAGCTCCTCACTTCTAACATGGGAGTCTATGGGGCGCCGGATCGCAGTGGACCCAAAAGAGAATCTGTCAGGTTCCCGGATGGCGAGTGCTGAAGCTCAGCGCCGGCCACTCTGAACTTCAGCATCTAGAGCTGTCCCCTGCTGAGAGTTCAGAACCTTGGATAGCTGCCCGCTATCCGAGATTCTGTCATTTCAGCAGGGACAGCTGCGTTCTGCCGAATCCTGCTGCAAACAGGACCGGAGGGCATATTAGCACTCCAGTCCTGTTTGTCCGGAGTTGTCAGGCTGTATCTGGTGCCTCCTGCAAAGCACCGGAAACAGCCTGATAGCTGAAAAATCATGGTGTGAAGCCAACCAAACCTCTCTGACTGCTCCTGCTGCTCCTTGCCTGCTGACCTGTCCTCCTGAAGCAGGAAAGGTGAGGGGTAAGGAGAGAATAAGTATTTTTTATTTTTTGCATCATATGGTTTTTAATACTCTGGAGAATACTTAAATATCCTGGGAAAATCTGCCTGAGCCGGCAAATTTGAATTTAATTTGATCAAAGAGAGGTACTGACTTAAAGGTTTAGTCCGAGGCCAAGCATTTTTTTCTTAACGACCCATCTTATTTATTCCTATAATCTAAGATTTTTTTCCAGTATACTTGCTCTAAAAAATCACTACCATTCTCTCGCTACACTATTTAACAGCTACTGTGTTTTTTGTTTCTATTTCCTAGACAAATGATGTTTCTTGTGAGTGCCCCAGTGCATGCTGGGATTCTCACACAGAACATCATCAGGGGCAAAGGCTGCAGTTACCTTCTGAGCCTCTGCCCCTCCTTGAAACAAATTTATCAGAAAACGTACAGCAGTATATGTTACCTCACACATACACATAAAAGACAGCTCATGTGACTGACATCTGCCTTAATTCCCTATATGAAAGACAAAAGAAATATAGGGGGCGCACTAGTGCATTACCATTATTACCAAGTGGGAAGATTCAATTAAGTAATCACTAACCTATTCCTGTTGTGCAATCCCCGCACAACAATGGTGTAGATTTAGAAAGTGGTCGGGGTCTCCTTTCTCCTGGTTCAAGTTCTAAGTCTGCAGGTCCTCAAGTCTCTGCGAGCTGCTCCAGCCGTGCTCTTCAATAAGATAGGATATGTGAATTCAATTTGCACGGTCTCGTGCTGAGCGCTCCAAAACAAAGCTGAGGACTCTGCTGACTGGAAAGTCCTTTTATTGAAAATCCTCCATCTTGAGAAAGACAGTACTACACCGTCGAAACATGTCGTGGCGGATGGAGGATTTTCAATAAAAGGACTTTCCAGTCAGCAGAGTCCTCAGCTTTGTTTTGGAGCGCTCAGCACGAGACCGTGCAAAATGAATTCACATTAATTCCCTATATGACACACGTGTTGCACATTGGCTGTTTTTAATCAGATGTTTATTTTTGGAAATTAAAGATACCAGACGTATGAGGCGAGTTGTGTGAGGCGATTTGTGCACATCTGTGTCTGTCTGTGTGGTGTGTGTGTCCCTGGGGTGTGTGTGTGTCCCAGTGGTGTGCGTATGTCCCTGTGGGGGGGTCCCTGTGGTGTGTGTCCTTTTGGGGGGGAGAGGTGTCCCTGTGGTGTGTGTCCTTGTGGGGGGAGGGGTGTCTCTGTGGTGTGTGTCCATCCCTATGGGGTCTGTGTGTTCCTGTGGGGTGTGTGTGTGTGTCTGTGTCCCTGTGGTGTGTGTATGTGTGTATGTCCCTGGGGTGTGTGTGTCCCTGTGGGGTGAGTGCATGTGTCCCTATAGGGTGTGTATGTGTGTGTGTCCCTGTGGGGGGGGTGTCTGTGTGGTGTGTGTCTCTGTGTTGTGTGTGTCTCTTTGTGGTGTGTGTGTTTGTGTTCGGGTGCGTGGTGAGTATCCAATGTTGGGGCTCCACCTTAGCTGTTACTCTTTGTGTGCATGTGGTGTGTATACATGTCCTCGTGCGTGGTGAATATTCCATGTCAGGGCCCCACCTTAGTGACTTTATGCTGGTATATTAAATTTTGTGGCTGTAGCTGGCAGCTGTCAATTTTCCTCCCACACGTTTCCTTTTACTTTTTCCCCATTATGTAGATAGGGCCAAAATTGTTTGGTGAACTGGAACACGTAGGGTTAAAATTTCGCCTCACAACATAGCCTATGACGCTCTCGGGGTCCAGACGTGTGACTGTGCAAAATTTTGTGGTTGCGATGGTGTAGATGCCAATCCCGGATATACATACACACATACATACTTACATACATACACACATACACACATTCAGCTTTATATCTAATATCTAATATATAAAGCTGTGTGTATGTGTGTATGTGTGTATATCCAGGATTGGCATCTACACCGTCGCAACTAGAGCCACAAAATTTTGCACAGTCACACATCTGGACCCCGAGAGCGTCATAGGCTACATTGTGAGGCGAAATTTTAACCATGCGCATTCCAGTTCACCAAACAATTTTGCCTCATACGTGTGCTATTTTTAATTTCCAAACATAAACATCTGATTAAAAACAGCCAATGTGCAACACATGTGCTATATAGGGAATTAAGGCAGATGTCAGTCACATGAGCTGTCTATTATGTGTATGTGTGAGGTAACATATACTGCTCGGCCAGGGGGAGGTTTACTGTTGGCTGGAGAGTTATTAGGCTGCTTATAGCAACCAATCACAGCTCAGCTTCTATTTACCTGCAGGTCATTAATATGACATATTCAAATTCTATTTTGTTATAGCTAACCAGGGCCACCGTTAGGGCCTTACAGGCCTTACTGCTGTAAGGGGCTCGCTCCTCAGTGGAGGGGCGTGACCATTAGAACAGGAGCAGGGGGGCCCGGCCGTGTTGTCGGGGGCATGGCCGTTTGGAGCGGGCCCCGCCCCCTCATGTCTTGCTGAACGGCCCCCCCTTCCCTGTGAAGAATCACCGCTGGGCCCGGGTCCCGCCCCCTGATCTCTCACCTCCTGTCCATCACAGAGGCAGGGCAGCTGCCGGTGCGGCCCACAAACAGGAAGTAATGCGGGCACCAGCATCGGCAGCTGAAGTCTGCCTCTTGCCTGGCAGCACAGAGGGCAGGTCTGTCCCCAGACCTCCCGATGCAGCCCCCGCCGAGTGGAGGCTTCAGTGCCTTGGGCTGCGGGTTCCTGGTGACAGCTGAGCTCACACTGACACCGTGACCTGGATGAGCAAGACGTCATCTGACTGAGCAGGAAGTGGTGGGAGGCTGCAGCCTCGGAGACATGGGCTGAGGAGACTCTGCCTGCCAGAGCTGTCCAAGCATGGCAGCATCCAGCAACTCCAGCCTGTGGGGCTCTTCCATCTCCTCAAGTAGGTCCCCTGCCCATCATCTCACCCTGGAATCCTGCTGGGACCTCACAAAGTTTAAACAGAGATGCAGCAGAGCCAAGCGTAGAGATGGGGTAGAGCCGAGCGTAGGAGATGAAGTAGAGCTGAGTGTGAGAGATGGAGCAGCAGTCTCTAATGTGCATGGGGCCCGCAGCAGTCTCTAATGTGCATATGTCTTGTAGCAAACTACATTGTGCATTGGTCCCACAGCCGTGTCCATTGTGCATTGATCCCGCAGCCGTCTCCATTGTGCATTTGTCCCACAGCCGTCTCCATTGTGCATTTGTCCCGTAGCTGTCTCTATTGTGCATTTATCTCGCAGCCGTGTCCATTGTGCATTTGTCCCACAGCCATCTCCATTGTGTATACAGCCAGCTGCAGTCTCTATTGTGTATTCTCTATGGTGGGCAGCCAGCATCTGTCTCTATTGTGTATTCTCTACTCAGTGTATAGCCAGCAGCCATCTCCATTGTGTATACTGCCGGGCCCATAGCCGTCTCCATTATCTATACGGACAGCAACAGTCTTTATTGTGTATTCTCTATTGTGTGTATAGTCAGCAGTCTCTATTGTGTATACGGCCCGCAGACATCTCTATTGTGTATACAGCTAGCAGCTGTCTCTATTGTGTATTCTCTATTGTATATAAAGGCTCAGCTATTGTGTATTCGGCCCACAGCAGTTTCAAGGGTGTGTGTGTGTGTATGTGTAATATATAATAGAGAGAGAATGTAAAAAAGGAAACAGCACAAAAATATAGAAAAAAGTGGACTGCATTGCCCAATGGCATGGCCTCGCACATTGGGCAATAAAATCCATTTTTTTCTATTTTTTGTGCTGTTTTTCTATTTTTCATCCTGTTGTAAGGAACCATCTGGATTACTGGTTGGGAAAGCTTTGCACATAAATTGAGGTCATTTTTGGTGCTGTTCCAATTTTTCACTATTATTATTATTATTTATTTATATAGCGCCATTAGGTTCCATGGCGCTTTACATGAGGATGAGGGAGACAAGAACAAGTACACTAAATCTAGGCGAGAAGGAAGTACAGGTACAGGAGGGGCAGGGACCCTGTCCACGAGGGCTCACAGTCTGAGTGGTGGGTTAGGATACAGTAGGATGGGGGAATGTCAGGTATGGGGCGGTCGCCTGGGTCTCATAGCAGGTTGTAGGCTTGACGGAACAAGTGAGTCTTCAGGTGACACTTGAAGCTACTCAGGGTAGGAGAGTGTCTGACGTGTTCGGGTAGGGAGTTCCAGAGTAAGGCAGATGCCAGGGAGAAGTCCTGGACTCGGTTGTGCGAAGAGGTGATGAGGGGGAGCAGAGGAGGAGTTCTTGGGAGGAGCGGAGGTTGCGTGAGGGTAGGTATCGGGAGACCAGGTCGGAGATGTATGGTGGAGCCAGGTTGTGTATGGCTTTGTACGCCATGGTTAGTGTTTTGAATTGGGATCTCTTGGAGACGGAGAGCCAGTGAAGGGCTTGGCAGAGGGGGGAGACAGGGGAGTAGCGGGAGGACATATAGATGAGTCGGGCAGCGGAGTTGAGGATAGACTGGAGAGGTGTGAGGGAGTTAGCCAGGAGGCCATTGAGAAGGAGGTTGCAGTAGTCAAGGCGGGAGATGATAAGAGCATGGATGAGTGTTTTAGCGGTGTCGTGGGTGAGGAAGGAGTGGATCAGTGAGATGTTCTTGAGCTGGAGCCGGAGGGATGTGGTGAGGGCCTCGATGTGGGGTTTGAAGGATAGGGAGGAGTCAAGGATTACCCCGAGGCACTTGGCTTGGGGGACTGGGGAGAGGGCGCAGTTGTTGACGCAGATGGATAGGTTGAGAGGTGGGGTGGAATTTCTTGGGGGGAAGACTATGAATTCAGTTTTGTCCATGTTGAGTTTAAGGAAACGAGCAGAGAAGAAGGATGAGATGGCGGAAAGGCATTGAGGGATTTTCGAGAGTAGGGAGGTGATGTCAGGGCCGGACAGGTAGATTTGGGTGTCGTCGGCGTAGAAGTGGTACTGGAGGCCATGGGACTCGATGAGTTGCCCTAGGCCGAGAGTGTAAATGGAGAAAAGTAGGGGTCCCAGGACTGAACCTTGGGGGACTCCGACAGAAAGGGGGTAGGGTGAGGAGGAGGTGTGGGAGTGGGAGACGCTGAAGGTCTGGTCCGCTAGGTATGAGGAGATCCAGAAGAGGGCAAGGTGGGTGATGCCAAGGGATTCCAGGATCCGGAGAAGAAGGGAGTGGTCAACCGTGTCGAAGGCGGCAGACAGGTCAAAGAGTAGCAGGATGGAGTAGTGGTGTTTGTTCTTGGCGGTCAGTAGGTCGTTGGTGACTTTGTTCAGGGCTGTTTCGGTGGAATGGAGGGGTCGGAAGCCAGACTGTAGGCGGTCGAAGTGGGAGCACGAGGAGAGGTAAGAGGACAGTTCGGAGTGGACGTGTTGTTCAAGTAGCTTAGAGGCGAATGGGAGAAGAGATATGGGGCGATAGTTAGAGACAGAGGTAGGGTCAAGTGAGGTTTTTTTTAGGATGGGCATGATTAGGGCGTGATTGAAGGCCGAGGGGAAGGTACCAGTGCTAAGTGAAAGGTTAAAGAGGTGGGTGAGGGCTGGGATGAAAATGGAGGTGTGGTTGGGAATGAGGTGGGATGGGAGCGGGTCGTGGGCGCTGGTGGTGAGGTGTGATTTTGACAGGAGGGAGGAGAGTTGGTCTTCAGTTATGGGGGGGAAGTGGCTGATGGAGGAGGAGGGCAGTGTAGGTGGGAAGGGGAGGTGTGGGGATAGTGGACCGAAGCTGCTTCTGATCTTGTCGATCTTCTCCTTGAAGAAGGTCGCAAAGTCTTCAGCAGAGATGAGGGGAGAAGGGGGAGGAGCAGGTGGGCGAAGTAAGGAGTTGAAAGTTTTGAAGAGCTGTTTGGGGTTGCGGGACAGAGAGGTTATAAGGGATGAGAAGAACACTTGCTTGGCGGTAGCGAGTGCCATCTTGAAGTCAGTGATGGATTGCTTGAACAGAGCAAAGTGCTCAAGGGTGTGAGACTTTTTCCATCTCCTCTCGGCGACTCTGGATGCCCGTCTCAGGTTTTTAGTGAGGGTGGTGTGCCAGGGTTGCCTGTTAATGCGTGGAGCATGGAGAGTGAGGGGGGCGGCTAGGTCGAGAGCGTTTGTTATGGTTGTGTTGTATAGGGTGGTGGCAATGTCAATGTCGTCAGCGCAGGGTAGGTCGGTGAGAGGGAGGAGTGATTCAGAGAATAAAGGAAGATCAAGATCTTTTAGGTTTCGGCGAGGGTGATCAAGTTTGCGGAGAGAGGGTAGTGTGGCAGGGAGGAGAGGGCGGAGAAGGTCAAGAGATGGTGGTCGGACAGTGTGAGTACCGAGGTTGTGAGGTTAGAGAGGGAGCAAAGGCGGGTAAAGATGAGGTCAAGCGTGTGGCCTTGTTCGTGGGTGGGAGAGGAGGACCATTGGGAGAGCCCTAGGGAAGTGGTCAAGGAAAGAAGGTTGGAGGCTGCTGGGCGAGGAGAGTCAATGAGGATATTGAAGTCGCCCATGATGATGGAGGGGATGTCAGTGGAGAGGAAGTGAAGTAGCCAGGTGGTGAAGTGGTCAAGGAAGGAGGCGGTGGGTTCGGGGGGGCGGTAGATGATGGCTATTTGGAGGTTGCAGGGGGAGAAGAGTGGGCTTCGAAGGAGGGGACAGTGATGGATGGGCGCTGGGGGATGGGGCTGAAGGTGCAGGAGTTGGACAGCAGTATGCCGACTCCACCGCCGTGTTTGCCAGAGGGACAGGGGGGGTGTGGGACAGGCTGAGGCCGCCATAGGATAGTGCAGCAGGGGAGGCCGTGTCGGAGGGGGTGAGCCAGGTCTCGGTGAGGCCAAGGAATGACAGTTTCCTGGAGATAAAGAGATCATGGATGTCGGGGAGTTTGTTGCACACTGAGCGGGCATTCCAGAGTGCGCCGGGTAGAGCGGTAGGTGGGGCATGGGTTGGGGGAATGGGTCTGATGTTGGTGGGGTTGCGACAGCAAGTGGTGGTGAGGTTGCGAGGGTTTGCGGTGGGTCGCGGGATGAAGGTTGTTGTGGGGATGTTGCAGGGGGGGCCAGGATTGGGGGAGATGTCACCGGCAAGGAGGAGGAGTAGGCCGAAGGTTAGCAGGTGGGAGCATGAGAGCTTGCGAGGCGGCCGTGCTTGTTTGGTGATTGAGGATTGAAAGTGAATGAAAAGGTCGGTGAAGTGGGTGAGGTGGTTCGGCAGGATGGAGGGTGAGAGCAGTATTTTGTTGCTGGGAGGGGGGATAAGTGGGGGTAGTAGGAAGTGGAGAAGGATGGGAGTGAGAGTGAGGAGTTGCGGGAACATTGCATACGGAGAACAGGGAGTGAGTGTGGCAGCAGGGGTCAGAAACAGAGTGGGGAAAGTTGTGGTAGTGGGTGAATAGTCATCAGTGGAGAGCGGTCACGGGATGAGGTGATGACCAGGGGATGAGATGTAAGGTGGGGGGTCGGATGGATGGGTCAGATGGGGAAGTTGGGGATCAGTCGAGGCGGTTGGGGTTGACAGAGGCGATTGCTGGGTTGGCTGATGGAGCAGCCGTGGGAAAGGTGAGGCATCCAGGGGTCAGTCCGGGGTGGGATGCCACCAAGGTATGAGCTACAGTCCAGGGGAGATGTGGATGGGGATGAGATCTAGCAGTCCTGGACAGGATGGTGGAGCCGAGGACAAGGTGATACAGCCAGTATGGGGAGAAATAGTAGTCAAGAGGAGGTCAGATGGCTGGGGAGGAAGGGTGGACTGATGACTAGTTCCTTACTTGTGGAAGGGATTGCAGGAGTTAATATGAGATGAAGTAGTAAGGGTGGTAGAGATTAGAATGGAAACATTGTGGGGGATTTATATTTCTTTACCTGCCAGTCTTTTCCAGTCCATTTCTTGTCTATTTCTATTATAGTCACTATAAATATAATGTATGTTTGGGTGGAGGTGGCGCATGTGTGGAGGCGGAGCATGAGAGGAGGCTGGGCGGAGTCTCAGGGGGGCCCCAAAATTCCTAGTGGCAGCCCTGTAGCTAACAGCAGTTATTTATTAACCAGGGCGTAGCCGGGTAGTACAGCTAGTTGGATATAATTCCACACCAAACATAATAAAGGGGGTGGACAAAAGTATTGAAAAATCATGTGATGCTTCTCTAATTTGAGTTATTAACAGCACCTGTAACTTACCTGTGGCACCTAACAGGTGTTGGCAATAACTAAATGACACTTGCAGCCAGTTGACATGGAAGTTGACTCAACCTCTGTCCTGTGTCCTTGTGTGTACCACATTGAGCATGGAGAAAAGAAAGAAGACCAAACAACTGTCTGAGGACTTGAGAAACCAAATTGTGAGGAAGCATGAGCAATCTCAAGGCTACAAGTCTATCTCCAAAGACCTGAATGTTCCTGTGTCTACCGTGCGCAGTGTCATCAAGAAGTTTAAAGCCCATGGCACTGTGGCTAACCTCCCTAGATGTGGACGAAAAAGAATAATTGACAAGAGATTCAACGCAAGATTGTGCGAATGGTGGATAAAGAACCTCGACTAACATCCAAACAAGTTCAAGCTGCCCTGCAGTCCGATGGTACAACAGTGTCAACCCGTACTATCTGTCGGCGTCTGAATGAAAAGGGACTGTATGGTAGGAGACCCAGGAAGACCCCACTTTTTACCCCGAGACATAAAAAAGCCAGGCTGGAGTTTGCTAAAAGTTACCTGAGAAAGCCTACAACGTTTTGGAAGAATGTTCTCTCTTTTTGGGCAAAGGCATCAACATAGAGTTTACAGGAGAAAAAAAGAGACATTCAAAGAAAAGAACACGGTCCCTACAGTCAAACATGGCAGAGGTTCCCTTATGTTTTGGGGTTGCTTTGCTGCCTCTGGCACTAGACTGCTTGACTGTGTGCATGGCATTATGAAGTCTGAAGACTACCAACAAATTTTGCAGCATAATGTAGGGCCCAGTGTGAGAAAGCTGGGTCTCCCTCAGAGGTCATGGGTCTTCCAGCAGGACAATGACCCAAAACACACTTCAAAAAGTGCTAGAAAATGGTTTGAGAGAAAGCACTGGAGACTTCTAAGGTGGCCAGCAATGAGTCCAGACCTGAATCCCATAGAACACCTGTGGAGAGATCTAAAAATGGCAGTTTGGAGAAGGCACCCTTCAAATATCAGGGACCTGGAGCAGTTTGCCAAAGAAGAATGGTCTAAAATTCCAGCAGAGCATTGTAAGAAACTCATTGATGGTTACCGGAAGCGGTTGATTGCAGTTATTTTGGCTACAGGTTGTGCAACCAAGTATTAGGCTGAGGGTGCCAATACTTTTGTCTGGCCCATTTTTGGAGTTTTGTGTGAAATGATCAATGTTTTGCTTTTTGCTTCATTCTCTTTTGTGTTTTTTCATTGAAGACAAATTAAATGAAGATAATAATACCAAAGAATTTGTGATTGCAATCATAGTCAGGAAGAAACTGAGTATTATCTGACAGAATTGCAGGGGTGTCAATACTTTTAGCCAACACTGTACCTCTACTGGGATCTTGCATAATGGAGGATGTAAAGTTGCAAGCTGATAGCCTCTCTGTTAGTCCTGGAGTGGCCCTGTTTATGGGATTAGTACTGTTTATTTGGAGTTGTGACAAGAATGAGGCCTTTTTTCATGCCTCTTGGCAGGGTAGGTATAATTTTATTTTTTCCCCTTCCAAATTTAGCTCCAGTTGCACTTCCTCTGCTGAATTAATGGGACTGCAGTCTTCAAGTTACATGTCATTGCCCTAAATTAACTGTGCCCTTAATGGACTGAGCCCTACATGGATTGTGCCATATATGGGCTGTGACCTTAATGAACAGTGCCTCATTATCTTGATGGCCTGTACTCCATTTTAATGGACTCTGCCCATCCTTGTGGGACTTGCTGGGTCTTATGGACTGTTTGTGAAAAGGGGAAAAATCAGAGGACCTTATGTGCTATAAGCAAAAATCACCGAATTGCTACTTAAAAATATATAGAAAAAACTCACCGAAGTTTTGACACTTTTTTCTACCCCTTGCATCTAGCAGGTGGCTGCAGATTCCCCCAGGAGGTAACACATGCGTCCAAACACAGTTGCACAGTCCCCTGCAACCTATAACATGGGGGCGCGTTTGTGGCAACCAGGTGACCAGCCATGTTAACAAGGAGGGGCTGGTGGTGAATACAGACACATGGACACCATTAGGCTCCTGCCACACTCAGGTGTTACATAGTGTCTGAGCAGCCTATTGGTGACTCCTCCATTTAGACCGGGCGGGCCGCTCAGCACTGAGAATATGCATCACTGTGACAGACGCCCCCTAGAGGAAAACAACCTCAACTGCAATGGATAAAAAGATGCAAGTTGACACTATAATTAATGATGTAAGGTGTCAGTTTGGTATTTTGGCGCCAGAATATCGTAAGCTCGTGACCCACCGTCAAGGGCCCTTACACTCACGAGTACCTAGCCACATGTATAACACCACTTTTTTCTACCCCTTGCATCTAGCAGGTGGCTGCAGATTCCCCCAGGAGGTAACACATGCGTCCAAACACCGATGCACAGTAGAAAAAAGCGTCAAAACTTCGGTGACCTTATGTGCTAACAGGATTATTTGTTTGCAACGTTCAAGAATTGTGAAGGACTCACTCATATGATGATGCACCTTATGTTGTTCTGCTGCCACAATGAGAGAATGGAGTCCAATGCCTATGTGAGCCTCTTTGTGCTTACCTGTTTTAGGGAAAAATGGACTTAGACTCTACAGTTCAGGGGTCTCATTCGGTGAGACAAAGGTCGAGATGACCCAGAGAAAGAAGGAAAATACTCTTTATAAAGTCTTACCTGAGTTTTATGTACGATTGAATGCATCATGTTTTCCATTTACCCACTATGGCTGAGCATGTCCATGGTTAAAAAAGAGAGGTATGTGGGGGTTTTGGGATATCCAGTGCCCCCATAGAATCTTTGCCCCACTAAAGACATCACTGTTACTGTGTATATTTATATGTGTGTCTTTTAGACTTATGATTAGGGACGACCGAGTACTGAAGTAATCGGACTCACTATACTCGCAACGAGTAGGTCCCGCTGCTCGGTACTCATTGCGAGTATAGCGAGTCCGATTGAAATGCGAGTACTTTCGAAGTGTATCTATATATACACTGCAAAAGTACACTAAAAGTTGTTAAAAAATAAAAAAAAACATCATGCTCACTTCCGACGCCTGCACCGGGACCTGAAAACCTCACCTCTAATGTGCAGCAAGGATCTGCCAGTCTGATAGCCAATCAGATAGCCGGAGTCACAAACCCTTGATCGCTACCAGCCACCTGATTGGCCAGATTGCCAGGTCATTGATGCACGTTCAAGACCTGGCAATCTGGCCAATCAGTGGCTGATAGCGATCACTTGGTTTGTGAAGTCTGGCCATCTGATTGGCCAGATTGCTCCCAGCCATCAGATGGAATATTCTTGCCGCACATCGGAGGTGAGGTTTTCCGGTCCCGGTGCAGGCGTAGGAAGGTGAGTATGATGTTTTTTTATTTTTTAACAACTTTTCTTCACTTTTAGTGTACTTTCGCAATGTATATATAGATACACTGTGAAAGTAAAGGACTACTCGCTACTCCCGAGTAATCACTAGAGACTCGGCGAGTAGCGAGTAGCCGAATATCGTTACTATTCGGCGAGTACCGAATAGTAACGATTATACTCGCTCATCCCTACTTATGATGATTGGTCTGTGCTAAGTGCCTATTTGAAAATGATCTGTGTTTGTGTGGCCTAAATCTCAAAAACGACATTATGTACCAGCATTTGATTTTTTAAACTCCTGCAACAGTAAAGCTTTTTAACTTCACTTCTTGTGTGCTTGACAGTTTTTGAAAATTAAGAGGTGCTCCCCCACAGATGCTGATGAACAAACCACAGACCTCGGGCCTTGAAGTGTCAGGAATGGAAATGTTAGATACTACACACACTCCAGTAGAACAGGGCTTAGCAGTTCCAGTCCCAAATGGCCGCAAACAGTGCATGTTTTCAGGATTTACTTAGCATTGTAAAAGGTGTTTGAATGATCACCTGTGCAGGGGATTAAATTAACACCTGTGCAATGCTTTGGAAATCCTGAAAACTTGCACTGTTTGCAGCCCTTGAGAACTGGAAGTGCCCACCCCTACCCTGAATGTCTCTGTGGAGGAAGCCAGGAGGCAACAGGAATCCTTGAGCCCTTCCTTCACAACTACAGATCTCCCTGGACCCTCTTACAAGCATATGAGGGGTCATAGTCACAGAAAGCATCAACCATATGCTGTGAGAGCAGGCATGCAGACAGTTGTCATTGTGTGACAAATGGTGCCATCACAAAGACTACTGCAGTTCAGACTTGAGGGTTCACAGATGGGCTATCCTGCAAGTTGGAACTGCACTGCAATTCTTGACAACAGCGATTTTCACAAACGCAATCTCACAATACCGGCGAGTTATACCTGCTACATATTGTGCAATATTGCGGAACTTGCGAGCCAAACGAGTGTTACAAGCACCTACGCCTCTGAGATTAGTATTACTAGCGGGATTCCCTGCTGCATGATACCCTCTGTGTAACCTGAGACAACTTTAGTGAAATAACAGCTTGTCACACTGCCAGGAACTATGCAGTACCTGGTGTCCCACCAAGCATGCGTCCGATAGATTGTGAACATCCATTTGAAGGCTGACAATCGAGGTGTCATCCTGAAACTTGCAACTCCTACCTACAATTTACTCACCAGACTGGTAATGTGAGGGCATCATAGACAGCTCAAGATCACCAATCGAGGGGTTGATGCAGGGCCGGCGTCAGCACCCGTCATACCCGGGCAAGTGCCGGGGTCCTGAACAGCTGGTGGGGGCTCACTGGCCATCAGGGACAGACAACCATGTCAACAAGGGGCACATCAGACAGACTCCGCAAGGAGCTGAGTGCTCCACTAAGCTCCCAGTGCACATGGCTAATTTGCATGCAATGCAGATTAGCCATGTGCTGGCTCCAGAGAGCAGTGGAGCTTCCTCCTTTGCCTACAGTAGCAAAGTGATGAGTGATCACCCTGCCACCTCACACTGGTGCAGGAAGGAGGAAGGAGGAGGAAGCTCCACAGTCCTGGGAGCTGCTGCTATAAGGATGTGGTGGGAAAGCATCTGAGGAGGACACAGCCCCGGGGGAGCGGATGGAAGATGAGTATGATCAGTTTGTTTGATTTTTACTGTGTGCAGAAGGATGGGGGATTATATCTACCGTGGAGGCTGTGCTGAGTGTATATAGAGGTTGTGCTGAGTGTATATAGAGGCTGTGCTGACTGTATGTAGAGGCTGTGCTGATTATATAGAGGCTGTGCTGGGTATATAGAGGTTCTGCTCACTGTATATAGAGGTTGTGCTGACTGTATATAGAGCTGTGCTAAATGTATATAGAGGCTGTGCTGACTGTATATACAGGCTGTGCTGACTGTATATAGAGGCTTTGCTGACTGTATATAAGACTGTGCAGGATTATATAGAGGCTGTGCTGTCTGTATATAGAGTGTGCTGAGTGTATATAGAGGCTGTGCTGACTGTATGTAGAGGCTGTGCGATTATATAGAGGCTGTGCTGACTGTATATAGAGGCTCGTGCTGCGGTATATATAGGTTCTGCTAAATGTATATAGAGGCTTGTGCTGACTGTATATAGAGCTGTGCTAACTGTATATACGAGGCTGTGCTGACTGTATATACAGGCTGTGCTGACTGTATATACAGGCTGTGCTGACTGTATATACAGGCTGTGCTGACTGTATATAAGGCTGTGCTGATGTATATAGAGGCTTTGCTGACTGTATATAAGACTGTGCAGGGTATATAGAGGCTGTGCTGTCTGTATATAGGGCTGTGCTGACTGTATATAGAGGCTGTGCTAACTGTATATAGAGGCTGTGCTGGAGTATATAGAGGCTGTGCTGACTGTATATAAAGCTGTACTGACTGTATATAGATGCTGTGCTGACTGTTTATAGAGGCTGTACTTGGGGTGATTATAGAGGCTGTGCTGGGGTATATAGAGGCTGTGCTGACTGTATATAGAGGCTGTGCTGCGTATATAGAGGCTGTGCTGACTGTATATAGAGGCTGTGCTGACTGTATATAGAGGCTGTGCTTGGGTATACAGAGGCTATGCTGGGGTATATAAAGGCTGTGCTGGCGGTATACAGAGGCTGTGCTGGCAGTATACGGAGGCTGCGCTGGCTGTACTGTATAAGGAGGCTGTGCTGAGGTATACGGACGATGCTGCTGAGGTATATGGAGACTGCTGTTGTGCTGTATACATAATATGGAAGCTGTTTTGAGCTATATATACTATTTGGAGGCTGTGCTGGGCTATATATACTATTTGGAAGCTGTGCTGGGCTGTATATATACAGTAATATGGAAGCTGTGTTGGACTATATATATTATTTGGAGGCTGTGCTGGGCTGGATATATTATTTGGAGGCTGCTGCTGGGCCGCCACAGCTTCCAAATAATATATACAGCCTGGCACAGCCTACTAATAATATATATAGTCCAGCACAGCTTCCATATTATATATACAGCCCAGCCCAGCACAGCTTACAAATAGTATATATAGCCCAGCACATCCTCCAAATAATATATACAGCCCGCAGCCTCTATATTATATATACAGCCTGGCAGTCTCCATATTATATATACAACCCTGAACAGCCTCTATATTATATATACAGCCCACACAGGAGCCTATATATTACATATACACAGCCTGCAGCTTCTATATTATATTCATGAATCATAGTATGTGTTAAAGGGGCCCACTGAGACTGTTTCGCCTGGGGCCCACAAAAACCTGGAGCCGGCCCTGGGTTGATGACAGCTGACAATATTCATGTGTCACTCACCCCTTCTATAGCCTCGTTTGCCACCATACTAGGGCAGTGGGAAGACCTGAGATGAAGCGCCAGGATAAGGTTCTTCTAATGAATGTGCCATATTTTGGAGTGGCAGCATTCTGCTACTCTTACCCACCAGGAGGCAATAATTATGTGCATTTTTAGGGCAAGAATACTAACTCCCAGTCTTGCGCTTTATCTTGGCTGGTACCAAAATTGGTGGGAGGGAACCAGATGGTAATTTTGTAAATTATTTATTTATTTTTACATTTATCTGATGTCAGTTTTGTTGCCATACTAGTAACCAATCACAGAAGCCAGCAGAGAAGGTGGGTGGCGCTAAGTCTGACTTTAACCAATCAAAGTTTTGAAACAGTAAATATGTCTGAGGTTCATGAGCAGGGCCATAAACGGGGTGACAGTGGCACTGAAGTTTGGTAAGTAATAGTCTAGGAAGCTAATGGATGTGTCAAAAGAGTGGGGCTCCACTGTAAAATGGTTTGAGCTGTGTTTGGCAGCATTTGGGCCCCTTTGAAGGTGTTTTCTGTGCCCTTGATTTTGCCTTCCATTGATTTAAATGGGGGTCAGAAGTTTGGCGATATTTCACCGATCTATTTGTTGGACATATGTCAGTTCAGTGAACCAAACCGAACCTGAACTTTAAAAAGTTCGCTCATCTCTATTTAGTACTGAATTAAATTAAATAAGCTATTAATCAGGATACACGATAAGCCACCTCTAAAGAGGATCTGCGACCAGTTAAATGCTGTGACCTGATCCCAGATCCCCTCGAGATAACATCAGTCTATGACACATTTGTACCATCCCCTTGGCTTTTCTTGAGCTGTGCCAGTTTACTGGAATGCACTACCTCAGACTAACCAATTAATTTTCAGTACTAACACTTTTAAGTCTCCTTTAATACTTATCTCTTTACACTGGCCTATCACCTTACCTCACTATCTATTTCCTCTTTTTTCTTCCTAACGTTTCTTGAAATATGGTCCCTCTTATCATTTCAGTAGTACAGTGTATCAGTACTTGTACAGATTCTGTATGTCGACTGGTTCATCCAGATTTATTTGAATACTCCTGTTTATTATATTGATGGCTTAATTTATACACGAAACGCACCCCTGTTGTTACTTGTGGAATTATGTGTGATTGTATAATATCTTTATTTTCATAGTTTTTAAGGTTGAAGAGGCCTGGGGGAGTATCTATTCTCCTTGCGGAGAGTATTCCGCCAGCCGCAATGAACAGCAGATGAGCCTCTTTAAGCCGCAATGCTCCTCTGGGAAATTGCATATGCAGATTGTCACTTAAGTAGACAAACTCTAATGGTACATTTACACGCGGCAACATTTCTAGCTTTTCCACGGGTAACTTACTGGCTGCAGTGAAATCATGGACACATTGTTCTATCTTGTTGCTGTGTACAAATGGAATAATGTCTCCATGATTTCACTGCAGCCAGTACGTTACCTGTGGAAAAGCTAGAAATGTTGCCGCGTGTAAATGTACCATAAAGGGCATGTTACACGCAACAATGTCGTTAACGAATAGTTGCAACGTCACTGTTTTTGTGACGTAGCTAGCTGATCATTGATCATTGGTTTATGGTCAGGATGAATAAATCTGTTGTTGGCGTTCCGCTGGTCAGCTCGCATCAGCGTGTGTGACAGGGGCCAAACGACCAGCGATAATTGGAGCAGGCTGGTAACCATGGTAAACAGCGGGTATCTAGGCTGCGCGCAGCACCTAGTTACCCGATGTATACCCTGGTTACCAGCCTTCTCCGCTTACAGGCTGGTATACCAAGGAACATAGCGGGTAACTAGGGACAGCGCTGTCCCTAGTTACCCGCTGTGTAGCTTGGAAACCAGCCTGTAAGTGGAGAAGGCTGGTAACCAGGCTATGCATCAGGTAACTAGGCGCTGCGGTTGCCTAGACACCCGCTGTTTACCATGGTTACAAGCCTGCTCCTGCTTACCGCAGCCTTGCAGCGGGAGCTAGACATTGTGGAAAGAATATTTTATTCTTTTCCACGATGTTACTGGTCCACTGGTTGCTGGTGAGTCTGCCTATGTGACAGCTCACCAGCGATCAGATACCGATCAGCTGGTGATGTCCAGCGACCGATCGTTGGTTGGATCGCTGGGACATCGTAGCTTGTAAAGGGGCCTTAATGCTACCCTTAAAGGTAGCAATCATAAAAGTCATAATTGACTCCTTAACAAGCCTTTTTAATATGATTTAGGATTTGTGCCAGATCAAAACCCCAAACTGCAGATGTTTTCGGGGTGACTGCCCCTAATCAGTGCAGTGTGTGGGAATTCTGATCTGGCTGTATGAGAGGCTAAGACGAGGTCTGGGGGAGTGTCTATTCTCCTTGTGGACAGTATTCTGCCAGCCAGCAGATGAGGAGACTTAAGCCACAATGCTCCTCTGGGAAATTACATATGCAAATTGTCACTTAACCCCTTAATGACCAATGAGGCTATACCCATCATGGCTTAGAACTGTCACTACATGTGAGCACTCTATTTGGTCAAAGAAATGCAGAAAATATCATCCTAAATTTACTATAAACATGCTGTCCAATATGTCAAGAAAAATCAGTCTTGGAATCCTGGGATATGTTGAGTGTTCCAGAGTTATAACCTCATAAAGTGACACTGGTCATAATTGCAAAAATGAGGCCTTAAGGGGTTAAGTAGACAAACTCTAATGCCTCCAATAAAGGTAGCAATCCTAAAAGTCTCAATTGACTCTTTAACGAGCATTTTAATATGACTGCCGGCTGGCAGAAATGAGTCGGTTGACAGGGTAGGGGGTACTCGGATACCGGGACAGGGGGTTACTTCGGTGGGGGATCACGGCTGGTCGGTTCATGGTTCCGTGCCCTGAACCCTCAATGGCGTTGAAGGGGGTGATGATGATGGGGAATGATAACATGACACCACCTGTAGTACCTGGTAATGGTTACCAGCGCTGCGGCAGGCCGCTGAGGTGATGGAGGTGCAGCTCAGAGTAGTACAGCTCCCAACAGGTGGAGCTTTACCTTAGGGCAGCGGGGTCGATGAGGGGAGCAGTAGCACTCACCGATTTGATGCTGTGGGAGCCCTCCGGGTGGTGGAGAGACTGAGGACAGACACCAGATCAGCTCAAGAAGTTCTTTACTACACCAGGTGAAACCGGTATACAGTACAGTCCGGTTTAATGGGGTTGTAGCCACAGATTTTGAGGAATCTCTGCAGAGTCTGTCAGTGGCATCTTTACAATAGTTTTCTGGGTTTGGGTTCCTCTTTAACTCTCATTAACCACACTGAAGAGCCCTTTCTCCGGTCCCCTGGTCTGTTATTGTTAGGTACAGTCGGTTCCTTACTGACGACGGCGACACAAGCTATCTCCACCACGGAATTCGGTCCTTCCTAAAGTGTCCTGGACCAATTTGGACAGAGGTAGGGATTCAGTACCGTGGCGCTATGCTTCCTTATGTCAGTCCCAGCTTGTCAGTTTGCAGTCAGGATAGACCAACTGATTGCCTCGGCTCCGGTATGCCAGTGAGGACCTGGACTCCCCAGCCGGCTCCAACCGGTCCTGGTTTGTCCCCTCCGGTGTCTGGGTCACCTCTCTCCAAAGAGGTGTCCTCTGGTCACAGATACAGTCTCCTGATGTCCGTCTTTGCTGCTTCCTCAGCACCGTCCTCCTTCTAACTGACTAACTGTCACTCTAAGTCTCCTGCCTACTCTAGGCTCCACCCCCAGGGACTTACTACGGAGGCACTACACCTTCTTTTTGGGGTGCAGTACCTCCCTGTGGTGCCTTCCCATAGGGACGCCACAGAATACTCTCCGCAAGGAGAATAGATACACCCCCAGATCTCGTCTTAGCCTTTCATAAAGCCAGATCAGAATTCCCACACACTGCACTGATGACGGCCTGTCACCCCGAAATGCAGCATCTGCAGTTTGGGGGTTCTGATCTGGCACAAATCCTAAAGGCGGGGTTACGTGTAGCGATATCGGTAATGATATTGCTGCAACGTCACAGGGTTTGTGAGGTTGTAGCGACAAGCACACTGGTCGCTGCGGATTGGCCGGACCATTTGTTGATCGTTGTCTCCCGCTGCCCGCATGCATCGGCATGTGTGACAGGGGCAACGACCAGTGATAGCAATGCTTCGCCCAAGACACCTGACAATCCCTGTGACTGTCGGGTGTTGACGAATCGCTGGGGAATTGCTGGTGAGTCTTCCTGTGTGGCATCTCACCAGCGATCACATACTGATGTTCCAACAATCCCGGTCCGGACGGATCGTTGATCAGGTCGCTTGTACATCAGTATGTGTAACCCGGCCTTAAGTCATATTAAAAGGCTTCTTAAGAGTCAATTATGACTTTTAGGATTGCTACTTTTATTGGTGGTATTAGAGTTGGTCTACTTAAGTGACAATTTGCATGAGGTTGAAGGTAGACTTTAAGTCTATCGAGTTCAATATATAGCCTAAAATGTTAATCCAGGGGAAGGTAAAAACTACATGTGTCACATATTAAACTTGATATTAGGGGAAAAATTTGTTCCCAACTCCACATAGAACAATCAGACTAGTTTCCTGGATCAACGCCAAATCTAAGTATCTACTACACATAACTAGAGATTAGTAGTGATGAGCGAATCTGCCCATCACTATTTGGTACTTGCATGGATATCACGGTATTCGTGGGTCCTGTGGGTACTGTATGCACTTTATGTATCTACATATTAGAACAACAGCTCTTTTAAGAGCTACATTTCCAGCACATATTGTGTACTATCTAATTAAGTAGTTGCGCTTCATGCTGTCCATTAAAAAGCACTGCTCCTTATTGCCCCAGTCATTTTGGGGTCAAATTTTTCTTGGTCTATGCCATAAAATTCTCAACTATTATTTAATAGAATACTAGTGTGCTGTTAAAATCCTGTCAAATCCAGTAATTGCCTTTTCTGGTGTCCTTTAACAAGACACTGGTCCTTCAGCCCCCTGTCATTTTTGAGGTCACATTTTTCTTGCCCTGTGCAAAAAAGTATTATGAAGGATCATTTCCTGATAGGCTTATACATGTGACTGACCTAGCTGACTTATTTTTTCATTAATATTCCACAAAACTGATCGTTGTGCCACCTGATGGTGTCAGAGCATAAATGTTACTGTAACAGTTGCATGAGTTAGAAGGTCCCCCTGCCCAATAGACGCACACATGTCACTCATCCCTATGTTCCAGATCAATGTTTAACATTCAAATGCTAGTACAAGCCCTGTTCACATCATGTGCCATGCATGCAGGCTTTTCCATTATACCATTTTTATTCTGTGTCATTTGATGCCATTTTGGTGGTATGTGATCCTGATTTTTTAGAAACGTGCAGACTCTACTTGTAATGTCTATTTTGTGTATTTTGTGAATTTAGCAAGGTTCTCTGAGCATCATGCCTACACCTGTCACTCCTTGTTCCTGATCAATGTTGAAGTTTCAAATACTGGGCTAGGCTTTGTGTCATGCTTCCATAATACACAATAAGGCTGTGGTCACAGTACCATTTTTCACATGCATTTTTGGAGACCTGCGTTTTCAAAAACGCATGTAAAAAACGCACCCATAGGCCCCCATGTTAAAAAACGCATGCCCTAATAGCCAAAAAAGCATGTGTGACTGTCCCATGCGTTTTTGGAGCATATCCAAAAACGCATGCGTTTTTTAATAAGGGGCCTTATGGAAAACGCATGCAAAAACGCATGTACAATTAGTGCCATTCAAAAACGCATGCGTTTCCCATAGGAGCCCATGTTAAAAAAACGCATGCGTTTCCGGAAACGCATGCGTTTTTTTAACATGGGCTCCTATGGGAAACGCATGCGTTTTTGAATGGCACTAAAAGGTACTAATTGTACATGCGTTTTTGCATGCGTTTCCCATAGGAACCCATGTTATAAAAACGCATGCGTTTTCTACAAAAACGCATGCGTTTTTCAAAACGCACAAAAAAATACTACAAGCACTATTTTTAGGTGCAGATTCAAAAACGCACCCAAAAACGCAGGGAGCCATCACATACCTTACAAAACTCATGCTGACATGAAAAAAAGCATGAGTTTTGTTAAATCACTTAAAAAAACGCATGGCAACTGTGACCCCAGCCTAATGCTAGTTTTAACTCTAAGGAAGTTATGACACTTTTCCTACTGTCAGTCTCGAATTTTAGCTGTATTGGCAGCTTTTGTGCTCCCATGAAGGTGTTTTGTAGGCCCTTGATTTTGCCTAACATTTATTTGAATGGAGTTCGATACTTCAGAGAACTGTTTGCTGATGTAGTTGGTGAACATATGCCCGCTTGGCAAACCAAGTGTGAACTTTGAAACGTTTGCTCATCTCTACTTAAGATAACGTGCAAAAATAAGCCTAAAATGACTTAAGGCTGTGTGCCAAATCTGCTTTTTTATGCATTTTTGCAGCGTTTTTGAGTCACATTTCGTCATAAACCTGCATGCCTATCCTTACCACAGCAAACACTATGAGAATTCTGGAGTGTTGTGCCCATGATACTTATTTTTTCCTTGCAGTTTAGGTGCAGATTGTGGTAAAGACAAAAGAATGAGCATGTCAATCGTTTGCTGTGTTTTGTAACACTCCAAGCCATTGAATTTACGCATGACCACAATCTTCACCAAAATGCTAGTAAAACGCTTCAAAAATGCACCAAAAATGCACTAAAAAGTCATGCATTTTGGGGTGTGTTTTTCTGCCACAGGGTACAGTTTTGCAGCATTTTAGTTGCTAAAAAATTCTGAACCAAAAAAGCAGCATTGGCACATACTTTAAGTCCCATGTGTCACCAAAGAAAACGCTAAATATATTTGAATATCTAAAAAAGAAAATTTTATAGAGCCATTGAAAGAAAAAAAAGCACAAAAAAAATATGCCAGAATCTGGGTAAAATGTCCTGATCTTGAACTGGTTAAACAATAGGTAATTGTTTTGGTGATAGCTTCCCTTTAAAGTGTAAATGTCATTTTAGGTGAAGTTGCAGCAGCATGTCTCCTCCATTCTCCAACTTTTCCTACTTCATAGACTTGTATGAGCATCTACTGTATCTCATTTGTCAGTGAGCAGCATTCACTAAGGCTGGCTTCACATTTGCGTATGGGAAGGCAGCGTATTGCTGCGTTCCCATATGCAGTCAAACGCATGCGCACTGCGTTCCTATGTTTAACATAGGAACGCATGGTGCCTGCGTTTGCAGCGTTCGGGTGCGGATGCGGACGATATCTGCTCCTTCCGGTGTCCAGCGTCCGCACCCGGGACGCAGCATGTTGGTTTTTTTTTGTGCTTTTGGGGACCTTGGAAAATCAGCAAGCGTCCCCAAGCGCACAAAAAATGCATTGGCTTCAATGGGTCCGCAGTGTTCTGCGCTTAACAGCGCAGGAGAACGCTGCAGACCCATTGAAAAATCTCCCAGTGGCCGGCAGTGATGTCACAGGAGCTCACCGACGGCCACAGGGAGATCAGCTGGAGCCTCTGCTGTCCTCCGCCTCCCCGCCGCTGGTAATCTGCTAGCGATGTCGGTGGGGAGAACAGCTGATCTGTCAGCTGTTTGAATCGTCCCGCGCCGACATCTCCTCTCGGTGTCGGTGCGGGAAGATTCAAACAGCTGTCAAATCAGCTGTTCTCCCCGCCGACACGTCCCGGAGGTTACCGGCGGCCGGGAGGCGGAGATCTCAGGCGCTGATCTCCGCCCCCGGACACCGCTGATTGGGTGCCCGGGCTCCACAGTGATGTGTCCGCAGGCGGACATTCTCTGCTGCGGACACATCTTTTAGCCCCTGCTTTGCACTGCGTATGTGTCTGCATGCGATCAGCATGCAGACACATACGCAAATGTGAAGCCAGCCTTAATGTAGATTTTCTCAGTGAACTGAGAATGAATGATTAGTTCAAGGCTCAAGAGGAGATGGAAACCCATTTGTCTCATGTGATATAGTGCAAAGTTTCTTTTCTTCTTTTGTACTATTGATTTACATCAAATGGTCACATTTTCGGTTTTGGTTGGGCTTGTTCAATAAGATTAAAATCCAACCCTGTGTAATTTGTCTACATTCCCTTATGCATCTGAATCATTAAAATATATTCAACTCATCATTAATTCAAAACACAAAAAGAAAACCCATATGCAATTTGTTATTCCGACAATATTTTAATGGTGTTCACTCCTAAAATAGGTATAAAAATCTGAGCAGGTGACAATAATATAGAAAGACTCTAGAGACATGTTTTATACAGATATTTAGCTTGCTTCCTGACTAAAGAAGGTTGGCATGTGCAAACTATCAGTTTTTCCACAGCAGACAAGGGGTTATGTCACATTTAATATCAGCTCACTATGGAATTGCAGATTTTTTAAAAGTGTTCTGGTTTGGGTCAAGTGTTTGGCAGAGACAGTCTAGTTTCCAAAACCGTGAGAATTTTATGCTCTGCTACTAGGAAACTTTAACAAAGTTTAGGGGTCTGACACATGGTTTAGTAGAAAACAAAGCATGAAATGCGTGTTAACATTAAACATCAAGAGGAGTATAATATGGTTGACATATCGTAACAATGCCAGAACAGTGGGAACATTTGCTTAAAGGAATAGTTGGCATGGTAAGCAGAGCATAGAGTGCGGAGAGACCTCTGCCACTATACCAGATTAACAAGAGAGTAGAACAAATCAATTAGAAATTCCATAAATTAGGATAAAATTGTGGGTCTTCCCAATAATATAATAAATTTCATACAAAGACATAACTGTTCAATTTCCATTAAAAAAGAAAAATTGTTTCTACGTTTCCTAAATTCCACAGTCCTTTAAAACCATAGTCCACAATGATTCCGGCCATAGTTCATGGTACAGGACAGTTACATGATAATAATGTCTATTGATTTGTGCTGTACAGCTGAAGTAGTTCACTGAAAGGGGAACTTCTATTATAAGTAAAGAATACCCAGGGCATGGAGTCGAATAGAACATTAGATTATTTACCATTATTATTTCTCAAACCTTCTTTAGCATCATATTCCACAGCACGTTTATCATTACATTAATGCCTGTTCACAATGAGGCTCAGAATCTACTTTTACTATTTTACACAAGTCGATATCATAAGATATCAACAGACTTCTTAGTACATTTTTAGAATGTGGTAGGAAACCAGAGACCTTAGAAGAAACTCACTAAAACATGGAGAAAATATCCAAACCCTATCTATATGTTCTTTGATACAACAATGCTAACCACTTAGCCATCTTCCCCACTACATGGGTGCCATGATTTTTCTTGCTGCATATCAGTTTGGATGGGCCACCATCAAGAAGCAGATGAGATGTTATAGGTGTTGTGCAAATAATTGGCAATAGATGTACTGTAGATGTGAAAGTCACAGTGGAATAATAGTTGAATACCAAGATGGTAGTCTGTAATGCAAGATAGTTTTTCCAATGAAAGGGTAGAGCTACTGGGTAATGGAGGTACTGCACATTATTCTGATATTTATGATGGATTTAAAGAATAAGCCATTAATATAATCAGTCTGGGAAATCCCTTTAACTAGATATCAGTGCTTAAGAGTTTGGGTCCTTTTACATGCTGCAACTTTCCAGTGATCACGACCACAATCCGACCTGGCCGGGATTGCTGGTATGTCGCTACGTGGTTGCTGGTGACTTGTCAAACAGTCAGATCTCACCAGCATTTAGCAACGATACGGCAGTCGTTGGGACTCTGTCACTTTCGGGCGTAGTATTGAGAGCATTGGTCGTTGTCCCTGTCAAACACAGTGATGCATGCTGCCCAGTGGGAGCGCAACAACCAAAAAATGGTCCGAATGATTTGTAACGATCAGCGATCTCACAGTGGGGGCCTGATCGCTTCTACGTGTCAAACGTAGCAAGATCGCTGGTGAGGTCGCTGTTATGTCACAAAACCTGTGACATTCCAGCGATATCGCTAGCGATTTTGTTGTGTGTGAAGTACCCCTTAGACACAGTATGTTTCCGGTTTGAGAAAAGTTGTGAGTTTATGCACAAATACTGATTATTTAGCTTCCTAGCTCTAGTGCTATATCTCTGCCGATGCCTGATTTTTGGTTCTTTGGCTGAAGCAGTCAAGTTATGTCAACAGTTCTCCAGCTAATCACTCAGTTCATTACTTAGCTGCAGCACTGTCAGCATGACATCAGCTAGTGAGACTTACAAAAACCAAGCAGTGGCTGCAACTTACTGGTGGCCCTGGTAGGATGAGTAAAGCCAGAGAATTTTTTGAACACGAAACTATGGATGAGGACAGAATTTTATGAAACTGGAAAACTCCTTTAATATTAATGTATTAATGTAACTTCTGAGTACTAAAGTCTAGTTAAAGGAATTGTTCAGGCTCATGATATGAATGGCGTCTTTTTTGGATTAATATCAATATCTGATTGGTGTGGGTCTGACAAAAAGGAATCCCAATAATTAGCTGTTAGCAGCTTTGGTATGGTCAGATGTAGACATTGAATGCTGTTGAACATCACTGTGTGATTGTAGGGAGGTGGACAGACTATCACTCCCCCTCCCTGAAGACACCAACTGTTTTATTGAGTATAATGTAAGTATTTTACATGTGTAGTTTCCAGGCCACAGCTTGTAGTTACATAGTTAAGGCTTAACTCTGGGTGAACGTTTTGTAGGGGGCGTGGTAAGGACCAGTGATAATGAGTTCCTGGTTCCAGAACAGTTAATGTTGGGAGGAATTTAAAGCCAGGTGTGATCAAGAAAGGGGGACCAAGAAGGAAACAAGATGAAGGATACAAAAATAAAACAGAACAAAGGTGGCTGAACAACTCCAGCAAGTAGTGATACCTGCTGGAAGAAGGCTTTATAAAGTAAGTCCAGTGTCAGTCTGTTGTAGGGGAACTTAGAGGAGAAAGGATTAGAGTAAAAGGGATCTGCAATGGGTATCCAAAAAAAACCCACAAACTTATATTAAAAAATGCTGTATAGGTGTACCTGCCAAGGTGTAATCCATCTTTCAGTCTGTCCGCATCAGACATAGTTATAGGAAAACATAAGTGTCAACCCTCCTTAATATATACATAAATGTATCTATAGTTTATAGTATATATATACTGTATATACTATAAAGTTTTCCTAGAAAGTGAACACTATGGAACACTATATTTTACTCAAAAGCACAAGGGGGACAATTATTGCAAGTCCCACCCGGTTAGTCCCACCCGGTTATAGGTAAGGCAATTAGTACACCCACATGTAGCCTGTCATATGTTCATGTTAGCCTGTCAATTGTTCATATATAAATCCATGAATTGAACAATAGATCAATGTGTAGTCATAAAATTGACAAAAGTTGCATATCACACTGAGTTTCAATAGGGTTACATAAGGTTCAAGAACACCAATTGAAGGAATGAACAGATGCACAGTTGTCTGACTCACAAGTTGTAGCATAAGGCCATAGGTATAATCAGTGACAAAAAAGGATTTAAAATTAGTAATTTAATTCTGGTTCTATTATTTTCATGAGCACCAATGCAGTATTCACAGTGACCAAATTGATATGAGTGCCATCTGGTTAAAAATGGAGTAATTCTGGTTCCAAGATTTCATGGGCACCAATGCAAGAAACTCAGACATACAATGATCTGCCTCATGACCCTTGGAAGGGATCATTCATGATAGAAAGTCGAGGCACAGGGTTAGTTGAGTAACATGTAGATATGGGTGACCTCCAGTATAAGGAAGATGAAGGCACTACAACTTTCATCCTACTCGTTTGTTGTATTTATAGCTGAGGACAAAATACTCTCTATAATTCTAGGAAAGGAACCAATGGATTGTACTGGATGCAGGGAAGAGCATGTAATGTTTCCCCTTGCTCACCAGCATGGCCCTTCAGTAACGAGAACATTGATTGCAAAAGTTGGTTTGGCTCCTGTTTTGCAACATGCAGATCAAATGGTTCTGAACACACTGCATCTAAATGGACAATGAAGATATCCAACACTGAGATAGCGTCACATGCCAACACATAGAAATCCCTAATTTCTGTAGCGTGCCCAGGCATGGAAGATGGGCCCTCTCCTATGACTACCACCTTGGGTCGCTTTATATAATGACTGTTGGGGAGAACAGCAGCTCAGCTCCTATTTCATATAGGAGCTAATCTGCAGTTCTGAACAGCATATGCTTTACCAAGTACGAAGTTGTGCTACTCATCCTTAATTAATGTATACCCTGGGCAATGACCGGGCGGTTAACAACTGATTGGTTGGGGGTTCAATGCATTGGACCTCAAACTATATGATATTGATTAACTCTACTTACAATAGGACATTAATATTAAGTTCTTGGAAAAGTCCTTTAAGTCCATATGTGTCACCCCAATAGTTAATGTGTCACAGTAACATTACACGAGTTCCCTCCCCACAACACACTGACTTACACTAGCACCTCTGGGCCAGGAGGGGGAGCACAACCAGCTCCCTTATATACTCCAGGTCAAGAGGAAGTAGTTAGTCCAGTCTAGAGGAGAGCTCTAGAGAGAGTTCAGTTCCTGGGAGAACTGAGAGAGGGAGATTGTGGTGTAAAGGAGCTGCGCCAGGCTTCTCCACAATCTGCTACTCGATTCCAAGCCTAGCCAGGGACTGAGGAAAGGAGAATTACAGACAGAGAACCACATCTGGAAGCTTGAGTTCCATCACCACTCGCCCCAGAGGAGCGCACGGAACGGACGCCGGATCTGAGACTGTGACTGACACACACAGCACAGTAAATCCAGGAATAGTGGAGTTTCTAAATCAACACTGTACCAGTGCAAAGCAACACGGCAGGGTCAGCACCACTCAGAAGACTCAAGTTGCCTAGCCAAGGGGTACCAGAAGGGAGAGAGAGAGTGAGACAGTGCCAGCAGCTCAGCTAGAAGCAGCCGTAGGGCCACACACACACAGCGCTGCACGAGGAAGCTGAGGACCCGGACAGAGTGGGAGCAACCCGGCCCCAGGACCGACTCTGTGGACAATTTGCTACAACAATCTGCAGTAAAGCTTTGGAAACTACAGAAATGTGAGTGTGTGTTCCTTCAACTCTTTTCCACTATCATCCCTTATTACCATATCCACCATAGACTATAGCAATCACTGCCCCGGGGACCTCGCATCTACCTACGGAGAGCAGTACCATCTAAGCTGCCTAACATCGCCCTGGAGGTTCTGCAGCAGCGGTGGTCCCATTACTGGCCACACACCTGGGTGGCATCACGACAAACACTCTAATCCCCTGTAAATATCACCCTTTTACTTGCCAGGGCCCGGGACACGGTCCAAACCAGGCCCTCTGTGACATCTCCAGTAGCAACCCGGTCCGGTACCGAGTACCCCGTCCCAGTGGGCTTGACATGTACAACTGGTTGTGTGGAGCCCACTGGGATGGGGTACTCTGTACCGGACCGGGTTGCTGCTGGGGGATGACACGGAGGTCCTGGTCCAGACCGTGTCCCGGGTTCACACAAGTAAAAGGGAATATTTACAAGGGATTAATGTCTGTCGTGACGCCACCCATGGGTTGTGATCAATGATGGGACCACCGCTGCAGCGCTTCTCTGCCAGGAGGATGGATGGGCTGCAGCCAGATGGATGAGCCCGCCACGGGTCAGGCTGGTCCTGACAGAATAAAAGGAAATTTAAGCAGTTCAGGGTACCTGGAATGAAACACGGACACACAGGCAAGGTTCACCGGGCTTACTTGTCAGCTCTTACAAACAGTTTACAGCAGTTCTCAGTACAGTTCTTCAACACAAGTTACAGTGCAGTTAACCCCTGGAACACTCGAACCCTCTGCAGCCAGGTTGTCACTCTGAGACCCCTCACTCCTTCTAGTGTCCTTTCAGGCTGTTCTCTCTCTTTAAGTGTTTCTCCGGGTTGTATGGCGGCAGCTCGGACACTTGTGGGTCCTCGTGGTTGCTGCAGTAATCCTATCTTGCAAGGTGTTACCAGACTCCATCTAACCCGTGTGATTCCAGCTTCAATAGGGTAGACTACTCCGCCTGTAGTTGGTCGGTGCTGCAGTGTCCCTCGGACCCAGTGCTGCTGGTCCGGCCTCTGTCCTCACACTCCCCTAGGATGCCGGCTATGGACGAGCTTTCTCTCCATGGTTTCTGTGACTCTGTGGATTCTGCATCTCCATGTAGCCCAATCCCACCAGGTCGTGTCTCTTTCTGTCTGTTCTTGTCTTTACTGGTCGGCACCCTTGGCCTACTAACTCCTTCCTCCTCCTCTTCCTCTATTTGTACTTTCTGTCACCTGACCTACATACGTTCCCATCCACTGTCCTGTAAACCCACCACCCCTTGCCCGCCTAGAGTTCCGGGCTCCGGGTTGGGTGCTGCCTCCTAGTGGTGTGTGGGATGTCTGTGAGGGTGTTTAGTGTATAAACTGTCTTGCTTTCTGCCTTGCTGCAGTTCCCTATGTGGCCACCCTGGTCGCAGGGGCGCCACAGTTGTTATTGACAATAATGTGGATAACTGTTATAGTGCACTGGCATTGAAACATTGGTCACAGCCATATAAATTGTTTTTAGAACTAAAAAATAATGTCAGTTTTCTAAGCATGAAAGGATAGAGCTGTGTAGTTAAAAGTATCTGAATCACCTTTATTTTTACACCATTACAGTCTATTAGTGGTGTGGGATACTACTAACTTGGTTTTGTTTTGCTTTATATAAATTGCAGTGATGATGATAAAGATTCTTTCTCCTCCTCTTTCCTTTTTCTTCTGATTCCTGATTCCTCTTATTAATATTATAAATAATTTGAATATTATGAAACAGAATATTTTTACTTTCTTCTGTTTTTCAACTTCTACATTTTACTTCAACAACCAATAGAAGAAGGTTGGAGAGGAAATGGTTAAAGAAGGTTTAATACAGCACATTGTGAAAGTGTCATTCCACTGTTGATTCATGTTGTTTGATTTAAAACCCCACTAATAATAATTATTTATTGATCGCCGCTGTTAGAAACGTCTGGCAGTATAAAAATGACAATAGGCTCCGCCAGAACTAAAACATGAAATATGAATTCCAAGAGCTGATTTAACTATATATATATGTAAAATCCTAAACTCCTGAGGAATTATGGTAGAATGAATACAGTCCACATTTTATAGGAGATATTCAGCTTTTAATAATACAAAAGGACGGCCTTATGCTACTTTCACAAAAGCTGTGGCTTTTGCTGAAAGGCGTGCAGATGCTGCATTTCTCTGCGTATTTCTGCGCGCGCGGTTTCACTGCAAAAGCGCTTTTTTCGGCTTGCTTTTCCCATAGGCTACATGTTAAAATGGCATCGAGAAAAGTGCTCCGGAAAAGCACGGCGTCTACATGCACTTGCGCTTTTTTCGCGTAAACACGCACAAAAAGGTGGCACTGCAAATTATGCAGCCAAATACGCCACATGTGAAAGTAGCGTTAGGCTGAGGCTGGGGTCACATATGCGGTAAAATTTTGTAAACCAGATCCAGTTTTGACCTGTCAAAAAGCTCAAAACCGGATCAGGAACCGCTCCCCATAGGAGCCCATTATGGTAACCGGATTGCTCTACATACAATCCGGTTACCGGCTCTGGATCTGCAGCCTGCGGCAAAAATCGTGCAGGCTGCAGTTTTCAGAGTGGTTCTGGCAATCACAATGCGGTAACCGGATTGCTCTGGGTGTGTAATCTGGCTAGTCCCGTGTTTGAGACTCTTAATCGAGACTCCACGGACTCCATTTGCATATTCAAATTCCCAGGGCGCAATGCATCATGGATTTCACTGTGTTTGAGCGCTTTAGCCGACTGCCCGCAATGTTTTCCTTGACTGGTCTCCCTGAGATCAGTGAATACTTTGTGATGTTGGTCTACCAGGAATTGCTCTCACCTAGCCAGAATCCTACTCCACACTGATGAGGGGGCAATACCCTGAAACAGCTGTCTGTGGATGGATACCTGGCTCTGTTAATTCCCTTGTCATATCCTTAACTTGTAACTGAGTGGGATATTGACTAAAAGGGCCACTTAATATGGTGGCTATGGTGGTCTCCGCAAGGGTTCCACCCCAGAGCTAGGTCCTTCCCTGGAGAGATATCTGGCTAGTCCCGTGTTTGAGACTCTTAATCGACACTCCACGGACTGCATTTGCATTAACACTGGACCTAAGCCTATACAGTGCCTTAAAAAGTATTCATATCCTATGAATTTTTTCACATTCTTTTCATGCTACAGCCCACATTTTTGTATGTATTTTATATATCCTTCCTCTAGTGTTAATTTTCTGATACTCTTTCTTATGTTAACGGGTCGGTTTTGACCCATGTCTTAAATCACCCCTAGGATACCCTAAAAACAGTTATTTATGATCCAATTTGTCTCTTACCTCTTAGTTACCTTGTTAGGGTTTCTCATCCATGGAAGGATTGATTTTAATATTTTTGTTGTGGCCCCCTGGGCCTTTCATTTGAGAGCATACCCTTCATTTTCAATATAAAAATATTGTCAAATGAACCTCAAGAGTATACTCTGCAAAGTACCAACTCTAAGCTGATTTGGCCATACATGCCAGGACATGTCCCTAATTCAAGTTGTTGGAGGTAGAGCTGGCTGTGGGCTGTTGGTTTATATTGTGTTTATGAGTTCAGTTTTGGGTTTTATTATTGTTTTTTACTCTTATATTAGACCTGGGTCGAAATTGACCCCAACAACACAAATGCTATAATTTTAAAAAGAGCATTTTACAATTTAGTAAAATAGTTTTATTTATTGTATTTTGTTTAAAAATAAGTTCCTGATAAAGTCAAAAAGTCTTGATGCAATAAACAAATGTATGTAGAATTTGTATGCATTTAAAACCTAAAGCGGGTCGGTCACGACCCTAAAACTAGAGGAAGGATATATTAACAAAAAGTAGAAAATATTTGTGAAGTGTAAAGGTACATGATGCAGTTATTACTAAATATTTAAAAACATACATTTGAAAATTGTGATGTGCATTTGTACTTAGCTCCCAAGTCAATACTTTGTAGGACCATGTTTACTACAATTATTGCTGCAAGTCTTTTGGAGTCTGTCTCTTGAAGCTTTGCACATGTAGGGCTGACAGTTTTGCCCATTCTTATTTGCAAAATAGCTCAGTGAGACTGGATGGAGGCGTCTATGAACAGCAATTTTCAAGTCTTTCCACAGATTGTCAATGGGATTTACAGACCCCTTTAAATTTTTCACGCTTTGTTTCATTGCAGCCATTTGGTAAATTTAATTAAGAGTTCATTTTTTCTCATTAATGTGCACTTTGCACCCCATCCTGACTGAAAAAAACAAGAAATGTAGATATTTGTGCAAATTTATTAAAAAGAAAAACTGAAATATCACATGGTCATAAGTATCCAGCCCCTTTGCTCACACACTCATATTTAAGTCATATGCTATCCATTTCCTTGTGATCTTCCTTAAGATGGTTCTACTCCTTCATTGGAGTCCAGCTGTGTTTAATTAAACTGAAAGGACTTGATTTGAATAGGCATTCACCTGTCTATATAAGATCTCACAGTTCACATGCATGTCAGACCAAATGATAATCATGAGGTCAAAGGAACTGCCCAAGTAGCTCAGAGGCAGCATTGTGGCAAGGCACATCTCTGGAACTCAACCACAATGATTTTGCTGTTCTTCTTTACCTCTCTCAGCAAGGCTCTTCTCCCACGATTGCTCAGTTTGGATGACCAGGTCTAGGAAGACCTTTGGTGGTCTCAAACATCTGCCATTTAAGGACTATGGAGTCCATTGTGCTCTTAGGAATCTTGAGTACTGCAGAAATTCTTTTGGAACCTTGGCCAGGTCTGTGCCTTGCCACAGTTCTGCTTCTGAGCTCCTTGGGCAGTTCCTTTGACATCATGATTATCATTTGGTCGGACATGCACTTGAGCTGTGAGGTCTTATAAAGACAGGTGTGTGCCTATTCAAATCAAGTCCTATTAGGATCCTGTGGGTGGCTGGGTATACTAAGACTGTGAGGGGGCATGTTTGGAAGAGCAAATTGAAGTAGGAATGGGGCACCAATATATGTAACAGCCTTTAACAAGCCCCGCACAATGCAATTAGTCCTAGAAGCCGTGGTGCCAGTCGACAGATAAAGATGATGCATCCAAAAATAGAAAAGACGGCACTCACCGGTATGTGCTGCACTTTATTCGGGTTTGCAAATTACATGTTGCAGGGAAGGGGTAGGCAGAGGTGACGACGGCACCGTTTCGCGCTCCTTGCGCTTTAACGGGTCACTTGAGCAAGTAGACGAACTCTAGTGCCACCTAATAAAGGTAGCAATCCTAAAAATCATAATTGACTCTTTAGCAAGCCTTTTAATATGATGCAGGATTTTTGCCAGATCAGAACCCCAAGCTGCAGATGCTGTATTTTAGGGTGATTGCCCCTCATCAGTGAGTGAGTGGGAATTGTGATTTGGCTGAATGCTGATGTCAGATTACTGTAAAATTAAATATATATTTGAAAAATTGTTGTGGGGTTACCCCGCCCCCCACAATTTTGATAACAGCCAAAATAAAGCCACCAGCGGTCGTCTGTAGGCTGCAGATTTCTGCTGTACCCTAGCTGGCGAAGAAAAGTAGGGGGTACCTCAAGCCTTTTTATTTTTTTTTTTATTAATTCATTTTTTTAAAGCTAAATACAAGGCTAAAAGCCCTTTAGTGCAACATGCACTAAAGGATGCAAGCCTACAATATATAGGCGGTGGGTAGTGATGAGCGAGTACGCTTGTAACTACTCAGTACTCGCACGAGTATCACTGTACTCGGGCTACTCGGCGAGTACCGAGTAATCTCGAGATACTCGTGCTGTGCTCGTGGTCCTCATCCCTGCATGTTGGCGCTCTTTAGAGAGCCAGCCCACATGCAGGGATTGGCTGGCAGACCACTGCAATGCCACAGCCATGTTAGTTGTGGAATTGCAGTAATTGGCCGGCCACACAGTGTGACCGAGCCTTTATAAGACCCGGCCACGATGTGCTCTGCACACAGCGATCCAGACAGTCAGTGCAGGGAGAGTGTCTGCTGAATCAGGGAGAGTTTTGCAGGGCTGCAAACTGGTGACCACACAACAACAGGACTAATCTAGGTGGATATAGGCAGGCAGGAAGGGTATAGCCAGGTCGGAGTACAGGCTTTCTAGTGACCACAACAGTCCTTCTCAGGACTATTGTAGCTGTAGGTAGGCAGGGTATATAGCAATTCCTAGTGACAGTATACCAGCCTTCATCATATCTGGGGCTGGTGTACACAGTCTAAAACAGTCCTGATAGTGTCAGACATCTCACTAATTCTCGCTCCTAAAAATCTGTTTGCTTCTTAGTGCGTGCATTTAAAAACCGCAAGTGTGTGTCCGTCGGTGGCATCGTATGGGTGCACTTTTGTGTGTTTTGCACAAACTAGGATATAACGCACAAGTACAGTGAATAATACACGACAGCAGCACGTGATAGTGTTAGACTTCTCAGTAATTCTCGCTCCTACAAAGCTGTTTGCTTCTTAGTGCGTGCATTTAAAAACCACAAGTGTGTGCCCGTTGGTGGCAGCGTACGGGTGCACTTTTGTGTGTTTTGCACAAACTAGGATATAACGCACAAGTAGAGTGAATACAGGTCTCTGTCTGTGTCTGACTTAATCTCTAATTGTCGCTCTTAAAAAGCTGGTAGCAATAGCTATAATCTGATTATCCAGGTAAAACCCATCTGTTGGGATGCCTTCATTTAGCTGTGTACTGTCAGCACAGCATTGAAAATGCGCAAGGGCGTTGGCAAGGGACAATGAAGTGGACGTGATGGTGGTGCAGGCAGAGGCCGAGATCGTGTGCAAGCTCTAATTTCGCAACAACAAAGGGCCACATCTACTCGCTCGCACGTCCTGTCCCAAATTCTTGGGGACCGCAGCAGTACACCACTCTTCAACCCAGACCAGTGTCAACAGGTTGTTAGTTGGATAGCGGATAATGCTTCCAGTCAGATTGGCACCACCACAAACACCCTGTCTTCCACACGGTCAAGTGTCAGTAGCCGTGATACTGCACCGCACATTCCACAACCTGATCCTCCTTCCTACCACCAGGCCGAGTACATGTCCACGGACATTACTGATCCCACACTTGGACACTCTGAAGAGCTGTTCACGTATCCATTCGCACATTCTGGCCTCTCCTCAGCTCCTGTTGAAGTGGGTAATGAGGAGAGCGTATGTACCGATGCCCAAATATTTGAGCAGCCACGGTCTCACGAAGGCAATGGTGGGAACGTGTCTCAACAAAGGGTGGACGATGATGAGACACGATTGCCAGGAAGTCAAGAGGAGGAGCAGCGTGCGTAAGAGGAAGACGACGTGGTGGATGATCCAGTAACTGACCCAACCTGGCAGGAGGAGATGCAGAGCGAGGACAGCAGTGCACAGGGGGAGTGAGGCGTAGCATCACAACAGGCAGTAAGAAGCAGGGTAGTGGCCCCAGGCAGAAGTCAGGCAACCGTTCCCCGGAACAACAACACAACACAAGGTGCCTGTGCAATGTTAGGTCTTCCCGAGTCTGGCAGTTTTTTAAGTTGGCTCCAGATAATTCTAAAAAGGCCATTTGCAACACCTGCCATGCCAACATCAGTAGGGGTACCAAAACTAGCAGCCTGACCACCACCAGCATGATCAGGCACATGTCAGCCAAGCACCTGACTTTGTGGGATGTACAACAGAGTCGAGGAGCAGTGCTTGCTGATATCACTGCTACGTCATAGCGTGCTGTGCGTGTGAGCCAATCCCCCTGTCCATACTGCATGCGAACAAGCCTCCTGCCCTGCACCTGTAGTTGCCCACGCAGAAATAACACCATCATCAAGCACGTCCTTGTCCCAGCGAAGTGTTCAGTTATCCATGCATGAAACTTTTGAACGCAGGCGCAAATACGCTGCCAACGCCCCACATGCCACAGTTCTAAATGCTAACATTTCGCGACTCCTTGCGCTGGAAATGCTGCCTTTTAGGCTGGTGGAGACGGGAGCATTCCGCGACCTGATGGCGGCAGCTGTCCCACGTTACTCGGGTCCCCAGCCGCCACTATTTCTCCCGGTGTGCAGTCCCCGCATTACATAACCACGTGTCACAAAACATCACACGTGCCCTGAACAACGCTTTTTCAGCCAAAGTCCACCTAACCACAGACACGTGGACAAGTGCTTGTGGGCAAGGCCGGTACATCTTAGTGATGGCACACTGGGTTAATATTGTGGAAGCTGGGACCCAGTCTCAGCGAGGGACGGAACACGTACTTCCCACACCAAGGATTGCAGGCCCTACCTCAGTCAGGGTTTCACCCAAACTCTGCAGCTCCGGAATGTCATGCTCCTCAGCCTCCTCCTCCTGTGCATCCTCATCCACTTTACCCTCCACACCAGTCCCAAGCTGGAAGCACTGCATCACTGCCTCGGCGAAGCGGCAACAGGCTGTGCTGAAGCTAATATGCATAGGTGACAAACCCCACAATGCAGAAGAGGTGTGGACAGCTCTGAAACAGCAGGCAGATCACTGGCTCACACCTCTGAACCTAAAGCTAGGAAATATACAGCATAGGTAGGAAAACACGGCACTCACCAAGGTAGACTCTTCAAGAATTTTATTCCATGCGATTCATCACGGACAAGCAGGGAAGGGAGGGGTGCTGAGACTCGGTGACGGTTCCCCGTTTCGCAGCGGGACTCGCTGTTTCTACGGACCACGCTGGTCTGGTGTCTGACGTCACATCCGAGGTAATAAAGACCCGGAGGAGACCGCCCACGCCAGGCCACGGTATATGTACAGTGTTCAATATGTGAAAACAAACTTAAAAACAAATTTACATGTTATACAATCAATCAGTGTACGCTTGAGAACTTCAAAAGACATTATTCAACATTTGAAACTTAACTACAAAAATTTTTTTTTTTTTTTTTTTTTACATAGTACTAGATGGAATAGGAATCGGCCTGAAAAAAGGAGGATCATTAACAGCTATACTCAAATAGCTAGTATTGTGACAATTTTACATATAACATCATATTAGCAGTTAAATATCATTCACTATGTATCTCCAAAACAAGGAGAAATGTTTTCTACACATACATGAAGGACATAACATAGGAAAGGAAAAAAGAAGAGGTGAGATGAGAGAAATAGATATATAGAAAAAAGACCAGTCAACAGAGCGGTCAGTATACATTAAAATCTCATCATAATATATAGCTGCCATAGATGTAAACCATACTATATTCATGATCATACAATGAGAGTCAGAAATATACCTCCATATGGAAACCCCTTCGAGCACATATAGATAAAGGCAACATCACTAAAAAACAGGCTCAGAAACTATACATTGAGCATCCAAGAAAACCGTATATCTATGCTTTACCCAAGGTTCACAAAAGGTTGGTGAACCCCCCCGTTCTGTTGACTGGTCTTTTTTCTATATATCTATTTCTCTCATCTCACCTCTTCTTTTTTCCTTTCCTATGTTACGTCCTTCATGTATGTGTAGAAAACTTTTCACCTTGTTTTGGAGATACATAGTGAATGATATTTAACTGCTAATATGATGTTATATGTAAAATTGTCACAATACTAGCTATTTGAGTATAGCTGTTAATGATCCTCCTTTTTTCAGGCCGATTCCTATTCCATCTAGTACTATGTAAAAAAAAAAAAAAAATTTTTGTAGTTAAGTTTCAAATGTTGAATAATGTCTTTTGAAGTTCTCAAGCGTACACTGATTGATTGTATAACATGTAAATTTGTTTTTAAGTTTGTTTTCACATATTGAGCACTGTACATATACCGTGGACTGGCGTGGGCGGTCTCCTCCGGGTCTTTATTACCTCGGATGTGATGTCAGACGCCAGACTAGCGTGGTCCGTAGAAGCAGCGAGTCCCGCTGCGAAACGGGGAACCGTCACCGAGTCTCAGCACCCCCTCCCTTCCCTGCTTGTCCGTGAAGACTAAAGTTCTTGAAGAGTCTACCTTGGTGAGTGCCGTGTTTTATTACCCATGCTGTATAAGACTTTGTTCCTCGAACACGCACACGTGCACCGCCTGAGACAGGAGTCGCACACTCGGTGGGTTAGATCGAGCGATTACAGATTGACTGACTGTGCCCGACCTTCCAACTCGCAGCTGTTAGCAACTTGTTTGCCTTTGCCGGAGCACGTCATAAATTCTGTCAAGATCAACCCTTACAAGGATTATGGATCCGGGTTCAGACGAAGAAACCCAGAGTGGTGCAGACAGTCTCTCTTGTTCAGTTAATGCAGGGAGGGAGGATACTGAGATGTTTTTCAATCAATGTGATACCGCTGAGATCACTACCTTAATCAGTACTAAGAATCTGGAACAACAGATCCAAAATCTTGCCGAAAAAGAGGTTAAAGTATTTTGGACAGTACAGTCATTAAAGAGTTATATAACTGTGAAAAGAGTGCCAAGAGGCCTTAGGTTCAATAAGGCCATGGCCTTTGGCCAGGAAGATCCTCTATTTGTTAAAGAGTGGGAAAACGTTATGGCTGTTAGCTCTGAGAACCTTTTACAAGTGGTTTTGAATAAAAACATAAAAGAACATATTAAAATCAATGAAGATCTCTTAAAACTAAGAAGAGAATTAGAGAGACGATATAAAAAGAAACAAGATTGGGATAAATTCTTGACAAAATTAGATAAAAAGCTAATCCCTTTACAGATAGAAGTAAAAGAGAAAAAAAGAGAGAAGTTTCTGCGGGATAAAATGGATTACGACAACGGTAACGTTTATTCATGGAAAAAACCGCAGAATTTGAAACCACCGAATAAAGGTTAAAAAAATAACAAAAATACGCCTAAAGATAACCCCGAAAATAAAAATAAAAACAATAAAAATAAGAATAAAAAAAGAACAGGAAGAAAACAAACTATAACGCTAAAAATGACTTACAGGATGAAACCAAAAAAGGAGGCGCAGATTTTCAAGGTAGTAACAGAGGAAATAGGTCGGATGATGATAGTGAGAATAGTAATGATTTAAGTGACACAAGTGAGACAGAAAGACCACCACCACGAAAGCAAAGTGTCACTGCCACCTCAATTGATGAAATCCCTTTAGACGAAAAGCCAGAAGAGGAAGAGGGAAGAGGGGCCACCAGCAAAAATTACGGCAAGAGAAAAGTGGTCTCCTGGAGAGCTTGAACAATACTACAGATAATGATGATAGTAAGGAAATTCGGATATTCAATTTAACCAATAAGACTATTTCTAAAGACGTGGAACAGCTTTTGAAGCGGGGCTTGAACTTTTGTATGGAAGAGGAGTTCAACTATATGGACTTCAGGATCGACCTTTTCAAGGCAATTAGGAAGATCCATCTTTTCAAATATTATGAATGTCAAAAGAACTCGAAGAGTAACATAATAAATGATGACGTGTGTGCAGCAAAACCAGTACGGTTGGGAGCTTTGGGATTTTTTGCAAATGTTGGCTCTTTGTGTGATGTTAAGAATGATGTTGCTCAAATGCTAGACCTTGACCCAGCGTGGTTTGATGAACCACTGGATGAGACAGAGAAAGAAAATATCTTTATGGGAGGAGTGAAGTCTACTTTCTGCCCTCCCGTCTCCCCGGGCAACAATATTGATTTGTTCAGGGAGATGGTTTGCAGAGAGGTTAAGGCTCTACTATACCCTAAACCGAATAGTAATCTGTCTGAAGGTGAAAGGTCAGCAATAACGGAAGTTAAAAGCTGGGAGGATGTCCTAGTAAAAAGAGCAGATAAGGGAGGGGGAATAGTCCTTTGGAATAAAGCTGAATATCAGCAGGAATTGGAAAGTCAATTAAGTGCTACCAACACATATGAGGAATTAGGATCTGACCCCACCTTTAAGTATAACTCCGAACTTAGAACCCTGCTTCGAGCACATATAGATAAAGGCAACATCACTAAAAAACAGGCTGAGAAACTATACATTGAACATCCAAGAAAACCGTATATCTATGCTTTACCCAAGGTTCACAAAAGGTTGGTGAACCCCCCCGGTCGGCCCATTGTGTCCGGGGTGGGTTCACTAACCGAGCCCTTGTCCAAGTACTGTGACTGGCTGTTGAGACCTCTTTTGAAAAAAGTTCCTTCATATATGAGACTCTTCCGCATTTGTCACCCTCCTTGACCAAATTGAATGGCAAAATAGTTATAAACTAACTTCAATCGATGTTGAAAGTCTGTACACTAGGATACCCCAAAAGTTGGCAGTTGAGGTTATTGAGAAAATTTTGAGTGTCAATGAACAGAATGAAGGAACAATTTCTTTCATTACTGATTCTTTGACTTTCATATTAACACACAATGCTTTTTCCTTCGGTAGTACATGGTATAAGCAAGTAGAGGGCACTGCTATGGGGACTTCGGTCTCATGCACGCTTGCGAATTTGTTTATGGCCCATTTTGAAGACAATGTTGTTTATGCTTCCACCAATCCTTTTTTGAAACATATCAAACTGTATGCCAGATATGTGGATGACGTGTTCCTTGTATGGGACGGCACTGAGCAGGATTTCTCAGCATTCATACAGTTCCTTGATGACACCAACGCATACAATATGCTCTTCACTTCTGTGTTTGGCGACCAGGAGCTTGAATTCCTGGACGTCAAAATACAGGTTCAAATGGCTTACTAGTCAGATCCCTTTATAGGAAACCCACAAGTACCAATTCTTTGTTGCACTTCGATAGTGCACATCCGTACCATACTAAAAAAAGGTTTGCCATACAGCCAATTCCTAAGGGTTCAAAGGATGAATAATAATCCCACTATCAGAGAGGAACAATTCTCCAATCTAGAAGCTAGATTCACAAAAAGAGGGTATCCCAAAAAGATTATACAGGAGGCCCGATTGAGAGCAAACGCGAAACTCTCGCATGTTGAGAGTACAAATTTAAAGTCGAAAAAACAAGACGATCCTTATAAGATCGTTTGCATTCAAGTTTGGCCCCATGCATAATGTCATTGCAGGTGCAATTAGGAAGTGTTGGCCCATTGTAACCAAAGATAAAGATCTTAGTTTGAAAAATATAGGCCCCCCCTTAATAACTTACCGAAGAAGTAATAACTTGGCAGACCTCTTGGTAAAGAATCGAACGGACCCTAAGAAGAACTAAACCTGGTTAGACAGGGCCCGCCCAAAAGGTAATTATCGCTGTAGAAACTGCAATTTTTGCAAGTTCCATAAAACCGATAATCCAATTAAAGTTGGAGGAAAAGAACATGTGGTAAGGTCTTATATTAGTTGTAAAACCAAATGGGTTGTTTATGTGGTTTGGTGCACATGTAATAGATTTTACATAGGTAAGACCATTAGGGAGCTGTACGTCCGTTTCAGAGAACATCAAAATTCGATTAGAACTGGGGTAGGTTGCCCCAGGCTCATCCAACATATACGTGAATTTCACAATGGCAATGCAGATGTTTTATGCTTTGCTGGCATAGAACAAGTAGTAGCCTCCCCTTTGGGAGGAGACCTACACAAAAAATTGTTACAGGTGGAAAGCAGATGGATCAATGACACTGGAGCATGCGAAGCTTTGGGACTGAATGAAAGGAATGATTTCTCCCCTTTTTTGTAATATCACGTAATCTGCTTGATTTTGCCCCCCTTTTTTCTAAAAAGTAACACTATATCCCGTGTTGGTTATATGGGGGTTTCCATATGGAGGTATATTTCTGACTCTCATTGTATGATCATGAATATAGTATGGTTTACATCTATGGCAGCTATATATTATGATGAGATTTTAATGTATACTGACCGTTCTGTTGACTGGTCTTTTTTCTATATATCTATTTCTCTCATCTCACCTCTTCTTTTTTCCTTTCCTATGTTACGTCCTTCATGTATGTGTAGAAAACTTTTCTCCTTGTTTTGGAGATACATAGTGAATGATATTTAACTGCTAATATGATGTTATATGTAAAATTGTCACAATACTAGCTATTTGAGTATAGCTGTTAATGATCCTCCTTTTTTCAGGCCGATTCCTATTCCATCTAGTACTATGTAAAAAAAAAAAAAAAAAAAAAAAAAAAAAAAAATTTTTGTAGTTAAGTTTCAAATGTTGAATAATGTCTTTTGAAGTTCTCAAGCGTACACTGATTGATTGTATAACATGTAAATTTGTTTTTAAGTTTGTTTTCACATATTGAGCACTGTACATATACCGTGGACTGGCGTGGGCGGTCTCCTCCGGGTCTTTATTACCTCGGATGTGACGTCAGACGCCAGACTAGCATGGTCCGTAGAAGCAGCGAGTCCCGCTGCGAAACGGGGAACCGTCACCGAGTCTCAGCACCCCCTCCCTTCCCTGCTTGTCCGTGAAGACTAAAGTTCTTGAAGAGTCTACCTTGGTGAGTGCCGTGTTTTCCTACCTATGCTGTATAAGACTTTGTTCCTCGAACACGCACACGTGCACCGCCTGAGACAGTAGTCGCACACTCGGTAGGTTAGATCGAGCGATTACAGATTGACTGTGCCCGACCTTCCTACTCGCAGCTAAAGCCAGGAAAGGTTGTGGGCGACAATGGCCGGAACCTGGTGGCGGCTTTGAGGCGAGGCCAGCTGACACATGTTCCATGCGTGGCCCATGTGCTCAACCTCGTGGTTCAGCGGTTTCTAAATTCATACCCAGAGCTGTCTGATCTGCTCTTAAAAGTTCGCCGCCTGTCTGCACATTTGCGAAAGTCACCTACTGCTTCAGCCGGCCTTGCCGGCTTTCAGCGGCGTTTGCATCTTCCGGCTCACAGACTGGTGTGTGATGTCCCCACGCGTTGGAATTCAACTCTACACATGTTGGTCAGGATTTGTGAGCAGAAGAGGGCAGTTGTTGAGTACCTGCATCACCTAAGCCGTCGGGAAATGGGTCAAACTCCACACATAACACCTGAGGAGTGGAGAGATGGATGTCCGACCTATGTACCGTCCTCCAAAACTTTGAGGACTCCACCAAGATGGTGAGCGTCGATGACGCCATTATTAGCGTCACCATACCGCTTCTCTGCCTTCTAAAACGGTCTCTGCTCAAAAACAAACATGATGCATTGCAGGCGGAGTGCGATGAGTTCGAGCAAGAAACAGTAGTGGGTGTGGGTGATAACACACAGCCCAGCCTCATCTCATCACAACGTGCAGTGGAGGACTATGACGAGGAGGAGGAGGAGGAGGAGGAGGAGGATGAAGACATGGAGCAACTCTCCGGCCAAATTGAGGACATGACATGCACACCAGTCGTACCCTCGGTTCAGCGTGGCTGGCCAGAGGACAGGGGACATGAGGAGGAGGAGGAGGAAGAGGACAGCATGTTCAGTCATCGTGTTGGTCAGGACACTGAAGTGATGGCTGTTAAGAGTCTGGCGCACATGGTTGACTTTATGGTAAGCTGCCTGGCTTGTGACCCTCGTGTTAAGAACATCTTGGGCAACAATCATTACTGGTTGGTAACACTGTTAGACCCACGCTACAAGGAGAACTTTGTCTCTTATTCCTGAGGCGGAGAGGTCAGCCAAAATGCAGCATTTCCAGAAGGCCATAGTCACGGAAGTAGGCAAAGCATTCCCCTCACAAAACGCTAGTGGCATAGGTCAGGAATTGGTGGACAAACAAGGCGTACGACCGAGAGGGGCACAAGTCCAATCCGCCAGAGGTAGGGGAACAGTCTTTAAGATGTGGGACAGTTTTTTCAGCCCCTCACGTACCACAGCCCCTGAGGTGCGGGGTAGTGCCCCAAGAAATGGTAAGTTTGCCCAGATGCTGAAGGAGTACCTTGCAGATCGAACAACTGTACTCCGACATTCCTCTGTGCCTTACAATTATTGGGTATCCAAGCTGGACACGTGGCATGAATTGGCTCTCTACGCCTTGGAAGTCCTGGCCTGCCCTGCCGCTAGCATTTTGTCAGAGCGTGTTTAGTGCAGCAGGTGGAATCATTACTGATAAACGCACCCGCCTGTCAACTGAAAATGCTGACAGACTGACTCTGATCAAGATGAACAAGGGTTGGATTGGGCCAGACTTCACCACATCACCAGCAACTGAGAGCGGAATTTAAATTTTGTAACGGGACTTTGCCATGTACCTCCACTCACCGACTTTGGCTAATCACTGGACTGCTCCTCCTTCTCCTCATGCGCCACCATGATGACCGTTACAAACGTTAGGCCGTTGTTTCATGCATACCCCAGTGGTAAATTTTTTCGCCCATTCTTTCAGAATGGGCATTACAACGACAGGAGACCCGCTACTTTGCAATGGGAACAATGTTTTGAGGCCCTCATGCACTTCTCTATCCAGGGACAATGTGGAGCCTCCCAATTTTTGGCTGCCCTGGCAAAGGGCTATACTACAATACACTCACGTCCTTACAATGGGCACTTCAGGTTTACAGGCCCTCATGCACGTCTCTATCCATTGACAATGTGGAGCCTCCCAATTTTTGGCTGCCCTGGCAAAGGGCTATACTACAATACACCCACTTCCTTACAATGGGCACTTCAGGTTTACAGGCCCTCATGCACGTCTCTATCCAGGGACAATGTGGAGCCTCCCAATTTTTGGTTGCCCTGGCAAAGGGCTATACTACAATACACCCACTTCCTTACAATGAGCACTTCTGGTTTACAGGCCCTCATGCACGTCTCTATCCAGGGACAATGTGGAGCCTCCCAATTTTTGGCTACCCTGGCAAAGGGCTATACTACAATACACCCACTTCATTACAATGGGCATTTCAGGTTTACAGGCCCTCATGCATGTCTCTATCCAGGGGCATTGGTGAACCTCACAATTTTGGACTGCCTTGGCAAAGGAAAATACTACAATAGACCCACTTCCTCAAAATGGGCACATTATGTCAAGAGGCCTTCATGTACGTCTCTTCTCAGGGACATCGGAGTGCCACACAATGTTTTCACGTAAAATCTTTCATGTAATCACAAAAAGTAACATACACCAGCTCTATCTCACTATTGAGTATCTGCCCTTAACATTTCCGCCATGAAAATTCTTTTTGGTGTAATTTTTTAAGGTTTTCTGGTGACTCCGTAAAAATGGCGTAAAACTCGGACAACATTGTTCACAGCTGTGACTTTTGAGTGATTAATGCTTACAGGGGTCTTCCCCATGCTGTTGCAATGTCATTTGAGCACTCTTCTGAGACTTTTGTGACATTTTTACGGTTTCTACATGCTGCCGGGGGTCATTTCATAAAAATACTCGGGTCTCCCATAGGATAACATTGGGCTCAGTGCTCGAGCCGAGTACACGAGTATCTTGGGATGCTCGGCCTGAGCATCGAGCACCCGAGCATTTTGGTACTCGCTCATCACTAGTGGTGGGACATTATATAGCTGTTTAACATTTTATGTACAGTATCTGTAAATCTATTTTTTTCTACCTATATATCTATCTGTACTTCACATCCACCTATATATCCATCCACCCACTTGAACAGCTGAAACGTTGATTAATCTTTAAAATCTTAAAAGATTTTAAAATCTTGAAAAAAAGGAGTGGCATCCCCATTAGATGCACCACTCCTCGTCTCTCTCGTTGCCCAGGTGCATTAGCAAACAGGGTAATGGTATTAGGAGTTGATGCCAGGGCCGCTGTCACAGCATGACTGGGATTACTCCAGTGATGTGTAGGGGGCGTGGACATTTACAACAGTGAGCATGGACCACACTGGCACACTCCCACTCCAATCAAGAGGATGCAACCGAGGGGAATAAGAGTCATGAACTGTTGTGTGGAGAGGGCCCAGGGCCCCAGGGGGAATAAGAGTCATGCACATGTGTGTGGAGGGGGCCCGGGGCCAGGGGCCCAAGGGGGATAAGAGTCATGCACTGGTGTATGTGACACGACCAAGGCTGTGGGGGGTAATCGGTCACCGGGGCTTCTGTGCAGGATGTCACGGATGGTCGGTATCCCGATGCCGTGCCCTGGGGATCATTTGAAGGGGGATGAAGGAATTATTTACAGGGGAACGTGACGCCACCTGTAGTGTCCAGTAATTTGGTACCAGTGCTGCCAGCCGGCCACTGAGGTGATGGTAGGGGCAGCAAAGGGTGGTACAGCTCCCCACAGGTGGAGCTTTACCTCGGGGCAGCTATTAAGGAAGGTGATGAGGGAGGGCAATGAAGGAGGATGATGGTGAATTATATCTGTAAAACAGTCACACAAACACACAGGGATAGTTGTTCCGGTACCTTTTTACTGGTGGTCACTTAACAGGTACAGTCCAGAGTAATAACCAGGTCCCTGGGGAAATTTAGGATTAATTCCTTGGAAGGATATGAGGCCTCCTTTATCTTTGTGCTTTGCCTTGAGGGATGTGTCCTCCCTGGGTCTGAACCCTCCACTTCTTTATTATCTAAAACTAACAATGAGGTCCTTCTGCGGGGTCCCGTTTTCTCCTGTGGCCCCTGGTCCTATGTTTGGTTAGTTTTAAAGTCTATTTGTCATTATCCTCAGGGCTAAACTCCTCCTGAGACTGCTGGGCTTTTCACTGTGGCTCTGCAAGCCACAGCATCGGACTCTAGTGTCCGGTTGTGCTAATGAGGGATATGTTCAGATCCCTTTTCTTGTTCCCTACGTCCTCCACTTGCCTCCGGCCCCTTCCCTTGGGTATGAACAGCCGACAATTGTCCCTTCTGGTCCTGGCCTATGTCCTTTACCAGAGACCAGCAGCTCTGCCTCCTCCTTTCTCCTCACACGAACTAACTGCCAACTGTCTCCTGGGACTAACTGTCTCCTCCTCTCAGCCTGGATCTTCTTAAAGGGGAACTGACTTAATGCAGCCAGTAGAGCTCCCCCTTCAGGTCTGGAGTGGAAGGTGGTGTGTGCTGAGCAGACCAAGGTGTCAGTCCTTCCTTGCACCAGTGTAACCTGTGGCAATCCCCTACAGGGGTGCCACATTCCCCCCTAGTTAAACACAGTCCTCCGGGACTGAAACATTTTTCATAAACACAATAAGTTATAACTATTTACATTTGATTATTGAACAGAGTCTTAAAAATGAAAAATTTACAAAAACCAGGGAAAAATTAGAAAACAGGTTACCAGTCCATACAGCGCTAGTCCATCCGCTGCAGGCTGTTTAGGGGGTGTTGAAACAGGGGATTGCCACTACCAGTCCTGTGGCTATGGTCCATTTTAAAAATAAGAAAAAGGAAAAGTTCAAAAGTTCAACAGGTTAAATTTCTTAAAGTTCAAAAACATAACTATATACAATTCGAGTGTATCTGCTTAGGAGGCCTGGCTTCACTTATACCACCCCCAGGCACTTTCTTTTCCTAACTTGATGTGCATGGGGGCTAATCCAGTTCCTCCACCCTTCTGTACACTACCATTAACAACATATTTACATTTTAAACATTTTTACATTTTCCACATTTTATGGCCTACTCTCTGTATCTAAGTGGGGGCTGACCAAAGTTACTACGGGTTGACCTACGTAGCACTGGTGTGTTACTAATGTCTGTACCTGATGCAGTGTATGCTCTATCTCTCAGTCTATCAGATCTACGTGTTGTTGTAATACCGTAGTATTGGCGTAATCTCTCTAGTGGACTGGCAGGTACACCGATTGCAGGGATCTCTGGTTCCAGTACAACGGGTGGTTCTTGTATTCTTGGCACTTCTACTGCTGATGGAAATGTTAAAGTTGGGATTAGATATGTACCTTCTATTTGAGGCCAATCTGCTGGTAACTCTCCAATGATTGTCTGGACTGTGTTTGGCTTCTCTCGCTTTTCTAACTGTGAACAAGTTACATCTTCTGGTTGAAGCTGTTGAGGGCACTTTTTCAAATGATCTCTAGACACTGTTGCTGTAGTTTCACCATGATCTTTACTGATTAAACAGGTTTTCTGGTTATCAAAATTGGATGGTAATACAGTGTATGGTTCTTTTTCCCACTGATCATCTAGTTTGTGCATTCTCCTTTTCCTTCTCAAAACCAATTCACCTGGTGTTAAGGGCGTTCCTTGCGCACTTTTGTTGAAGTTGGTTTCTTGTCTTCCTCTAGATCGTTCCAGACTTCTCTCAACGCATTCTTGGATTTTCTGATATTGTTCTTTTCTTCTAGTATCCCAATCTGTATCTGTAGTATCTGCTTCAGGAACTACTATGTCTATCTCAAAGTCTGCTGGCAATTTTCCTGGTCTTGCTCTCATGAGGTATGCAGGGGTGCAATTTGTTGAACTTACTGGGATGTTGTTGTAGATGTCAACTAGATCTGGTAACTTTTCTGGCCACTGGTTGCGTTCTTCTAAAGGCAGAGTTTTTAGCATTTCAATTACCACGTGATTCATCTTTTCGCACATTCCATTTGTTTGAGGATGGTAAGACGTGGTGCATATTTTCTTGCATCCGTATAGTCGACAGAACTCTTGAAATATTTCAGCTTCAAAGGCAGGTCCTTGGTCTGTCAATACCTGGTCTGGATAACCTTGAGGTCTACAGAAATAAGCTTGAAATGTTCTTGCTGCTGTCTCAGCTGTTAAGTCTTTTACTGGAGCTACCACAAGGTGTAGCCTGATTTACTGGGTGTAAGTTTGACATGGTCTATGGCTACCAATTCTAATGGTTCTTTAGTGATGATAGGTTTAAGAGGTGCTTTCTGGCTGTTACGGTCTTTTCTTCTCAATGAACATGGTCCACAATTTTTGCACCATCTTTCTATGGAGGCTCTCATGCTAATCCAATAGAATCTTTCACGTAACAGTATTTCCAGTTTTCTCCATCCAAAGTGTCCCGATTCATCATGATACGCTTGTAATACCATTTGGACATCTCTCTTTGGAACCACAACTTGCCATACCATTTCATGCGCCCTTGGGTTGATGTACCGCCTGCACAATTGACCTTGATAGATGAATAACCGGCTTCGTTCTTTCCACAATTGTCGAGCTTCCAGTGGAGCATTCTTTTCAAGTTTGGAATCTGGTTGGGTTATCAACTTCTTTACAAGACTTACTGCCGGATCACTGTCTTGAGTTTCTTTCCATCCATAATGAGGCAACGGGTTTAGTTCAGCAGTCTGACGATTTTGATAGACACGATCTTCAGCGATTTGCCATTTTCTACTTTTATGGAAAGCTGGGAGTTCTATTTCCTCTAAATCATCTTCTTCACTTCCTTGTGAGTGTACCTGAGGGTTTCTGGAAAGGGCATCAGCATTTGCGTTGTTACGACCTGCTCGATATTTGATAGTAAAGTCATAATTTGACAGTCGAGCCATCCAACGTTGCTCCAATGCTCCAAGTCTTGCGATATCTAGATGTGTCAACAGGTTATTATCTGTGAAGACAGCGAACTTTGAAGCTGCGAGGTAGTGCTTGAACCTTTCTGTTACAGCCCAGACCAAGGCTAGGAACTCCAACTTAAATGAACTATAGTTTTCTGGGTTCCTCTCGGTGGGTCGAAGTTTTCTGCTAGCATAGGCAATTACTCGCTCTCTACCATCTTGCATCTGAGAAAGGACTGCCCCTAGGCCTACATTGCTTGCATCGGTGTAAAGGACGAATGGTAGGTTATAATCAGGGTAAGCCAGGATTTCTTCACCGGTTAGAGCCTGTTTCATCTGTTGGAAGGAATGTTCTTGTTCCTCTCCCCATTCTAATGGTGGCTCTGGAAATCTTTTCTTCTTAGATTGGCCTATGAGAAGATCTTGCAGGGGCGCAGCCATCTTTGTGTAGCCCTTAATGAATCTTCTATAGTATCCAACCAACCCTAAGAACTGACGTACCTCGGTGATAGTGGTTGGTCTCTGCCAATCCTGGATTGCGGTTACCTTTTCCGGGTCTGGTGCTACTCCATCTGCGCTGACCACGTGTCCCAGGTATTGAACTTTAGGTTTCAGCAGGTGACATTTAGATGGTTTGAGCTTCATTCCGTTCTTTGATAAAGCCTCAAATACCTCTGCCAGGTGTTTCAGGTGTTCCTCGTAGGTTCTAGAGAACACGATGACGTCATCCAGGTATAAGAGCACTGTTTTGAAGTTCCGATGTCCCAAGCAACTTTCCATGATTCTCTGAAACGTTCCTGGTGCATTGCATGATATTGAATTCACATAGTCCCATTGGCGTTGTGAATGCAGTCTTCTCTCGGTCTTCTTCTGCAACGGAGACCTGCCAATACCCACTAGTGAGATCTAATGTGGAGAAATAATTAGCAGTCTTTAATGCAGCAAGAGACTCCTCTATTCGGGGTAACGGGTAAGCATCTTTATGGGTGATTTTATTAACCTCTCTGTAATCCACACACATCCTCATTGTGCCATCCTTCTTCCTGACTAAGACTAAAGGGGCTGCCCAGGGACTACTGCTATCTCTTATAACCCCGGCCTCCTTCATGTCTCTCAGCATCTCTTTGGCATGTTGATAGTGACCTGGTGGAATGGGTCTGTGTCTCAACTTGATTGGTGGATTATCTCCCGTGGGTATACGATGCTGTACCCCTTTTATCCTCCCAAAATCTAATGGATGCTTACTGAATATTTGCTCGAACTCCTGCACTACCCGGTACACTCCGTGCTTCTTTTTTTACTCAATAAATGTTTATTGAATTTTAACATAACTGAAATTGGTACAGACAAAGCCCTAAGGCTTAAAATTAGACTTACATACATAGATAAAAATTGGAACAATACATTTGAAAATCAATAAGAGGAAAAGGGTGGGAGATGTGAAGGGGGGGGGGGAGGGTGGTGGTTGCAAAAATATAAAGATGCCCAGCTCTGATCGGGTTATTGGGGAGCGTTGGTATATCCAGCTGGGACAGGGGTCGCCAGGGGGTGGGAGGCCCACAAGATCCATGCATCATGTGTGCGACTTCTATTTGTAGCATCAAGTGCCAAATAGTACTCTTGGTGGAATATGTAATTTGTGCGATTCACCACTGCACTGAATGTAGGAGGTTCTTGCGACTTCCAACTCGCAGCCAGAGATTGTCTGGCTGCAGTGAGAATGTAGGAGACCACCGATCTGTAACGAGTGGGGTACAAGTACAGACCAATGTTGAGGACAGCCAGCTGGGGTTCCAAAGGGACCTTCATTCCCGTGATGGAGCCAATCAGGCTTTCCACTAGCTTCCAAAATGGAGCCAGTTTTGGACACTTCCACCACATATGCATCAGTGTGCCTTTAAGGCCACACTGCCGCCAGCACAGGGGGGATACATCTGCGGAGAATCTGGAGATCCTGGAGGGAGGGAGGTACCACCGAAGATGGATCTTTTTAAGTATCTCCAGATGATTAATGCATCTGGTCAGTTTGTAAGCAAGTTTGGATGCGTCCTCCCAGTCCTCCAAGGACCCCGAGAAGCCCAGTTCTTCTTCCCACCTAATCATATAGCTCAGTTTGGAACCCAAGCCGGCCGTAACCAAGCCCTGATAAATCAGAGACAAACCTTTGGGTCTCTCGGAGTCAGAAAGAAGGAATCTCCTGAGGGGCGACGGCGCCAGGGTGCCCCCTAGAGGGCGACGTCTGTTCCCCTCTGTTATAAAGTGGTGGAGCCTCAAGTGATGCAAAAAACTGGGTGTCAGCGAGGGGAACCTCGTGGTTAGATCGGAGAAGGAGACCAAGGAGTCCCCAGTCATAAGATCCCCCAGCATGTACAGTCCCTCTCTCTCCCACATCCGAACCCCGAACTCCGGCAAATGAGTGAGGAGCGCTCTCAGGGGAACGTCAGACAGGGGGAGAGAGGTCCAGCCAGCCGGGGTCCCTCTCAAACAGGCAAGCAACGAGCGGACCGTTGCCAGCCTAGGCCTGTCACAGACATGTGCCAGGGACCCTGCAGCAAGAAGAAGCTGCAGTGATTTGTCGGCAGAGGAGACCTCCTCTATCTCCAACCACCTTTGATCAGGAGGCATGCGCCACCAGTTCCTTGCCTCCTCCAGAAGGCAAGCCCTCTGATACTCTCTGATGGAGGGGACTCCCATGCCCCCCTGAGAAAAGGGGAGATATAGTATCCCTCTAGCCACTCTAGGTCGTTTAGTGGCCCAGACATAAGCGTTGGTTAATCGTTGAAGCTCAGCCAGCAGAGGAACACATCGAAACGTGTATAGTAGTTTAGGTAGTAATAGCATTTTAAATGCTTGGATCCTCGCAACCCATGACAAGGCCGTCAGAGGGTGTGACGCAATAGCCCCGGAGATAGCCGCTTTCAATGTGGAGTAGTTTCTTGCCACTAGGTCATCGGATCTGCAGAGGGTGATACCCAAATAGGGAATGCCCTCCTGATGCCATTTGAAGGGGAATGTGGCCTCCCAATGATGAATTTCTTGGGGGGAAACATTAATCGGCAATATCACTGACTTAGAGGCGTTTAATTTATACAAAGAAACTTCAGCATAGGATCGGAGGAGTTCCATAACAGCCGGAAGGGATGATTGTGTTCGGAGAGCAGTTGCCAGTGGTTCCACTGCCAGGGCAAAAATCACCGGAGACAGTGGACAGCCCTGGCGTGTACCATTAGTGATTTTAAAGCTACTAGATAGGAAGCCCGAGGACAAGACCCGAGCATTGGGGTTAGAGTACAACGACATTACCGCCTTGAGGAATGGACCAGACAGACCAAATTTCTGCAGAGTCTCCTCCAAGTACCCCCAGTGCACCCTGTCAAACGCCTTCTCAGCGTCGAGTGACAGGAATGCACTGGGGACCCCCCCTGCTCCGCCACTTGGATAAGGTCAATCATCCTCCGGGTTCCATCTTTCGCTTGTCTGCCAGCAACAAATCCGACCTGATCCGGGTTGACCAGCGTAGGGACCACCTCCGAAAGCCTGTTCGCCAGAAGCTTATCGAAGATCTTAGTATCGCAATTCAGAAGTGAGATAGGGCGATAATTCGCTGGGAGGTCTGGGGGCTTCCCAGGTTTGGGAATGGTTACAATGGTAGCTTCAAGAAAATCGGGAGAGATAACACCACACCCCCGCCAGAAAGTAAATAGTCTAAGTAGAAAGGGGGCTAGGATGGGCCCAAAGGTCTTATAGTACTCATTTGGGAACCCATCCGGGCCCGGGGTCGAGGAGGTTTTCAGTGTTTTGATCACCCCCAGAATCTCCCCCACAGTAAATGGGGAGTTCAACTGATCTCCCTGCTCCGCCGTAAGAGACGGAAGATCCAGAGAGGCCAGGAACCCCTCGATGAGTTCTGGCGTGGGGCATGGCGACCCCCCGTCTCCATTTAAATTATAGAGGCGTTCATAATAAGTTGCGAATTCGTTTGCTATGTCCTGTGGGTTTCGTACCTCCACTCCATCTTTACTCCTAAGGCTACCAATGGCCGCACCGGCTACCCTCTTCCTGATTCTCCCGGCCAACAAAGCCCCAGCCCTATCTCCTGTCTCATAGTATGCCAATTTAGTCCTCCTTAGTGCCTTTTCGTGTTGTTCCAGCAGAGATGCTCGCTGTTGTGTCCTAACGGAAAAAATTTGAGAGGAGAGGGGGAGGATACCCCTTTATTTCTCTCTTCCAATCTCCTGAGTTCTGCCAAGAGGTCCGATCTCGTTAGGGCCCCGGACCTCCTATGCCTGGCCGCCCTCTGCAAGAACAACCCGCGAAGCACCGCCTTATGAGAGGCCCACAATGTCTCCTCTGTTACCTCCCCGTTGTCATTTTCCGCAAAATAACTGTCTAAATGTCGTTCAAAGTCACCCACCAGCCCCTTATCTGATAACAGGTTAACGTTGAGTCTCCATTTACGTGAGGCCAATGGGCGAGTCCCCAAAGAGAGATTCAAGGAGACCGGGGCATGGTCAGACCATGTGCAGGGCCGGCCTTATGTTGAATGGTGCCCTGTGCGAATTTGCCTTATGGCGCCCCCACGCCATTACTTACTCAGAACACATGAGCATACATGTTTGTACATGATCTATTCATGGTCTTCAAGGAGAGCAGGGAGGGGCGTTGCTATGCTAGGGTCAGAAAAAAATCAGGGACCCAAGACCTATATCCTCTCCCACCTGTCATTACCAACCCTCCCATATATAGAGGTGTTACCTGTCATCTTACAGGAGGAGGAGGTGAGCTGTGATATCACCTATTGTGAATGGTGGATCCTGTGTTATCTACTGTATATAGAGGTGTTATCAGTCATTGTACAGGAGGAGGTGAGCTGTGATATCACCTATTGTGAATGGTGGATCCTGTGTTATCTACTGTATATAGAGGAGTTATCAGTCATTGTACAGGAGGAGGTGAGCTGTGATATCATCTATTGTGAATGGTGGATCCTGTGTTATCTACTGTATATAGAGGTGTTATCAGTCATTGTACAGGAGGAGTGAGCTGTGATATCACCTATTGTGAATGGTGGATCCTGTGTTATCTACTGTATATAGAGATGTTATCAGTCATTGTACAGGAGAAGGGGTGAGCTGTGATATCACCTATTGTGAATGATGGATCCTGTGTTATCTACTGTATATAGAAGTGTTATCAGTCATTGTACAGGAGGAGGAGGTGAGCTGTGATATCACCTATTGTGAATGGTGGATCCTGTGTTATCTACTGTATATAGAGGTGTTATCAGTCATTGTACAGGAGGAGGTGAGCTGTGATATCACCTATTGTGAATGGTGGATCCTGTGTTATCTACTGTATATAGATGTGTTATCAGTCATTGTACAGGAGGAGGTGAGCTGTGACATCACCTATTGTGAATGGTGGATCCTGTGTTATCTACTGTATACAGAGGTGTTATCAGTCATTGTACAGGAGGAGGTCAGCAGTGATATCACCTATTGTGAATGGTGGATCCTGTGTTATCTACTGTATACAGAGGTGTTATCAGTCATTGTACAGGAGGAGGTGAGCTGTGATATCACCTATTGTGAATGGTGGATCCTGTGCTATCTACTGTATACAGAGGTGTTATCAGTCATTGTACAGGAGGAGGTGAGCTGTGATATCACCTATTCTGAATGGTGGATCCTGTGTTATCTACTGTATATAGAGGTGTTATCAATCATTGTACAGGAGGAGGTGAGCTGTGATATCACCTATTGTGAATGGTGGATCCTGTGTTATCTACTGTATATAGAGGTGTTATCAGTCATTGTACAGGAGGAGGTCAGCAGTGATATCACCTATTGTGAATGGTGGATCCTGTGTTATCTACTGTATAGAGAGGTGTTATCAGTCATTGTACAGGAGGAGGTGAGCTGTGATATCACCTATTGTGAATGGTGGATCCTGTGTTATCTACTGTATATAGAGGTGTTATCAGTCATTGTACAGGAGGAGGTGAGCTGTGATATCACCTATTGTGAATGGTGGATCCTGTGTTATCTACTGTATATAGAGGTGTTATCAGCCATTGTACAGGAGGAGGAGGTGAGCTGTGATATCACCTATTGTGAATGGTGGATCCTGTGTTATCTACTGTATATAGAGGAGTTATCAGTTATTGTACAGGAGGAGGAGGTGAGCTGTGATATCATCTATTGTGAATGGTGGATCCTGTGTTATCTACTGTATATAGAGGTGTTATCAGTCATTGTACAGGAGGAGGAGGTGAGCTGTGATATCACCTATTGTGAATGGTGGATCCTGTGTTATTTACTGTATATAGAGGTGTTATCAGTCATTGTACAGGAGGAGGAGGTTAGCTGTGATATCACCTATTGTGAATGGTGGATCCTGTGTTATATACTGTATATAGAGGTGTTATCAGTCATTGTACAGGAGGAAGTCAGCTGTGATATCACCTATTGTGAATGGTGGATCCTGTGTTATCTACTGTATATAGAGGTGTTATCAGTCATTGTACAGGAGGAGGAGGTGAGCTGTGATATCATCTATTGTGAATGGTGGATCCTGTGTTATCTACTGTATATAGAGGTGTTATCAGTCATTGTACAGGAGGAGGAGGTGAGCTGTGACATCATCTATTGTGAATGGTGGATCCTGTTTTATCTGCTGTATATAGAGGTGTTGACTCTTAAATAATGCAGCATTTCAAATAAGAACATACTCCAAAAGCTTCTGGGGACCGAGACAGATAGGAGAGTAGCAAGAAAGGCTAGTCCCTGGTGAATTCACCCCATTTGCGTGTATACGGAGAGACCGGTCACTCAAGGCAGTCAGCAGGGAGAAGCCTTCAGGGAACAGACTTTCTGACTAGTCTCCAGCAAGATTTGATCCCTGACAGAACCCCTCCCATAGTATTCCACATAGTATATTGCACCCCCAAATTCCTCCATATATTATGCACCCCAATAGACCTCCATATAATATAATGCACCCCCATAGTCCTCAATATAGAATAATGCACCACCACAGTCCTACATATAGTATACTAGATGGCGGCCCGATTCTAAAGAATCGGGTAGTCTAGAATCCATATATAGTTTATTTACTAATAGTTAGGGGAGTGCGGTGAAATGAATTGTGTGTATACAGGTGGCTCAGTGGGTAGCAGAGTATACGGTTGCTCAGTGGTTAGCACTGCGCGGTGGCTCAGTGGTTAGCACTGCGCGGTGGCTCAGTGGTTAGCACTGGGTGGTGGCTCAGTGGTTAGCACTGCACGGTGGCTGAGTGGTTAGCAGTGAGTGCGGTGGCTCAGTGGTTAGCAGTGAGTGTGTGGGCAGAGTGGTCAGCGCAGCACCGTGGGCAGAGTGGTCAGCACAGCGCCGTGGGCAGAGTGGTCAGCACAGCGCCATAGGCAGAGTGGGCAGCGCAGTGCCGTGGGCAGGGTGGTCAGCGCAGCGCCGTGGGCAGGGTGGTCAGCGCAGCGCCGTGGGCAGGGTGGTCAGCGGTGGGGGGGACGGACACACACACACAGACACACACTCCGATATATTTACCACCGTCCCTGCTTCTTCCCTGCCACCTGCGTCTTCCTGAGTCCTCTGTTCTGCCGACATGTCGCCGCACCCAGGACTGGATCCAATATTGCGTCCGGGAACTCTCGGTGGCCCGATTCTAACGCATCGGGTATTTTAGAATATAGAAATAGAGATTGCATGGGGAAGGCGGTGAGGGCTGAATTGGGAGGAACTTTGAAGAAGGAGCGGCCGGTGAAGAACGGCGTGGCAGGGGGGAGGAGGGAGGACAGAACAGCAGGGGGGAGGAGGATGGAGGACAGAGGAGGTAGCGGCGGGGTGTGGGAGGATGTAGCAGCACAGGCAGGGGGAGGAAGGAACGGCAGGGGGAGGATGGAGCACAGAGCGGCAGGGGGAGGAGGACGGAGGATGAAGCGGCGGGGTGGGGGAGGATGGAGCAGCACAGGCAGGGGGAGGACAGAGGATGGAGTGGCAGAGGGGAGGAGGACAAAGGAAGGAGGAGGAAGCGTTGCGGTGGGGGAGGATGGAGCGGCACAGGCAGGGGGAGGATGGAGCGGCAGGGGGAGGATGAAGCACAGAGCGTCGGGGGGGGGGGGTGGAGGACAGGATGAAGCGGCGGGGTGGGAGAGAACGGAGCAGCATAGACAGGGGGAGGACGGAGGATAGAGTGGCGGAGGTGAGGAAGGCAAAGGAAGGAGGAGGAAGCGGTGGGGTGGGGGAGGATGGAGTGGCACAGGCAGGGGTAGGACGAAGCGGCATGGGGAGGACTAAGCACAGAGTGGCGGGAGGGAGGAGGGTGTAGGATGAAGCAGCGAGGTGGGGGAGGACGAAGCAGCACGGGCAGGGGGAGGACGGGGGATGGAGTGGCGGAGGTGAAGAGGACAAAGGAAGGAGGAGGAAGAGGTGGGGGAGGATGGAGCGGCACAGGCAGGGGGAGGACGGAATGACAGGGGGAGGACAGAGCGGCAGGGGGAGAACAGAGCGGCAGGAGGAGGACAGAGGACGAAGCGGTGGGGTGGAGGAGGATGGATCAGCCCAGGCAGGGGGACGATGGAGTGGTGGAGAGGAGGCGGACAAAGGAAGGAGGAGGAAGCGATGGAGGAGGATGGAATGGTACAGGCAGGGGGAGGACGGAGCACAGAGCGGTGGGAGGAGGATGATGGAGGACAAAGCGGCGGGGTGAGGGAGGATGGAGCACTGTAAGGCAGCTTAGTGGTTAGCAGTGCGCGGTGGCTCAGTGGTTAGCAGTGCGCGGTGGCTCAGTGGTTAGCACTGCGTTGTGGCTCAGTGGTTAGCACTGCGCGGTGGCTCAGTGGTTAGCACTGCGCGGTGGCTCAGTGGTTAGCACTGGCTGTGGCTCAGTGGTTAGCACTGCGCGGTGGCTCAGTGGTTAGCAGCGAGTGCGGTGGGCATAGTGGTCAGCGCAGCGGCGCTGTGTGGGCAGGGTGGTCAGTGCAGCGGCGCTGTGTGGGCAGGGTGGTCAGCGCAGCGGCGCTGTATGGGCAGGGTGGTCAGCACAGCGGCGCAGTGTGGGCAGGGTGGTCAGCGCAGCGGCGCGGTGGGCAGGGTGGTCAGCGCAGCGGGGCTGTGTGGGCAGGGTGGTCAGCGCAGCGGCGCTGTGTGGGCAGGGTGGTCAGCGCAGCGGCGCTGTGTGGGCAGAGTGGTCAGCGCAGCGGCGCTGTGTGGGCAGAGTGGTCAGCGCAGCGGCGCTGTGTGGGCAGAGTGGTCAGCGCAGGGCAGAGTGGTCAGCGGTGGGCAGAGTGGTCAGCGGTGGGGCGGACGGACACACACTCCAATATACTTACCACCGTCCCTGCTTCTTCCCTGGCGCCTGCGTCTTCCTGAGTCCCGACATGTCGCTGCACCCAGGACTGGATCCAATATGGCGTCCGGGAACTCTCGCGAGACTTCCCGGACGCCATCTTGGAGAAAGTATGTCGCCACCTCTGGAGCCATGGATCCAATATGGCGTCCAGGAAGTCTCGCGAGACTTCCCGGACGCCGTATTGGATCCAGTTCTCCAGGGGCGGCGACATGTCGGCGGTGGAGAAGACGGAGGAGAGGTGGTAAGTATAGGCGACTGTGTGTGCGTGTGTTGTGTGTGTTGTGTGTGTGTGGTGTGTGTATGTGTTAGGGGCTGCCATAAGCGTAGCGGGCTCTATGAGTCCCGGCTCCCGCTTACGGCCGCCATCTTGGCTCACCCTGAGCGGGTGTAGCTCTGCCGGACGTTGGGACAAAGTGACGGATGTGAGGTCACAAATCCTTCCGGCTTTTATATACAAGATTGCACACCCACAGACCTCCATATAGAATAATGCACCCCCACATTTCTCCATATAGAATAATGCACCCACACAGTTCTCTATCTAGAATGCACACCCAAAGTCCTCCATTTAGTATAATGCACGCCACAGTCCTCCGTATAGTATATTGCACACTTAAAGCATGACATATAGTACAATACACCCCCACATTCCTCCATATAGTATAATGCTCCGCTCCGTACACCTCGTACACACACGGCTCCACTCCATACACCTCGTACACATTCGGCTCCGCTCCGTACACTTCGTACACACGCGGCTCTGCTCCATACACCTCGTACACACTCGGCTCCACTCCATACACCTCGTACACATTCGGCTCCGCTCCATACACTTCGTACACATTTGGCTCCGCTCCATACACCTCGTACACACACGGCTCCGCTCCGTACACCTCGTACACACGTGGCTCCGCTCCATACACCTCGTACACACACGGCTCTGCTTGGTACACCTCGTACAAACTCGGCTCCACTCTGGAAACACCCGGCTCCGCACACCTCGTACACGTGGCTCAGCTCCGTACACACGTTACTCTGCTCAGTACACCTCATACACACTCAGCTCCGCTCTGTACACCTCGTGCACACTTGGCTCCTCTCCGTACTCCTCATGCACACTCGGCTCCGCTCCGTACACCTCGTACACACTCGGCTCTGCTCCGTACACCTCGTACACACTCGGCTCTGCTCCGTACACCTCGTACACACTCGGCTCTGCTCCGTACACCTCGTACACACTCGGCTCTGCTCCGTACACCTCGTACACACTCGGCTCTGCTCCGTACACCTCGTACACACTCGGCTCCGCTCCGTACACCTCGTACACACTCGGCTCTGCTCCGTACACCTCGTACACACTCGGCTCTGCTCCGTACACCTCGTACACACTCGGCTCTGCTCCGTACACCTCGTACACTCTCGGCTCTGCTCCGTACACCTCGTACACACTCGGCTCCGCTCCGTACACCTCGTACACACTCGGCTCCACTCTGGAAACACACGGCTCCGCACATAACATACACGTGGCTCAGCTCCGTACACACGTTACTCTGCTCAGTACACCTCATACACACTCAGCTCCACTCTGTACACACGCGGCTCCGCTCTGTACACCTCGTACAGATACAGCTCCGCTCCATACACCTCGTACACATGCGGCTCCACTCCGTACACCTCCTACACACACGGCACTGCTCCATACACCTCGTACACACTCGGCTCCACTCCGTACACCTCCTACACACACGGCACTGCTCCATACACCTCGTACACATGCGGCATTGCTCTGTACACCTCGTGCACATGCGGCATTGCTCGTACACCTCGTACACACTCGGCTCTGCTCCATACACCTAGTAAACACTGGGCTCCGCTCTGTACACCTCGTACACACGTCTCCGCTCCGTACACCTCATACACACGCGGCTCTGCTCCGTACACCACGTACACACGCGGCTCCGCTCCGTACACCACGTACACACGCTTCTCTGCTCCGTACACCTCATACACACTCGGCTCTGCTCCGTACACCTCGTACACACTCGGCTCAGCTCCGTACACCACGTACACACGCGTCTCTGCTCCGTACACCTCATACACACTCGGCTCTGCTCCGTACACCTCGTACACACTCGGCTCAGCTCCGTACACTAGTACACACTGGGCTCCGCTCTGTACACCTCATACACACGTCTCCGCTCCGTACACCACGTACACACGCGGCTCTGCTCCGTACACACGCGGCTCCGCTCCGTACACCACGTACACACACGTCTCCGCTAAGTACACCTCATACACACTCGGCTCCTCTCCGTTCACCTCATACACACTCGGCTCAGCTCCGTACACCTCGTGCACACGCGACTCCGCTTCATACACCTCATACACACTCAGCTCCATATACCTTGTACACACTCGGCTCCGCTCCGAACACCTCATACACACGCAGCTCTGCTACATTCACACTATACATCCCTCTTGATCCCACACAAACTCACCTCATCCATTTCTTCACCTCTTCACTTCCTGCTTGGTGGAAGCTGCCCTGCATACTCGGAAATGCTGATCATGTGATCCCTGACTCCTCCCCTCCATTGACATCATCACAGGTCCTGTAAGCAGGCCTGTGCAGCTCCACAGGTGGGCTCACACTGCAGGGTGGGGGGGGATAACGCGGAGGCAGCGGCCAGGACTATAGTAGAGAGAGTGGCATCAGCAGGGAGCCCGCGCTACCACCGGGCGCCCCTGAGGATGCCATCCTCTGTCTACTAGCAGCCGCACAGATCTAGCAAAGCCCCTGGGAGCGGGAGCAGGGCAGCAAATAACAGTGACAGCTGTCTCCCTGCGGCGCCCCCTGGAGCGTGGCGCCCTGTGCGGCCGCACGACTCGCACATGCCAAAGGCCGGCCCTGACCATGTGATATCTCCGATTTCCGCACAGACACAGGCCGACAGGGTGTCATCGTTAACCAAGAAGTAGTCTATTCTAGAATATGACCTGTGCCTGTGCGAGAAAAAGGAGTAGTCCCTTTCAGATGCATGAAGATACCTCCAGACGTCATGTAAATGGAGTTCTCTATATACCGGGTCAAGGTCTCTTCTCTCTCGACTCCCGGAGGACGAGCAGTCCAGGCGCCGGATAGGGACCACGTTGAAATGAGAATGCAAAGGCCTCGTGAAAGGTTCCTTACTTTCCCAAGAAACTGGCGGAGGTATTTAATTTGAGCTAAGGCTGGCTTCACATTTGCGTATGGGAAGGCAGCGTATTGCTGCGTTCCCATACGCAGTCAAACGCATGCGCACTGCGTTCCTATGTTTAACATAGGAACGCATGGTGCCTGCGTTTGCTGCGTTCGGGTGCGGATGCGGACGATATCTGCTGCTTCCGGTGTCCAGCATCCGCACCCGGGACGCAGCCAGTTGGGTTTTTTTGTGCGTTTGGGGACCTTGGACAATCAGCAAGCGTCCCCAAGCGTACAAAAAATGCATTGTCTTCAATGGGTCCGCAGTGTCCTCTGCATGACACCGCAGGAGAACGCTGCGGACCCATTGAAAAATCTCCCGGTGGCCGCCGGTGATGTCACAGGAGCTCACCGACGGCCACCGGGAGATCAGCTGAGGCTCTGCTGTCCTCCTTCTCCCCGCCGCCTGTAATCTCCTAGCGATGTCGGCGGGGAGAACAGCTGATCTGAGAGCTGTTTGAATCTTCCCGCGCCGACATCTCCTCTCAGTGTCGGCGCGGGAAGATTCAAACAGCTCTCACATCAGCTGTTCTCCCCGCCGACATGTCCCGGAGCTTACCGGCGGCCGGGGGGGGGCGGAGATCTCCGGCGCTGATCTCCGCCCCCGGCCCGCCCCCGGACAGCGCCGATTGGCTGCCGGGCTCCCTAGTGATGTGTCCGCAGGCGGACATTATCCGCTGCGGACACATCAAAGTGTCCCTGCTTTTGACAGCGTTTGTGTCTGCATGCCATCAGCATGCAGACACAAACGCTAATGTGAAGCCAGCCTAAGTTAGGAGCATATACCGTAGCCAGCGTCACCAAGACCTGCGAGATTACACACACCAAGATAAGATACCTGCCCTCGGGATCTACGTGTACCTCCTCCAGTTGGAACTGGACAGAGTTGGGGACCAAGACACAGACCCCCGCCTTTTTGTTAGGCGCGTTGGCACAGAAACATCTTGTCAAATCTCTATGAGCGAGCCTGTGGTTGTCCTCCTGTAAGAGGTGCGTCTCTTGGAGGCACAAGACATCCGCCTTAGATCTGCGAGCCTCCCCCCATAGAAATGAGCGTTTTGCTGGTGAGTTGAGACCCTTTACATTTAGGGTAACGATCTTGAGGGACATAGCAAGCAAGTAGTTTGGGTAGCCAATAGGGGGGAGGGGAGAGGGAGAGGAGGAAGGACGGTAATAAGAGGGAGAGGAAAAGGAAGGGGTGACGTAACACAAAGGAAATAAACTGAAAAAACAAGAAGAAAAAAGTTATATACACTTATGTGCCTGGGTGATCAGGCTCCGGCCTGAATTGGTGTGGGGGTGAAGGGGGTAGAAGGCACTCTCCGGTACCGACCCGCCAACTCCAACAGGACACCCCTGGTGTAGCGAGGGGTGTTAGTCAGGCGGGGAACCCCCCTTTCTCTGAATACAAACAGAGTCCAGGAAAGTCTCCAGGCGAGACCAACAGAGTAGTTAGGATGTGGGATGCTCAATACAGGGCCTGCAATCACGAGGAGCTCATTGGTCCCCTCCTGGATACGATGCATGGGAGTCTTTAGTGCGGGGAGACGTTGAAGCACTCGGGGGGCACAAGTTTCATTGTTTCAGGGCGCGTCTCAATTGGGAAGGAGAAGCAAACATCTGACGTGTCCCCTTATACCTGAATTTAACCGAGATCGGTGTACCCCAATTGTACTGAAGACCTTTCTCACGAAGGATCGCGCACATCGGTGCAAAGCCACGGCGTCTTGACATCGTCCCTGGGGACAGGTCGGGAATACTTTGAGCCCAGAGTAAGGAGAGTCAGTCGGAGGGGATCTCCGCATAGTTTGCAGCACAAGGTCTCTAGTTGATCCTTTAACAAGAGTCACCAGGACATCTCTGGACAGTTCTTTAGGTAGTTGCGCAGGTCTGGGGAGTCTGTAGAGCTTTTCCATAGCGAGCTCAGATGGAGGGACTTGAGGCAGGAGGTGAAGTAAAAAGTCAGTGGCCATCTTTGTGAGGTCATCTTCCTCCACAGAGTCCGCTATTCCCCTGATCTTTATGTTGTTATGACGTAGTTTGTCTTTAGGGATGGGCGAATCTACTCGCTAGGACTCGTTACTCGGCGAGTAGCAAGGGACTCGCAGGACTCGGTACTCTGCGAGTTTCCCAGTGATTACTCGCACGAGTCCAATGCAAATCAATATCAATCCTAGTTTTGTCAGAAACGCTGACAAAACTAGGATTGCCATTGTTTGCATTAGACTCGTGCGAGTAATCACTGGCTACTGTGCCAGTGATAGCAGGGAAACTCGCAGATAACTGCTGTTTCTTTGCGAGCCGAGTCCAGCTGTCTTCTCTGTGCAGCTCCAGGGTCCTAGAGCCCGCCTGCTCACAGACATTATGTAGCAGTGCTGAGATTGTTCTCAGTCTGCTCATTCCCTGTGTACAGACATGAATGTCTGTGCACAGAGATGATGTAGCAGTGCTGAGATTGTTCTCAGTCTGCTCATTCCCTGTGTACAGACATGAATGTCTGTGCACAGAGATGATGTAGCAGTGCTGAGATTGTTCTCAGTCTGCTCATTCCCTGTGTACAGACATGAATGTCTGTGCACAGAGATGATGTAGCAGAGCTGAGATTGTTCTCAGTCTGCTCATTCCCTGTGTACAGACATGAATGTCTGTGCACAGAGATGATGTAGCAGAGCTGAGATTGTTCTCAGTCTGCTTATTCCCTGTGCATAGACATCTATATTTATGCACAGGGGATGTAGCAGAGAGGACATCGCGTTTTGGACTGCGTCGGACGGAAGAGGATGGCTTATCCCTGAGGAATATCCCTGAGGAAGACACTAGGACAGTGTTGAAACGCGTAGGAAAGGAATAAATGGATGATTGATGCAACCTACATATGGTTTCCGGATCGTTTTCTTGGGATTTCAGCAGCGCGGACACTGATACACCATTTCCCCTGAGGTACCTTCATATGTTGGTAACCATTTGGCACCTGGTACATACGGCATGGTTATAGGCATTATTTGGGCTGCTGCTCCAGGCACTGCGTTCTCGCCATCTCCCCTGTCAGGGACCCACACATCATCCGTATCACTCATGGTGAGGCCCCCCTAGTTAATGGCTGCCAACCTGTAAGATGAAACTGATTTCTCCAGCCGTCGGCGGTTCTGTAGATGGAGCAGGCACCTCAGGTCTCTCTGGAGTAGGGAGCTGCGCTTTGTGTCTCTCCGGCAGAGTGGAAGGAGGCGGGGCTTATCTTCCCGCTCTTTCTCCTGCTGTGACGCAGCTGTAATTTCTGAGGTGGTGTAATGGCGGCCACACAAACAGTCAAAAAAGTCTTAAGGCGCACTTCACCTGGTAAATACCAGGCTGGTTTGGATCCTGTTCGTGACGCCAGAAAATGACGCGACCAAGGCTGTGGGGGGTACTCGGTCACCAGGGCTTCTGTGTAGGATGTCACGGATGGTCGGTATCCCGGTGCCGTGCCCTGGGGATCATTTGAAGGGGGATGAAGAAATTATTTACAGGGGAACGTGACGCCACCTGTAGTGTCCGGTAATTTGGTACCAGCGCTGCCAGCCGGCCACTGAGGTGATGGTAGGGGCAGCAAAGGGTGTTACAGCTCCCCACAGGTGGAGCTTTACCTCAGCTATTAAGGAAGGTGATGAGGGAGAGCAATGAAGGAGGATGATGGTGAATTATATCTGTAAAACAGTCACACAAACACACAGGGATAGTTGTTCCGGTACCTTTTTACTGGTGGTCACTTAACAGGTACAGTCCAGAGTAATAACCAGGTCCCTGGTGCAATTTAGGATTAACTCCTTGGAAGGATATGAGGCCTCCTTTATCTTTGTGCTTTGCCTTGAGGGATGAGTCCTCCCTGGGTCTGAACCCTCCACTTCTTTATTATCTAAAACTAACAATGAGGTCCTTCTGCGGGGTCCCATTTTCTCCTGTGGCCCCTGGTCCTATGTTTGGTTAGTTTTAAAGTCTATTTGTCATTATCCTCAGGGCTAAACTCCTCCTGAGACTGCTGGGCTTTTCACTGTGGTTCTGCAAGCCACAGCATCGGACTCCAGTGTCCGGTTGTGCTAATGAGGGATATGTTCAGATCCCTTTTCTTGTTCCCTACCTCCTCCACTTGCCTCCGGCCCCTCCCCTTAGGTATGAACAGCCGACAATTGTCCCTTCTGGTCCTGGCCTATGTCCTTTACCAGAGACCAGCAGCTCTGCCTCCTCCTTTTCTCCTCACACGAACTAACTGCCAACTGTCTCCTGGGACTAACTGTCTCCTCCTCTCAGCCTGGATCTTCTTAAAGGGGAACTGACTTAATGCAGCCAGTAGAGCTCCCCCTTCAGGTCTGGCGTGGAAGGTGGCGTGTGCTGAGCAGACCAAGGTGTCAGTCCTTCCTTGCACCAGTGTAACCTGTAGCAATCCCCTACAGGGGTGCCACATATGGAGGGAACCTGGGCCCCAAGGGGAATAAGAGTCGTGCACTGGTGTGTGAAAGAGGCCCACTGCCCCAAGGAGATAAGAGTCATGTATGGGTGTTTGAATGGGTCTCGAGGCCCCAGGGGCATAACATTTGTGACCTGGTGTGTAGGGGCTCCACGGCCCCAGAGGGGATCTATTGTGCACTGGTATGTGGAGGGGCCTGGGACCCCAGGGGGATAAGAGTCATGCACTGGCGTGCAAAGGGGCTCCAGGGCCCCATGGAGACAACAGTCATACCCTGGAGTGTGGAGGGGCCCTGGGGCCCCAGGGGGATAAGAGTCTATGCACATGATATGCAGGGGGAAAAGAGAGAGCATATGGTGTGGAGAGGTGCATATACCATATTTTGGGTAGAGGCAGTGCTTGGATGGAGGCCTAGTTGGAGTGGATGCAAAGCTGGGGTGGAGTCTCAGGGGGCCCCAAAATATTGCCAGTGAGGGGCCCCAAAATTCCTAGTGAAGCCCTGGTTGATGCCAGCTGGGTAAGGTCAACCGGCAGCAGGGTCAGAGGTTAGTAATGTTAAGACATCAATCAGATACCCAATAATACTAGCTAAGTCAGTAAGGACTCAAATATCCACACCAATAAATATTTTATTTGAAAAATAACTCCAATACATTTCTCTTTCACAATCTTTTTAATTAAAATCCATTTGTTTAAAGGGAACCAACCAGCAGGTATTGAGGTTATAAAGTGAAGCCAGAGCCTACAGGCACTGGGATACTGAGTGCAATCATAACTTTACTTCTATGATTCAAGGTTTGATTGCAGAGAAAAGTGTTATAGAAATCATTAGAAAGTGTGCAGCATGGGACGGAGTGTGCAGCAGAATGTCACTGTGGGGTTGGGTTTCTCTTTATCATTCCCTGTCATCTCTAAGCAAAACCCTCCCTCCTTCCTCTCTCACTCCCTCCCCTGTCACTATATACCCAGGCACATTAGGTGTGACATTGTGCATTGTCTCCAGCTTCTCCTCTCACTGAATCTTCTCTGGCTGTATATAATCGGGCTGTCAGTTATCCATGACTGTGAGGAAAGCTGAGGTCAGGACTCACACTCTGGAGGGGGTGGGTCCTCCTTCTGCACTGTGACACTGCAACACTGTGATTACACAAAGCCAGAGAAGAATCATGAGAAGCCGGAAACACAGGCAGGAGGGAGGCATAACTGGGGCACATAGGACACCTGACAGTGTGCATGTAAATAGATAGCAAAATATCAGACCAAATGTGCCTGGGCAGACCTTTTAAAACATGTAAAATCATTATTCTACCCTTTTTCCATGTTATCAGCATTCTCAGACCTTGCATGGAGTTCCTGCATTAGTCCTCTCCATGATACTGACAGAAGATTACTCTGTCTGTGTTATGAACTGTCATGTAATTATGCACTCCTTCTCAGAAGCTCCCTCCTCCCTCCTCCCTTTGCTCTCAGTGTAGTGTGGTTTCAGATTACATTAAGAGCTTCTTTTCTGCTGAGGACACGGAGGGAGAAAGCTATTGCAGGTCTGCCTTATCTGATCTAGACTCCATTTGTTTCTGTAAGAAGACATCCTGCTTTACTGTGATAGATTTTGTGTTTTTTTTCTTGGTTTTGCTGCAAAGAGAACAGAGGGGCAGATACAGCCCCCCACCACCCCAGTAATGTGTTGTGAAAATGTGACGTGAATATTCATCCTATGGGTAGTGGACAGCAGAGAACAAAGTGGATCATTCACTGTGATTGACAGATGTAATGAATCTATTTATTTCATGTTTACAGACGATAGGAGAGAAATATAAGTAAACAAAATACATCAATAGAGAGCTTAGAGAAAGGAATTATAAAATGTTAACAGTTACATATAGATTTTTGACCTGACAGATTTCCTTTAAGCTAATGTGCTGCACAGATTTTCTAATGTTTGATAACTCTTTTCTCTGTAATCATACATGTAATCATTGAAGTACATGGATGATTGCACTCAGTATCCCAGAGCCTGTAGGGCACTGGATTCACTTTATAGCCCTAAAACCTGCTGGTTGATTCCCTTTAAAGTTTCCCGTTCCACTTAACCCCCGCCTCCTAAAAAAAAAAATGATGCAAAAAAATAGTTAGAAAAACCTCCAATAAAACAATGAAACCGAAATAAATGCTGAAGTGATCCCAGCATATAGGGGGAAAGATCAGTGACTAGTGACTTAATCTCCCACATGGTGGGATTCCAGGCACTGTGGCTTCCCTGAGGTTGTCTCATGTTACACAGTGGATATTTTGAAGCAGGGAATCCCACTGTGCGACCTGGGATAATCTCAGTGGTGTCAGTGCTCGTAACAAATGCTGTCTCTTGAGAGCCGCAATATCTTAGAGACCTAGCAGGTATATCTCACCAGACAGCGTGTGTGAGGAGTAGTGACGTCATTGAGTGCAGTGCAGTACAAAATTAAGGTTAGACCCTGTGTGACCTCTCGAGAATAAACAAACAATAATGTTTGTGATGGCACCACTTGTCACACTCTCACCAGTGCTGCATGCCTGCTCTCACAGCATATGGGATGCTTTCTGTGAACGTGATCCCACCAAATTGTTGTAAGGTCCTGAGCTCACGGCACTTTGTTTGATGCTTCTCTTGATGCAGAGTTTGAGAATCTGCATCAAAATCTGCATGTCTATCCTAAAGGCAGCAAAGTCTATGCGAGGTCAGAAGTGCAGTGAACGTTCTTTTTGTTCCTTGCAGATTTGGTGCAGACTTTAGGGAAGAAAAAAAGAATTCTTAACCACATGTGCAAGAAACAAAAAACAATGTGGGCACAGCACTTTTGAACTATCAAACTGTCATAGACTTTGCTGGTATCAGGATAGACATGCAGATTTTGATGCAGTTTCTCAAATTATGCATAAAAAAAATCAAACAATGCATCATGAGCACAGGGCCTAAGAGGGTCCAGGAAGAGCTGCAGTAGTGGTGAAAGGGCTCAAGGATTCCTTTTGTCCCCTGGCTACCTCCACAGAGAGTTTTAGGGCAGGGGTGGAAAAAAATAGTCCTTAAGGTCTTGAAAAAGTGCAAGTTTTCAGGCTTTCCTTAGCTTTATACAGGTGCTAATTTCATCACCTACAGAGGTGATTATTTCAGCACCTTGTGCAATGCTATGTAAATCTCAAAAACATGCACTGTTTGCGACCTTTGAGGACTACATTTTGCCAGCCCTGTCCTACAGGAGTGTGTGTAGTGTCTTGCATTTTCATACCTTAGAGTGTCAGACCAGAGGCCTGCGGCTTGTTTGCCAGTAACGGTAAGGCAGTATCAAAGCACCTCTTTGTAGAAACAGTCCAACTCACAAGGAGTGAACTAAAAAACTTTACTGTACCAACTTTCATAAAAGTATATAAATATGGAGAAAAGGAAGGCACTCCTGGGGTTATACCTGGTGCTACAGTGGATCCTTATGTGTGCAATGAGATGCACTAATCTGACCGGGAAGCCAATCACGCGGGGCATCATGTGCTGCTGACATCACCGCAGGTCCTGAGATCTCCAGTCTGGGTTAGTTCTCGCTCCGCTCTTAGAGTTAGTGTGGCTCCAAAACCTCTTCAATCCTTCTCTGCAGCACCTCATCGCTCACCAGAGGGCATATGTATAGGAAAAACGGAAAATAGCGGTCTCAGAGGGCGCTAAAGAAGGAGGAGAGGCAGTATATTTTGAATGTATCTTACTTAGTTTATTCTTTTAGCCAATCACAACGCGTTTCAGCAGAATACTTCGCCTTCATCAGGTGATACTCACTGGCATTGTGGGTTTCTTAAAGGGCAGATGCTAACATCATAAATTAACCTTAACCTCTTACGGTTAACAAAAACTCAGGAATAAAGGAAATTACAATTTAAAATGTATAAAATGATGGTAATAAGTAAGAGTATATTATAATTATTCACAAAAATATTTATTTAGTACAAAAAAATGTATAATACAATATCTAAACAAATATATTATTATTAATAATAATAATAATAATAATAAAATATTAAAGAAAGGTTCAAGGCTAAGGGATAACCAAAAACGTTAGTGGTGGACTCCTTTAATAAAGTAAAAAGCGAAACCCAAGACTCTTGTTTGCTTAAGATGGAAAGTAAAAACACGAGAAGGGAAACCAACACCAAAAGGGGTGAATTCAGTTTGATAACCACCTATAATAAATCAACAAGAGCACTGAATAATTTACTTGGGAAATATTGGTTCATCTTGATGAATGATCCTGTATTGTCTAAACACCTACCTGAGAAACCCAGCATTATACCGACGTAATCGCTCCTTAAAAGACTTGATCGCACCTAGTGCGACCACTGGAAATAAAACATCTAAGATCACTGATATAGGACTTCCCTTTGGTTGTTATAAGTGTGGTACCAAAAATGCCTTTGTTGTGGTTCAATAACCCATGGAGTCACTATTGTTACTTCCAATACCACTGGTGAATCCTTTACTTTGCAACATAATCTGACCTGTCAATCATCATACATGGTCTACATCATGGAGTGTACGTGTGGTCTGCAGTAGGTGGGCCACACGATCCAGGCTATGCACCAACGTCTTAACAAACACAGACCGAACATTAGGAACGGATTCATTCAACATAGTGTATCCAAGCATTTTTTGTAGGGACACCAGAGAGACTATAGGCAATTTAAATTATGTATCATTGATCACATCCCTGAAACGAACAATGATAGGTATAGGAGTCTTATAAGGAGAGAGAACTATTGGATATTTAAGATGGGCTGTCTGCACCCAGAAGGTCTAAATCTGATGCTAGAGAATATAGCAATCTAGCTCTGCTTTAATGCCATGTTAATTAATGTACGCCTTCTGTTAAAAGTTACAACACTTGTAGCATTAAGCATTTATCCTTGGCGACTATAGATTGTTAAAGGAAAGGAAGAAATTTCAGTCTGAACACTAAGGCTGCGTTCACATTTGCGTTCCCCTGCATCCACCTGCGCACAGATCACATATGGCAGAGAATGGGAGCGCACGGTCATGCGCAGTCAAGCGCAGCACCATGCGCGCCCACTATAAAGATAGGGGCTTGCGGTGCTTCGGTCACATTGCGGATCCCCTCCGCAGAACGCTGCGGAGGGGAACGCAAATGCGAAGGTAGCCTAACTATTAACGCTTTTTCTTGTAGATTTTTTAACTTTAAAAGAAAGAAAAACATTTTAAAGCACAAATGTACATATATTACATATATGGGTATGTGTGTATGTAAACATGCACACATATTTTCATATGTGGACCTTGTTAAAATATCAGTATTGAATTTTTAGTCTTCCAGTTTTTTGACACATTTTAAAATTTAAAAAAAAATATATATTGTATTATACATTTTTTTTACTAAATAAAGATTTTTGTGATTAATTATAATTAATTAATTAAATTAATTTATTATTTATTATTTATTAATTAATTAAAAATGAAAAAGTACTTTTTTCCACAAAAAAATAATTTTTTCATTTTTACGGATCAATTTTTGAAGCACCTGGGGGTTCAAAGTGCTCACTATGCATTTATATACGTTCCCTGGGGGGGTCTAGTTTCCAAAATGGGGTCACTTGTTGGGGAGCTCCAATGTTTAGGCACACAGGGGCTCTCCAAACACGACATGGTGTCCGCTAACAATTTGAATGGAAATCAGCTCAAATTGTTAGCTGACACCATGTTGCGTTTGGTGAGCCCCTGTGTGACTAAACATTGGGGCTCCCCCACAAGTGACCCCATTTTGGAAACTACACCCCCCAGGGAACATATCTAGATGCATAGCGAGCACTTTGAATCCCCAAGTGCTTCACAAATTGATCCGTAAAAATGAAAAAGTACTTTTTTCCACAAAAAAATAATTTTTTCATTTTTGCGGATCAATTTGGGAAGCACCTAGGGGTTCAAGGTGCTCACTATACATCTAGATACGTTCCTTGGAGGGTCTAGCTTCCAAAATGGGGTCACTTGTGGGGGAGCTCCAATGTTTAGGCACACAGGGGTTCTCCATATGCGACATGGTGTCCGCTAACAATTGGAATTGTTAGCGGACACCATGTTGCGTATGGAGAGCCGCTGTGTGACTAAACATTAGAGCTCCCCCACAAGTGACCCCATTTTGGAAACTAGACCCCCCAAAGAATGTATCTAGATACATAGTGTGCACTTTGAACCCCCAGGTGCTTCACAAATTGATCCGTAAAAATGAAAAAATATATTTTTTTTTGTGGAAAAAAAAGTATTTTTTTATTTTTATGGATCAATTTGTGAAGCACTTGGAGGTTCAAAGTGCTCACTATTCATCTAGATACGTTCCTTGGGGGTCTAGTTTCCAAAATGGGGTCACTTGTGAGGGAACTTCAATGTTTAACCACACAGGGCATTTCCATATGCGACATGGTGTCTGCTAATAATTGGAGCTAATTTTCCATTCAACTTGTTAGCAGACACCATGTTGCGTATGGAGTGCTCCTGTGTGCCACCAGCACAAGGGCAACTGGAAGAGTTGGGGTACAGCACCAGAAAATGGCGCCTCTAATGTGCTATTTTCTGGGGTGGCTGTGAGTTGCAATATGCAGCGTGGGGGGCCACAACATTTGCGTCTCTCCACGATGAGGATTGCAGCCCCCAACTGCCAAGTTGTACCTGGCTGGCAACCAAAAATAAGGCAAAGCTCCTTGTCATTTTATTGGTAGAAGTAATAAAAAAAAAATGATATGGGGCTTCGCCACATTTTTGGTCCAGCCAGGTACAACTAGGCAGCTGGGGCTGGAATCCGCAGCATGGAGAGGCCCAAGCGTTCTGGGCCCCCCATGCTGCGAATTGCAGCCCGCAGCCGCCCCAGAAAATGGCGCATTCATTGAAGCGCCATTTTCTGGCGCTGTACCCAGACTCTTCCAGTTGCCCTGGTGCCGGTGGCAAACTGGGTAATAAAGGGGTTAATGCCAGCTTTTTATTTGCAGCTGGCACTAAGCCCGAGATTCATAATATAGGGCCAATGTTAGACCCGCCATTAGGAATCTCTGGTAAATAGTCAGAAAATACACACAGAGAAAAATCTTTTTATTTGAAAAAAATAACACAAACAAAATTCGGACTCCATCTTTATTATAAAGATCCGACGTAGTCCACAGCGAAGGTCTCACGACGCTCGATCGCCTCTGCTCAACAAGAGGACACTTGATCCCTTGTTGCACCCATCCATCCACCTATGCACCCATCATCCACTCACGCACACATCCACGCACGCATCTACGCACGCACACTGACATCCATGCACGCTGACATCCACGCATGCACACATCCATGCACGCACACTGACATCCACACACACTGACATCCACATCCACACATGCTGACATCCACGCACGCACGCATCCACGCACACACATTGACATCCACGCACGCTGACATCCACATCCACGCACGCTGACATCCACATCCACGCACCATGACATCCACGCATGTGGACATCCACGCATGCACACATCCACGCACGCTGGAATTCACGCACATCCACATACGCACATCCACGGACGCACGCATCCACGGACGCACGCACACATCCACGCACGCTGGAATTCACACACATCCACGCACGCACATCCACGGACGCATGCACACATCCACGCACGCTGACATCCATGCACGCTGACGTCCACGCATGCTGACATCCACGCATGCACTCATCCACGGACGCACGCACACATCCACGGACGCATGCACACATCCACGCACGCTGACATTCACGCACGCTGACATCCACGCATGCACACATCCACGGACACACGCACACATCCACGGACGCACGCACACATCCACGAACGCTGGAATTCACGCACATCCACGCACATCCACGGATGCACGCACACATCCACGGACGCACACATCCACGCACGCTGACATTCATGCACGCTGACATCCACGCATGAACACATCCATGGACGCACGCACACATCCACGCACGCTGGAATTCATGCACATCCACATACGCACATCCACGCATGCACACATCCACGGACACACGCACACATCCACGGACGCACACACACATCCACGCACGCTGACATTCACGCACGCTGACATCCACGGACACACGCACACATCCACGCACGCTGACATCCACGCACGCTGACATCCATGCACGCTGACGTCCACGCATGCTGACATCCACGCATGCACTCATCCACGGTCGCACGCACACATCCATGCATGCTGGAATTCACGCACATCCACATACGCACATCCACGCATGCACACATCCACGGACGCACGCACACATCCACGGACGCACGCACACATCCACGGATGCACGCACACATCCACGCACGCTGACATCCACGCATGCACACATCCACGGACGAACGCACACATCCACGCACGCACACATCCATGCACGCTGACATTCACGCATGCTGACATCCACGCATGCACACATCCACAGACGCACGCACACATACACGCACGCTGAAATTCATGCATATCCACATACACACATCCACGCACGCACACATCCACGGACGTACGCACACACACATCCACGGACGCTGGAATTCACGCACATCCACATACGCACATCCACGCACGCATCCACATACGCACATCCACGCACGCATCCACATACGCACACATGCACGGACACACTAACTCACATCCACGGACGCACGCACACATCCACGGACACACACACATCCATCCATCCATTCACCCATCCATCTATTCATTCATTCATTCATACTTACCCTTGAGGAGGAGGAGCCCCTGAGAGGAGGAGGGGCCACACCGCAGCTGCAACAGAGGCCGACAGGAATAGGTGAGCGGGGCTGCAGGGGGGGAAAGGGAGCAGAGGAAGGGGGGGAGAGTGAGCAGGGGAAGGGGGGGAGATGAGAAGGGGGAGAGGGGCCTTTGCAGGTTGACTGGCAGGCGCATGAGCCCGGAGGTCAGATGTATACAGAAGGAGGAGGGCGGGTGGATGGCGGGGACGCGAGGGGGGGGGGCAGGCCGGACACAAGGGGGGCTGGAGGGAGGGGGACAAGGCACAGGGGGGGCTGGAGGAGGGAGGGGGTGGGGGCGCAGGAAGGGATGACGGCGGCTGCACAAGCGGTGCAGCCGCCGACAGATTAAGATAATCGTAGGGGCGGGGGGGCGGATAGGCGACAACGGGGGGCCCCTAATGCTTCTTGGAGCTGGGGGGGCTGAGTAGGGGGAGGGCACCCGCCTATCCACCCCTCCAGGTCTGATTGGAGAGTTCCAATCAGATCTGGGAGGGGGAATCGCTCTGATTTCTCCGATCTGCAGTTTCACTTTTAAACTGCAGATCGGAGGGGCCCTGGGCATGGGGGGGGGTTAATCCACCCCCCGTGGGGTTAACTACAAGTTGTCACCTTGCAGTAGCAACGGTGACACCTGAGTTAACCCGCTCACACGTGCCGCAGGAGCCCGATCATTGCATGGCCCACCCCTTGGGCCATGGGTCGTGAACGAACTGTTTTCCATGGCCCAAACGGTGGGCCAAGGGTCGGGAAGGGGTTAAGTATGATACATTCAAAAATCTACTGCCTCTCCTTCTCCTTCTTTAGCGCCCTTTGAGACCGCTATTTCCTGTTTTTCCTAACCTTCATAAAAGGGCCATGGTTGTACATTATGTAATTTGTAACATTTATAAGACCCAAACAGTCATAATTTTAAGATATGCAAATGGAGTCCGTGGAGCCTCGATTAAGAGTCTCAAAACACGGGACTAGCCAGATATCCCTCCAGGGATAATTTTAAGATAGGCACTTAGCACAAACTATAATAAGTCTAAAATACACATATATCAATGTATACAGTGTATAAGGAAAGTCCCACAGGTATCAGCAGATTGTAACTGTGGCGCCCCTCTAGCTAGGCGCCACAGAGAGGTATTACACTTTACCAAAAATATGTGTTCCTCCGTAAGTTGTGGGTTTAGGGTTTAAACTATGGAGTCTGTTTTCACACACGCACACAGGACTAGGCCACCTTAGTATACAGGCTTGCAAGAAAATGATTTAGCAGTCTTGTAGAAGCGCTACTAAAGCTCAGGCACCAGGATGATGAGGTTTATAAACAGCAATCTTTATTTTCCCCTCACAGCTCCACACAGCTGTAATAACGCCATATTAACTGAGCTATAGTGATCCTACACATGCGCCCCTTCTCTCCCTTTTTTTCTTACACCTTAGTATACAGGGACTGATTATTCAGTAGGTCCAAAACAGGGTGGAGCCTAGGTCAGTGCAGGAAGACTTGAGTGACAGTGAGTTGAGACAGTGCTGGGAAGGCAGCCAGATAGGACAGGAGGGATCCCCATTTCTAAGAGGGGGCCCAGGACAGAAGGGGACAGACCAGAACCAGTTGGAGTTGGCTGGTAACGTCTGGGGCAACACTGGCAACACAAAAAGCCGAGGTGGTCAGCAGATTATCTGTGGCCGCAATCCGACGAGCTGCGGGCCCATAATCACCGGGTTGCCGTTAACGCCACAAGAAGGCACCTCGCCCCTCAGTACCAAAACAGGTTCAGGACACTATAGGTAACGGGACGAATTCCTGTGGCAGGAGAAGAACGGGTTAACTCCTGTCTGTACCGGTAAGGAACAAACCTTACCTATTAGCAGCAGACCGTGGGACTGGCGGGAGAGCTCTGCAAGGGTGGTGAAGAGAGAGAAGGACAGAAGTAGACCCTGAAAGACTAAAGAAGGGAACATCTAGAGACTCCATAGGGGAACCCTGAACCGTCAGCCATCTCCCGTTAAACTAGACTGTACCATGTATCGTTTAACATCTGCCGGTACCCAGTAAAGTAGAGTTGGAGTTGAACTGGTTTCTGTAATTCTTCTCGCCGGTGCCTGGAGGGCTTCAGTACCATCAGCATCTCACCGGAGGGGTAAGAGCAACCACTACTCCCCTCATCCCCTCATCCTCTATCACCGCTGCCTTGAGGTAAAAGCTACTCCTGTGGGGAGCTGAACCACACTGAGCTGCACCCATCATCACCTCAGCGGCCGGTATGCAGCACCGGTATCCATATTACCAGGATCCACAGGTGGCGTCACGTACTCTCTTTATCCCCTGTAAATATTTCCCCCATCTAACAAATGACAGCCAGGGCACGGAACTGGGAACCCGACCACCCGTGACTTCCCAGTTAAACCATCAAACCTAGGCCCGGTATCAGAGTACCCCTCACTCTGGACTCATCATAACATTAGAATGGGGCAAAGTTCATTAAGGGCACAGTCCATTAAGGGCTTTGAGGTGTAGCCTGAAAGCTGCAGACCCATTAATTCATCAGAGGGAAGTGCACCCAGGAGATAAATAAAATTAACAAAAAATTTTCTAAGAACTCAACAACTGAAAAAAGTCTTTCTCTGGACAATATACCAACTAAAGGATGGGTCAGTGATCCAACAACAGGCCTTCTTTAGGGAAGTGACTCACCGTGACTGGGGGTCTTCACGTCTCGGGCGTTGTTTCTCCTGTTCACGGTTCCGCCCCGAGGCTGTGGGCCCGTGGTGCAGATCAAAAGGGGTTGTGTGAACGATAGGGGTTAATTCTTATTGTCGTGACGCCACCTGCGGGAATCCGGGATTTCACCGGCGCTGCTTGGGCCCCCGGGGGTTGTAAGGCAGCAAGATGGGACGCTCCCCACAGGATGAGCGGGAGTCCCCGGGGCCAGGAGCTGCACTTGGTGTAATATGGCAGCTCTGCTATTTGCTGAGTGCAGTAGTTAACAGTTCTGAAGGAGACACGGACACAAAGTTCTCAGTAACGGGTCTTTTACTGTAACCGGCAGATGATACAGGGTATACAGTTAACGGGCAACGGACTGGGTGGTCTCAGCAATGACTGGTGATGTCTCAGAGCTCCGCGGTGTTCCTCCGTTCCTAGCTTGTCTATTTGCCGAGTCACCTTAGTGCGCCAGTTCGGGTACAAGGGGCTACTTGAATTTCCCTGCCGGTAATTACGCCTGTTAGAGGGAGCCTGGTTCCTTTCGGTAGGTACTCCGCTGGCAAGACTGGCTCTATTGCGGCTGCAGTGAGGTGCTCCTAGAAAGCGTTCCCATCACTTCTGTTTGCTGAGCTGCGGAATCCGACTTGCTCGCCTCGGAACCAGTATCCGGTAGTTGATGGGCGTGGGTATCTTTTGACCCGTCGATACCCTGTTTCCCCGATTATAAGTCCCCTAACGCCTAGGGGAGGGGAGAGCCGGCTAATATAAGTCCCCCCCCGATATAAGTCCGCCTGGGGGGAGGGCCTGCCAATATAAGGCCTTACCTTTGCCCCCCGCTGTCCGGTGCCATCCTGTGTGGTGTCCCCGGTGCTCCTCCGGCCTCCTCTGTGATGCCCCGGTCTGCGGTGTGGTGCAGTCCGGTTCCCTGTTGATCGGTGCTGCCCCGGGCCACTTCTTGCTTTACTCAGAATCCCCGCCCAGGTCAGGCCCTGCACCAATGAGAGCGCAGGACCCGTGATGTCACATGGGCGCCGCTGGGCTATGATTGGCTCACGGGTTCCCTGAGCCAATCACAGCCCAGCGACGCCCATGTGACATCATGGGTCCTGCGCTCTCATTGGCGCAGAGCCTGAACCTGGGCGGGGATTCCGGTTAAAGCAGGAAGTGGCCCGGGGCAGCACCGATCAACAGGAAACCGGACTGCACCACACCGCAGACCGGTGCATCACAGAGGAGGCTGAAGGAGCCCCGGGGACACCACACAGGACGGCACCGGACAACGGGGAACAAAGCTAGGAAGCGATATTATGTGTGTGTGTATGTGTGTGTGTGTGTATGAGTGTGTGTGTATGGGTGTGTTTGATGGGAGGCTGCAGTGTGGATGGGAGGCTGGGGCTGCCAATATAAGACCCCCCCCGAAAATAAGACGGTGCCACTTTTGGCGCCCAAAAAAATATAAAGGGCACGGTCTTATTTTCGGGGAAACATGGTAGTCGCCCAGGTTCCGGTTTTGAGGCACCGGATAATGACGCAACCGGTAAGTGCTCTGCAGGGCTGTACGGAACTGTGCAGAGCCCTCTTCTCCTACTTCCTCCGACCAACTACTACTCCTCTCCTCCCCTACTTTCTTCTACACTCTACTCCTACACTTCGCCCACCAGGACCTGATTGGCCCTCTGTTCTAATGGTGCATGTAGGGTATGGAGCTTCTGTCACTACTGGGACAGAGAATATTGCATCTTCAAGTAGGGATGCAATACCCTCCTGTGACGCACTCGTTGCGGGGCCCACAGAAGAACTTTTTATTCAGAGTAAAAAGACTTAAACAGCTTTTTGAACACTACAGGAGATGAGGTCAGAGGAATTAGGGGAACATCTAGGAGAGATGGGAGAAACGTGGGGCAACACCAACAGGCACTTGATAAACAATGACCTTGTAGGTTTGTCTGCAGCTGCCTGGCTAACTGGAACAGGTCTGGCCTCCAACTGATGCAACATCCTCTCATGTCAGCCTTCTGCTAGCAGTTTTCGAATTGTGGCGATCTGACTTACACTTATCGTGAACCCCCCTTGCTGCCCTTCACCTTCATGAAGGTGATCTCCTCTGCAACATAGAGTGTGCAGAGTCTTTTCGGTAGATGGCCCTGCAGCAGGGTGGACCAGTTGACATTGCACCTATGATCTGTCCCTTCTTTGGCTATGAACCCAAACCACCTCTCCTGAATAAATTAACAACATGCCTCAGGTAATTTGCTTATTAAAGTAATTGGCATTAAACCCATGCTACCACTCTTGGGCGATGGCATCTGCGAGCCTAATCTCTTCAAGAAATGAGACAGGCCAGGGATAGTTGCTTGGAGAAGGGTAGGGGTCCCCCATGGCATTCTGCCAGTCGAAAGCCTCTGAAGTGGTGCTACACAAGGCTGGGAAACATGGCCTTCTGCCTCTGTTACCTCCTACTCCTCATCTTCCTTCTCGTCCTCCTCATCCTCCTCCTGCATTTGCTGATCCAGCGGCTGCAGGTGTAACAATGCCAGGCATGCTGCAAGATCCTTCTGACTGTGACATCCCCTGGTCCTAGCTGGCATGGGGAGTGCCTCACCTCCTTGCTACATTGCGGTGGAACCTCCTGTAACATGCAGGACCAGCATTGGATCCTGATCTTGCTGCATATCAGGCCAATGCAGGTAGCATAGTGGAACTAGAGGTGACATGTCCATGCCCTGTGCAGGCTGCTCCACTTCTGGTGGTGAAGCACCCTTTGCTCCTGGGGTGGTGAGAAAGATCACATCATTCAGATTTAGCATGTCTTTGGTGGATCCATCGTGTATCCAAACTGCGTACTCAGGCACACGGTAGAACAGCTGCATTGTACAGCACTGCCAAGATGGTGCCACGCTCCGCGGTGACACCTCTTTGCTTTGCTTAGGGGCCCACCTCTTCCAGTGCCCGGACACAATCGCTTACAGGATATTATTGTTTTCACAATCTTGTTGCCTAGCTCCTTTTGAAAAAAAAAGAAAATAATTATTTCAGCTCACCACCATCTGGAATGTTGAATAAGGCTAGGGTCACACCTGCGTTCTATTTGTAGATCCTGATCCGGTTTTTAGATTAAAAATGCCATAGGCAGCAATAGAAAAACTGGATTGCACTAAATGCAATCTGGTTACTGGATCCGGTTTTCCAGCCCGTGGTAAAAATCATGCAGGCTGCGTGTATCGCAGCAGTTGGATAACCGGATCTGTTTTTTTTATAATGGGAGTCTATGGGAACCGGATCTGGTACCACAAGGAACGTAAATCTACCTTGCGGTACCTGGATCCAGATCCGGATGCGGTTTTTATAATTGCAAAACCCACATTCCAAACCGGATGCATTAATGCATCCGATGAATGAGGTTTGCAATTTTACTATCAAATGATAGCATGAAGGCAAAATGGGAAAACTGCATCTGGTAATGGATGTGGTTACCGGATTGTGCCTTTAAAGTATGACCCTAGCCTAAGGCTAATAAGCATCAATCCATGGACAAGTTCAATATAATAATACATATAACACACTTGTGCACATGCCAAAAAATTTATGGAATTAAATAAACTGATTGCACACTTTCAAGAAGCAATATCCATAGTATGGTGTTTCATGCGTGTGAACAGACCTATAAGACCATGAATGTGAAGCATATAATGGTCATATGCTATTTTTAAGTTAACTATTATCACATAAGTGTAGGAGAGATGGCCTCAAACACTGCTGACCCTTTATAATAATATAGGTTGCTCTTAAAAAAAAAATAATTAAAAATAAAAATTAAAAACATATATGAAAAAAAAAGGAAGAAAAAAAAATCATGGGATCTTGATCTATTGCCTGCAGAGCCTGGGGTCCTATGATGACCCAGAAAGCTCTCTGTGATCACAAGCGCCAGCAACCACAGTGATCATTTGTGCTATGTAAAGATGTGCAATAACTCATCTCTACATAGCACAAGCAATTGGACAGTGTAGCACTGTAGCCCTCTAGGAGCCAGTGTGAGATAAAGAAAAAAATAAAAGAAAAAGTTTTTAAAAATATTAAAAAAAACACAAATTTTAAACACCCCTTTTGCTCCATTCAAAATCATACAATTAAAAAAAATGAAAAAAAATTACACATATCACTGCATTCAGAAATGCCTGATCTATCAAAATATAAAATCAAGGAATCAGATTGGTAAACTGCGTAACAGAAAACAAATACCAAACGACGAAATTACTTTTTTTGGTCGCTGCAACATTATAATAAAATGTGATAAGGGTATCATCGAAACGTCAGCTCAAGACGCAAAAAATAATCAATCATACAGCCCCAGATCCCAAAAATAAGGATGCTACGGGTGACCGAAAATGGCGACAAAACCGCAATTCTTTTTTTAAAAAACGTCTGAATTTTTTTCACACTTAGATAACAGTAAAAGTATGCATGTTTGGTATCCACAAACACATGAGGCATCATACTGACATGTCAGTGTTACCATATAAGGGACATGGTAATAAAAAAAATAAATAAAATAAACACTGTGTTTGCAATGTCACTTGGAATTTTTGCCCATTTTCCTGGTAAAATAAATGATTTCTTCTGAAAGTACAACTCATGCAACAAAAAACAAGCCCTCATATCTCTATATTGAAGGAAAAATAGTTATGGCTCTTTGAAGAAGGGGAGGGAAAAATTAAAAATGGAAAATGGAAAATCGTCCAGGGGTGAATGGGTTTCTGTGATACCAGGAAGCGGCAGAGGCATAGATTCCAGTGATGTGTTATTTACTGAGCTGCTTTCTTTAGCTTTGAAAAATTCATAGTTTTATCAGCAGGAGATTATCACTAGAGGATTAGTAAACCTTCTGCCATGTATTGGTCCATATGAATGATCTGCATAACCCAAAACTCACCACTGGTTGGCAGCTTTCTGCCTTTGTCCAGCGTGCTAAGAAAGTTGTCAATCAGTGGTGTGGATGGGATTAAATGGAGCCCAGCCTAAAGGTACCATTACATGCTTCAATTTCGTTAAGATCTCATCAACTATCTCAAGGAGCGCGGTCGTTAGGACATCTTTTTGAGATCGTTGGTGAGATGTCACACGTCTAGATATCGTTAACGACGCACCAACGATGTGGCGAGCAGCTATTGTTCGCACAACCCAGCAAACGGTACTTGTTCTCTATTGTAAATAGGTGAAGTTGTTAATGACATCATTATTACAGTGTCACACAAATCGATGCAGCAGGTTGGCTGACCGAGGATCGTCTGATTTATAAACATATTCTAAAATCTGCGATCAACGATCCAAAGATTTATCATAGTCGTATCTCGGTGTCACACGCAACGACGTCCTAACGATATCGTTTGAACGACTCCAAACCCGTGACGTTTGAGCGATATCGTTCACGATCTTGTACCGTGTAACGGGGCCTTTAGGAGACATGGTAGATCTGCAGGAGATACAACTGTAATTTTATAAAAACTGCTAGAAAAAAGCCCAATATGTGTTAGAATGGTGGAATCAGGGTCTCTGCCCCTACATCATGCAGTTCTTAGATGGGCTAGCAAAAACCTGGTGATAGGTTCCCTTTAGGGAAGTTTTACAATGAAAATTAAAATTGCTAAGTCTATAAACTACTGATATATCTCACACATACTGAATGTTCCTGTACTCTGTCTCTGTCTATGGCTAGGGTCACATCTATGTTTTTATTTTTAAAACCTGATCCGGTTTTGAGCTTTCAAAAAGCTCAAAACCGGATAAGGAAACGCTCCTCATAGGAGCCAATGCTAAACACAGGAATGCTTCACAAGCAATTCGGTTTCCGTCTCCGGCTCTGCAGCCTACAGTATAAATCATGCAGGCTGCAGTTTTCGGAGCGGTTTAAGCATGCGCAATCCAGTAACCGGATTGCTCAGGATGTGTAATCAGGATGTGTAATCCTGAGCAATCCAGTTACTGGATAGTTTGCTCATCCCTGCTGCTGCTGCAGGGATGAGCAAACTGTTCTCTGTCTATTAAATCGATATATGTAATAAATAAATTATTGATTAATGTCTCTAGGGGGGCTTAGTCCCCTAGAGACCGTACACCCACTCAGGTGGGCTTATCCTGTAATGTACAAATGCGCCATGCTCCTCATAGCTCCGCGCATGACCCCCCAAACTCCCCCACTCCCCGTATCTATATACCTGTCCCCGCACCCCTCTTTTCTAGCTATCCCTTTTGGTGAATAAAACTAAGTATTAAAGTACAGAATACGGCTTATATTTACGTGCTGTGGCAGTTTCAGTTCGTAGCCATAGGCGGGGCTGTGTGCTGCTGTCTCCGCCCGCTTATTAATTATACCCGCCTCCTCTGGCCTTGCTTCAGTGTTGAGAGACAGGCCGCGTCATGAAAGGGGCAGGGCTACCGGTATGACACGATTTTAGCCCCACCCCTTTCATGACGCGGCCTGCCTCTCAACACTGAAGCAAGGCCAGAGGGGGCGGGCATAATTAATAAGCGGGCGGAGGCAGCAGCACACAGCCCCGCCTATGGCTACAAACTGAAACTGCCACAGCACGTAAATATAAGCTGGATTCTGTACTTTAATACTTAGTTTTATTCACCAAAAGGGATCGCTAGAAAAGAGGGGTGCAGGGACAGGTATATAGATACGGGGGGGTGGGGAGTTTGGGGGGTCATGCGCGGAGCTATGAGGAGCACGGCGCATTTGTACATTGCAGGATAAGCCCACCTGAGTGGGTGTATGGTCTCTAGGGGGACTAAGCCCCCCCTAGAGACATTAATCAATAATTTATTTATTAAATTTATCGATTTAATAGACAAAGCACAGTTTGCTCATCCCTGCAGCAGCAGGGATGAGCAAACTATCCAGTAACCGGATTGCTCAGGATTACACATCCTGATTACACATCTTGAGCAATCCGGTTACTGGATTGCAGTTTTCTGCACACATTTTTCCTTAACAATGTGTGTAAAGGCAATTGCGTTCACCGCATCCGGATCTGGATGTAGTGAACGCAATTGCCTGCCCAAATGGGACCCTAGCCTATGTCTATGTAATAGAGTTGTACTGATTTGGCTTATGACATAATTGTACAACTAGACAACTTGTTTCTTTTATTTCATTTTCTCTGGAACCGCTGCTTTCAAAGACAATCTGCATTAGACACACCTGAGGGAAGTCTTTGCGTTAAAGGCTGTTTATATCCGTTATGTCTTGCATTTTCCCATGGCCTAACAGATGCATGTTATCCGGCTTGCTCACACCAAGTGTATACATTTCACTGGATTGATACTAGTGTGCTTTTGTCAGAATGAAGGCAGAGCAGGTGACGCAGGAAATCCTTTGATGCTGGTTTTAACAATATGAGTTCATTTTGGAAACTGGGTCACACTGTTGACCTAAATATGATTGCACTATTGACCTTGTCTTCAAATCAACAGATCAGCGGCTCTTCTGACTCATTGGATTACTAGCTTAAAATAAATAGGAACTGGATCGTGATGAAATTGACAGTGAATGTTCTTTTATAGAAAACCAAACAAAGATGAGAGATTATCTTGGCCCCAATAATATGACGCTGTCTCTGGAAAACAACACCAGCAGATCTGCCCGAAGTCTGAGAATCGATAATGTTACTCTCAGCTCGTAAACCCTTCCTGGAAAACTTAATTCATATAAATCAAAAATAAATTAACATCCAAAATCCTTGTTTTCCAGTTCTTCAACTGTGACTGCTACTAAGTGAAGTGACTAATTCTGTAGACTTAGAAGATAATCTGTAACTTTTACTGTATTGAGTTTGATGTAAAAAATAGGACAGATGTATCTTCATATTCATATTTCATATTAGCCCTTTTTAGAAGAATGCAAGACCTTCATTATTGAGAATCTCTGTCCTCCAAATCAAGGGTTTGGTCCTCAAGCAACAGGTGACTTTTTCCAAGCTAGGAGTAAATATAGGACATTCTCTTTACACGTAAAATCTCTATAATTTTAACAATACACTTTGATGTTTATTTAGTAACTTTGATCCACAATACAATATTTTTAATATGTTTATGCAAACAGCCATGATACAGCTCTATAATACCACCTCATACACATTTGGGCTATACTTTACTTTGTGTAAAGGCCACTTTACACGGCACGATATCGTTGCCCAACTACGATAAAAAGTCACGTGGTTCGGGCGTTCCCGCTGATATCGTTCATGCGTTGTGCGGTGTAAATGAGCAATGCGACGCCAGAACAATGGAAAAACGATATCGTTTGGGAATTGTGCAGGCTCTCCAACTGGCCAATATTGGCTTGACGATCTGGCAGGATTGTGCTGTTTGACGATTTGGAGCGCAGCTTCCCCTATTCACTCCCATGTTAAATGGTCGTTCCCTGGGTTGCTCGTACACAGCACGAAGGAGGGGGCGTAGACATCGCAGTTGTGTTGCCTGGCAATATCTCCCTGTGTAACATCTCCTAAGCGATTTTGGACTAGTGCCAAAAACGTGCACGCTCCCGTGCTGTTGTATACAATATCGTAACGATATTGTGACGTGTAAAGCGGCCTTAAGGGGTAGACACAGAGTTGTGTGGATAAATTGGATCTTGATAAAAAGTGCAGTTTTCCACTCAGTGATGGTGAAATTCACACTGACATACACTTATAGTATACATTAGGAGGCAGTAAGGGAGGGCATTGTAAAATGATGACCATGCCTCAAACCACACCCATTTACAGTGACTAACACAGGGATCATAAAAGAGCTGGCCAACCAGCACTATTTTAGCCTAATGCATCATAGGGATAGAGGTTAAAGCATATGAGGCGGTCGACAGGGTAGGGGGTACTCGGGTACCAGGGCTGATGGCGACTTGGATGGGGGATCACGGCTGTTCGGTCCCCGGTCCCGTGCCCTGGACCCTCAATGGCGGGGGAAGGTGGGGGATGATGGTGGTGAAGGGGAATTGATTATGTGATGCCACCTGTGGTACCTGGTAATGGTATACCAGCACTGCGGCCGGCTGCTGAGGTGATGGAGATGCAGCTCAGTGTGGTACAGCTCCCCACAGGTGGAGCTTTACCTCAGGGCAGTGGGGATGGATGAGGGCAGTCGTAGTAGCGTCTCTGCAGTTAACACTGTGGATGGCGGCGGTTAAACAGGCACACACACACATTAGTCTTTGTTTCAGTACCTTTTACTGATGACGGGTAACAGGTACAGTCCAGAGAAGTAACCAGGTCCCCAGTGCAATTTGGGACTTTCACCTTTGAGAGTTGTGAGGCCTCCTCTGTCACTGTGTACGGTGGTTTGGGGTAAGTCCTGCCTGTAACTGAACTCACTGCTCCTTCTCCTTCTCAGGGCTTTTCTCTATCACTGATAATGAGGTCCTTCTGCGGGGTCCCTATTCCTCCTTTGGCCCCTGATCCTGTGTTTGGTCAGTTTTGAGTGTCTCTTTTAGTTACCTCATGGGGATTTGGTCATCCTGGTCCTTCCGGGCTTTTACTGCTGCACTGAATGCCTTGCAGTGACGGACTTCAGTGTCTGGGTGAACTAAAGGGAAGCTTTGTCTATTCCATTCTTTAATTCCCTGTTTCCTCCACTGGCCTCCGACCCTCTCCCTAGGGTACAGTACAACTGGGTCAGTGTTCCCTGGTCCTGGGCCTGGTCTGATCCCAGTGACCAGCTCCTTCTCTCTCCTCTCTCCAACTGAGACTGGAACTAACTGCTTCTCACTGGACCAACTGACTCCTCCCCTCAGGCCTGGATCTTTTAAAGGGGATCTGGCTTAAGGCAGCCAGTAGAGCTCCCCCTTCAGGTCTGGGGTGGAAGGTGTTGTGTGCTGTGTGTACCAAGGTGTAAATCCCTCCTTGCACCGATGGATTCTGTGGCAATCCCCTGCAGGGGTGCCACATTCCCCCCTAGTTAAATACAGTCCTCCGGGACCGAAACATTTTTCCTTAAACACAACATAAATATTTATATTTGAAAATTGAACAGAGTCTGAAAATTAAAAATTTACAAAAACCAGGGATAAATAAGAAAACGGGTAACCAGTCCACACAGCGCTAGTCCATCCGCTGAAGGCTGTTTAAAGGGTGTTTGCCACTACCAGTCCTGTGGCTATGGTCCATTTTTGAAAGAAAGAAAGCAAAAAATTCAAAAAGTCCAACAGGCAAATCTCTGCAGGCTTAAAGTTCAACATTACACAATAACATATTTACTACGGGTGTCTCGGCGTAGGAGTCCTAGGTACTGCAGGGGCCTCTACTGGATCATAAGCGCTGTAGGCCTCCTAGCCCTGGGGTCACCTTTTGACCAAGATTTTGCTCTCCCTAGACATCTCCTTACGCCAACTGCACTCACCCCTCTTACTGATGTTGTGTACCTGGTCTGGGTTGTTTTTGCCTACTCTTCACCCTTTTCTGTACATTAGCATTAATAACATATGTACATTTTAAACATATTTACATTTTCCACATGTTATGGCTTATTCTCTGTACCTGAGTGGTGGGTGTCCTATATTGACACATGTTGACCTACGTAATTCTGGTGTAGTATTGGTGAGAGTGGGTCTATGTGTCACAGGTGAACTGGGTAACAGTCTGCGACTACTTGATCTCACAGTAGGAATTGCAGGTACACTGATTTCAGGATTCTCTGGTTCCAACACAACGGGTGGTTCTTCTACTCTGGGCATTTCTACTGCTAGTGGGAACATAAAAGTTGGAATTAGGTATGTACCTCCTATCTGAGGCCAATCCGCTGGTAATTCTCCAATGAGTGTCTGGACTGTGTTTGGCTTCTTTTTCTCAGGTTCTGGATAAGGCACATCTTCTTCTGGTTGTAACTGTTGAGGGCACTTCTTCAAATGATCCCTGGACACTGTTGCTGTTTTTTCGCCATGGTCTTTGCTGATGAGACAGGTTTTCTGGTTATCAAATTCAAATGGTAATACAGTGTATGGTTCTTTTTCCCATTGATCATCTAGTTTGTGCATTCTTCTTTTTCTTTTCAAAACCAATTCACCTGGTGTTAAGGGTGTTCCTTGCGCACTTTTGTTAAAGTTGGTTTCTTGTTTTTCTCTAGATTTTTCCAGACTTCTTTTAACGCATTCTTGTATTTTCTGGTATTGTTCTTTTCTTCTTGTATCCCAATCTGCATCTGTAGTATCTTCTTCAGGAACTACTATGCCTGTTTCAAAGTCTACTGGCAATTTTCCTGGTCTTGCTCTCATGAGGTATGCAGGGGTACAATTTGTTGAGCTTACTGGGATGTTGTTGTAGATGTCAACAAGATCTGGTAACTTCTCTGGCCATTGGTTTCGTTCTTCTAAGGGCAGAGTTTTCAGCAATTCAATTACCATGTGATTCATCTTTTCGCACATTCCATTAGTTTGAGGATGGTAAGGCATGGTGCGAATTTTCTTGCATCCATATAGGCGACAGAACCCTTGAAATATTTCAGCTTCAAAGACAGGACCTTGGTCTGCCAATACCTGTTCTGGATAACCATGTGGTCTGCAGAAATAAGCTTGAAATGTTCTTGCTGCTGTCTGAGCTGTTAAATCCTTTACCGGAGCTACCACAAGAAATCCATGGTAAGAGCATAGGTGTAGCCTGATTTGCTGGGTGTGAGTTTGAAATGTTTTAGGCCCCCTGACACCGCTTCCCAGCTCACCTCTTCCGGGTCGGCATCACCTGCTCCTCTGCCGACCGGGCGTCCGGCATCCAGGTGTGCTGTGTCTCGGAGCCGTCGCCATGTTCCCTTCCTGTCAGCTGACCGCGGGGTTCGCACATGAATCAAAGAAATGATGGGAGTGCTGGTGTATCACGGTCCGCGCTGCTCCAGAGCCAAATGAAACTCACCAAAGAGCCAGTCAAATTTTCATCCTTTTTATTCCTCCTTCTCCAACTCGTTTCAGCGCCACACCCGGCGCCTTCCTCAGGGATATTCACACATGAACACATTGCTATGGTCGTATTCATGTGACCAATCAGTGGCGCGCTAGATGCACTCCTTCCCTGTGACTCTAGGGGCTGGCAAGGTCCAACCTGACACTCCCCTTGACCAATAGCTGCTATTCCCATGGTATATCAGGCCACCTCCTGTGATGGGAGGTGCCTGATTATTAAGTCAGTTTGCTTCTGCCTTGCTGACTGTTGATCAGGCCTTCCTTGTGCTCTGTGTCCTGGAACCCTTGCTGTGCTCTTCCCTGGTAGCACCATTCCTGGTCTCCTAGCCTTGTACCATGTTACCTGGAATACTTCTCTGTTCCTTAGTATAGGCTAACCTTACGAGCCGCCCCCCTGGTACTAGCTGCTGTGGTTATTTAGACCCCCTGGGCTTGCCCCTGACGATCCCTGTATAGGGGTTGGGTAAACTAGGATCAGCTCACCCAGGGGAGTTCGGTACCACGGCCCAGTGGGTCCACTCTAGGGCACCTTCCCCCGGAAGCGTGACAACATGATCTAAGGCTACCAGTTCTAATGGTTGTTTGGTGATGATAGGCTGAAGTGGTGCTTTCTGGCTGTTACCGTCTCTTCTTATTGAGCATGGTCCACAATTATTACACCATCTCTCTATGGAGGTTCTCATGCTGATCCAATAAAATCTCTCACGTAACAATATTTCCAGTTTTCTCCATCCAAAGTGTCCTGTTCCATCATGGTACGCTTCCAATACCATTTGGACATTTCTCTTTGGAAACACAACTTGCCATACCATTTCATGTGTTCTTGAGTTGATATACCGTCTGCACAATTAACCTTGAAAGATGAATAACCTACTTCTTTCTTTCCACAAGTACTGGGTCTCTGATGGAGCATTTGACTCACCGTAGCCGGGGGGTACACGTAGCGGGCGTTGTTTCTCCTCCAGTCACGGAACCGTGCCTGCGGTAGTGTAGGCCCGGTGGTCCAGATCAATAGGGGAATGGCGGAACAGTGGGGTGATTTGTCTTCGTGACGCCACCTGCGGGTGTTCTGGTAACTTTACCAGCGCTGTTCGGGTCTCCGGGGGATGGTACACAGCGAGATGGAACGCTCCCCACAGGATGAGCGAGAATCCCCGGGCCGGGAGCTGCACACGATGTTGTGAGGCAGCTGCGGGACGCTGCGCTGAATCCAGGAGTAATGTACAACCACACAAAGTCTCTTTTAGGTACCTTTACTGGATGGTAATCAGGTACACTCGGACCGGGATAGTGAAGTTGGCACTTATGGAGTTTCACAGCAAGCAGTGTTAGGCTTCCTTTCTCTACTTCTGGTGCTAAGGTCGGGTGGATGTGGAATCCAGCCGGACCGGGCAGTGTGTTCAATGGAACTTGCTTCACCTGGTTAACAGCACTGAGGGCACTGTAAAAGGGTCTGAGCAGGATCAGTACTCTTCCCTGGGCTCTCGTGGATGGGTGCATCAGGTGGAACAGGTGGCTAAACCTCCTGTTGATGGTGCTGGTTCTCTGTGGTGGCTGGGTAGCTCTCACAGCTTCGGTTCCAGTAACCGGTTGATTTGGAAAGAGTCGGATTAACTCTGTGTTCCTGAGAGGTGATCTCCTTCTTCCTATTATCCCAATTGCAGGGATCTCCACTGGCTAACAGGCTAGCAGGGCCTAGTGTGTTCCTCATAGGGTGGAGGTTTCACACCGGCTGGCAGCTCTTGTAGCGTCTACCACACTCTGAAGTTTCTCCCTCCAAGACTCTATTTATAGGGGGAACTGGCTCAAAGTCACCAGTGTAGCTCCCCCTAGAGGCTCGGGGTGAAACCAGGTGTTCTAAGTGTTGTTTGGTGTTTGTGGGTTTTGCTGTGCTGTTACTTACTCCATTTGTACCTAAGGATTTCTGTGGTGCCCAACAGGTGCCAGGGTGCCACATTCCCCCTTAGTTAACCTCAGTTCTCCCGGCTGAGCAAAAGGTTATTTTACAACTTAACACTAAGCATATTATAACATTCAATTCACAAAGTCTTAAAGAAAACACAAAAATCACTGAAAAGGAGTGAAAAATGTGGAAAAGGTGAAAAGCAGTCCGTACGGCACTAGTCCATCTGCCGCAGGCTGGAAAAAGGTAAAGTTAGTGGTCACACAAGTCCTGTGACAATTGTTCAAAGTTTTTGAAAAGGAAAAAGGTAAAGTCCAGGGATACATGGTAAACTTTTTACATTCCCTATGGGTGTCTCTGCTTGGGAGGCCGGTACTAACCTTTCTATACCTTACCAGGCGCTTTCTGTCCCCAACTTAGTATACTTGGGACATAGCCCAGTTCCTCCACCCTTCTGTACACTACTTTTTTACAGGTTTTTGAAAACTGGTTAATTATTTACAACACTTACAGGTTACATTTTCCACTACATTTTAAACCCATTCTCCAAGCTTATGTGGGGGTTGACCTAATGTACTACGTGTGGATCTGCGTAGTGTGGGTGTTTCCAAAGCTGCTTGTGTAGTGTACGAAGTGGTTGGTACTTCTCTATGTCTGCTTTGTGTAAGACCATAGTAAGTGCGGAGTCTATCAACTGGACTGACCTCTGTAGGTAGTTGATTAGGAATGGCTTCTCTTACTGTGGGACTAGCAGGCTGACCGATTACAGGAATCTCAGGTTCCATGATAACAGGCTGCAATTCTTGCACTTGGACTTCTTCTTGTTGGACTTGTGGAATTGGATTTGGCTTTGGCTGACCTTCTGTAGGCTGGTAGAAGTGCATAACTGGTATGAGGAATGCATCACCTATTTGTGGCCAATCAGCTGGTAAGTATCCAATTTCTGTAAGGACGAGATTTTCTTTTGTTTCTTCATCTTTAGTTACAGTAGGGTAACTGGTTGCTTGTGGGATTAACTGTGGCGGACATTTCTTCAAATGATCCCTTGAAACAGTCGCAATAGTATTCCCATTGTCTTTGCTAATAACACAAGTTTTTGAGTTATCAAAGTGTGACGGCATAACGGTGTAGGGTATGGATTCCCAACTGTTATCCAATTTGTTGGTTTTTCTTTTTCTTTTCAGCACTACATCACCTATAGCTAGTGGTTCAGCTGAGGCGTGCTTGTTGAAGTCTTTTTCTTGTTTGGTCCTACTGATTTCAAGGTTCCTTTCAACACTCTCTTGTACCTTCCTGTACTTTTCTTGGCGTTGGCTGACCCAGTCTTCGTCAGAAGAGTCTTCTGTGGGTTCAACGGTTCCCATCTGCAAATCAATAGGCAGTTTACCTGGTCTTGCTCTCATCAAGTAAGCAGGTGTGTAATTTGTCGAACTGACAGGTATGTGGTTGTAGATGTCCACGAGATCTGGAAGTTTCTCTGGCCATTGATTTCTCTCTTCAACTGGTAAGGTCTTGAGCATGTCAATGACTATGTGGTTCATCTTCTCACATAAACCGTTCGTCTGAGGATGATAAGGTGTTGTGCAGATTTTCTTGCACCCATACAGCCCTAAGAATTCTTGGAACAGAGCTGATTCGAAGGCTGGCCCTTGGTCAGTTAAGACCTGGTCTGGATACCCATGGGGGCGACAGAAGTAACTCTGGAACGCTTTTGCTGCTACCTCGGCAGTTAAATCCTTAACTGGAACGACTACCAGGAATCTTGAGTAGTGATCGACGATGGTGAGAGCGTAGGTGTACCCGGTTCGACTTGGGGTAAGCTTCACGTGGTCGAGAGCAACTATTTCAAGAGGTTTGGTGGTAACAATTGGTTGCAACGGAGCTTTCTGCGTTAGATGGTCTTTTCTTCGAAGGTGACATGGTCCACAGTTTTTACACCATTTGTCAATGGAACCTCTCATACCGACCCAGTAGAACCGATCCTTCAGGAGTCTCTCCAGCTTCTTCCATCCAAAGTGTCCGGCATCATCATGGTATGCTTCAAGGATCATTTGGACTTCAGTCTTGGGAACTACAATCTGCCAGATGAGTTCATGGGTTCTTGGATTGAGGTATCTTCTGCATAGTTTACCTTGGTAGACAAACAACCTTCCTTTCTCCTTCCACAGGCGTTTAGCATTTGGTGAGGCATCAGAGTCCATATTGGCGTGTTCTTGAGTGATGAGATCCCTTACCAGGCTGACATCTGGGTCGTTGGCTTGAGCCTCCTTCCAGTCATGATGAGGTAACGGGTTCACGGTCCTCTCTACACGTGTCTGGTTTCTCTGATGACATGTTGCTGTACCGGAACGGTGGAAAGCAGGTAGTTCAATCTCTTCTAGGTCATCTATGTCTTCTCCCTCTTCAGAAAGATGAGGCATTCGGGACAGGGCATCAGCATTGCCGTTCTTGTGACCTGCCCGGTACTTTACAGTGAAGTCGTAGTTAGCGAGTCTTGCTACCCAACGCTGTTCTAGGGCTCCCAGCTTTGCAGTCTCTAAGTGTGTTAGAGGGTTGTTATCTGTGAAAGCTGTGAACGGGGCGGATGCCAGGTAATGCTTGAAACGCTCTGTGATCGCCCAGACCAGGGCCAGGAACTCCAGCTTGAAGGAGCTGTAGTTTTCCGGGTTCCTTTCGGTGGGACGGAGCTTTCTGCTTGCGTAGGCTATCACCTTCTCCTTGCCCTGCTGACGTTGAGATAGGACTGCTCCTAAACCTTCATTACTTGCGTCTGTGTACAGTAAAAACGGTAGATTGTAGTCGGGGTAGGCCAGGATTTCTTCTCCGGTTAAAGCTTCTTTTAACGTTTGGAAGGATTTGTCCTGCTCTGGGCCCCAGTGGAACGGGGGTCCCCTGATCTTGCCGTTTTTAGATTGACCTACTAAGAGATCTTGCATGGGGCAGCTATCTTGGTATAGCCTTTGATGAATCGTCGGTAGTACCCGACCAGTCCTAGGAATTGACGTACCTCCTTGTGGTTGATGGGTGCTGGCCAGTCCTTGATGACGGTGACCTTGTCCGGATCCTGTGCTACGCCTTCGGCGCTGACCACATGTCCTAGGTATTGGACCTTGGGTTTCAGCAGGTGGCACTTGGACGGTTTCAGTTTCATCCCGTACTTGGACAGTGACTCGAACACTTCACTCAGGTGTTGGAGGTGATCTTCATAGGTCTGAGAGTAGACAATGACATCATCAAGGTATAACAAGACAGTCTCAAAGTTCTTGTGGCCCAAACAACACTCCATAAGTCTCTGAAATGTGCCTGGGGCATTGCACAAACCGAAGGGCATACTGTTGAACTCGCACAATCCCATGGGAGTCGTGAAGGCTGTCTTCTCACGATCCTCCTCTGCAACGGCAACCTGCCAGTACCCACTAGTAAGATCTAATGTGGAGAAGTAGTTGGCAGATTTGAGTGCAGCTAGTGACTCTTCTATGCGGGGTAACGGGTATGCATCCTTGTGTGTGACTTTGTTGATTTGCCTATAGTCTACGCACATCCTCATACTACCATCTTTCTTTTTAACCAGGACTAGTGGTGCGGCCCAGGGACTACAGCTATCCCTAATGACTCCTGCATTCTTCATGTCCTGAAGCATCTCTTTTGCTTTCTGATAATGAGTGGGTGGTATAGGCCTGTACCTTTCTTTGATAGGTGCATGGTTGTTTGTGGGGATATGATGTTGTACCCCTTTAATCCTCCCAAAGTCAAGTGGGTGTTTGCTGAACACTTGCTCATACTCCCGAACCACCCGGTATACTCCATTTTTCTGGTGAGAGGGTGTATTGTCAGTTCCCACACTGAGGTCTTGACACCATTTCTCTAGCTGATCTTTGGAGTGAGGGGGTTCATCAGTGACTATTTGGTTTGAGGATTTTACATCAATCACAGCATCATCTCTTACTTGGTACAATTTAGCAACAGTTGCATATCTAGGTAGACTGACTTCGTCATCACCATAATTCAATATGCGTACGGGGACTCTCCCCTTTCTTACATCGACTAACCCTCTGGCTGTCAAGAGCGTAGGACTACTGTCGGACATTACAGGTTCTACTACAGCTTGGTAGTCCTGCCCTCTGAGGCCTATGGCTGCTCGACACCAGATCATCATTTCACTTCTGGGTGGTACCACAATTGGAATGGGATCTGTGACCCTTACTCTGCCAATCTCACCATTTGACATTGTTACCTGTTGTTGATACACCAGAGCTCTGATCTGCTTTTGGATAGCCCTCTTTTCTCTGGGTTTACCGGCTTCAGCACTCTGTTGGATAAAAACAACACTTCATCGAGGCATTTGATCATGACATTGGTACCCAATATGACATATGGATCCTTGTGGTTAGGCTTATCCTGGACCACTAAAATACCCTGGTTTTTCAACTGCACCCTCCCCACCTTTACTGTAGCTTCCCACTGTCCCTCTATGGTAACCGGAATACCATTAGTGGCTTCAAGGTTCATCTCAGGGTTAGGGGGTTCTAGCTTAACATCTGGCCAGAACTGCTTGTAAAGGGTACTGGGGATGGATGTCACCTGGGATCCAGTGTCTATCAAGGCGGAGATAGCGATGCCATCAATGACGATTGGTAAGTATGGACAGTCTCCCACATACTTGTGTTCCCAGCTGGACGTAGGGCCTGGACAGTCTACTCCTGGGGTTGGCCCTTCTCGCCCAGGGGTCGCTCGTTTAAAGGACGGGATTGTAGATTGCGTCCTCCTAGGTCGTTCTGCTGACTGTTGCGGCGTCTGTCAGGACTGCGGCGGTCTGCAGTTTTCCTCGCGACGGCTGTGTCTTTCTCCTCATCCAGGGAACGTCATCCGGGCTGTCGGCGAGTTGAATCTTGTCCGATGGCCTTGCATCTGTCTTGGTCTTCTCCCTGCTTGTAGCTTGGCCACGTCCTTCATCAGCTGCTCGACATTAGCACACAGTTGATCAAACCGGTCAGGTGTTACAGTCTGTGCGCTGGATTGGATCGCAGGGATTGGAGATGCTGCTGCCGGCACGGAAGGGGTGTCAGTGTACTGCTGTTGCTGTGAAGCGGGATCAGGTACTTCAGCGAGTCATTGTCCCCAAACTGTTAAGTCTCTCAAGGTATCAAAATCTGCGCCTGGATTCTGTATGGACCACCAGCTTGCTTGCTTTCTATCCTCAGATAGTTTAAGGCCCACAATAAATTGTCCAATTAACGCTTTGTTCTCATCTCGAGCACTATCAGGATCGACTTGTTTTAACAGTCTGTATGCTTCTTGCAAGCGCAGTGAATAATCAAGGACAGTTTCTTGTGCCCCTTGATTACAACGATAGAATGACAGTCTTAATCCAGCCTCGGTATGGCACTCAAAGACCCGGGTTAATCTAGCGAATATCTGCTCCACAGATTCCTGAACTTCTATAGGCCAGCTGCGGCTCTGCAGTTCAGCTGCACCGGTTAACTGTCCCATAATAACTGAAGCTCTTTGCTTACCGGTCATCGGGTACATGTCCAGGGCTTGGCATATCTTCCTCTGGAAGTTCTCCAAGGTGCTGGGTACACCGCTGTACTTGGGTAACCAGGTTGCACTAGGAACGTAGGGTAGAGACATCGGCATAATCGGAGCGGGTTGTGGTAGCATACCGCCGACTTGTTGCTCTCCATCAAAAGGAATGTTTTGAGGTACCGCTTGGTCTAGCGGGGGCGCCGCGTGATCGGGAGCCGGGTTACTCATGGTCGCTCCCCCTTAGTTAAGCGTAGCCTTTCCCTCGGTTTCAAACGGAAGTGTCGGCCTCGCGGTGAGGAGTGAGGCACCACGGGAGTTTCCGGTTCCTGCTGCGTACGGAGGAAGTCGTCAGAGCGTGGGGGCGGAGCCAATCTTCGCGCCCTCTGCACAGTCACGCCCCTTCTTTTCCCGCCTTTTCGCGCAGCAATGGCGGAGCAAATGTACAGTTCGATATTTACAGTCAATAAATAGCACACAATACCCGTGATAACGGGCCTGCTCGCATCCTGTTCGTGACGCCAAATTCTGACTCACCGTAGCCGGGGGTACACGTAGCGGGCGTTGTTTCTCCTCCAGTCACGGAACCGCGCCTGCGGTAGTGTAGGCCCGGTGGTCCAGATCAATAGGGGAATGGCGGAACAGTGGGGTGATTTGTCTTCGTGACGCCACCTGCGGGTGTTCTGGTAACTTTACCAGCGCTGTTCGGGTCTCCGGGGGATGGTACACAGCGAGATGGAACGCTCCCCACAGGATGAGCGAGAATCCCCGGGGCCGGGAGCTGCACACGATGTTGTGAGGCAGCTGCGGGACGCTGCGCTGAATCCAGGAGTAATGTACAACCACACAAAGTCTCTTTTAGGTACCTTTACTGGATGGTAATCAGGTACACTCGGACCGGGATAGTGAAGTTGGCACTTATGGAGTTTCACAGCAAGCAGTGTTAGGCTTCCTTTCTCTACTTCTGGTGCTAAGGTCGGGTGGATGTGGAATCCAGCCGGACCGGGCAGTGTGTTCAATGGAACTTGCTTCACCTGGTTAACAGCACTGAGGGCACTGTAAAAGGGTCTGAGCAGGATCAGTACTCTTCCCTGGGCTCTCGTGGATGGGTGCCAGGGTGCCACACATTCTTTTCAAGTTGGGAATCCGGTTGGGCTATTAACTTCTTTACAAGGCTCACTGCCGGATCACTGTCTTGATTCTCCTTCCATCCATAGTGAGCAGCGGGTTTAGTCCAACAGTCTGACGGTTCTGGTAGATGTGATCTTCAGCCATTTTCCATTTTCTACTTTTATGGAAAGCTAGGACTTTCTATTTCCTCTAAGTCATCCTCTTCTTCTTCAAGTCCTTGTAGATGTACTTGAGGGTTTCTGGAGAGGACATCAGCATTTGCGTGGTTGCGGCCTGCCCGGTATTTGATGGTAAAGTCATAGTTCGATAGTCGGGCCATCCAGCTTTGCTCCAATGCACCAAGCTTCGCGGTATCCAGGTGTGTTAATGGGTTATTATCCGTGAAGATGGTAAATTTTGAATCTGCCAGGTAATGCTTGAACCTTTCTGTTATAGCCCAGACCAAGGCCAGGAACTCCAACTTAAAGGAACTGTAGTTTTCCGGGTTCCTCTCGGTGGGTCAAAGTTTTCTGCTGGTGTAGGCAATTACTCTCTCTCTACCATCTTGGATCTGGGAAAGGACTGCTCCCAGGCCTACATTGCTTGCATCGGTGTAAAGGATGAATGGTAGGTTATAATCGGGGTAAGCCAGGATTTCCTCACCGGTTAGAGCCTGCTTCATCTGTTGAAAGGAATTTTCTTGTTCTTATCCCAATTCCAATTGTGGCTCTGAAGATCTTCTCCTCTTAGATTGGCCTACCAGAAGATCTTGTAGGGGCGCTGCCATCTTTGTGTAGCCCTTAATGAATCTTCTGTAGTACCCAACCAAACCTAAGAATTGACGTACTTCGGTGATGGTGGTTGGTCTCTGCCAGTCCTGGATAGCTGTCACTTTTTCCGGGTCTGGTGCTACTCCATCTGCACTGACCACATGCCCGAGGTATTGGACTTTAAGTTTCAGCAGGTGACATTTAGATGGTTTGAGCTTCATCCCGTACTTTGCTAAAGGTGTAAATACCTCCTCCAGGTGTTCCAGATGTTCTTTGTAGGTTTTTGAATACAGGTATAGGAGCACCGTCTCGAAGTTCCGATGTCCTAGGCACAATTCCATGAGTCTTTGAAACGTTCCTGGTGCATTGCATAACCCGAATGGCATGCTGTTGAATTCACACAGGCCCATAGGTGTTGTGAACACAGTCTTCTCTCAGTCTTCTTCTGCAACAGAGACCTGCCAATACCCACTAGTGAGATCTAACGTGGAGAAATAATTAGCAGTCTTTAATGCAGCAAGAGACTCCTCTATTCGAGGTACTGGGTAAGCATCTTTATGAGTGATCTTATGGATTTCCCTGTAATCCACACACATCCTCATAGTGCCATCCTTTTTTCTGACTAGGACTAAGGGGGCTGCCCAGGGACTACAGCTATCTCTTATAACCCCGGCTTCCTTCATGTCCTGCAGCATCTCTTTGGCATGCTGGTAGTGATTTGGTGGAATGGGTCTGTGTTCAATTTAATTGGGTTATGATCTCCTGTAGGTATGCAATGGTGTACCCCTTTAATCCTCCCAAAATCTAATGGATGCTTACTAAATATCTGTTCGAACTCTTGTGCTACCCAGTAGACTCCGCGCTTCTGGTGAGAAGGGGTGGCATCAGTTCCTACGTGCAACTGCTGACACTACTCCTCTAGTTGTCCTTTGGAGTTTTTATCTCCGCCTGACTAGACGGGAAAACGGGCTCTACTTCCTGTATGTTGTTGTTACAGGCAGTATACAGCTTTGCTACAGTAGCATATGGGGTAGTTTTGCTTCCTCTTCCCCACAATTTAATACACGGATTGGTACTCTTCCCTTGCGTACATCCACCACCCCTCTGGCTGTCAGTAGTGTAGGTCTATGCTCTGAATAAACTGGCACTACAACTGCCTGTATTCTTTTCCTCTAAGACCTATTGCTGCTCGACCCATATCATCATTTCACTTTTCGGTGGTAACACAATGGGAACCGGGTCTATTACCCGCACACTGCCAATCTCTCCCCCAGACAGATTTACCTGTTGCTTGTGGATGAGGGCTCGGATTTCTCTTTGGTTGACTCTCTTCCGCCCATAACCAGCAGTCACAGCAATCTGTCAGAGTAAAAACAACACTTCTCCAAAGCAGTTTTCAATCACATTAGTACTAATTACCATGTAGGGGTATTTTTCATCAGGTTATCCTCTACCACACATAACACTTGGCCTTTTAACTCTACCCTCCCCAGCTTTATTGTCACTTCTCTGAACCCCACCTGATTCTGTGGTTGCCAATTAGCTGCAAGATTGACAAAGTTAGGGTCTGAGGGTCTAAGATCAGTGTCAGACCAATATTGTTTGTAAAGGATATGTGAGATGGTGGTAACCTGCGACCCCTGTGTCCAGTAGGGTCGACATGGGGATTCTTTCTAGCGTAATGTTGAGGTACGGACGGCCTCCCACGTACCGGTTACGCCAGTCATATGGGCACAGTTGTCCTACTCCTACAAGGAATCTCGTGTTTAAAGGACATCCTCTTGCAAGATGGCCTCATTTGTTGCAACGTAGGCAGATGGGTTGTCCTGATGAATCCGTGTAGTCCCTGGCTCTGCATTGGAATGGTGCATCGGTCCCCTGAATGGGCAACTTGTTGGTCCTCTCCACGGGCGACATGGGTCTACGTTGGAATGGTGCGTTGGTCCCCTGCATGGGAGACTTGTTCTTCCTCCTCATCCATGGGACATCCTCAGGGCAATAGCTAGTTGGATTTTGCTTGGAGGTGGTGCCCCAGGCATGGCTTGCAAGAGTTTTAGTACATAGTCCATATATTTGGTTAGCTGCAGCGCAGGTCATCATCTGAATTATTTGCTACAGCTTGTCTTTCCACTTTTGCAGGATCTTTAGAAATAGGTTTAAAGTCTATGGAAGAGGTGTTAACCTGCCAGGATTGGATTGCAGACTCTGCAGGCACTGGATCCCGTAACACTGTTATAGCACGGTCTTTTAAGTCATTAAAGTTCACAGTTGGATGATCCAAAACCCACATGTGTACCTGCTGGTGGTGGTAGTTTGACTTCAATCCTTCTGTAAACTGCTCTGCAAGTGTGAGCCCAGGCTTTTGGGTACTCGGTATCAGGCTTCAAAGGGGTTAACGTCTGCTGTGTCACGGGAAATGATGTCACGGGGAATGGTGGCTGCCCTGATCCCGTGTCCTGGGTATATCTTCAAAAAGAGGGTATATTTACAGGGTATTATATACAGTTTGTCGTGACGCCACCTGTAGTTCCTGGTGAGGTGTCACCAGCACCACCACAGTCCGCTGGAGGTAGATGGTAGTGCGGCTTAGTTGGAAGAGTCCCCTACAGGTAGGGCTGGACCTCTGGGGTAGCATTCCTGTGAATAGAACAAGTTCATGCAGCATAGAGACAGAGGCAGAGGCAATATCACTTTTCCTCCGGGTACTTTACTGGAAACTTGTAGCAGCATCAGTTACAGTTCAGCATTCAGATGTTACAAGAACAGGTAGCTAACGGGTGGCTGCAAATGGATCCCAGGTGGTATGGTGGAACCCTTGGTGTGCTTGCTTGCTCTAACCCCGTCTGTTCCTTCCTGCTTTCCAGTGTAGTATGAAGCCTGGTGACTTGAAATCACCTGACCTCCTTTCCTTTCTCACCTTCGCTGCCGTCGGGTAACCTTTTACTGGCTGGCCGCTCTGGTGCCCGGGAGAATTGTAGACTCCGCGGGACTCCGGATTCTCTGTGGTCCTAAAGTACCCCACAGGGTTCCAGGAACCTGGTAAGCTGTCTGGTTCCTCAGCCGAGAGACCCTAACAGCAAAATCCTCAAAAGCCCAAACTTGGAGGCAAAGACCTTCTTGTTCCCCTAGAGGTGTTTTTATTCCCTCCCGGGTAACCTCCACCATGTAAACTAATGTGGAAGTGCTGGTTATGGGTCATACCCACCATCCTAGGGTCCACCTGTAGCTGGAGTATCTGCACCTCTTTTACGAGTGCAGTACCCCTCTGTGACGCCTGATTGGCGGGGCGCCACAGAAGCATTTTATCTTCTTCCAGTACACTTGCCGGGTGTACCTGCTTTAAGGACTGTAGTGCCCATTGTAAACAGAGGGCAGACTCTCTGATGGTATCCTGCGGTCCCTGCTTGCACTGGTAGAACAGCATCCTAAATTCAGACTGTGTGCGTTTTTTGAAAATAGCTTTGAGTTTGTCAAACACTTTAGCTGCAGAGTCCCTGTCAGCATCACTCCAGGACTCAACCTCTAGCTCCCTGCACATATTAATTGTCCCAACACAACGGTGGCTCGCTGCTTTTCTGTCATCGTATACATGTCCAGCACTGCACACATCTTTTGTTTGAAGACTGCTAGTGTACCGGGTTTACCTTCATATGTTGGCAACCATTTTGCACCCGGTATGTACGGCAAGGCTATCTGCATTATCAGGGCCACTGCTCCAGGTGCTGCATTTCGGGCATCCCCTCTGTCAGGGACTTGTGCGTCGTCCGAGTCACTCATGATGCGGCCCGTCAGTTAATCGCTGCCAGCCAGTGAGGTAAAACAAACTTCTCTGGTCATCGTTGGCTCTACAGGGGTGTGAAGCACCTCGGGTATTTTCGGAACTGGGAACTGCGCTTTGCTGATCTCCGGCAGAGTGGAGGGACGGGGCTTATCTTCGCACTCTTTCAGCCGCGCAGCCGCGATGCTCTTCCCACTCTGTGGCGCAGTAATGGCGGCCCGGTTTTGCAACTCACAAACAGTTAATAAAGTTCAATTCTAGGCGTACAGTACCCGATTTTACCGGGCACGGGATCCTGTTCATGACGCCAGGTTGAGGCGGTCAACAGGGTAGGGGGTACTCGGGTACCAGGGCTGATGGCGACTTGGATGGAGGATCACGGCTGGTCGGTCTCCAGTCCCGTGCCCTGGACCCTCAATGGCGGGGGAAGGTGGGGGATGATGGTGGTGAAGGGGAATTGATTACGTGACATAGGACATAGGAAGTGCTTTACCTGCATAGTCACAGTATCTGAGAATTGATTGATAATCGATTTTCTGCAGAACAGCTCCTGAATAACTGCATATTTTTATTTTTCAGACACTGGAAACAAGCAGGACATTTAAATATCCCACTGTCTTAACTTTGCTTCTAAATAAAAATCCTAAAACCAAGGCTTGTGTGTCACAGAACGTATGGTAGATTATTAGAATGGCAAGTAATAATTTAATAATTTTTTAATATGAAAGAAAAATCTGCATATTCCAGAAATTTAAACACAAGTTTTTTTACCTTACAAAGTGAATATGTCGCACACTTCATTGGCGTAATAGTCCAATATTAGACCAGTACATGTCAACCAAATATAGTGGTCTGTTGCAGGTGCTTGCTTTTGGGATATGTAGCCACTTAGCTATTTTTGTTTCAATCTTTTTCATAAAAGGCTCAGGTTGGTATACACCACCAGAATGGATTATTCGTAGTGGTGGTGAGTCAGTAATACATGCTGGCATCTCATGTTGGAGATCTTTTGCACATAGCTGCCTGATAATTCACTGGTAGCCTTTAGAATCTGCAAGAAAAAAATAAGCTCATGTAGACACTGGCATGCATATTTTACTTGCTTACATAGCACCATTAATTTACAAAGGTGCTTACAGGCATCATCATCACTGTCCCCATTGAGGCTTGGAATCTAATTTAACTATCAGCATGTCTTTGAAGTAAATGAGGAAACTAGAGTACCTGAAGGAAACTTAACTAAACAGAAAGAGTACATACAAACTCATTGTAGAGGGTTTTCCCTTGTTGGGATTTAAATCCAGGACCCCAGCACTGCAAGTCTCCAGTGCTAACCACTGAGCCACCATGATGCATTGCTAGATGACGGGCAAGTGTTTTTTTATTAATTTAAACTTAGAACATTTTTAACAAGTACTCTGTAGGAGGGTTTTTGTCTGTGGGGGTGGAGAACTAACCTTTCCACGCTGAGAAGTTGTATTTCTATTTAATAATATATTTAATACTTTTACTGTTGAAGGATGTACAGGCAATTCCTTTTCACTGGGAATTTAAACAAAAAGCATAGAGATGAGTTAAAAACTCTACAAAATTGTCTTTGCATTGGATTACATTAGTAAAGATTGAGACATAATATGGATCTGCACTTTTCTCATGTAGTCAATAGAGCCTGAAAAATGATTCTACATAAAATTTTTTGACATGTAGAGACCAAGATCCTTAATGTACCTTTACACGCCGCGACGGCAGGCTGGATACATCCCGCTACAGGCTACAAATGTAGCTTGTAGCGCCAATGTAGCCCGTCGTAGCGGCGTCTGAAGACTGACGATACGCCGGCAACAGATACATCTGTTTCCTAGCTCTGCTCAAAAACTGATGGTACAACCCGATGGTAGCGAGCTGTATCGGCGTGTAAAGAAGCAACGGAAGGGAACTTGGGACAGCCTGCAATGTAGCTAAGGCGTGACCCTGGCTCGGGTTACCGCGCCCCATGTGCGATCATTGGTGGAAGCTGCTGCATGACGATTGGTAGTCGCTGCATAGGGAGGCATATTTAAGGAGCTGACAAGTCACACTACACAATCGCTCGAGTATGCTGTATTACTCAGCCTCCTGCGTTGCTGCCCAATCAGATGTTATTGCTTCGTCCTATCAGCGTACGGACGGCTCGTAATCCACAATTGTGGCACGCCTATGTGCTGGCCCTGCTGCACAGGTCCGCCCATAGTAGCTGGTTATAGCGGTGTGTAAATGAGCTACAGCTGGCTACTTGAGACACCCGCGATGTAGCTAGCTATAGATGTAGCGTGGCGTAGCGCACCTTGTGGTGGCGTGTAAAAGGGGCGTTGACGTTGTAACTGTTTGAGCGTGCTCGTGCACGTGAAGTAGCGGGATGTATCCAGCTGCCGTCGCGGCGTGTAAGGTACCTTAACATGGATCACTAGAATTATTGGGTTATAGAAATTGTAGCAGACTAAAGGGTGCATATTACCTAAAGTGGGATATGGGGCACAGAAGGTGATGGACATGATGCCGAATCATACCAGTGGTCAGGGCTGTATTTGACCTTCATGCTGCCCTAGGCACTTGTAGCACCCCACGGTCCCGATGGTACGCCTGCAAGCAAAAGAGGGGTTCCCTATTCAGGTGGCACAGCATCCAACACTTTCCTGTCTCCAGACCAGAAGGGGGAGCACTAGAACCCGGCTTAAGGAGAGCTTCCCTGGTATAAAAGTTCTGGCCAGAGGAGGAGTTAGTTAGAACATGCATGGAGTGAGTCTGAGGAAAAAGGAGAGGAAAGCCTGAGGGAGAGGAGGAGTGTCATGCTCGCCTCAGAGGAAAGTGCAGAGAACGGACACTGGGTCCGAGGCTGTGCAGGGTCTAATGTCCCGGCAGTCAATAACGGAAGGTGGGGAATTACTGATTTCCCAGCCACACAGTATCAGGAGACAAAGCAGCATACTAGAGCTCGGGGTCTCCACTAAGGAGCGACCCCTGAAACAGTACTTCAGCTGCCTGTCATACGGCACACGCAGGAGAGAGAGAGGGCAAGCAGCTTAGCTTCAAGAAGCCGCAGGAGCCATTAACAGCGCAGAAGGGAGGCCTCCAACCCACCTGGCTAGGTAGATTCCCTGATTGCTTCCAGGCCATCTGGGTCCCCAGTAACACCTAAATTTGTGCTCCATAGTGTCCCTGTAACAACGGACTAGTAAGGGTAAAGGAAACACTTACTGCTGTGGACTCCAGTTATTCCTTGTGCCCGTTGCCCTGCATCCCACACATAGACTATTTACACTGCCCCAGGGATTGGATTTACCTGTGGAGAACCGTCCCATCTCAGCTGACCACATACCATGGGTGGTGTCACGACAACCTCTCCTATACATATCCCTTTTTTCAACTGATGCCCAGGCCACAGGACTGGGTCACGACCCCCGTGACTCCTCAGCGACAGTAGCAGCGATCCAGTTCCTGAGTACCCCATGGCCTCAAGGCGCCTCACACTATAAGTGGTCAAGCCCCCTACTGCCAAGTTAAACTAAGGCCCCATTCAGATGTCCATGTTCTTCATAAATACAACAGGTTTATTTGTCTGTCTAAAACTCAAGAGATATGTCAGTTTTTTTTTTTTTTTTTTTTACTGTATCATAGATGAGAAGTGCCAAGACAAGTCTATAGCTCTAGAAAAGCATATACAGCACATGGATGGCATCCATGTGCTGTCTGTATTTACCATTACAAAGTATAGGAGAATTCAAACAGTGCATGGTGAACATGCTATGTGCATTAACAAATCTGCCGTCATAGGCTATTAAATAGCTGCCGATCGGCTCCATACAACAGGTAGGCAGCAATTATCCAGACTTAGATCCAGGTACCTTATTGGGTGACATATTCTCTTATAGGAATAATCTTTATTTTCATCTCTCTCTTGACTAGACACCATGATGACTTTGGACATCCACAGCTCGTCTCTGAAGACTTCCATCTTCACTTGTCTTCTGTAGCATATGCGAACACGATTCTCTTAAAAATAACACTGTCATTGCTATTATATTATACCTAAAAAAAAATATGCACACATACTGTACACCTGAATAAATACTTTCCCCGTTGTGCTCCCTCCCCAAAAAGTGAAAATTGACCTCCTCCATAGTGAACCTTCCTATAAAATATTGCCTTCATACTTTCCCCTTTAATACTATAACAATATTCATTCCCCATAAAGTATGACTGGCACGCTGTCTTTCTTTAGGAACAATATTTGTCAAATAATTCCACCCTATGAACCATGGCCTATACACTGTTTAAACTACACAATGTACCTGTAATAAGAACTATGGCATCCACACTGTCCACATCCTTTGTGCCCCTCTCCATCCCTTACACTGTCCACATACTCTGTACACTGTCCATGCCTCACACTATCCACATCCTCCATGCCCCCTCCATCCCTTACACTATCCACATACTCTGTGCCCTTCTCCATGCCTTACACTGTCCACATACTCCGTGCCCCCTCCATCCCTCACACTATCCATATACTCCGTGCCCCTCTCCATCCCTCACACTATCCACATATTCCATGCCCCTTTCCATCTTTCACACTATCCACATACTCAATACCCCTCTCCATCCCTCACACTGTCCACATTCTTCGTGCCCCCCTCCATCACTCACACTGACCACATCTTCCGTGTCCCCTCCATCTCTCACCTGACCACATACTCCTGCCCCTCTCCACTCCTCACACTATCCCATGCTCCGTGCCCCTCTCCATCCCTCACACTATCCACATACTCTGTGCCCCTCTCCATCCCTCACACTGTCCACATTCTCCGTGCCCCCCTCCATCCCTCACACTGACCACATCTTCCGTGTCCCCTCCATCACTCACACTGACCACATCTTCCGTGTCCCCTCCATCTCTCACACTGACCATATACTCCTGCCCCTCTCCACTCCTCACACTATCCCCATGCTCTGTGCCCCTCTCCATCCCTCGCACTGTCCACATCCTTCTGCCCCTCTTCATTCTCTTTATACTACCCATATTCTCCGTGCCCCTCTCCATCCCTCACACTGTCCCTCATATCCTGCTTTCCCCCATACTGTGTCCTTACACTGCTTACTTTTGTATACTGCCTCCTATACTGTGACTAGAGATGAGCAATGTTCAATCGAACATGTTTGCCAAATTCAAATTCAACCTGCTTTGGGCTATGTTAGAGTCGTTCGACGAATGCGAACGATTTGCTAAAAATTGGAAATTTGAGGTTATGTTCGATAATGTTCGTTGACAAAAGCGTTACTGACTTTTCACAGTAATCTTTTTGTTCAACGTTATTATGAGTTTCAGTGTCTAGGAATAGTGGGTGGGAGGAGGGAGCTGGGGAGAGGTCTGTGGTCAAATAATGCAGATCTTCACTTTTTTTTCCTTCCCGCACTTAGTGTGGGTGGTCCGGTCTGTCAGCCTATCAGCACGCATAGAGAAAAGTGCACTTTTTGCACACAAGGGCTTGTGTCATTGGCTGGGTATGTCACAAGTCCTTGCCATATAAGAACCGGCCATTTTGCCTCATTGTCATTTTCCCAGTGTTGGAGCTCAGTGACAGACGGCGCCGCTGCTGCTGTGTGCGCTACAAAGAAAGATAGATAGCAATTTCATTCCAAGTTAGTTAGTAGGTTTAGGGACTACTTCCAAGAACAGCCATTTTTAGGGCTTAAAAGCCCTGTTTGCCAGCACTTTTCCAGTGCTGTGTTGCAATCTACGTAGATCCTGTGCTTTGCAAGTGTTTTTTACAGCATCTGGCCAAATCTAGCCAAGTAACTCATTTTTGGCTAGTAGCAGTGTGTGCCAGGATGTGGTGTAGCACTGTTGTGAAGAGAGCTACACCTCCTGTGTTTACTAGCCTTTTTTTTACTGTATCTAGCCAAGCAAATCCTTTTTGGCTAGTAGAAGTGTGTGCCAGGCACTACTGTAGCACTGTTACAAAGAAAGCTACACCTCCTGTGTTTACTAGCCTTTTTTTACTGCATCTAGCCAAGCAAATACTTTTTAGCTAGTAGCAGTGTGTGCCAGGCAGTGGTCTAGCACTGTTGTGAAGAGAGCTACACCTCCTTTGTTTACTAGCCTTTTTTTTACTGCATCTAGCCAAGAAAATCCTTTTTGGCTTGTAGCAGTGTGTCCCCGGAAGTGGTGTAGCACTGTTGTGAAAAAAAGCTACACCTCCTGTGTTTACTAGCCTTTTTTACTGCATCTAGCTAAGCACATCCTTTTTGGCTAGTAACTCTGTGTGCCAGGCAGTGGTATAGCACTGATGTGAAGAAAGCTACACCTCATTTGTTTACTAGCCTTTTTTTACTGCATCTAGCCAAGCAAATCCTTTTTGGCTATTAGCAGTGTTTGCCAGGCAGTGGTGTAGCACTGTTGTGAAGAAAGCTACACCTCCTGTGTCTACTTACCTTTTTTTTTTTCTGCATCTAGCCAAGTAAATCCTTTTTGGCTAGTAGCAGTGTGTGCCAGGGAGTGGTGTAGCACTATTGTGAAGAAAGATACACCTCCTGTGTTTACTAGTCTTTTTTTTACTGCTTCTAGCCAAGCAAATCCTTTTTGGCTAGTAGCAGTGTGTCCCAGGAAGTGGTGTAGCACTGTTGTGAAGAAAAGCTACACCTCCTGTGTTTACTAGCCTTTTTAAAGCATGTAGCCAAGCAAATCCTTTTTGGCTTGTGGCAGTGTGTGCCAGGCAGTGGTATAGCACTGATGTGAAGAAAGCTACACCACCTGTGTTTACTAGTCTTTTTTTAGTGCATCTAGCCAAGCAAATCCTTTCTGGCTAGTAGCAGTGTGTGCCAGGCAGTGGTGTAGCACTGTTGTAAAGAAAGCTAAACCTCCAGTGTTTACTTGCCTTTTTTACTTCATCTAGCCAAGCAAATCCTTTTTGGCTAGTAGCAGTGTCTGGATAGGTAATTGTGGTCCAGTGTTCTATTGAAATCTACTGCCACACAGTGCAGAAAACCCTTTTGAATTGCATCTGCCTAATCCTACTTACTAAAATCTATTTAGGGTAGTACCACTGTTTGACTAGGTAGCTGTGGTCCAGTGTTCTGTTGAAATCTACCGCCACACAGCGCAGAAAACCCTTTTGTATTGCATCTGCCCAATCCTACTTACCAAAATTTATTTAGAGTAACACCACTGTTTGACTAGGTAGCTGTGGTACACAGTGTTCTGTTGAAATCTACTTCCACACAGCACAGAAAACCCTTTTGTATTGCATCTGCCCAAACCTACTAACCAAAATCTATTTAGGGTAGTACCACTGTTTGGCTAGGTAGCTCTGGTTCAGTGTTCTGTGGAAATCTACCATCACACAGTGCAGAAAACACTTTTGTATTGCATCTTCCCAAACCCACTTTCCAAAATCTATTTAGGGTAGTACCACTGTTTGGCCACTCAGCTCTGCTAGTTTTACATCCGTAGTTATTTGTGCCAACAATAACAGAGTTGCCAGTTATTTACCATCAAATATGAGTGGTAAAAGTTCTGTTGAAAGGGGAATAGGCATGTGGGAAAGGGCAAAATCTTTGTGCTCATGGGGTAGGTACTCAAGTAACAGAAACATCTGGTAAACAAATACTGTCTTCAAGCCAAACTAAAATGTCTACTTCTTTTCGTGGATGATCTGCTATCATCCCTTTCTTATGCAGTAGAGCATCGCTAAAACTTGTAGTTGAGGCCCAAAAAGAGCAGGTGCTGCAATGTATATCAAGCGCTCCATCAAGTGGATTCTCCTCCACCTCAACTTCAACATAACAAACACTTCAGTCCTCAGAGCTGTCTCCCCAATCGCACTTGCTTCCTCACAGCTCACAAGTATCCAGCCGCCCTACTGCCTATGGGTTAATAAAGATGGGTGAGTCTGCAGAGCTATTAACACATACTATAGCCTGGGAATCAGAGGTCTGCTCTAAAGCTTCAGTGAGTCAAGATGAGGAAATGATCGACACTAATGTCCAAAAAAGTCAGATCCAGGCCCAGATGAAGAAGGGTCCAAGCATAATGTGGACCCTCAGTCCCAAACAGTAACCCCTATTGGTGGAGACAATGAGGCAGATGATGATGAGACTCAGATACATGATTGGAACGACAACTTGACTTTGCACTCAGGGCAGGAAGAGGTTGGCTCTGAGGACGACGAGTATGAGAACACACAGGGTGATGATGAGGTTGTAAATCCCACTTACTGTCAATCCACAGGCAGGCAGTTGATGAGCTCAGCAGAGGAGGTGGAGGAGGATGCTAGTGATGAGGTTGGGTTGCGGCTTCTACTTATGCCTCCTCCACCTCTTCTAGGTCCTCCACCTGCACCCAAAGCCTGTCTGGTAGTGTGACATGCATTCAAACTGGGCAAAAGGAATCCAGCACACCTCTTTACTATGCTGGCAGCAGGGCTCAATGCCATCAGGCGGTGTTTATATTAAAATGTCTGGGAAATGTGAGTCACACAGTTGAGGAATTGTGGTCAGCTCTGGAGATCGAATTTAATCAATGGTTGTCTCCACTGAACCCACAGCCAGGGAAGGCCGTGTGCGACAATGCTGCAATCCTGGGTGCGGCCCTTTGCCGGGTCAAGGAGACACACGTGCCTTGTATGGCTCACACCTTGAACCTGGTCGTCCAACAATTTCTATCCCACTATTCCGGCCTAGATGTGTTTCTGCAGCGGGCACGGTCACTGTGTGCTGACTTCCGCCGTTCGCATCCCGCAGGTCAATGACTTGCATCGCTACAGAAGTCTTTCGGCCTGCCGGTTCACTGCCTGAAATGCGATGTGCCGACATGATGGAATTCCTCCCTGCACGTTTCAGCGACTGTGGCAGCAGCGATGAGCCCTGGTGCAGTATGTTATGACGTATAGCCTGGGCCAATTCAGAGGTGGGGCAAATCACGCTGCTGGAGTGGTCTCAGATAAAGGACCTCTACACTCTTCTGCAGAGTTTTGAAATGGCTACTAAGATGTTTAGCACTGACGATGCCATTATCAGCATGACTATTCCAGTCATCTACATGCTGGAGCACACTTTAACCAGTATTCGGAGTCAGGTAGTGGTCCAAGAGGAAGGGGAGTAAATAGAGGAGAAGACGTACGCGGAAGGGATAACAAGATCTCAAAGGTCCAGACAGTCAGCAGCAACAAGGCGGCTGGCATGGGAGGGTGGGGGAGAGGGAACAACAAGGGTGCATTGTATCAGCCAAACGCTGTATACATATGCTCTGAACCTTGTGTAGTGCATGATAGGATTTCACAGGGGAAGTCTGAAATAGTTATCTCCCCTTAGTGTGGATGGACTGTGATGCTAGTGTATTTGGACAATTGTCCGGCACTGCCCCACAGGGCTCAACACATGGGGATGATGGACACTTATTAGTCGAACTTTCCCTCCCCTTTTGGGGTTGAATTGCTATATATTACCACTATGTACCATGCTATACACAGGATATATGGAGTAAATGCGGATTCACTGACCATATACTTCTGATGACTTGCCCTATATTCATTTAGAAGGGGTTACACCATCCTACTAGGAAATTTTAATGTCACGATATCACTTTAAATACTGATCACTTTATGAAATAAATATATGATGTATATGTATCTCTTATCTATATAGGTGCTGTGAAATGGATTTTATATGTATTTTGTATTAACTTTAATAAATTCATTAATAAAACATAGCATGGGTGTTTTTGATACATATTTTAAAACAAAAGGGCCTGAAACCTCCTTCTTTGTTTGGTTTTGAGGATTGTTTATTCAGGAGGGGCTCATTCTGGCCACTGGCCAAAATACTAACACACATTGTAAGGACAACTCTCTATATGTTGTTAAACTGTTGATGAAGGTGCAGGAGACGAGGAAGAAATGGAGGACAAAGAGGCGATGGGCATGGAAGACTCAGTAGATGAGGGAGATCTTGACCACATTTCGGTTGTGCGAGGTTTGGTGTAGAGGGCAGAGGAAGCAAGCGTGAATGTTACCCCACCGCAACCAACACAACAAAGACTTGGGCCTCCAGGATGTGCAAGACACATGAGTGCCTTCTTGCTGCACTACCTGCAACATGATCCTCAGGTTCTTAGAATTTGAAGTAATGCCAACTACTGGGTTGCCACACTGTTAGATCCCTGGTACGTGAGTAAATTTGGCCAAATGCTTCCTGACCTGGAAAGGGACACACGCATGCAGGAATATCAACAGAAGCTTTTAGACAATCTTAGATCTGCTTTTCCCCAAAACACCAGTGATGTACATAGTGAATATCACAGTTCTACCTTTCCGACCCGGGGAACGTCGAGTCGCCATCACTCAAACGTTAGCAGTAACAGTGTATCAGGTAACAGCAATTTTGTAGAATCGTTTCACCCTTTTTTAGACCATCCTTTGCAACGCCAGAAGAGAGAACAAGTCTGACACGTAGTGAACACCTAAAGAAGATGGTACAGGAGTATCTACAGCTGAATATCGATGCCATGACTGTGGAACTGGACCTTTGTGCATTTTGGGCTTCAAAACTGGAAAAATGGTCTTAGCCTGCCACTCATGCCTTGGAGATTTTGTCGTGCCCCACAGCCAGCATTCTCTCTGAACGTGTCTTCAGCGCGGCTGGTCGTGTGCTAACGGATAAGCACACGCGGCTGTACAGTGACAGTGTAGGCAGACTATTAACTATTATCAAGATGAACAAGTCAGGGATCCGCAAGGACTTTTCCAGCCGTGTCAGCCTGTGGAGGCTAAACGCTTATGTACTTTATAATGTGCTGCATTAAACTCCCCATTTTAATATTTCCACTCTGGGGCAATTGATGCCACTTTAGTGGTGGCTGTGCCTAATTTTTTTGAAAAATGGAGACTGTTGTTGCGGTCTCCTTGCTGTTTGTTGCTTTACTTGGGTAGGGCTCTCTGCGCTCAATACCTATCCCTGACACTCCTGCCCCTGTTTCTTAATATTCAACTTTTTTGTCCATGGAACCAGTGATTAACAAATATGCTGTGTTCACACCCACCATTTTTGGGTGCTTAAAAGCAGTGATTACTACATAATAATAATATTTATTCTTTTATATACTGCTATTAATTCCATAGCACTTTACATACATCAGTAATGCTGTCCCTATTGAGGATCACAATCTAAACATCCTATCAGTATGTCTTTGCAATGTGGGAGGAAACCTGAGTGCCCAGAGGTAACCCACACAAACACTTGAAGAACATACAAACTCCTTGCAGATGTTGTCCTTGACGTCCTTGGTGGGAATTGAACCCAGGACCTCAAGAACTCAGTGCTGTAAAGGCTGCAGTGCTAACCACTTGAACCACCGTGCCGCCCATCTCTCTTAATGTTTGCGTAAACTGATTTGGGGCATCAAACCAGGTTTTGGCAAATGTGCTGTATGCACATGAACAGTTTTTGGGCCCTTAAAAGCATTGTTTAGTCAATGTCCCCTGTCCACTAGCCCTATACAGGTCCCTGACCTACCTGACTAGTTTTTCCTGTAATACTCCACAAAACTTATAGTTATCCCACCTGTGTGTGGCAGTGCATAACATTGATGGGAGCACTTGCATGAGCTTTGAGTTTATCTGGCCCACTAGGCCTAAACAGGTCACTGACCCACCTGAATAGTTTTTCCGATAATACTTCATAAAACTTATGGTTGTCCCACCTGTGCATGGCAGAGCATAACATTGATGAGAGCGCTTGCATGAGCTTTAAGTTTATCCAGCCCAGTAGACCTAAAGAGGTCACTGACTAACCTCTCTATTATTTCATGTAATACTCCATGAAACTTATAGTTGTCCCACCTGTGTGTGGCAGGGCATAACATTGATGGGAGCACTTGCATGAGCTTTGAGTTTATCCGGCCCACTAGGCCTAAACAGGTTACTGACCTACCTAACTAGTTTTTTCGGTAATATTCCATGAAACTTATAGTTGTGCCACCTGTGTGTGGCAGTGCATAACATTGATGGGAGCACTTGCATGAGCTTTGAGTTTATCTGGCCCACTAGGCCTATACAGGTCACTGACTTACTTCTCTAGTTTTTCCTGTAATACTCCACAAAACGTATAGTTGCTGAGCAATGTTTAACCTTGAAATGCTAGGCCAGGTCCTGTTCCACACCCTGTGCATGCATGCAGGCTGGGCCATTCAGCAATTTTTGGTCTGGACAATTGATGCCATTTTGTTGTTGTCTGACCCTTTGGGAAGAGTGAGGACTCTTGTTGGGGTCCCCTTGCTGTATGGTACATGATTTGAGCAGGGCTTCTACTTAATGTAGAAAACTACTGCCACTTTTCCCCTGTAACTCATTTATTTGTCAATTCAGTCAGTTTTACTCACCTCTGAAAATTTAGGTGAATATTAACCACGTATTTTGAAGTGCTTTGTAAGGGTGTGCAGGCTGGCACAGACAGTGTCTCGTGCACCCATGCTACGCTATCAGACTATTTCTACTGCGGGTAGAGTGTTGTCACTTTTTCTTGTGTTTATTGTCTATTCTAAGTAGTTTGACAGCTTTTGGACACCTTTGTAGGTGTTTTCTATGTGTTTGCTGTTGCCTGCCATTGATTCCAATGGGGTTCGACGGTGTTCGATGAACATTCAACGAACAATTCGTCGAACACACCCCAATTCGGCAAATCAAATCGAATTCGAACACTTAGGTGTTGGCTTATCACTAAGGGTACCTTTACACACGGCTACTGGAGGATGGATACAATCAGCTACAGGCTACAAATGTAGCTTGTAGTGCCAATATAGCCCGTAGTAGCGGCGTGTGAAGACGGGACGTGACAGCCGGCAACAGGTACATCTGTTTCCGAGCACTGCTCGAAAACAGATGGCTACAAAGCCGATTGTAGCGAGCTGTATCGGCGTGTAAAGAGGCTACAGAAGGGATGTCTATACACCAGGCGATGTACCTGGTATGTAGCTGGGGCGTGACACAGCCTCCGGGATACCGCCCCCCTTCAGCGATCATTGGAGGAAGCTCCTGCGTTGCGATTGGTTGTCGCTGCACAGGGCGGCATATTTAAGCAGCTGCCCAGTCACACTACACAATTGCTCGGGCGTCATGTATTAATCAGCCTCCTGCGATGCCTGGCCAATTATGGGTTTCCTGCTTTGTCCTATCAGCGTACGGATGTATCGTACTCCACAATTGTGGCACGCCTATGTGCTGTCCCTGCTGCACCAGGTCCGCCCATATTAGCTTGTTGTAGCGGTGTGTAAATGAGGTACGATGAGCTACAGATGGCTACTTGAGACACCCGGCGATGTATATAGCTGTAGATGTAGCGTAGCGTAGCGCACCTTGTGGCGGCGTGTAAAGTGGTGCGTTTCCCGTTTGTAACCGTTTGGGCATGCTCGTGCACGTGAAGTAGCGGGTTGTATCCATCCTGTTGTAGCGGCGTGTAAAGGTACCCTAACTGCGACCTCACTTTGTATACTAAATGAATGCCCCTATTTCCCTCCACCTTCTGGAGGTAAACGTTAGGCCAGGTCCACATCACAATCTGGTTTTTTGCTTGCGCTAACGCTGCCATAGACTTACATTGTAAAACGCATCTAAACACAAGCCAAAATTTGGTTGTGTTTGAAATTATGTGTTTTTTTTCAACGCACAGGTTAACGCAGAGTGCAGTGTTACGTGTGCATTGAAACGCTTTCAAAAGCAAGCACATTTAAGCATGTGCGTGTATGTGTTCATCAATGCATCAGTATGGCAGTGTTAACGCAAGCAAACGCAAGCAAACGCAAGCATTATAATGCGTGAATGCTGCTGTTAAGCGCATCTGCCGTGACGGAAACCCCGAACATGATGAGGACCTGGCCTGACTCACATCTTCAGCTCCACTGTGGAGCAGTTAATTTCTCCTTTGTCTTCAACTACTTTATGGTGCTCTATCTAAAACACCCTGCACCCTCCAGCCCCATGAACAGCCTGAACCCCCATGCTCTCTGCAAAGACTGAACCCCTATGCCTTCTGCACAACCTGAACCCCCATGCCCTCTGCACAACTTGCACTCCCCATGTCCTCTGCACAGTCTGCACTCACCATCCCCCCTGCACAGCCTGCACTCCCCATGCCCTCTGCACAGCCTGCACGCTCCATCCCCCCTGCACAACCTGCACTCCCCATGCCCTCTGCACAGCCTGCATGCTCCATCTCCACCAGCACAGCCTGCACTCCCCAAGTACTCTGCACATCCTGCACCCTACATGCCCTCTGCACAGTCCCTGCATCCTCCATACCCCCTGCACAGCCTGCACTCCCCATGCCCTCTGCAAAGCCTTCACCTCCCGTGCCCCCTGCAGAGTCTGCACCTCCCATGCCCCCTGCAGAGCTTGCATCCCCCATGCCCACTACACAGCCTACACTCCCCTCCATTCCCCCTGCACAAGCTGCACCTTCCATGCCCCTGCATAGTCTGCACCCTCTATGTCCCTGTACAGCCTGAACCCTCCATGCCCCCTGCACAGCCTGCACCTTCCATGCTCCCTGCAGAGCCTGCACTCCCCATGCTTTCTGCACACCCTGCACTCTCCGTGTCACCTGCACACTCTGCACCCCCCATGCCCCCTGCACCCCAATGCCCTCTGCACAGCCTTCACACTCCCCTCCATGCCCTCTGCACAGCCTGAACACTTTCCATGTCCTCTGCACACCCCCATGTCCTCTGCACACTCCCCATACTCTCTGAACAACCCCATGCCACTGCACAGCCCCATGCCCTCTGCACACACCCCCATGCACTCTGCACAGCCCCCATACTCTCTTCACGCCCCCCATGCCCTCTGAATACTCTTATGCCCTCTGCACAGCCCCCTCATGTACCATGTGTATTTATTCCCAGCTCCTCTTCATCTGTTGACTTTCTTTCTGATTCTTCTTGCCTGGAAAAATTCAGCTCAGGCCACCCAAGTCACATGTGTATGACATGCAGGTCCTGCTCCAGCATCAGGTATATTCTCTGAGTAGACAGGAGTGTATAACGCTCCTCCTGTGCTCCGGCAGTGTTGCTAACCCCTCGCATTCCTCCTCCCCCACCTTAAAAATATGCCAGTGTTATTACTTAGCCCAGCGAAGAGGGTGAAAAGATGTTTTTTTTATGATTCTTTTGTTATTTAATTTTAATGATAGTCCCGCCCCCCTCAACCTGCCGTCCCAGGCACCTGCCCTCCAGTGCCTAATGGATAATACGGCCCTGCCTGTGCTATCTCTCTGGATTCAGGAAACATGTATGTTCTTTCTTGAACTCACTCACTACCAGAAATAATGCGGTGTTTCCTTTTAGTGTTCCAAAGCATCGCAAAACACAGAAACCTGTGGTGGATCTGCTTGAGATTTGTTAAATACTGCTAACACAACAAAATTCCTGAGAATCCTAACTAGTGAACTTTCCCTGAAATATTCACCTATTTCAAATTTGGCACAAACATATCTGATTTGGTTCGGTGATCGGAAACCTGAACACTTTCCCCAAAAGTTGTCAAATCCGGCTGTGATACCCGTGTTTTTGAGCTGGGAAGTCGATGCATAACATGCAGCCCAGAGTACATCGTTTGCTCACTTATGATGGCAGGGTCAATCTCCACTGAGCAGAGACTGCCACCCATCACACAGTAATAAAATGAAGAGAATCCAGGGCCAATTGTCCATGAGAAGGTTCCTTTATTAAATTGCTTTAAAAATGTCAATCCAGACGCGTTTCGGACACACTGTCCTTATTCATGCCGATGAATAAGGACAGTGTGTCTGAAATGCATCCGGCTGGACGTTTTTAAAACGATTTAATAAAGGAACCTTCTCATGGACAAGTGGCCCTGGATTCTCTTCATTTTATTACACTAATAGTGGAAACCAGCCACCTTCCAGGAGCCTGGGAATTTAAGGGTGTCTAGAGGTGAGCAGCAATCCTCCTCCCCCTTCCTCACATGGTTACCCATCACACAGTCCCATGTTGTCTGCTCTCCTGCTCTTTTTTTCTCCTGTAAACTCTATGTTGATGCCTTTGCCCAAAAAGAGAGAACATTCTTCCAAAATGTTTTAGGCTTTCTCAGGTAAGTTTTGGCAAACTCCAGCCTGGCTTTTTTATGTCTCGGGGTAAGAAGTGAGGTCGTCCTGGGTCTCCTACCATACAGTCCCTTTTCATTCAGACGCTGACGGATAGTACGGGTTGACACTGTTGTACCCTCGGACTGCAGGGCAGCTTGAACTTGTTTGGACGTTAGTCGAGGTTCTTTATCCACCATCTGCACAATCTTGCGTTGAAATCTCTTGAAAATTTTTCTTTTCAGTCCACATCTAGGGAAGTTAGCCACAGTGGGCTTTAAACTTCTTGATGACACTGCGCACGGTAGACAAAGGAACATTCAGGTCTTTGGAGATGGACTTGTAGCCTTGAGATTGCTCATACTTCCTCACAATTTGGTTTCTCAAGTCCTCAGATAGTTCTTTGGTCTTCTTTCTTTTCTCCATGCTCAATGTGGTACACACAAGGACACAGGACAGAGGTTGAGTCAACTTTAATCCATGTCAACTGGCTGCAAGTGTGACTTGGTTATTGCCAACACCTGTTAGGTGCCACAGGTAAGTTACAGGTGCTGTTAATTACACAAATTAGAGAAGCATCACATGATTTTTCTAACAGTGCCAATACTTTTGTCCACCCCCTTTTTATGTTTGGTGTGGAATTAGATCCAATTTGGCTTTAGGACAATTCTTTATGTGTTTTTTTCATTGAAGACAAATTAAATGAAGATAATAATACCAAAGAATTTGTGATTGCAATCATTTTCAGGAAGAAACTGAGTATTATCTGACAGAATTGCAGGGGTGTCAATACTTTTGGCCAACACTGTAATTCTAAATTCACCTTCCAGCCTATCGCTGGAGGATAACATCTATATAAGGCACCCTTATCGGTGGTGCCTGAGCAATGCTACCTGTCCCTAGTTGTGTTGCTTTCCCTGAGGTCTCTGTCCTGTTCCCTGCATAAGCACTTGCTTTTGGTATTATCAGTTTACCCATATCTCTTGTCTTGCTTAGAGCCAGCTCGATTCTTGTACTACCTCTCAGTTGCCTTGCTGTCCTGAAACTTCGTGCCTGCACCTCATTGACTGTAATTTATCCATGTGCACCGTCTTGACTGTATCAGCGAGATTACTTATTAAAGACTTTGCTTTATCACTACCAGCATCTTCAGCTTGTTCCTATCTATGTGTCACCCTCCAATTCAGTGGTCTAGTGGATCCAGATCACCACTCCCACACCTCCGTGTGCTTCACAGATTGCTCAGGCCATGGATCCCACTGGCCCAGTGTTCTCAGCTCAATGGAAACTTGCCCATGTGCGAGAGGAACAACAAAGGCTCTCCACCATCATGCAAGTCTATGGACTCTCATCTGAGCTCGCTTCAGGCCATTGATCCTGCTACAACAAACACTCAACTTTTTGGCCTTCGGCATGAACTCTCCCATCAGCAAGAGATTCAAGGACATTTTCTGCAGTATCTCGCTTCCTTAGATGAACTTCTAACGGCTTTGCAAGGAACCACTGATCTGGCTGCACTCCAACCAGCAGCTTCTGAACCCCTCCTGGTTCCCGGTCCTACTTTATGACTCTGCAAGCTGTCTTGGTTCAATGGGGATTCTAAGAATTGCAGGGGATTCCTGAATCAGTGTCTCCTTCACTTCAAGCTTCTTCCACTGTAGTTTCCCACCGACTTGGCAAGAGTAGCTTTCCTGGCTTTTCACCTGGCTTGAAAGGCCTTGGTCTGGATAAATTCTTTACTGGAGAGAGATAAACCCATCATTTCCAACCTACAAAACGTCTTAGAGGTTTACCAAGGCATTGTTCACCCTTCAGCAAGGCAATCTCTCTGTGGGACAATACACTGTCAAATTCCACATTCTGGTGTCCGAAGTCCAATAGACGAATGAGCCTTTGTTTTTTGTTCTTAAGGTGAGGACTCTCCAGCAAGATTAAGGATGAACTAGCTGGTCGGGAGATGCCTATTTCCTTGGATGATCTTATCGCTCTCGACATTCAAATTGACCAAAGATTCCAAGAGCAAAGCAAGGAGAAAATTCTGGAAAGGAGACTTCCTCGCTTGGCCCCATCCTTTCAGAGGTCTCTACTCTCCTCGTCCATGAGCTTTACTGTCTTGGTGGCTTCAGAACCAGTGGAAATCGACTGTGTCAAGATGGTTGCTTGTTGACAGAGGGAGAGGTTATGCCTATACTGCTGGAGTGCCACTCATCTTCTCTGCTGCTATCCTGAGAGACCGGGAAACTCCTCCGCCTGAGTCAGGTAGAGAGGCAGCCCTAGCTGAGATAGATGCCTCTTCTCCTTTAACTGTTTTCTATACATATTTCCCACGGTGGAGTGTGATTATCAGAGGTGGCCTACCTCGACTCTGGATCTCCAGAAAATTTTATTTAACAGGCCCTCACTCTTCGCCTCAGAGTCCCTCTTTCTCCACTGCAGCTTCCACAGATCATCACTCGGTAGATGGAAGCCCTTTGAAGGTATTATTGTAGAAGTGGAGTTACAAATTGGAGCACTTCTATGTCCTGCCTAACCTCTCTCCTCTGCTTCTTCTGGGTCTACTTTGGCTATGCACCCATGAACCAGTTCTTGATTAGCGATCCAGAGATGTCCTCAGATGGGAACAGTCCTGTCATGACAAATGCCTGAAGTCCATATGTCTGGGCCACTCTCCTTGTTTTCCACAAGCTGTCAAGCTTTACCCGGTATACCCGCTGCTTATTGGTCATTCGCTGACATCTTCAATAAGAAGGAGGCTGAGATCCTTCCACCACTCCTGCCTTATGATCTTCCAGTACCACACCTCCCCAGGGTCAGACATACCCATTATCTCCAGCGGAGACTCAGTCCATGTCCCAATATATTTAGGAGAATCTTGCCAGAAGCTTTATCCAAAAATCTTCGCCGCCATCCAGAGCTGGTTCCTTTTTTGTTAAGAAGAAAGACGGATGTTTGAGAACATGTATTGACTACTGAGGTCTCAACCAGATCACAGTAAAGTATAAATATCCACTTCCTCTCATTCCAGAGTTTTTTGATCGTATTCGTGGAGCTAGAATATTTACTAAACTTGATCTTCAAGGAGCCTACAACTCAGTCAGAATACGCTCAAGGGAATAATGGAAAACTACATTCAACACTATTGATGGGCACTATGAATATTGAGTGATGCCTTTTGATCTAAGTAACACCCCGGCAATATTTCAGAAAATTGTCAATGATATCTTCCACAACCTTTTATTCCTGTGACATGGTATATCTGGACGACATCCTTGTGTTCTTGCCCGACCTGTGTTTTTTGTCTTTCATCCTACTACAGTGTCCTGGTCACTACTGGCCATCTGTTGGTTTGTTTGAAGCTTCCCAGAAGTGTGAAGCATTTCCATTCCTGTGCTCCCAGGAAGGCCCCCCGGGGGAAGAAGATGTTCTGTACAAGGGTACAGTCTCTGTTTGATGAGTATAAGTTATGACCTTTGTGTAGAGACACAGAATTTAACCATTAACTGCTTGGTCTCCCAATTTCTTCAGATACATATTTCACTACACAGGTGTTATTTAGCATCTAGGCATTAGGCAACAATAGTGTGCAAACATTGAACTCTGGTACTTATTGCTCGAGTTTGAATTGTGGCCCTCAATCCAAGAAATAAAACACACCCAAAGCCGCAGAACTTTAACAGCATCTCCCGCCATCTTACTTCTGTCTGCACTCCCAGTGGCAAGCAGGTACACTGTCTGGATTCCGCACTCTAGTTGGGCAGAAGGTGGGTCGACAGAACCAGACGCAGAGTGGCATCATGGAGAGGAGATGGAGAGTGAGACCTAAGTCACCTGGAGCTCCACTGTACTTCCCAATTTGGGCAACATCTGCAATGAGGTGCTGATCCAGTCCTGGGTTCCTATGCAAGCTACGGACCTGTGAGGAGTGAGTCTCAGCAATCAGGTGACTTTTACTCTATGGCATCTGGGCCTGAGAGCAGCACATGTCAGACTGCAGAGTATCTGGCAGTATGCATAGCTACATTCCAACTGCAGCCGGTGTCTCAATATCAGCTACTGGATCCCATTCCCCAAGACCTCCACGACCAGGACCTTTATGGGGAGCCCGAGGAAGAAGAGCACCTAGAAGGCAATGTTTCCCAGCTGTGTGGTTCACCTTCACCACCTATGAAGATATTCAACTAGGGCAATGCCTTGTGGGGACACCTACCCCTCTTAGCACCTATCCTAGAAGGCATCAACCACTACATTCTTAATGTCGGGCCAATGTTATACCCGATCATTAAGAATTCCAAGTAAATAGTAAGAGGACACAACACAGAGAGAAAACATTTTATTGCAAATAAAACACAAACATGTATCTGGACTTCATCTTTATTACTTCCTCATACACATATTCAATCCTCTGCGATGCCTTCTTGATTTCAAACTGCAGTGAAGAACACAGCATCCAGTCACCACAACCTTCAAATATTGAATGAATTAGCCACCAGTTCTGGTCCAGTAAGTGGTGATTCCTGAAGTCATCATTCAGGTAACAAACCATGGTGGCTACTAACCATATTGGGTACCATGGTTATTTGAGCTGTCCTCGGGTGACCTCAGGAGTCACCTCTTACCAGACCGGAGCTGGCAGCTCATTCATTTAATGCTTGTATGCAGTGACAGAATGCTGTGTTCTTCACCACAGCTTGGAATCAAGAATACGTTGCAGAGAATTGAGGATGGGTATGAGGGACCAATAATGATGGAGTCCAGATACGTGTTGGTGTCTATATTACTAATAAATGTTTTCTGTCTGTTCTTATGTTTTCTCTGTCTTCTTATGAATGTTCAAATTTGTGGGGCAGCTGCAGACTGCTATTCTCATGTGTGGGGGGGGGCCAATACTATTGGGCCTTCATCCCAGTGAGAATACCAGACCTCAGCTGCCTAGTTTTACCTTGGCTGGCAATTAAAAATAGGGTGAATTCCCTACACAATTTTATTTTCCATTACTTTTTTTGACACACTATGACTCCAGGTTGGTTGCTATACATTAAAGTGTATGACAGGGGTGGGAAACTCCAGGCCTCAAGGGCTGCCAACAAGTCATGTTTTCAGGATATCCTTTGTATTGCACAGGTGATAATTGAATCACCTGCACTGGTGGTTACCCCAACCCCTGTGCAATACTAAGGAAATCCTGAAAACATGACCTGTTGGCAGCCCTTAAGGCCTGGAGTTCCCCAGGCCTGGTGTATGACAACTAAGCACAGACGCCAACCAGATTGTGCAAATGCAGTCTGATTGCAACAGCAATCCAAGATGCTCTCAAAGAGCATGAGTCTGTGATTGGCTGTTGCCGGTCAGTGAAATGAGTATGCATGAGGCTTTATGGACGGGACCAGAAGTAAGTGAGAGTGAAAGCGGACCCGAAAGCAAGAAAGCAAGCAGCAGGACACTGGTAAGATGATCTGTATGTGTCTGTGTGTGTTTGGCAGCTTTTGGACACCTTTGGACCAGCTTTAGAAAGGTTCGGCAAACATTTCATCAGACAATTTGTTGAACACCCTGCATTCGGCGAACCAAACCGAATTCGAACACTCAGGTGATCGCTCATCCCTAATCCAAACATGATGGAAGGTTTTTTTTTCTTTCTAAAGTAAATTCTGACATACAGTAGGTATTTCCGGTATCTAATATATCTATTCAGTGTTTGTCATTGGCATTGCTTAGTGACCTGCAACATCATATTGAGATTGATACACATCTGTCTTTTTCTGTGTGGGTATCACAATTTTGTTTTTGAGACAATGCAAGAATTGAAAACCTAGGTTGGCAGGTAACAAAGCAAAATGATATCTGTTTTAATGCAGATACAATTGCATTTCATTCCAGGGGGCACATCATGAAGTTTGAGACAATTTCGATTATTGTGATACATGTATTACATAATATACACTCCTCAATTTTGAAATTGCAACACCAAAAAGGAAAAAGTCATGGAATTATGGAAATCACAGGATTGCTAGATATGTTAATGATATCCAAATGATGAAAAATGGAATAAAATGTTCAAAACATCTAAATATATTCAGTATCGAGTATGAGCAATACACACAAATTCATGCTCTTACATGACTTTGTATGGTATAAAAAGGTTTCTAATGGTTGTCTGAGGAATGTATTTGGATACTCAACTCATGAAGATCCACTTCTGGCATATCGCTTTTCAATTTCCAACTATGTCCCAAATGTGCTCATTGTAAGACACGTCTAGATATTCTACAGTTCATGGTAGCAAGTAAAGGACTCCTTGGCTGCTCACAGTAACATAAGCAATGTGCAGTCTGGGTTTGTCATATAGAAAAATGGCTCCAATCAAATTCCTTCATGAAGGCCTCTCCATGGCATTGCCGATATAGGGCTGTTGTTGCGTTCAAGACAGAAGAGGAACTTATTGCTGCAAAGGATAAACCTCCATTTTGGCTTCCACTGTCATCTTCCTATGCACCCACAATGGCCTTTGAGAGCATTGGCATGAGGTCAATGAAACACCTTTAGCTTGACATTAGGCTTGTAGCCCAATGACGTGCCTTCTGATAGTTAGTGTAGACAATGTGTTATGCCTTAGGCTAGTCCACGTCTCAGGCTGGGGTTCCACATAAGCCCTCAGTCCGTTTTTGGCTTCAGTTTTCTCATTTTTTTTTTCTAAGTCCAAAAACTGACAGAAAAACGCATTGGGTGTAATAAACACCCTGTCCGTTTTTCTCTGGAGCTCAAAACATTGCCCTGTCCGTTTTTGAGTCAAAAACGTTGCATGCAACGTTTTTGGCATCAGTTAAAAAACGCATGCGTTTTCATGCGTTTTTTTTAACATGGGGCCCTATGGGAAACGCATGCGCGAACGCATGGCATATGCGCACTTGCGTTTGCGCATGCGTTCGCGCATGCGTTTTTAAATGAAAAGTCCAAAAACGTTCAGGAGTGCAGGAGGCTCAAAAAGCACCCAGAAAAAAACGGATTGGTGATGAAAATCACTTCCAAAAACGGATTTCTATGAGGAACCCCAGCCTCATTCCAGTACAAAATGGATCACAGCACGCCATTTTCCAAATCTGACAAGACTATGTGGGCAACACCTTGAAGAGGCCTTCATGACAGAGCACCACACTTCTACTCCTGGGATTATGGTGTGTGGTGGAATAATGTATGATAGCTGGACTTCACTAGTCTCCATTAAAGATATACTAAAAGATTGATTGCCAGATTTTAAATCAGTGGTTTGGACATTTCTCCAAAGTTTTCTATGAATCGTTTTCAACATGACAACATCAGGTTCCATGTTGATTGTGCTATTGTGGGCAGCCCGGGTGGCCTTAATGTCCTGTCACATGATCTGCTACGTCTCTGGACTTTTTCCCATCAAGCATATCTGCGATGTCACTGGTCAGCAATTGCAAAGGGAGCTGTCAGACATGGATCTTCTAATCATATTTTCTCTGAAACACCAAGGCATTTTAGTGAAAAATACTGTATGGTTATTATCATAGAGCCAGGCTCTTATTCGTAATACCCAAGATTTGGGCACCAAGAATCACATGACAAGTTCCTTCTAAAGTGTTTTAATATGTCAATATATAATTTATTAGAAGAAGCTGGACACAAAAAAAAGTATCATTTTTGCAATTAGACTAAATCCCTAAAAGTAGCAGAAAGGTGGTTGAATGACATGTTTTGACCTCTCTGACCTGCTCGTATTTGAGATAACCATCAGTTTCAGACTATAATGTCCTTCAATGTGATTATTGGACAGGAAGTCTGCTCTATGTGTCTATATTTTCTGCCCATAATTAACACTTTATCTTACCTATCTGTAGTTCTGATAACATCCTGCAACATTTACATTCAAGTTTCGTATTGACTTTTATAACAGTGGCAGAAAAATGCGCATTAAATGTCGGCTCTTACAATTTATGCATTATGAAGTCAAACTAAAATATCCCATTATTATCTTTCTGTTACCATAAGCTCTGCTTGGTTTTTTGAGTTAGGACATCACATTTAATAGCAGTCATCTGAAGAGGAACCAAGCCCTGATAATAAAGATAAGATGATGGTTAGATAAGAGAAGGGTATTGCTAGATAGGGGTTATTTATTGAAGGCTTTTATTACACCCCGAGAACTCAAGGTGCTGATACAAAGCAGCTAATTATTGGTTAATTATGAACTTGGGAGAATTTAATGATAAAAATAAAACTTGGGGCTAGGGAGACAGACACGTTTAGACTTTGAACAACACATTCTTTTTAGAACACTGGTGCAATAATTACTAATAAAATAAATAGATAGCTAACTAGTCAACTGATAATTAACTGATCTGTTGTGCTTAAGGTTAAAGGTGCAGACCCGTTTAATGAGGCCATTTACTTCATTGCTTTATTCCAGTTTTTCTTTCTTCTTAGTAGAATAAAATAATTATTTCTCCTAGAATAAATTTGATGAAAATTGAATCTTTATTAAGTTTATATATCAGCCTATGTATGGATATGTGTGATTGATTTAAGAATCTATTTAGATTATTATTAATTGATTATTTTTTGCAGGATAAAGTCAAATTAATTTTTCCTTATAGATTAAGTTTATACACTGATTAAGGCTGCGGTCACACAAGTGTATGTTCTCTCATGCGAGAGAATCTGATAAATTATGTTAATGACACTCTGATCAGAGTTTAATCCAAGTGTCAGTTTAGGGTGGCTTCACACTGCGGTCAGGTCCGGTCCGGGGCTGTCAGGGATGACAGCCCGGACTTGGATTTTGGCCCCATAGTATCCTATGGGGCTGGATAGATCCGGATGGCAGTTATCTGCCATCCGGCTGCCATCTGACCGGAAGAATCCGGGAGAATTGGGATTTTCTTCCGGATCCAAAAACGTTGCATGCAACGTTTTTGGGTCCAGGGAGTCCGATTTGCACCTAATTGGTGTCTCCCGGATCTTCCCGGTTCCCGGATTCCTCCCGGATTCCCCCGGATTCTTCGGGGACAACCCGGCACTCCTTAACATGGGAGCCTATGGGGCTGGATTGCCCCAATCCGGGAGGATCCGGGAACTGGATACCGGTGGCTGCACGCTGCTGTTATAATTCAGGACCACGGCTAGCTCCCTGCAAGCCGCGGTCCTGAATAATCACACGGCAGCTGCGGCAGGATGCACACTGGACCGGAGGGCATATTAGCCCTCCAGTTTTGTGTGCTGATTCGGTCCGGGCTGTCAGGGTCACCCCTGACAGCCCCGGACCAGACCTGACCGCAGTGTGAAGCCACCCTTAGAGTGATCCCATTCTCTCTAGGAGAGAATCATATCACAGGTGAGAAGATGAAGAACAACATTTCTCCATCTCTCCATTCTAGGAGACTGCGAAATCGAACTGCACTGAGATGACAGTCCGGCCAATTTGTGCTGCCACTCAAAACACTGATCAACACTGACCAATAGTATAACACTAGAGCAAGTGGTATCTGATAAAACATTGGATGGCTCTCGATCAATTACACTTGTGCTTGTGTGAGCAAGTTCTAAATATAAGAAATGCATAGAGTAGTTTTATGTAAGGGCCCTTTCACACTAAGATTTTGTCCTGATCTGGCCGATCTGGACAAAAAAACTCATCCTAACGGCCGCACTTGTGCTACACTTGTAGCATGCCCCATGCTTTGTCTATGGGGCTTGCGGAAAGTGCAGTATTACTGCAACTTGGCACTTGCAGCATGCGTGGGCGGCAAAAAAAAATCAGCTAACCGAATTTTTTTTGCGCCGCAACTGCTGCAAGTGACGGATCGAGGCAATGCCGCACCTGCTGCGAGCCCCATAGACAATGCATGGGGCTTGCCGCAAGTGCACCACAAGTGCTGCTGGTAGGCGGCACATGCAGCAGATGCGTTTTTTTGTCCGGATCAGGCGGATCCAGACATAAGCGCTGATGTGAAAGGGGCCTAAGACAGATTCATGTGTGGGAGGCTGTCCTGCCATACCTTGTTGTTTACATTACTGCAACGGTCGCAAAGGTCGGGGGTACTAGTTAGCCAGGCCGGCTGGTTCCTTGAGAGGTCACGGTGGCTGTGGCCCAGCTCCGTGTCCCTGGCATGCAGTGAGAGGGGTATTTACAGGGGATTTAGAAGTCTTTTCATGACGCCACCTGTGATGTTCGGCCAGGGATGGGCAATGCTGATGGTTTGGTCCTCTGGGGCAGATGGTGCAGCAGCCAGGATGATATCACTACCACAGGTGGAGCGGGGCCCCAGGGACAGTGTGATGGTCTATTAGGATGTTGATGGTTGGGGTGCAATAGGAGGTAGGGAGGATGAGTAGAATAACAGGAGGACACAGGGATTGCAGTTCTCGAACTTTTACTCAAAGTTTGGCAGTCCAGCCAGCAGAGGCACCATGTCCTCCAGGTCAGCAATCCAGTCAACTCCCAGGCAATTTAAGTTCACTCCACCGAGATACCGCACTATAAAGCCTCTCCAGGTTGACTTCCCATGCTGGCTACTCTCCTCTCCTGCCTGCATCTTTGTGCACAGTGTCCCGAGCAGGTGGCTGTCGACCTTGTCGGGCAACGGGCGATTCGTCCCCTGACCCTAGACATAGCCACCATTTCATAGATTGTACATGGATGATGGCTATTGGGCATACAGCTCAGTAGCCTCTGGTTTCCTAGCTTCACCTTGAAGTGTGTTGCTAGATCCCCTCTTACAACTGAGTTCCTTCAGCAACCACCTTGGGATGGTAGCTGAAACGGGGTCCATCTGGCCAGGGTTCCGTAGCAACCTACCCACTGGTCCCACTCCTCCCCTGGCGCTAGCCTCCCCTGCAACTCCATTCCTGTAGGTCTTCCTCTCAGCAGAATTTCTCCCAAGTCCACTGATCTAACTGTCTCCTCCTCTTCCTCTTTGCTTTTCCTACCTTCTGTTCCCACCCCCTCTGCCTATTCCCTCCTCCTGCCAGAAGATGGGGCTCCTTGTATGAGGTCACTTCCGCCACTCCTGTCTCCTGGCCAGGAGTCAGGATGAGCGTTGGGTGCGAGTGTGTGTGTCTTGGGTTTGTGTCCCCTCCTTACCTGGGAGTGGGATACCACACCTATGGTTTAGATGCAGTACCTCTGTGGTGACTAGACTGCAGGAGTGCCACATTACCTTAATGCTTCTAAGGACAAAAATCTGTGACATCGATTGGAACCCAATACAATACATTTTTTCTGCTTTTGTACAAGATTCAAACAAAAATCTGATGGGCTTCTGCATCTACTCAAAGGCCCAATAGAAATCTTTGCTCTATTATGAAAAGCAATGCAACCATGTAAGGTTTTAAAAACTATGGTATTATTGAACACTAGAGATGAGGCAACCTTTGAAATTGAAATTTGTCAGCTTCTTTGAATTTTTCCTGAAAACTTGATTCATGATAAATTAAAAGCACCGTAAACACTGCACTTGTCCTTCAAAAAAGACATTTATGGCATGCTGAATGAGGGAATAAGGCAGAATTTGAATATGCCTTTTCGCATGGGTTTTCCGAGGAAGATTGATACACGCTATTCACCATCCAGTTCTTGTCATATCTTCTAAGCAATGAGGCCTAACAGAGTTCTGAACAAGCACATGAAAGGTCTCTGTACATGTGCAGAACCATCCCGGGCCTCATCAGAGCTGGAAGTCCTGGCTCAGTTTGAGAGGTTCCTCAGATTTTAGTGCAGGCAGTGTGGATCAGAATATGAAATGAAAACAAGGCTAATGATAGTGAGGAGCGGAGGGGCGGAGAGGTGAGCAATCTATGGAGTATAAGAATTTTACATTTTTAAAACTTTTTGATGGCTCTTTACAGTTCAGAGAAATGACACCCAGATTCTTATTCACCTGAACATACATAGGTAACATATGGTGACCAATAACACAATAACTCTCCGTTTGCTCTCTTGCTATCAGTCAAATCTATATAACTTTGTTTTTATCACACTATATTCTTGTTCACTGTTGTGCTGTAACACACAATACCTGTATAGTGACTTTAGTCATTTATAATAAAAAGGGGAAATGGAGCGCACATAGAGTAATTTCCTTTTGTACAATTGTCCTCAGTGCCCCCCTTTAGTGGAAGGACTCACCTGATTTGGTTGTGCAAGTCACAACCAACTAACTCCGCTCTCTCTTATGGTCGCAGCAGGTGCCCAGCAAAAGTAAGGATCCAAAGGGTTAACAGAAAGTGCTGGGTTTCATAGATCCACCGCGCTGACCTCCAGTGAAGACAAACAGAGTGATGTATAAAACTCTGTTTAATGGGTAATTTGCCTACCGGTTTCGTGATTTCAGTTATCACTTCATCAGGGCATCATGCAAATTACCCATTAAACAGAGTTTTATACATCACTCTGTTTGTCTTCACTGGAGGTTCAGCGCGGTGGATCTATGAAACCCAGCACTTTCTGTTAACCCTTTAGTCATTTATGGCTTTCACTCCCTATCTCATTATCAATCCAGATTTGTCACAAAATGATACATTTTTGCTTTTGATTTTATACAGGTAATATAGAAGGGTCAATATTATTTATAAGTTCTATATGCTGTCTCAGGGCGGACATATCATTGGTGCAGCCTGTACAGTCGCACAGGTGCCTAAGAGGTTAGGGGACCCATTTCTAGTTTCATATTCTTATTTTCTCACATTATGTTTTAGAAAAGATCTCATATTTGGTGTAAAATTTTCCTTTCTCGTATACATTACTTTGAGCATCTGTGTGTGTTATGGGTAGTACACTATGAAAGACATGGCTACAAATCTCATAACATGTTTGTAAGAAAGGGGCAGCTAGTGCAAGTATCCTGTATAAAATATACTCACAGCGGAATAAACAGAATTGATATGCTCATGATCAATGTCCATTCTTTTTTCGAGCGCTCATCGTCTGGATGTCCGAGTCCCTTAATTTGGCATCACTGGTAATTCTGTAATCTGACATTGGTTCAGAACAAAACAGCTACAACACAGGCTATGATAGTCCCTCTTGATTCTCTGTGCTAAACATTGAGATGTGAGAACTGCACACTGTTATATAAGCCTTGTTTTGCAATTTGTAAAATGGCAAGTGCCATTTTTGGTGAATTGTCCAACGTGAATTGCTAATTTTTCTAATTCACCAGGATTAGTATAACAGAGTGAGAGATCAGAAAATTCAATTTCAACAGAAATTCGATTTGCTCATCTCTACTGAACACCACCAAAAGTACTTTACTTTCCCCGGCTTTGAACAATACAGGATATTTTACTTTTAAATTACAAAAAAGAGAATAGGGGAGCGCACATAAGGTTTTATCATTTTAAAAACAGTTGTCCCGGTCCCCCCAATCGGTGTGACTCACCTATACCTGTTGTGTCAGTCACAATGAACAGGGAGAGCCTTAGTAGTTGGTCGCTGCAGGTGCCCCGCCGGTAATCGCAAAGAATCCAAAAGGAGAAAGAAGGAGCAGGGCTTGTTATCCGCGCAGACCACGAGGAATCATCAGACAGAAGAACCCACTGGATAGCCCTGATGAAGTGACAGCATTGTAGCCACGAAACGCGTAGGCAAATGAAGAAGATTTTGAGACCATTCTTCTGTCTGATGAATCCTCGTGGTCTGCGTGGATAACAAGCCCGGCTCCTTCTTTCTCCTTTTGGATTCTTTACTTTTAAATTACACCATTCATATTAGCATATAATGTTCTGTAAGATAGAGAACAAATTTGAGGTTATTCTTCAAAATAAAGTCAGGTGAAACTGCAAAAAAAAACAAAAAATGCAGTCCTGCATTTGTTTTTTGGTTTGGTTTTTAAGGCATTAATAGTGCAGTAAAATGACATAAATATATTATTGTCCAGGTCAGTCCAATTACATCGTTACAAAGTTTGCATAGTTTTTTTTTATTCAGGTGGTTAAAAATAATTTCTGACATTTGTAAAAAAAATTAACTTTGCTCGTGCTGCCATTTTCCAAGATTTGTAACAGTTTCATTTTGCAGTTGATAGCAGAAAACAAGGAAGTGATATTGAATCAGCGCTCAGGCAGAGACCAGGACACTGCTGTAGCAAGATTTTACCTTTAGGATTTATTAGGTCTAGATGGAAATCCAGCATCCACTGGATGCTGGATTTCCATCTAGACCTAATAAATCCTAAAGGTAAAATCTTGCTACAGCAGTGTCCTGGTCTCTGCCTGAGCGCTGATTCAATATCACTTCCTTGTTTTCTGCTACACACTTCTTCCCATCGGGAAGCGTGATACGTTGCAGCTCGGCACCAGGACCTCGCAGACGTACACTGACACCCTCCCACAACAGTCACGTGCACCGGACACCGGCGGTTCACGTGCACTATATCGAGCTCCGAGCCAGCGTGAGCACCAGTGGTTTCGTCTACGGCTCTTCAACCTGTTGTGCGGTCGGCACAACAGGACTAGGTGAGCAGGGACTTAGTCACCCACCCTTTATTTCTAACTATACAGTCTGGCGCAACTTCTCTTTCTATTTTGCAGTTGATAGCTTTGTGAAGGCGTTATTTGCCGAAACATATTGTGAAGCCATTTGATTAATTAAGAAGATTACAGAATAATAAATGCCCTGGCTTGCTGTCAACTTGCACCCTGAGAAAACCGCATTATTTTTGCACCTTGTGCATAGTCCGTGGACACAGATTTCCTTGAGAAGTCTGTGATACTGTTCAGGATTGGCCACTCAGATAAAGGGCTAGCGGGTTACAAAAGGAAGCAGAATGGGGATGAAAAGCAGTTACATTATAATTACCAGTCCCAGTCACAGTACTTCCACTCATTAAGCCTGATGAATATTCCCCTGCTTCCCCAACCCACCCTCTATGACAGCATCTGTGATTGGTTGCCATACACATCAGTGTATGATAACCAAGCTACTGTCATATTAGTGTAAAAATAAATAAATAATTCAAAAAAGTGGTGTGGAGTCCCCCGTATATTGATACACAGCACAGATAAAGCAAACAGCTGTGAGCTGCAGCCCCCAGCTGTGTGTGTTATCTTAGCTATGTATCAGGATTCGGCTGACCACACACAGGTTTCTTTTAAATTTGAATAAACATTTTGCTTTAAAATGGCATAGGGACCCGACCAATTTTGATACTTAGCCAAGATAAAGCACACAGCTGGGGGTTGGTATTCTGACCCTGGGGAGACCCATGGTTATTGGGCCCTGCAGACTAAAAATATCAGCCCGCAGCAGCCTCAGAAACGGCGCATCCATTAGATGTGCCTTACCAGACTCATCCAAATTGCCCTGGTATGGTGTCAATCAGGTAATAAAAGGGGTTAATGACTGCTGTGAGTTGACAGCTGACATCAAGCCCTGGATTCGTGGTGTACAGATCTCTATGAGATCCTCACATTACCAATCTTGTAAGTAAAAAGTAAAAAAAACACAGACACAAAGGAAAATCCTTTATTTTACATAAAAACACAGACACCCTCTTTGCCCATTTATTAAACCCAAACATTGCCTTTCAGCTTCAACAGTAATCCGGAACTAGGTACCTCAAAGTTCACAGCTCTACTATATCTAAAGCTCATGCTTAGCAGTGATATTAAAGTGTGGATTCAGCATGAGCTCCAACACCTACTTATGGCACCTAGAGCAGCAGCTGTAAGAACTGTGATATCAATGAATACACAACTGAGGTATCGGATACCGCAGCTGTGGCCTCAAGTGAACTCACTTATGTCACACCACGCTCTCCGTGCTGTTAGTGTGTGCCTGCCAGAGCTCATGCTGAGCAGTCATGTTACTGCAATAAAAGACCAAACATATTGAGAGTGTGACCGCGCTCCTGTTGTCATAGAAAGAAAATTCTTCTTGACCAAAAAATTAATAATTATGTGATTTTATTTTCTACATGTTTCAGGATAACCGAAAAACCCCTTCTTCAGGAAAAATCATACATGTATTTTTTTGGTTACCCTGAAAAATGTAGAAAATAAAATCACATGATTATTAATTTTTTGGTCAAGAAGAATTTTCTTTCTATGCCAACAGGAGCGCAGTCACACTCCCAACTTCTTTGATCCTAACCTCAAATCTATCATTCGTCGTCCAATTAACGTTGGTTCAAGAAGCAACATCGTTCAGTGTGACACCTTTATGAACGATGTTGTTCAAAAATCTTCTATTCCTGCCGCAGTCATTTAAGAAAGTTTATTAAAAACATTTTCTGTGTGTGATTTTACATGTAAAGCCGCTCTGCAGCTCTGTGCTACATGTCGGCACAGAGCTGCAGGAGCGGCTATGAACCCAGTGATTAAGTGGTTAATCATATAGTGTGCCACATGGCCCCAGAGAGTGCCCACACTCCTTTGAGCCATGTAGCCTAAAACCTTGTCAAGGCAGTGGTTATATCATTTATTTTTTAGAGGCCGCACAAAGTCGGCTCTGCTATATGCATTCATAAAAAGCCGCCAGCTCCTGTCATTTTACAGTCCGCTGTGAACAATTGCTAAACAGCTTCCTGAATAGGGAGCTGTACCAGGTACTAACGCAAAATGCGTACTATACCCATCTTTGTCCATGGTGCTGATCGCTTCAGTATTAATAACTATGGCCAGCGCACATTGAAACTTCGGCGCGCTGGCTATATTTATTAATGCTGAAGCGATCAGCACCATGGAACAGAGATGTGTACAGTACGCATTTTGCGTTGCTACCTGGTACAGCTCCCTATTCAGGAAGCTGTTTAGCAATTGTTCACGGCGGACTGTAAAATGACAGCAGCTGGCGGCTTGTTATGTCGGCTTTGCTATATGCATTCAGTGTGCGGCTTCTAAAACTAAATGATTTAACCACAAATAATTTAAAAACAAGGTTTTAGGCTACATGGCTCAAGGGAGTGTGGGCACTCTCTGGGGCCATGTGGCACACTATATCATTAACCACTTAAAGACTGGGTTCATAGCCGCTCCTGCAGCTCTGTGCCGACATGTAGCACAGAGCTGCAGAGTGGCTTTACATGAAAAATCATAGACGGATTTTATAAATTAAAGTTTGTTAATCACTTTTAGATACAATAATGGGCCAGTGCTGGCACATTATTGTAACGGCATTGTTCAGCATCGGATGGAAAAATCTCCTTCCGATACTGGCGCACTGCCAAAATAGATATCGTTACAGATATCCTTGTGTGTTGCGATGCACGAACGATATATACATATCGTTAGTACGACTTCAGTCACGTGACTTTTGTAAGGATATCGTTAACGATATACTTGTGTGTAACCCTACCATTAGGCCCTTCACTGGTTCAAAGGAAAATCTCTTACCCCCATCTACGAGAAGAAACCTTCACACGTACGTATTTGGGAGTCTGCTTCTTCATTCCTGCAATAATGTTCCAATCCCTGGAACCCCTGACATGATAGTGAAGGAAACTGGGGCCCACAGAGAGGGAATGTGACTATCAGAGACTGTGCTAATATGCTGAGCTGGGTTGTGCTGGAGAGCCCAAATCCAGGAATAGCAAGAGCAACCCAGCTAGAGCTAGAACTGTATCCGATACCATACTGTTTAACAAAATATGGGCTTAAGATATTTGACCGCTATCTCCTATGTGTATACTTATGCCTGAAGAACTAAGTAAACTGTTAAGTAAATGACTTTTGCTGGTTAAGAACTGTTGGTCTTCATGTCAGTTTTCACTGATGTCCAGTAGGGATCATGTGATATGCATGTCACATATCACGTGATCCCTACTGGCAAATCACAGATCTGGAAGGTTCTGGCAGCACATCAGACGTGGATGTCTTAGGTCCCGGTAATTGGGAACAGCCGGCAGATGGGTAAATATTCTATTTTTTATTTTTAATTCCCTTTGATTACTTTTCTTTAGCTTTCGCAGTGTATATTAATACACTGCAAAAGCCAAAAGGCCTGTCACCCATTTCACACAGGGGAGGAACACAGGAGTCTTCCTCCCCGTGTGACATCACATCCTGCAGCACCCACCAATATACACGCTGAAATTGCGCATTGTCTGGACGGCGATGCGTAATTGCAGAGGTTATAATGGGGCCTATGGGAGAAAGCACCAACAATTGACATGTTGATTCCTTTTAGGTGCGCGCATTCTCCCATAAAAGCGCGGTGTAAATTTATGCATCGTCTGCATGACAAAAATGAATTTCCATTCAGTATGCCGGCAAACACAGACGCAGATGAGCTTTTGGTAGAAAAGCATGTACCTAAAAGCGCGAAACTTATGCGCTGTCTGAATGCAGCCTAAGGATTTAAATATGCAAATTAGGATTGCCACCTCCAGTAAGTGGTGCTAGAGTTTTAGTTCTCTTCTATGTTTGGACAAATACGGTAGGTTTAAAGCAGGTAAAGCAGTGTAGAGGTCTAGATAAACAGCTTTCTATTGTATATCTTAGATTTAAGGGTGACTTTACATGCTATGATAGTACATTCAATTTGACAATTTTTTAGATCCTCTCAGCTACTTCTATCTGTATGTGATAGTTTTATAAACTGATAATGCAAGTCAGTTTACCATGTTATTGGCAACACATCCCTTCTTCTATGTGATGATATGCTGCCAATAATGAGGAATTTTATACCAGCGTAAAATTCAACTCTCCCAATAAAAGAGTTTATGCTTGTTTGGCGGCTGATTGCTGTCATGTTAATACGAGTGATATTTTATTAATTAAACACATAGTAAAATACTATAAATGATAAAAATAATCAAAATCTGAGAGTTCTCAGTGGTTTATACCTTTAATGGCTAACTGAAAAGATGACATCAAACAGTCATTAAACATGATAACAAAAAGCCATTAAGTTAGCTATTAATGGTACCTTTACACGCCGCTACGGAAGGTTGGAAACAACCGGGTGTCGGAGACAAATGTATCTTGCACCGTCAAAACACCGCGAGGTAGCGGCGTGTAAACTAGGTTGTTGCCACCCGTCACTGTCGACACCTCTTTCAGAGCAGTGCTCTGGTAGCGGCGTCTAAATGAGGAACAGGAAGGTTTTTTCGTCACTTAGTTAACTCCCCGGGGCGTGACACAGCCTCTGGGAAAACGCCCCCCTTCAGCGATCATTGGTGGAAGCTCCTGCGTTACGATTGGTTGTTGCTGCATAGGGCGGCATATTTAAGGAGTGACCAGTTACACTACACAATTGCAATAGCATCATGTATTAGCCAGCCTTCCTGCGCTGGCTGGCCAATCATAATGTTATTGCATTGTCCAATCATCGTACGAGCGTCTCGTAATCCACAACTCTGGCACGCCTATGTGTTGTCCCTGCTGCCCCAGGTCCTCCATATTACCTTCTGTAGCGGCGTGTAAATGAGGGACGGTGCTCTACAGAAGGTAACTTGTGGCACCCGGCGGATAGATTAAACCTTCTGTAGAGCACTTTGTAGCGGCGTGTAAAGGCGGTATCGGGTACCGTTTGTAACCGTTGGTACGTGCTCGTGCACGTGAGACACCCGGTTGTTTCTAACCTTCCATAGCGGCGTGTAAATGTACCATTAAAAGGTACCAACCACTGATATATTTTTCCTTAAATGATTAATAATTTAATAAAAAATATACACTTTATATACTCTATATAGCAATCTAAGATCCACCATGATTGTATGATATTTATTTTATCATATTATTATTAGTATTATTATTATTTTGTATTTCAGGAAAGTAGATAAATCTAAAAAAAGCTTTGCTACATCATGTTTGACTTGACAATACTTGTAATATTAGCTGTCAGAGGTTTTGGAGAGCAATGTACATTACATCAAGTTAGACCATTTAGGCAGTAAAGACTCTGATATCCAGAAGCCCTGGGAGTGTGTGCCCCGAGCTGTTTATAACAAATAATAATGCCCCTAGGAAGTGGTTTCCTTGCAGGTCGCCAGATATGTGATTCAGTGCTTATGTCTAACAGTTGAAATTCAAATCTATAATTTAAATAATCTGAATGTTTGAACCCTATCTGCTGAATAAACACACAAAGGAAGTCTTTAGATCTGTAATCACCGACTTCTTTAACAGGGCTGGCCTACTCCAGACCAGACAACTGCAAACAATTAGGCAAATTAGTGGCTCCAACCTCACCATCAGGCTTCATTCTTGTTTATAATTTAATCGAAGAAAATGTCAAAACAGTCAAGGGTTGAAAGAAACAAGATGCATTTCAGAGATGAAATTAAAACTGCCAGGCTGGAATATCGGGGGATGTTTGTTTAATAGCATGTGATCCAAAGCATGGTCCTGATTTTCGGGAATTCCTATTAATCTGGGCAGCCTGAGGGGATGGTGAGAAAGCTGGGGGCATGCTATCCCTCTGGGGCAATATTCTATTAATGCAATAACAGTTACAAGAGTAGTAATCACTCTGGACACTAGGATACACATCACAGACTCATCTGGTACGTACAGCGGGAAGCTCAATTTCTAATGCAGTCTGATCTTACAGGTTATGACAGCCACACCAGCCATGCGGTGACCTAGGAACCTCTAATACATTATTGCTTTTTATATACACTCAAAATATCAGTTATTGCAATTTGTATACATCTTTTGTGCAGCACTTTAGGAAATGAACATGCCTTTTGCATACATTTTAGCATCTCCTGTGCTGAATATCTTAAATGCCTCACATTCTAATATATATCAAAGATCCGGGGAGAAAAGGAAAAGGGATTCAGACCGTGCTTCCGTCATAATTCTCATATATATGACAACTCCTGTAATACGTATAAATCAGATCTTCTGATGTCAGCACTTGTAGTGAATGGATGATGATGTTACCCAAAGGCGGCCGTCACACTGCTCAATATCGTGAGCGATATTGTAAGCGATCACGTGCACGCGCGATCGCTAACAATATCGCTCACATCGCTGGTAAGCTGTCACACAGACAGACTCACCAGCGATGTGGACCAGCGAGATCGCTGGTAACTATGGTACACATCGGGTTACTAGGCGCCGCGCAGCACTTAGTAACCCGACGTTTACCATAGATACCATCTCCCAGCATAGGCTCTGCCACTGGGAGATCGTTCATCGTGGTGTCACACACCACGATGATGCAGATTGATGAAGCGATGATCGCTTGATATGAGCTCCGGCTCACAAATCTGCGATGTCACGATCAAGCGATTTTACATTGTAAAATCGCTTGATCGCACGTAGCGATGCACAAACGATATTGCTTAAGCGATCAAAAAGCAGATCGCTTAAACGATATCGTTCGCAATATTGAAATGTGTGACGGCCGCCATAACCTGTTATCATGAAGAAAGAAAGATATCAGTTAGATATTTACTTTGCAGATTATTTTTTATAGGAAAAAGTGTCAGAAAAAAAAGGAAAATATGCAGTTTACTATGATATTAATTACACCACAAAATTGTTTTGTCCTTTCATATTTGTGTATATTATGTAACTTTTCAGAGTGCTATAACCTTAAATGGTAACCGCAGTTTAAATATTTATTTAAAAATAATGTAGAGGAAGTGATTATAATAAATTTTGAAATAAACTTCAGAAGAATATTCTAGTTGAAAACCATTCATAAACATTCCACAAGGTGTCCCCACTACACTGTGTGTAAAGCAGACTTATGTTTATTTACAGTCAGATCCGTCTTCAGTGAATATGGGCATGTAACCATATAAGGTAAAGGTGGGCGTGGCTTACACTGATGACTGCAGCTCATGAGGAAACAATGTATTAGATTAGCTCAGCCTAATAGCACAGTTGCTAAGCAATGTCAGAAGGTCAGAATCAGCGCAATCTCCTCAGAAGCTTGTGCCAAGGAAAGATCTGTCATCTGGCTCCACACAGCTCAGTCACCATTTCAATCTCCGTTAACCCCTTGTCTGCTGGCTCCCCACACAGCTCACAATCAGCCTGCTCCCACAAGCTGTGGAAATGCAAACACACAGTACTGGCAGATGCTGGCCACGGCCACACAGCGATAAAATGCAGTTTTTAAAAGAGCGCAGAAAAATGTGAGAAAATAAATCCTATTGCACAAAAAACATTATCTCAGCTGCTATGTAACCCATCATTAACAAGCAGTGCAGTATTGTTTTGTTTTGTTTTTTCAATGAAATAACATTTTAAGAACAAGCATTCTGGTTTAATTTTACTGTACCTCTATCCTTTAAGTTTGGTACATAAATGAAAGATTTTAACCACAAAGATTTTTAATAAAAGTCCAAAAAGCAGATATTGTAAGGCTAGAAACCACTAAATTTGGAGTCACCATGTAATTATTAAATGTTTGCGGTAATGCTTATTTTTCATGACAGGAACATAACGTATCCCAATGTCCTCACAGGGTAAGCTCAGAGAGACAGCAGTCTGACACACAATGTATGTTTAATTGACAATAAGACGGATGTTTCAAACACAGCAGGGAAGGAATTTAATATGAATTTTATAACAACGTTTAATGTGAATCATTCTAAAATCATGATTACACTTTGTAAACATTGGCCAATTTTAGAAGAAGATTCATTTGTGAGAGGAAACATCACAAAAAAAACCAGTGACCTTTTATAGAACCAACATTTAAAATAAGTATTGTACCAAACAGGCTCAGAAACAAAAAGGATGGCATTAAAATTGGGATTGCTATTATTATATCCAGAATTTATAGGAAATTTTAAATGTATCCAAATTCTAATGGCCACTTTACCACGTCCAGATATCGGCGTCCAACTCCGATAAAAAGTCACGTGGTTCGTGCGTTAGCCCCGATATCGTTCGTGCAATGTATGGTGTGAATGTGCAATGCGATGCAAGAACGATGCCAACCGATATCGGGGAAGGAATGAGCCTGCTCTCCAACTGCCCGATATTGGATGGACGATCTGGCAGGATCGTGCTGTGTGACAGCCCAACACCGACTTGGAGTACAACTTCCCCTATTCTCTCCCATGTTAAATGGTCGTTCCTGGGTCGCCCGTACAAGGGGCCGTAGACATCACAGTTGTGTTGCCTGCCGATATCGCGCTGTGTAACATCTCCTATGCGATCTTGGATTTCTGCCCAAAAAATGCGCGCTCCCGCGTCGTTGTATCCAATATCGGGACGATGTTGGAATGTGTAAAGTGGCCATAAATGTTGTTATAGCCTCGCAAATCAGAGAAATTTGTCTACTCCTATTAGAGAGAATCAAATAAATTCAAGAGGAAATGAGTTCAACTCAAATTTTCTGAAAATTTGCATTTGCTAAAATGCAGATTTTTTTGTAATTCTCTTCCCCACAAATTCAGGAAAATGTCTGCCTCTGTAATTCTATTCAAATTGTAAAAAATATATGTATACCGTAAAATTTTTTGGGAAAAGTGAGGGGTACTTCTTATAGCCCAAATATACAAACTGTTGGGTCATTCTTCATTAATGGAAACCTCAATGCCACTCTATATCTGAATCATGGAGCAATTTCAGATATCCAGTGGCATTGAAGTTTCCATTAATGAAGAATGGCCCCATTATCTTTGTACCCCATATACCACACCATACCATCAATTTTTGTGTTCCAACAGTCTTGGAGGGATCTATCCACTGCGGGTTAGTGTCAGACCAATAGCGCTGGTTTTGTTTGTTAACTTCACCATTCACAAAAAAGTTTTCCTCATCCCTCATCTGAAGACAATTGTCTATGCTGTGAAGATACGAGATGTGCAGCATCTGAAACAACGGATACTGGAAGCCTGTGCTAGCATTTCTCCTGCGGTGTTGGTATCAGTGTGTCAAGTGTGGGAGAAGAGGGTTACATTGACAATCCAACACAATGGGCAGCACTTTGAACACATTTTATAAGTGAATCACAAAAAACAGTCAAACAAACGAGTAAAAATACTCTATTGTAAAAAAAAAACAGAAAAAAGCAAGTGCTGCTGAAAAAGTAGTAAAATACAGGGTATTTAGTTGATATGTTGTAGAGCGGCTTAGTATACATTTTTTTTTCAAAAAACTTATCAGCTAAATACCAAGTATTTTACTACTTTTTCAGCAGCACTTGCTTTTTACCGTGTTTTTTTTTACAACAGAGTATTTTTACACGTTTGTTTGACTGTTTTTTGTGATTCAGTCTTTTAGTGGTGTGAACACTGTCCTACAGACGTGTTCACTGTATGAATGGCTCATTTGTTTTTGTCCACATTTTATAAGTGGTCATAAACTTGTACGTTTGATGTGTCACATGACCCTCTTCACCTTGAAAAAAATAAAGTTGGATCCAAAATGGACGACTTCAAAATGGCTGCCATGGTAACCACCTATCTGGAAAAGTTTTCCCCCTCCCATATTCCACCGTGCCACAAACAGGACGTTGATATCACCAACCACTCCCCTTTTATTTAGGTGCATCTATATACATGGCTCACCCTGTATATATATGTATATATATATATATATATATATATATATATAATATTTTATATTAATGGAATTATATATATATACTAGCTGTACTACCCGGCTTCGCCCAGGTTAATAACCGCTGTTAACAAAATAGAATGTGTTAACAAAAATGTATTCAGCACACAAAAACCACAAAACAAATCGATAGAAATGTAAGTATTAAAAGGCAAAAACTAAGCTAATAGAAGCATTTCACAACATATATTTCAACACCACAGATATTCCACAGTTTCTATATCCTCTCACATAGAGGTAATGTGACTGACATCAGACTTTCCACCAACACACCCTAACTGACATCCTATTACCTCACAGACATCCTATTACCTCACAGAATTTTTACTGAGAATGTCCTTTGTTGTCTATATTAACCAATCAGAGCTCAGATTAACAGTAGCAAAATAGAAGCTGAGCTGTGATTGGTTGCTATTGGCAGCCTGATAAATCCCCAGGCAACAGGAAACCCTCCCCCCTGACAGTATATATTAGCTCACACATACACATAATAGACAGGTCATGTGACTCCACAGCTGCCGTATTTCCTATATGGTACATTTGTTTCTCTTGTAGTTTTGCTGCTTATTAATCAGATTTTTATTGTTGAAGGATAATACCAGACGTGTGTGTGTTTTAGGGCAATTATGTGGTGAGGTTGGTGTATGTGTGGTGAAATGTGTGCTGAGGGTGGTATATGTGTTCAAGCACGTGGTAGTGTGAGGTGCATTTTGTGTGCGTGTTCATATCCCCGTGTGTGGTGAGTATCCTATGTTGGGGCCCCACCTTAGCAACTGTATGGTATATACTCTTTGGCGGCATCGCTGTCATTCTTTAAGTCCCCCTTGTTCACATCTGGTAGCTGTCAATTTGCCTACAACACATTTCCTTTCACTTTTTCCCCATTATGTAGATAGGGCCAAAATTGTTTGGTGAACTGGAACGCTCAGGGTTAAAATTTCACCTCACAACATAGCCTATGACACTCTCGTGGTCCAGACATGTGACTGTGCAAAATTTTGTGGCTATAGCTGACAGCTGTTGATTTTCCTCCATCACTTTTCCATTCACTTTTTCCCATTATGTAGATAGGGGCAAAATTGTTTGGTCAACTGGAACGCGCGGGGTTAAAATTTCGCCTCACAACATAGCCTATGACGCTCTCGGGGTCCAGACGTGTGACTGTGCAAAATTTTGTGGCTGTAGTTGCGACGGTGTAGATGCCAATCCCGGACATACATAGACACATACATACACACACACATTCAGCTTTATATATTAGATATATATTAATGGAGCTTTAAAAGAGTTTCTTAAAGCTTCTGTGAAGGTGTTGGGTCACCTGCAGGGTGTGAATTTTTGGAAGGAAATACGCTTCACCGTGGAAGCTGACGCAATCTTGGGATTGCAATACAATGCAGCTACACTGTGCTACTGTATACCTGCAGTCCCCATGATGGAAACGTGACAGATCCACCCCAAGGCATGCCTGCTTTGGAGGATGAGATCTTCCTCAACACCACAGGGGACGAGGGTGCTTCACCAGAACCAGAGCAGCCCACAGAGGAGATTATTTCATCTACATGTGCAGATTTTGATGCAGATCATCAAAATCTTCTTCAAAACCAGCATCAAACAACACATTATGGGTATAGGGCCTTGCAAGTATACAAGCATGTTCATAGAAATCTTCCCCCGTAAGATGTGAGAGCAAGCACGCAGGCACTGGAGACAGTGTTACAACCGGTGCCATCTCAAACATTACTGCAAAACCTACTTCTCTTCTCTAATTAACGCACTGTCCCGCAACCCCAAACAATTATTCAAAACGTTCAACTCCCTACTCCATGCCCCTGCACCTCTCCTCACCTCTCTCATCTCTGCCAACGACTTTGCCGCCTTCTTCAAACAGAAGATCAACAAAATCAGAGAAAGCCTTGACCCAGTGCCCCCCCAGCCCCTCCATCACCGCCCACCCCACCTCGTCCAAAAGAAGCTTTTCCATCATGCCAGAAGATCAACTCGCCACCCTTCTATCACGATCACATCTCACCATTTGTGCCCTCGACCTGCTCCCCTCCCACCGCATCCCTAACCTCACCACAGTCCTCATCCCTGCCCTAACCCATCTCTTTAACCTATCACTCAGCACTGGCGTCTTCCCCTCACCCTTCAAACATGCCTTGATCACACCCATCCTCAAAAAACCCTCCCTTGACCCATCATCTGTTTCTAACTATTGCTCCATATCTCTTCTCCCCTTCGCATCAAAGCTCCTAGAACAGCACATCCACTCCAAACTGTCCTCCCACCTCTCCTCCTGCTCCCTCTTCGACTGCCTACAATCCAGTTTCCGACCTCACCACTCCACAGAAACAGCCCTGACCAAAGTCACCAATGACCTCCTGACCACAAACAGCAAGCGACATTACTGCATCCTCCTCCTCGACCTATCTGTTGCCTTTGACATTGTCGACTACTCCCTCCTACTTCAAATCCTGGAATCTCTCGGCCTCTCTGACCTAGCCCTCTCCTGGATCACCTCATACCTAAAGGACCGGACTTTCAGCGTCACCCACTCCCACACCTCCTTCTCGCCCTACCCTCTATCTGTTGGTGTCCCCCAGGGCTTGGTTCTGGGACCACTACTCTTCTCCATTTACACCCTCGGCCTTGGACAACTCATTGAGTCCCACAGCCTCCAATACCACCTCTACACTGACAACACCCAGATCTACCTCTCTGGACCTGACATCACCTCTCTACTCTTCAAAATTCCACAATACCTCTCCGCCATCTCATCCTTTTTCTCTGCTCTCTTCCTCAAGCTGAACATGGACAAAACAGAGTTCATTGTCTTCCCCCCAAGTCGCTCTCCCCCTCCACCAGACCTATCCATCACTGTCAATGGCTGCTAACTCTCCCCAGTCCCACACGCCAAGTGCCTTGAGGTTACTTTTGACTCCTCCCTCTCCTTTAAGCCCCACATCCAAGCCCTCGCCACCTCCTGCCGTCTACAGCTCAAAAACATTTCCCGGATTCGCTCTTTCCTCGACCACAACACGGCTAAAACTTTTGTTCACACTCTCATTATCTCTCGCCTCGAGTATTGCAACCTCCTGCTCACCGGCCTCCCCGCTGCTTCCCTTGCATCTCTCCAAACTATCCTAAACTCTGCTGCTCATCTAATCCACCTGTCTTCCCGCTACTCCCCTGTCTCCCCCCTCTGCCAAGCCTTCCACTGGCTCCCCATCTCTCAGAGATCCCGATTTAAAACCATGACTTACAAAGCCATCCATCACCTGTACCCACCATATATCTCCGTCATGGTCTCCCGCTACCTGCCCACACGCAATCTACGCTCCTCCCAAGTGCTCCTTCTCTACTCCCCCTTATCTCATCCTCTCACAACTGCATTCAAGACCTCTCTCGTGCTTCTGCCATACTCTGGAACTCTCTCCCCCAACATATCAGACACTCGCCTACCCTTGGAAACTTTAAAAGAAACCTGAAGACTCACCTCTTCCGATAAGCATATGGCCTCCAATGAGACCAGACCGCTGCACTGTTGCATGAACGACGTTCTCCCCCCTACTGTGTCCTCGCCCGCCCCCGTAGATTGTGAGCCTTCGTGGACGGGGTCCCCTCCTGTATCTATAAAAGCCGATTGTCCAAGTTTACCGTATTTGCCTATGTTCTCCCCTCTTCATATGTAAAGCGCCATAGAATCTAAAGGAGCGAAATAAATAAATAAATAATAATAATAACCACCAGTTTTGGCATTTCTCATGGAGGTGCCAAATCTGGGGTGGCTGCGGACTGCAATTTTTAGCGTGTGAGACCCAGAATGCTTGTATCTCACCACGCTGAGAATTCCATCAGGGTTTATTGCTTAGTTTTAAGCCTGGGTTACCTTGGCTGGCAATTCAAAATATGGTGAAGTGCACACCCATTTTTATAATCATTTTTTAAATTTTACAATAATCTGACATCAGTTTGGTTGCCATACTGGCAACCAATCACAGATGCCAGCAGAAATGGCGGGTGGGGCTATGTCTGACTTTAACCAGTCAAGCGGGGGGCAGCAGTCATAATGCTGAGGTTCATGAGCGGTCCCAGAATCAGGGTTTCCTAGGCCCTTAATTTTTCCTCCCATTGATATGAATGAGGTCTGGACGTTTGATGAACTGTTCACAGATCTTTTTGGCATTTATATGCCCTTTCGGCGAACCCGAATTTCAAAAGGTTTGCTCATCTCTAATCCAGACAGCATCAGAATGGCTTTTGCAGGCTCAAAACATAGAAATAGAAAGTGACATGCACTCTTTTTCTAGGTAACTGAGAACACTGAGACCATAGGGTGACCATTAAACTAGTTAACGAGTTGTAATCTATAGAAATAAATATATCAGTTTTTTAGGACAGAACATTTTTAATTAGAGATAAGTTGCAAAGTTGCTTGTTTTACCTTTTTTGAACTTGAGTCAATTATAATAAATATTAGCAGACTTGAAGAAAGAAAACCGGGCACTGGGTCCTATCTTCGGGCAATTATTCCATTATGTGGGTTTGCGACACACCTGAACGGTGTTGCACAGCTCAAGCACAAGTATAGTCAATACAGTCAGAAAAAGGAGCGGCATTCACCGTGTTACAGGCATATGGATAATTTATTCAGTCCATATCACATGCAGGGAGGGAGGGGGTGCAGAACTGGACGACAATCAACTGTTTCACTCAGTCAGAGCTTCAGGACCTGTGGAAGCTCTGACTGAGTGGAACAGTCTATTGTCGTCCAGCTCTGCACCCCCTCCCTCCCTGCATGTGTAACTTAGATATGAACAAAAAAATGGTGGGGGAACAAGAGGCGCAATAGTGCCCTACCAAAAGTGACACTAACAGTATGGGTGGTGTATATAGATTCCACTCACCTATTCCAGTTGTGTAACGCACAACTAGTTTGAAGGCATGAAAGTAATATCAGCTGCTGCAGGACCTCCACTGACCACTCGCACGTGGAAAAAACGTCACAAAATTTTGGGAAGCAAGGTGTGTAACAGTCCGCGCTGCTGAGTCCACAGGAAACACAAGGAATGCAAGATATGTCTTGTAGCAGTATTCTTCTTTATTTCCTACGCGTTTCGGTGCAGTTCCATGCACCTTCCTCAGGGATATATCCCTGAGGAAGGTTCATGGAACTGCACCGAAACGCATAGGAAATAAAGAGGAATACTGCTACAAGACATATCTTGCATTCCTTATGTTTCCTGTGGACTCAGCTGCGCGGACTGTTACACACCTTGCTTCCCAAAATGTTGTAACTCAGATATGGACTGAATAAATTATCCACATGCCTGCAACCCGGTGAGTGCCGCTCCTTTTTCTGACTGTATATACATTAAATATTACCTGACTGTGCACCAACAGCCAAGCACCATTGCCTATTCCAGTTACATACACACTGAAATGCTTATTTGTGAAATTATACTGCCTTGTTATGCTGCGACAGATGAATAGCAAACTGAGAAATGCCATATGAGTGATGTAGTGAATGAATGCTCTTTGAGCGATACACCTTGGTCAAATATTGCCTGTCATTAGGCTCTTGATAGTGGTTAGGAAGTCTGAGGTGCAACTTATTGGGTGTGAGAGTCTTTCAAAATGTTAAAGGGAACCTGTCACCCCCTTTAGGCATTTTAAACTGTGCCTAACTGCTTGAACATAAAGTAATTGGGGTTCTTGTAACCACTCTATGTGCCCAGATGTGCCCCTCATACCTGATAAAATAATTTTTATTCTGTCCAGCGCTGGCCTCCTATTAAGTCTGAGAGGCTGCTATATGGTCCAGGTTGATTATGTCCTTGTCGACCCCAGGCTGCAAAATCCGCCGTGCATTTTTTAAAATTGCTGCCCCCATTTGTGACCAGCTCTTGAGTGACAGCCGCCCTCGCGTCTGTGCAGTGGAGCGGGTGTCAGTGCTCCATTGAACATAATGCCGACTTCACAAGTCTCGTGAGATTTCACAAATTTTGAGAGACGTCAGCACTATCTTCAATGGAGCACGGACACCCGCTCCACTACACAGGTGCGAGTGCAGCTGTCACTCAAACGCTGGTTACAGATGGGCAGCAATTTTAAAAAAATACAGGGCAGGCTTTTAAGCCCAGGGGGTGGAGGCGAGCACATAATCCGCCTGGACCATATACCAGCCTCCGGCACTTAGTAGGAGACCAGTTATGGACAGAACAAAAGTTATTTTCTCAGGTATCTAGGGCATGTCTGGACACATACAGGGGTTACAAGAGCCCCATTTACATTATGTGTAAGCTGGTGGGCACAGTTTAAAATGCCCAAAGGGGGTTCCTTTTAATGCACTGTTTTACTGGAGATATGGCTAGCTCACCAGCAAAAGGTTGGTAGTAGAATGTCCATGCTGTAAGTGTTAAAGTTTCCACTTTGCCCCAAGGTGAGATCAAACACATGCTGACAGACAGCCTGCGAAAGGAGAGAACTGTGATGCATAGTAACAAAAGTGTCTACATAAGTGGTAATATTTGACATATTTGGGGCTTTACCTGAAGGCTTTAGTGAAGCATACAAAGGCGCAAGAAGGATGCTACAGCTTATACTTCTGTCAGTATAATTTTCCCCAGGTGATAGAGTACAGTCCTCATACAAGTAAGTATTACATTATTGCAAAAGAGACAGGACTTCCATCTTTCTGACCCCATATGTCAACGGTGGTAGCAACAGACAAGGGGATAGGGTAGCAGGATGGCTGTGACAGGCAAAAGGTGATCAGGGGAACTAGTCTGACCCTTAGACTGGGTTCCCTTGCTGACCCTGTTCCAAGAAGTATCTCTAAAGGTGAGAATGTCTGGACCAATACTCTTGCCCTGCTCCTGACAAGCCCTAGGCTATAAACCCCTCACAAGTATGGTGATGTGATATGCTTTAAAACATTTTTGTCAAGTTTCCTTTCCTATCTTTTGTGAGTCTGAATAAGAGATTTATGACCTGGTAGACTGACCACTGACAGTTTTTTGACACAGTGGACCTGACTAAGATAGTTTTTAGCCCATTTTTCATATATAGAACTGTACAAGAAGGGTGCCTTTGACTTTCATTTTTGTGTGTCCTGTGTTTAGTTTAAGCTGGGGGTGGGGTTGTAATTCTCACGGGTTATCAACTGTCTTTTTAAAGTCATCTTATTTTTTTTTAAAAAATGGTTTTATGAGTCTTTCCTATATTCCATATGGTTTAAACATGGATAGCTCAACTCATATTTTTTTAATGATTATATAACCCCCACACCTCCATCCAGAGATCAGAATAAGCACAGCAACTCACAGCAAGATGACAATCTCCCCAAAGCTATACAGAAAGAAAGCTCTTGCAGAACAGCACTTCAGCGTCAGCACAGATCACGGTCTTTGCAGAGAATAAACTCTATCAGTGACATCAGCTGATGGGTACTGGGACTACTCAAAGGCTGGAGAAGTGGACAACAACATCACCTGACACACACAGCAGCAGCTCACCCTTGACAGCCACAGCTAGATAATACCATTTTGGCACCTCAGAGTACGAATGCCAAAATGTAATTGCCACCCTCAGGGGGTAATGTCATACCTGAGAGCAACTGAGGGTATCCACACCAGATGGGCCAAGCACACAACATCTTTTCTGGCTCCAGGCCTGAAGGCGGAGCTCTAAACCCGGATTCAGGGCAGTTATCCTATAAATTCTGGTCTGGGGCATAGTTAGTTAGTTCAATTCCTAGGAGGACTGTGGAAGACATCCTGTGGACTTTAGCAGTGCTAAGCTCGTCCCAGGATAGCTGAAGCCTAGCTTGAGGGACCAGTAGGTGAGGGTCTGAGGAAGTCGAGGAGAGCCTGGGGAGTGGAGCAGTGTCAAGCTCACCCCAGTGCAGAGCATCAGGATCGGACACCAGAGTCCAAGGCTGTGCAAGGCCTAATGTCCTGGCATCCAACACTGGAGGGGATTCCAAGTCGCCCAGCCACACCACAGTGTCTGCAGCAACAGCAGGATAGAGGGCCCAAGAGCGGCCACCAGAGAAGTGGGCCTGAAGAAGGATCCTAGCTGCCTGCCATACCAGCACACCGAAGGAGAGAGAGAGAGGGGCGCAGCTCAGCTTAAGCAGCAGAAGGGACCCGCAGAAAGAGCGCAGCAGGGAGGCCTCAGACCTTGTCAGGTGATGAGAACTCCGAGTTGCTCCCAGGTTGCATGTACTCTAAGTACATAACATCACCTGTCAGTGTCCCTGCTTGCACCAGTGCTATCAGTAAAGGACCTGAGGAACCAACAACCGTGAGTCTGTCTGTTACTTTGCGCTCTCATCCTGCACCCCATCGCCTTTCCAACATCCACTGCCCTGGGGACCCACTTAACCCGTGGCGAGCCACTCCATCCCTGCTGCCCGTCCATCGTCCCCAGAGGTTCTGCAGCAGCAGCGGCTACCCATAGCTGCAAACCATGGGTGGCATCACGATCCATTATCCCTAAACATTTCCTCCGCATTTTTAAGTGACTCTGCAAGGCCACGGAGCCGGGTCTCAGCCCCCGTGCATCCCCAGAGAGATCGAACCAGCCAGGTTCCGAGCACCCCAGGGCCCTTGAGGGCGAGTAATTTCCTGGTGTAATAAACAGGATTTCATGGCCTGGTGTCACCGAGCCCTGTGTGCTGTAACTTTATTGAACTGTGTGTTTGACTGTCACTATTACTGCAACGTGAAGCGAACGGGAAGCCGAGGGGGTGTATCATCGTGGGCGGCACCCTGGGCTGGCTGGTGGATTTTACCCTGGGGGGCAGACTGAGTCTTCCAGCCCCGGCAATAATTGAGTACCGAGGGGGGGGGCTTGTTTTGTTGGGTGATGCTGGGGGGGAGGTGCTATCAGACCCAGGGCGGCTGAGGAGCGAGGGGGGGGGGGTTGCTGTCAGACCCGGCAGGCTGAGGAGCTGGAGGGGTGGGGGGGAGGATGCTATCGGACCTGGCCAGCTGAGGTGGGGTGCTAACACTCACCACACTGACGCCGACTGTACCACTTTGGGCGGCCCAGAATTGGGGCAATACCACCAGCCTGGGAGGCACTTGCCCCCCTGCCACCTGGGCCAGTCAGCCCCTGGTGGCACCCTTCAAAAAGTGCGAAAAGAAGCCCAACCTACGCTCTGGCAACATCTTGTGGTGAGCGGGGAATCCTGTCCCAACTGCGGAACCAAAAACTGATAATCCCCACGAAAGTGAAGAACCTGAAGGCTAAGGTTCACTATGGGGAAGGAAAATGTCAGAGCTGGGTGGAGAGGAGCTCATGCGCGGGGTTGTTGCAGCCCAGCCCACAGCTCTGGGTTCAGCCCCTGTAGCAGCCAGAGCACCAGCCACCGCAGTACCAGCCATAACCCTGGTAATGCCATTCTTGATGCCGTATATACCAGGGGAGACGTGGTTGCCGCAATACTCAGAGGAATCACATACCCTGACAGACTTCAGGGAGAGACTGGACAGTTTGTATAAAGTGTACCCGTGATGGAAGAACATCACGTTAGTATACTAATTGGGCAATTAACTGGTGCAGCCCAATGGGAGGTAAAGTCCTGGCCGGACACTGATAAAGACAAGACTGAAAGTCACCTTTGACACCCGTACTGCTGCAGAAATAAAAGTGAGATTTTTCAGCGTAAACAGAGGGTGCAGGAAAGCATAAGAGACTTTGCTTTGAACGTCCAGGAAATGCTGAGGGCCATGAAACAAACCACCCTAACAGTGTACCCGAAAAGAACAAGCTGTTAACTGAACAGTTTATTGAGGGGCTTATGTCCCCTGCTCACAGAAGTCAGCTACGTATGATGGCCGTACAGAACCCTGACCTAGACTTTGTGCAATTTAAGGACAGGGCCATCCGGATATTGCAAGACACAGCAGCCAGTAGCCCAGAAACTGAGCAGCACCTGGCAATAACATACCATCAAGAGAGAGCGCAAACCCCAAAGGCCATGATCGGGGCTAGGGCACAGACTCTTGAAACTATCACTCCTGAAGTCATACCCTTACATTTCCAGGCACTGACTAAGGGCATGGCTGAGATGGCCAAAGCTATGCAAGTGATGCAAGGATCCAAGCTGGCGGAGAAGATCGAGTTGGCTTCCAGTTGAGATGACGTCCCGTGGATGCGAAAGAGAAGGAACCCACCAACCAGAGGACAACCAAGTGATCACTATGACCCTAAAGGAAACCCCTTCTGCTGCTGCTGTGACAAGGTGGGCCATATTGCCAGATTTTGTACTTTAAACGAGAGTACCCTGGGCAGTGGGCCACCATTAAGGAATAAGACAACCTGGCCCAATGAACTGGCGTGACAGGTACGTGGGAGTATTTCTAGTCCTGCCTGTCATGCTCCGATTTACTGGACACCGGCTCGCAGGTGACATCAACACCGTATATCCTTTACCAGAGATACTAGCAGACTCTGACATCCTACATTGCCCGGATGAACGTTTTACTATATATGCTAGTAATGGTCAGCCTGTGCCACAGATAGGGATCAAAGAAGTGACCATAAAAGTGGGGCGGGTGGAATTCAAATCCAAGGGATGGATAATTGTTGATGTTGATTGACGAGAAAGTAACCCAATGATAACCTTAGGCACTAATGTTATTGAGAATTGTCTAGGGTAGATTATTGTTTTGTTACAATAGGTTGCCAAAACTGCCAACCTCAGCAGCAGCAAATCCTGCAGAAAGAGATAAAGGCCCTGATGCAGAGGCAGCAGGTGGAGCTGTCAGGAGGAAAAGTCAGCAGTGTAAGAGTAAGTGATCCGGTACCCATTGCAATGCCCCCAAGGAGTGAAATGTTAATCTGGTGTAGGGCAGCAATAGGCCTTAGAGGGCAAGATTACCTAACCCTGGTGGAGCCCTTGTACTCAGACAGTAGGCCCACTGTCCTTACAGCCAGAGGGGTAGTTGATGTTCGCAAGGGGAGGGTACCTGTGTGTGCCTTAAACTGTGGTGAAGAAGAGGTCAAGCTGCCTAGGTATGCTACCATTGCTAAGTTATACACAGTCAATAGCAATGCCATAAAGGCAGTGGAACCCTTGATTCCGTCAGAAAATGCAGAGGACAGTGACTCTGTGGGAAAGCTGGAGGATTGGTGCCAGAAGTTACATGTAGGCACTGGCTTCACCCCTACACATAAAAGCATGGAGTTTACCAGGCAGTGAACGAGTATGAAAGTGTCTTTAGTAAACATCCTTTGGGCAGGTAAAAAGGGTTCAACATTATATGCCCACAGGTGACCATCCGCATTAAAGAAAGGTACCGACCTGCTTACCAGCTTACTATCAATGTGTCAAAGAGATGTTACGGGAGATAAAGGAGTCTGGGGTGATCAGAGATTGTTGTAGCCCCTGGGCAGCTCCTCTTCTCCTGGTAAGAAAGAAGGATGGTACAATGAGAATGTGTTGATTACAGGCAGATTAACCGCATTACATATAAGGATGCTTACTTATTACCCAGAATTGAAGAGTCACTGGCTGCATTGAGAACTGCTAACTACTTTTCCACCTTAGATCTCACGAGAGGGTATTCGCAGGTTCCTGTAGCAGAGGCGGACCAGGGGAAGACACTGTTTGCCACACCAATGGGCCTCTGTGAGTTCAACTGCATGCCGTTCTGATTCTGTAATGCACTGGGAACATTCCAGAGGTTGATGGTGTGCTGCTTGGGGCACAAGAACTTTGAGCAGTTATTACTGTAGATGATGTCATAGTCTACTCCAAGACATATGAAAGATTTTTCCAGGTCGTCGGTCCGCGCTGCCACAAATAACTCGAATCAAAAGTTCACTCTATACATTTATTTGGATCCATCCAACGCGTTTCGGAGCCTGCTATGCTCCTTCATCAGGGAGTGTATGAGGTTACAGACATGTCATATGACATTTATATATAGGTAATAAATGTATACACCTTCATCGCATGATCATTACATCAGTAGGAGTGTACACTGACGTCAGAGGAGGCATTGTTTTACACTTTGTTTCAGGCTCGTTCAATAGATTTAAAACAACTTGGAATTGGATTAAATTACATACATAAACATTTACATTTAAAAAACTTTAAAACAATTATACTATTGCAATAATATTACATTTAATACATAAAAAGGTAAAAAAATTATAACAAAAAACATAAAATTGAGCATATTCAGTAAAAATATCTTGGAGAATCGAACCTATTACTGTTGGTGTCTCAATGTTTATCCATCCTGTAAATTAACCACTGTGCTATATCTAATATTATCTTGTGATCCCAATACCCGTGGCTGTTTTATTATCAAAATTATACTCTTAATCTTAAACTATATGATGCTCCAAAACTCGATGGATGGATCCAAATAAATGTATAGAGTGAACTTTTGATTCGAGTTATTTGTGGCTGACTCACCGTGGCCGGGACTCCGAGGGACAGGCGTTTTTCTTCCTCCTTCTTGTCACGGATGGACCACGCCTGCCGGTAGTGGGGCCCGGTGGTCCAGATCAATAAAGACGTCGTTAGGTGAACAGATTAGGGGTTAATTTGTTTTGTGACGCCACCTATGAGTGTTCCGGTAACTATACCGGCGCTGCGGGGCCTCCGGGGGATGGAATGCAGCAAGATGGAATGCTCCCCACAGGCTAAGCGATGATCCCCGGAGCCAGGAGCTGCGCAAGATGTTCTGAGGCAGCTGTGGTTACCTTAATGTGCGGATAGATACAGTTCATAAGAAAGCACGGACACTGGAAGTCTCTGTAATGGGTTCTTTACTGTAACCAGCAGGCAGTACATGGCATACGGTGACGGGTAGTGGACCGGGTGGACTCAGCAGTGACCAGTGTTTCTCAGAGATCCGCGGTGTTCCTCCATTCTAACTAAACTTGTGTTGCCGTTGTCGCCCAGGAATGCCAGATCGGGTACAAGGAGGCTGCTTCAATGCCCTATCCAGGGTATACGTTCCGGATGTCTTGGGGAGCCTTGGGTCCTTTTGGTGGGTACACCCAGTGGTGTAACTAGGATTGATGGCGCCCGGGGCACAGATCTATTTTGGCGCCCCCCCTCCAAGGTAGGTGAGGACCGGGGGGGGGGGGGGGGTTTTAGGGGGGAGAATCGCCGCCCCTGCAGTCTTGATTGAGGACCGGGGGGGCTTTCCTCGGTCAGTCACCCCTGCTGCCCCCTCTCCTCCTCCTCCTCCCCCGGCTCCTCAGTCACTCACCCCTGATGTCTCTCGTCCTGTCCGTCTCTCCTCCGAGAGACACCCGATGTAAAAGGTCCGGCTGCACCCCCCTGGATACGCCCCTGGCTGTATATAGATGACAGTCATCTATATACAGCTGTGCTCTGTGTATTATGTGTTTCACTGCCTGATGTATACATATATACACCTCATAGTGTGCCTGCCTGATGATGTATACATATATATACCTCAGGTATATATATGTATACATCAGGTAGGCACACTGTGAGGTGTATATATGTATACATCACCAGGCAGGGGGCACACAGTATGAGGTATTATATTATACCTCTTAGTGTGTGCCTGTACCTGCCCTGATGTAGATAACATATACACCTCATAACTCAAACAGACAACCCCCCCCACCCCCCATTAACCCCCACTCCCCCCCCCCCGCCTGTTTATGGTTACTTTTTACTTTACTAGGACTGGAGTCTGGAGAGACGAGTAGAGTTGTAGGCACAGCCGCGCACCGCAGCTAGCCTAGGAGGACGGACCGGCAACCGGACGACTCAGTCTGAGTCAGGAGGAGGCAGGCCACAGACAGCGGTCACCGTCAGCAGCTCCTAACCTCGGCTCCTCTTCTTCTCCTCTCCGTGACTCCGTCTGTGCGGCGCGCCGGGTGACGTCACGTCAGCCACAGCGCGACGTGCCCGGGGGGGGGGGGTGTTAACTGCTGCCAGGGGGCGGGGCGGACCAGCAGCAGGGGATGGTTGTGTGCACTGAACGCAGCCGCCCGTGGCCGTGCACAATATGCGGCGGCCGGCGAGAAGATTAGATCCGGCGGCGGCGCTGCGCCCCCCCACTGACTGGCGCCCGGGGCAAAAGGTCCGCCTGCACCCCCCTAGATACGCCCCTGGGTACACCACTGGCTAGACGACTGTGGGTGGCGGTGGTGGGGTGCTCCTGTAAAGCGGTCCCTCCACTCCTCTGGTTCGCATAGCAGTGGTGAACAACTACTAGCTTCGGTACCAGCAAACCGGCTGTAGATTAGCACGGGATGTTGTTGAACCCGCATGTAGATGCCTGTTGATCGGTTGTTAAGGCACCGGGAATAATGGCGCACAACCGGGGTGTCGGCCAGAAGGCTGCACAGAACTGTGCAGGCCCCTCTCCTAGGTTGCAGAGCTCGTTGGTTTAGCTCCTTCTCCTACGTTGCTTCGGAGAGTTCTCTTTCTTCTCGACTGACTTTTTGCACTCAGTTCTCCACTACACACTACCACTACACTCCGCCCACCAGGACCTTATTGGCCCTCTATACTGATGATGCATGTAGGGTATGGTTCTCTGAGTTAACTGTGTCATTACTTAGTCAGAGAATATTGCTGCTGCTGTCTTGGCTGCAATACCCTCTTGTGACGCACTCGTTGCGGGGCGCCACTTGGCAGCACGGACCGACTACACATTGTCCCTGGAAAAATCTGGAATTCGACCACATAGCACGTGGAGGTGTGGGTCCAGCAGCAGCCACCATTGCATGCTTTTAATACTGGTTGTGTGTCACACAACTAGACCAGGTGAGCAGATATCATTACGGCTCTTAAGCCGCTGATTGTTAAAAAGATAAGACCCTATCTGCGCTTGCTTTTTCTTTTAAGTTTTTAGTTTATTTGACCAAGACATATGAAGGCCATCTGGAGCACTTGGCTGAAGTGTTTGAGCATTGTCTAGTTATGGCATGAAAGTGAAGCAGTTCAAGTAGCACCTGTTGAAGTCTAAGGTACAGTACCTCGGTCATATTGTTAGTGCTGAAGATGAAGCACCAGACCCTGAGAAAGTCACTGTCATTAGGGACTGGTTAAGACCAACCACGATTAAGAAAGTGAGGCAGTTCCTGGGGCTAGTAGGGTACTACCGAAGGTTTATTAAGGGGTTTACGAAGATGGCAGCACCCCTGCTCTGACAGGGGAGGAAATCCTAGCCTACCCTTACTGTAGTCAGCCGTTTGTGTTGTATATGGACACCAACAATGTGGGATTGGGAGCCGTGTTGTCCCAGGTGCAAAGAGGCAGAGAACGAATGATTGCCTATGTATGCTGGAAGCTCTGCCCTACAGAAAGGAACCCAGAAAACTATAGCTGATTCAAGTTAGAGTTCCTGGCCATAGTCTGGGCGATCACAGAACGTTTCAAACATAACCTGGCTGCCACAAAATTTACCATCTTCACGGACAACAATCCATTGACTCACTTGCAGACAGCAAAACTAGGTGCATTAGAACATCGATGGATGGCCCGACTGTCCAATTACAACTTTACCATGAAGTACCGGGCAGGCCACAAGAATGTTAATGATGATGCATTGTCCAGGATGTCCCATTTTCAAGATGCGGGAGAAGACCCGGAGGAGCTGGAAGAGATAGAGCTACCTGCTTTTCACCACCCCCATTTGTCTCAGTGTACTCATCATGTGAAAGACAAAGGTAAAAAAATCACGTTGAATCCGTTACCCCAACACGCTGGGCCGGCTCCAGCTCCACCCCTGCCCCTCCAAAATATATATGACACACACAGCTCTACTACATGCCCATAGACATACATGGTTCTGCTAAACGCACATGTAGAAACACAGCTCTGCTACATGCACTCTACACATAGTACACATATAGCTCTGCTACATGCCCATAGACAAAAATGGCTCTGCTACACGCACATGTAGACACACAGATCTGCTACATGCACACTACACATAGTACACACACAGCTCTACTACATGAACATACAGATACACACACCACAGCACTGGTACGTGCCCATTGATGCACATACAGATGCACACAGCTCTGCTACATGCACACTACACATAGACATCCATACCCATAGACATAGATTGCTCTGTTATATGCACATGTAAACACACAGCTCTGCTACATGCACACTACACATAATACTCACACACAGCTCTACTACATGAACATACAGATACACACAGCACTGGTACATGCCTAATTCAAGCACGCACATACAGACACACGTAGCTCTGCTACATGCACACTACACATACAGATACACATATGGCTCTGCTACATGGACACTACATACCCAGCTCTGCTAGATGTGCAATGCATGCACATACAAACACACACAGGTCTGCTCATGTATACAATACATGTACATTCTTATACACACAGCTCTGCTGCATGCACAATACATCCACATACAGATATACAACCAGCTCTGCCACATGGACACTGCATGCACACTATACACCTAGATCTGCTACATGTACAATATACATATATATATGTATATACAGATACACACACAGCTCTATTACATGCACATACAAACACACACAGCTCTGCTACATGCACATACAGATATAGAAATACAGATATACACAAATACAAATACACACACATGCAAACATACACACATACAGATATAGATACACACACACATACATAATCAGACATACACACACAGATACACATACACATACAGACACACACACGCACACACATATTTTACCACATTCAGATGATCTTGATCCGTGCAGAGCAGGAAAGGAGGCACTGGGAGCTGCATGGGGGTAGCACAGGTTAAGCAGAAGCAGTTTCTTCTAGGACCATGATTTAAGTCACATGACTGGAACTGAAAGGTTCTTTAGCCTCCATTCAGCATTGGATAAGTTTCCTCTCCTGTTGTGTACCGATCACCTAGATCAGTAAAGAGCAGGATAGTGGAGAGGGAGGGAGGGCTACTATCTGTGAGCGGGTCACCTCTGCTTCTGCTCACAGACAGCTGTAAGCCCTCTCACTGCTTCAGGGCCCTGGTATCTGCCCGGCTATGCTGGCAGAAACGCAAGACAGTGACCCAGCTGTTCACTTATTCAAGGAACTGTTGAAACAGGCAGGCTCACATCCTGATCCAGATGTTCCACAGGAAACACAACAGCTGTGGAAAGAGAAAAGTTATTCATTTATGGAGGTAAGCTGTGCAGACATTGCACTAATCCACGAACTCATGAGCTTGTCTGGCAGATAGTAGTCCTGAGGAGAGATGTCCAGATGGTCCTAGAGGCGTACCATGATGGAGCAGGCAATTTCGTGTGGAAGAAGCTGGAGTTTCTGCTGAGAGAAAGATTCGACTGGGTTGGCATGAGGAAAACCATTGAAAACTGGTGCAGAGACTGTGGCCCATGCAACCTGAGGAGGAAGGATAGAGATTTCCTGAGAGCCCCACTACAACCAATTGTCACCAAGCAACCACTTGAACTTGTGGCCTTAGATCATGTGAAACTAACTCCGAGTAGATCAGGCTACGTCTACGCCCACACCATTGTAGATCACTACTCTCCTTTCCTGGTGGCAGTATCGGTGAAGGACCTAACAGCCAAAACAGTGGCCAGAGCCTTCCAAGCCCATTTTTGTAGACCTCATGGTTACCCTGAACAGGTGTTAACAGATTAAGGCCCAGCATTTGAAGCTGAAATATTCCAAGAATTTTGTAACATGCATGGGTGTAAGAGGATAAGAACTACCACAAACCAATGGAATGTGTGAGAAAATTAACCAGGTAGTAATAGATCTGTTGAAAACTTTGCCATTAGAAGAAAGAAACCTGTGGCCAGAAAAATTGCCAGATTTAGTGGACTTAAATAATCATGTCCCTGTGAGTTTCATCAATTGTACACCTACGTATCTAATGAGAGCAAGACCTTGCAAATTACCCATTGACATGGATATGGGAATTGTGAAACCTGATGTAGACTCACCAAATTCTGATTGGGATACAGAATGTTAACACCAGTATCGCAAGGTGCAAGAATGCGTAGAAAGAAGTTTGTCCCAAGCCAGAGAAAGACAAGAAAATACCTATAATAAACATGCTCCTGCAATTCCCCTAAAACCAGGTGAACAAGTCCTCAAGAGGAAGAGACGTACTAACAAACTTGATGACCAATGGGAAGCAGTACCATACACCATGTTGCCTTCAAATTTTGACAATACCAAGGTGTGCCTTGTTAGTAAAGATGGAGGAGAGACGTTAGCAGCAGTTTTCAGAGACCATCTCAAGGTATGTCCTGATAAATTGAAATAGCAAGAAAAAGTTCCAAAAGTATATTTTACCTGTGCAACCAAAAGAAGAAGTGATCTATACAGTACTTGGAGACTTTCCTAAAACGTGGACACAGATTAATGGAGCAATTATTGTTCCCATGTTATCCTTTCCCCAAACTGTGGTACCTGAACCGAAAGACATGAAGAACCACAAGTGGACACCCCACCTGAAGAGGAACAGGAAGATCAAACCCTGCTAACAGTGAATTTGTCAGTCCCATGGTGAGACTAAGACCACACTTAGAAGCACCAGCATTGTAGAGAACTACACATAGCATGGTGCTCAGGATGCCCACTACCTCTGTGGAAGACATTCAAGACAGGTCAGCAGAAACCCCTGTAGTAAGAAAGTCACAACACACCACAAAGGGTCATATTCCAGCATGTTACAGGGATTGTTAGTGCAGTTCAACCAGTTTAAAATGTAAATATGTTTTGGGTTGCCTTTTAGAGACCATCAGTGTACCTTCCTTTATGGCTTTCAGGCTCCCAGTCTTTCCTTACACTGTCCTTAACCACCTTTGCAGAGCTCCTCGCCAGTCCAGTGGTCTGTTACTGGTAGACTCGGCTTAGTCTTTACCGGTACGAATGGGAGTGACAACAGACAAATCCTCCCGCCACCGGGATTAGGCCCGTTATCTAGAGTGTCCAGGACCTGTTTTGGGACTGAGGTGTAGGTACATCTTTGTGGCACTACGGCTCCCTTACTCCGGTCCCGCAGTCGTACGGTTTGCAGTGAGGGATAGACCGCTCACTGCCTCGGCTCCGGTATGCCGGTTGTTGTCTCCAGACGTTATAAGTAATTCTAACGGGTCCTGGATCGTCCCCTTCTGTCCTGGGTCACCCTCTTGAAGACGGGTGCCCTCTGACAGAGATGCTGTCAGGCGCATCCTCTATCGCTGCCTTCCCAGCACTAACTCTCTAAATTCTCTCTCAAGTCTCCGACTCTAACCTAGGCTCCACCCCCTATGGGACCTACTGAATAATCAGTCCCCTACCCTAAAGTGGCCTAGTGTTGTGTGTGAAAGACAGACTCTATAAAGGAGAACCCCAAACCCGTAACTACGGAGGCACTACACCTGCTGTTTGGGGTGCAGTATCTCCCTGTGGCGCCTAGCCATAGGGGCGCCACATATATATTTCTTCATCAGCCAACAGTGGAAGGACTAAGCGCCGTAGTGACTGGTATTCATTTTCTTAGTTAAAAAGTGTACACAGTCTTAAAAATGCAAAAATTACAAAAACGTTTTTTACTCATTATCATGTTTTACAAAAAGGTTTCCCTCAGTCCGGGAGTACTGAATTTTACTAGGGGGGAATGTGGCACCTCAGAGTTCGGATGTCACAATGTAATTGCCACCATCGGGGGGTAGAGTCATACCTGAGAGCAACAGAGGGCATCCACACCAGGTGAGCAAAGCACACAACACCTGAAGGCGGAGCTCTAAACCCAGGTTCAGGGCAGCTCCCCTATAAATTCTGGTCTGGGGATGAGTTAGTTCAGTTTTTAGGAGGAATGTAGAAGACATCCCGTGGACTTGAGCAGTGCTAAGCTCATCCCAGGATAGCTGAAGCCTAGCTTGAGGGACCCGTAGGCGAGGGTCTGAGGAAGTCAAGGAGTGCCTGGGGAGTGGAGCGGTGTCGAGCTCACCCCAGTGCAGAGTCACCTCCTGGCAGCCAACACTGGAGGGTGGGGAATTCCAAGTCCCCCAGCCACACCACAGTGTCTGCAGGCAAAGCAGCATAGAGAGCCCAAGAGTTTCCACCAGAGAAGTGGGGCTGGAGAAGGACTCGAGCTGCCTGCCAGACCGGCACACCACAGGAGAGAGAGGGCCACAGCTCAGCTTAAGCAGCAGCAGGGACCCGCAGAAAGAGTGCAGGAGGGAGGTCCCAGAATTTGTCGGGTGAGGAGAACCCCGAGTTGCTCCCAGGTTGCACAGACTCCAAGTACAATCACTTGTCAGTGACTTGCCCTTGGCAGGGACCTTGGGGTACTCTGAACCGGGCCCTCTCGTCGTCGTCGGGGGATGTGGGATGTCACAGTGGTGTGACCTGTTCTGTGATCACCTAGTCGGGTGATCAGTTAAAGAGGGGAAGCTGAAAAAGGGATGAAAGAAAAATAAAAGCAAAAATAAAAGTTTTATCATGACGCCACCTGTGGAATGCGGCCGGTATAGCCGCTGCTGCAGTCAGGACCTCAGGGGATGATGGGAGCTAAAGCTCTGATTGTTTCAGCTCTCCATGGGAAGAGCGGGTCCCCAGGACAACCGAAAAGACTATTGGAGCGATTTGGGGAATAGGAGGCCAGTGGTGCTGTGCTGGCTGCTGGCAGGGATCAAGGTCACTCTTGGGCAGGCTCCTGCTGCTGGCTTGGTGAATCAGACTACCTCTCCTCAGGCACAGAAATGACAGTCTCACACAGTGCTGAGCTTCAACCTGGTTTAATTTGCTTTCTCGGCAGATGTTCAGTTTACAAGACAGTGCAGTGGCGGTTCTGGCAGTCTCTTAGCAGCCAGGATGGCTCGTCCAGATCACCCCCTTTTGTGTTCCTTTCATGGGCCTCTCTGTCAGTCTCTTCCACACGCAAAGCTATGATCCAGCTGCCACGGGCTTTTGGTGTGTGACCTGCCTGGTTCCCTAGCCCTCCAGAGGTTGGATCGTGAGACATAAAGACCCTGCACCCCACCGGGTTTTGTGGTTGGAGCGTGGAGCTTCCTGGCCTCCTCAGAGCCGGCACCCTGGTTTCTGCCCCAGTCCTTCAGCTTTCCTGCCAATTCGGGTACACAAATGGATTGCTCACTATCTGTGTCCCTTGGACTCCTTCTGTCTCTCTTTACAGTCTGCAGCCCGGGACCTGGACTTTCTCCTCTGCTCCAGACTCGACTGCTTGACTCCAGGAGTTAACTTAATAACTGACTGCTCCTTTTTGACTGACTTACTTCCTGAGGTGTTTTCTGGTTTTGTTTCCTCCCATGACTGTGTCCTGTCTAACTTTCCCAAGCTCCACTTGTCTCCTCCCACCATCCCGTTGCTGGGCATAAAGTCCCTAGTCTTCCCAGTGTGTTGGGTGTGTGTTTGGGTGACTGAACTTACCGATACAGGCTGCTGCACCTTCTAGTGGTGACTGGCCCGCAGGTGTGCCACTTCAGTGTCCTGGCTTGCACCAGTACCATCAGTAAAGGACCTGAGGAACCAACAACCATGGGTCTGTCTGTTATTTTGCGCCCTCCGTCCTGCACCCCAACGGCCTTCCAACATCCACTGCCCTGGGGACCCTACTCAACCCGTGGGAGACCACCCAGCTGCCCATTCATCTTCCCCAGAGTTTCTGCAGCAGCGGCGGCTACCCATAGCCGCAAACCACGGGTGGCGTCACAATTCATTATCCCTATAACATTTCTCCTGCATTTTTAAGTGACGCTGCAGGGCCACAGAGCCGGATCTCAGCCCGTGTGTCCCCTGAGAGATCGAACCAGCCAGACTCCGAGTACCCCACTGCCCTTGGGACGAGTCACCATGAACAACTAATACTGCAGCTACAGCTACTGATATTAACCCCTAACATACTAACAGAAATAAACACATTTCAACAAGGCAGAGCAGTTCACAGAGACTACAGAGCAAACTGCTAGTGACACCGAAGTGCTGCTGCAGCAGTGATAATTCACGTTTTGAAGTTCATCAGTTAGGAATCACATTGGGGCGATGCACTTACAGCTCCTTATCCTCCACTGCATTCCGAAAATAGTAGCACCCTCTCATGACTGATTGACAGTTTGTTTCTTCTGGTCCATAGCCACTGACTTGTCAGTCAGCCAGGGGAGGGTGCTGCTAGTCCAGGAATATAGTGAAGGCTGAGGAGCTGACCGGCGGAAAGAGCTACACAGTCAAATAACTGGTTTGGGGGGTTGGATAAAGTTTCTGACGGCTTTTCTTTGAGGAATTGAACCTAAGGTAATCAATGTTTAGTTTAGTTACACTTCATAAATGTGTTGGAAGTTTTGCATAATATAATCTAACATAAATCTGATCAGAAATGTTAAACCTAGCTAGCTAACAAGCTCTAAGCCTACAAGGGTATTTAAGTTTAAAAACAGACAAGTTAGCAAAAAAAAAAAAAAAAACATTAATTTTAATCCATTTTTGTCACAGATAATAAATAATAATTTTCGATTTTGCTTCCATTCAGTCTGAGTGTATCTAAAAAAAATAACAGTGACTATACATTATTAAAAAATAGTTAAGATGTTAATCTAAACCTGAAAACCTTTCCGATGGACCATTTCATGTTTACAAGACCAGTAATATTTAGAGAGTAACAAGTGACGTGTGACCACACATGTTATAACACAAATAATAAGTGGGAGCACATACAGCTCACCAGCTCTTTCCAAAATCTCAAATATTTGTACTTATGGATATACAAGAAGATCTTCATATACTTTACAAAGGCTATGGAATATTACATATTACTTGTTACTAACTTCCTTTACTGTAATGCTTACTTTTCATATAAAATCTTTTAACACAGTAAAAAAAATTAACAAAACAGCAGAATACCCCCAAAAAAATTAAAATATCACTAATCTATTACTCTATGGGCTCTAATGGGCAAAATTGTTTTAGTTGCCCTATTCAAAAATCAAAGAATCATAGAATTGTAGAAAGGTAGAGTTGGTAGGGAGCTCCTGGGTCATCTGCTCCAACCCCCTGCTCAAGATTCACTAAATCCTCCCAAACAAACTGTGCTACTGTAATTTTTTCTCTCTGAGGCTTGTAAATATCTTTTTATTGTTGTTGTAGATTTATTCCTTTCGGTTGAAGATAGAGATCGGACCAGCTGAGCAGAGCATGTAAGTGGTGAGGGCTGAGAGGAGAGTAAAGTGGGATCTAGGCATGTATGCACAGACTGCTGTCACTCCTAGATAGTCAGCCCCGCCCCCACCAGTGATGTGCCCTGCTCAGTTGGTCCGCTTCTAGTCCGCAGCTGGAAGTATCAAAGCTACAACAAAAAGTATTTATTTGCCTCTTAGAGATGTGCTTACAGTAGCTGAGTAGATAGCAAAAGTATATTGGGAAAATGTTAGGAAAAGGTAGGACAAAAGAAAGGGGATCATATTAGTAGTGGAAAACCTTTTAAGTGTCTTTTTTTAAAAACTATCTGTCAAAAGATTTTACTATGCAAACTACATATCTACTTATATAATCCGCAGTTGGGAATTCGGGCGTTGTCGCCGAATCCCAACATGCTTTGCGGGACTGCGAGTGATGACGCGCAGCGTCATCACGAGCCGCAGACCCGCACTACTGTAAAAAAAAAAAAAAAAAAAAAAAAAAAGTTAATGCTCACCTCTCCCCGAGCCCCCGCCGTCTCCTGCCGTCTTCCTCCAAGCTTCCGGTGGCTGCCGCAGACTCCCAGTGTGTGCAGAGCTCTTCTACTGCAGGTCAAGGACCTGTGGTGATGTCACAGTCACGTGACACCAGGTTACTCCATGGTAACCTGGTGTCACGTGACTGTGACATCACCGCAGGTCCTTGAACTGCACTAGAACAGCTCTGCACACACTGGGAGCCTGCGGCAGCCACCGGAAGCTTGGAGGAAGACGGCAGGAGACGGCGGGGGCTCGGGGAGAGGTGAGCATTAACTTTTTTTTTTTTTAACCCCTGCCTTCCTGTTTGGAGACCTTTTACTGTACTGAGCATGCTCAGTACAGTAAATGTCTCCTCCAGCCTCACAGCCTCCCCATCCTCACTGCCTCCTCCAGCCTCAGTCTCCTCCAGCCTCACAGTCTCCTCCAGCCTCACAGCCTCCCCATCCTCACAGCCTCCTCCAGCCTCCTCCAGCCTCACAGCCTGCCCATCCTCACAGCCTCCTACAGCCTCACACCCTCCTGCAGCCTCACAGCCTCCCCATCCTCACAGCCTCCCCATCCTCACAGCCTCCTACAGCCTCACACCCTCCTCCACCCTCACAGCCTCCCCATCCTCACAGCCTCCTCCAGCCTCACAGCCTCACAGTCTCCTCCAGCCTCACAGCCTCCCCATCCTCACAGCCTCCTCCAGCCTCACAGTCTCCTCCAGCCTCACAGCCTCCCCATCCTCACAGCCTCCTACAGCCTCCTCCAGCCTCACAGCCTCCCCATCCTCACAGCCTCCTCCAGCCTCACAGCCTCCTCCAGCCTCACAGCCTCCCCATCCTCACAGCCTCCTACAGCCTCACACCCTCCTGCAGCCTCACAGCCTCCCCATCCTCACAGCCTCCCCATCCTCACAGACTCCTCCAGCCTCACAGCCTCCTCCAGCCTCACAGCCTGCCCATCCTCACAGCCTCCTACAGCCTCACACCCTCCTCCACCCTCACAGCCTCCCCATCCTCACAGCCTCCTCCAGCCTCACAGCCTCACAGTCTCCTCCAGCCTCACAGCCTCACAGTCTCCTCCAGCCTCACAGCCTCCCCATCCTCACAGCCTCCTCCAGCCTCACAGCCTCCCCATCCTCACAGCCTCCTACAGCCTCACAGCCTCCCCATCCTCACAGCCTCCTACAGCCTCCTCCAGCCTCACAGCCTCCCCATCCTCACAGCCTCCTCCAGCCTCACAGCCTCCTCCAGCCTCACAGCCTCCCCATCCTCACAGCCTCCTCCAGCCTCACACCCTCCTCCAGCCTCACAGCCTCCTCCAGCCTCACAGTCTCCTCCAGCCTCACATCCTCCTCCAGCCTCACAGCCTCCCCATCCTCACAGCCTCCTCCAGCCTCACAGCCTCACAGCCTCCTCCAGCCTCACAGCCTCCCCATCCTCACAGCCTCCCCATCCTCACAGCCTCCTCCAGCCTCACAGCCTCCTCCAGCCTCACAGCCTGCCCATCCTCACAGCCTCCTACAGCCTCACACCCTCCTCCACCCTCACAGCCTCCCCATCCTCACAGCCTCACAGCCTCACAGTCTCCTCCAGCCTCACAGTCTCCTCCAGCCTCACAGCCTCCCCATCCTCACAGCCTCCTCCAGCCTCACAGTCTCCTCCAGCCTCACAGCCTCCCCATCCTCACAGCCTCCTACAGCCTCCTCCAGCCTCACAGCCTCCCCGGTCTGTCTGTTATTTGCCCCTCCGTCATCCTCACCCCAACGGCTTCCAACATCCAACTGCCTAGGTTACCCACTCATCCCGTGGGAACCACTCCACAGCTGCCCCATTCAACTACCCAGAGTTTTCTGCAGCACGCGGCTACCCATACCCAAACCACAGGTGGCGTCACACTTCATTATACCTATAACATTTCTCCTTGCATTTGTATAATGACCGCTGCAGGGCCACAGAGGCCTGAGAATACTCCAAGCCGCGGAGTCGCCCTTAGAGTCGATCAGCCAACGTCCGCAGTACCCCACAGCCCTTGGTATGGGCAACGATCCACCATGAACAACATTCTGCAGCTACAGCTACTGAAACGTAACACCCTAACATACTAACAGAAATAACTCACAATTTCAAACAAGTCGAGAGCATTATCACAGAGACTAAGAGCAAACTGCGCTAAGACCACCGAAGTGGCTTTGCTGCCAGATGATAAAATTCACCGTTTGAAGATCATCATTTTAGGAATCACATTTGGGCGATGCACTTTACAAGCTCCTTATCCTCTCACAGCATTCCGAAAATAGTACACCCTCTCATGACTGAATACAGTTTCTGGTTCTTCTGTCCATAGCCACTGACTTGTCAGTCAGGCCAGGGAGGGTGCTTCAAGAGTCCAAGGAATAATAGTTGAAGGCTGATAAGAGCTGACCGGGCGAAAGAGCTACACAGACAAATAAATGGTTTGGGGGGTTGTGATAAAGTTTCTGACTAGTGCTCTATCTTTAGGAATTGGAACCATATAGGTAATCAAAGTTTAGTTAGAAATACATCTTCATAATGTTATGGAAGATTTGCGCATAAATATATTCTAAATAAATCTGAACAGAAATTTAAAAACCTAACAAGGTCTACACAAGACCTCTAAACTACAAGTATTTAGTTTTAAAAACAGACAAGTTTGCAAAGAAAAAAAAAAAAAAAACATTAATTTTAATCCATTTTTGTCACAGATAATAAATAATAATTTTCGATTTTGCTTCCATTCAGTCTGAGTGTATCTAAAAAAAATAACAGTGATTTATACATTATTAAAAAATAGTTAAGATGTTAAATCTAAACCTGAAAACCTTTCCGATGGACCATTTCATGTTTTACAAGACCAGTAATATTTAGAGAGTAACAAGTGACGTGTGACCACACATGTTATAACACAAATAATAAGTGGGAGCACATACAGCTCACCAGCTCTTTCCAAAATCTCAAATATTTGTACTTATGGATATACAAGAAGATCTTCATATACTTTACAAAGGCTATGGAATATTACATATTACTTGTTACTAACTTCCTTTACTGTAATGCTTACTTTTCATATAAAATCTTTTAACACAGTAAAAAAAAATTAACAAAACAGCAGAATACCCCCAAAAAAATTAAAATATCACTAATCTATTACTCTATGGGCTCTAATGGGCAAAATTGTTTTAGTTGCCCTATTCAAAAATCAAAGAATCATAGAATTGTAGAAAGGTAGAGTTGGTAGGGAGCTCCTGGGTCATCTGCTCCAACCCCCTGCTCAAGATTCACTAAATCCTCCCAAACAAACTGTGCTACTGTAATTTTTTCTCTCTGAGGCTTGTAAATATCTTTTTATTGTTGTTGTAGATTTATTCCTTTCGGTTGAAGATAGAGATCGGACCAGCTGAGCAGAGCATGTAAGTGGTGAGGGCTGAGAGGAGAGTAAAGTGGGATCTAGGCATGTATGCACAGACTGCTGTCACTCCTAGATAGTCAGCCCCGCCCCCACCAGTGATGTGCCCTGCTCAGTTGGTCCGCTTCTAGTCCGCAGCTGGAAGTATCAAAGCTACAACAAAAAGTATTTATTTGCCTCTTAGAGATGTGCTTACAGTAGCTGAGTAGATAGCAAAAGTATATTGGGAAAATGTTAGGAAAAGGTAGGACAAAAGAAAGGGGATCATATTAGTAGTGGAAAACCTTTTTAAGTGTCTTTTTTTAAAAACTATCTGTCAAAAGATTTTACTATGCAAACTACATATCTACTTATATAATCCGCAGTTGGGAATTCGGGCGTTGTCGCCGAATCCCAACATGCTTTGCGGGACTGCGAGTGATGACGCGCAGCGTCATCACGAGCCGCAGACCCGCACTACTGTAAAAAAAAAAAAAAAAAAAAAAAAAAGTTAATGCTCACCTCTCCCCGAGCCCCCGCCGTCTCCTGCCGTCTTCCTCCAAGCTTCCGGTGGCTGCCGCAGACTCCCAGTGTGTGCAGAGCTCTTCTACTGCAGGTCAAGGACCTGTGGTGATGTCACAGTCACGTGACACCAGGTTACTCCATGGTAACCTGGTGTCACGTGACTGTGACATCACCGCAGGTCCTTGAACTGCACTAGAACAGCTCTGCACACACTGGGAGCCTGCGGCAGCCACCGGAAGCTTGGAGGAAGACGGCAGGAGACGGGGGGGGCTCGGGGAGAGGTGAGCATTAACTTTTTTTTTTTTTAACCCCTGCCTTCCTGTTTGGAGACCTTTTACTGTACTGAGCATGCTCAGTACAGTAAATGTCTCCTCCAGCCTCACAGCCTCCCCATCCTCACTGCCTCCTCCAGCCTCAGTCTCCTCCAGCCTCACAGTCTCCTCCAGCCTCACAGCCTCCCCATCCTCACAGCCTCCTCCAGCCTCCTCCAGCCTCACAGCCTGCCCATCCTCACAGCCTCCTACAGCCTCACACCCTCCTGCAGCCTCACAGCCTCCCCATCCTCACAGCCTCCCCATCCTCACAGCCTCCTACAGCCTCACACCCTCCTCCACCCTCACAGCCTCCCCATCCTCACAGCCTCCTCCAGCCTCACAGCCTCACAGTCTCCTCCAGCCTCACAGCCTCCCCATCCTCACAGCCTCCTCCAGCCTCACAGTCTCCTCCAGCCTCACAGCCTCCCCATCCTCACAGCCTCCTACAGCCTCCTCCAGCCTCACAGCCTCCCCATCCTCACAGCCTCCTCCAGCCTCACAGCCTCCTCCAGCCTCACAGCCTCCCCATCCTCACAGCCTCCTACAGCCTCACACCCTCCTGCAGCCTCACAGCCTCCCCATCCTCACAGCCTCCCCATCCTCACAGACTCCTCCAGCCTCACAGCCTCCTCCAGCCTCACAGCCTGCCCATCCTCACAGCCTCCTACAGCCTCACACCCTCCTCCACCCTCACTAGCCTCCCCATCCTCACAAGCCTCCTCCAGCCTCACAGCCTCACAGTCTCCTCCAGCCTCACAGCCTCACAGTCCTCCTCCAGCCTCACAGCCTCCCCAATCCTCACAGCCTCCTCCAGCCTCACAGCCTCCCCATCCTCACAGCCTCCTACAGCCTCACAGCCTCCCCATCCTCACAGCCTCCTACAGCCTCCTCCAGCCTCACAGCCTCCCCATCCTCACAGCCTCCTCCAGCCTCACAGCCTCCTCCAGCCTCACAGCCTCCCATCTCACAGCTCCTCAGCCTCACACCTCCTCCAGCCTCACAGCCTCCTCCATCCTCACAGCCTCCTCCAGCCTCACAGTCTCCTCCACCCCATCCTCCTCAGCCTCACAGCCTCCCCATCCTCACAGCCTCCTCCACCTCACAGCCTCACAGCTCCTCTAGCCTCACAGCCTCCCATCCTCACAGCTCCCCATCCTCACAGCCTCCTCCAGCCTCACAGCCTCCTCCAGCCTCACAGCCTCCTCCAGCCTCACAGCCTCCCATCCTCACAGCCTCCTCCAGCCTCACAGCCTCCTCCAGCCTCACAGCCTCCCCATCCTCACAGCCTCCTCCAGCCTCACACCCTCCTCCAGCCTCACATCCTCCTCCAGCCTCACAGCTTCCTCCAGCCTCACAGCCTTCTCCAGCCTCACAGCCTCCCCAGCCTCACAGCCTCCTCCAGCCTCACAGCCTCCTCCAGCCTCACAGCCTCCCCATCCTCACAGCCTCCTCCAGCCTCACAGCCTCCTCCAGCCTCACAGCCTCCCCATCCTCACAGCCTCCTCCAGCCTCACACCCTCCTCCAGCCTCACATCCTCCTCCAGCCTCACAGCTTCCTCCAGCCTCACAGCCTTCTCCAGCCTCACAGCCTCCTCCAGCCTCACAGCCTCCTCCAGCCTCACATCCTCCTCCAGCCTCACAGCCTCCCCATCCTCACAGCCTCCTCCAGCCTCACAGCCTCCTCCAGCCTCACAGCCTCCTCCAGCCTCACTGCCTCCTCCAGCCTCACAGCCTCCTCCAGCCTCACATCCTCCTCCAGCCTCACAGCTTCCTCCAGCCTCACAGCCTTCTCCAGCCTCACAGCCTCCTCCAGCCTCACAGCCTCCTCCAGCCTCACAGCCTCCTCCAGCCTCACATCCTCCTCCAGCCTCACAGCCTCCTCCAGCCTCACAGCCTCCCCATCCTCACAGCCTCCTCCAGCCTCACAGCCTCCTCCAGCCTCACAGCCTCCTCCAGCCTCACAGCCTCCCCATCCTCACAGCCTCCTACAGCCTCACAGCCTCCCCATCCTCACAGCCTCCTCCAGCCTCACATCCTCCTCCAGCCTCACACCCTCCTCCAGCCTCACAGCCTCCCCATCCTCACAGCCTCCTCCAGCCTCACAGCCTCCTCCAGCCTCTCACCCTCCTCCAGCCTCACAGCCCTCCCATCCTCACAGCCTCACAGCCTCCTCCAGCCTCTCACCCTCCTCCATCCTCAGCCGCACTACCTGACACCGCTGCCATCCTGCCAACCGTCGGCCCCGCACCATCGCCACCGCCCTCGCGCCCTCCGCGAGGTCCATGCTGCCCGGATGCCGCCGAAGCCTTCTGCCCCTCGCCACTCTCTCACCGCTGGGCTCTCAATGTCGCCATGCTGCTGGAGTAGCGGTCTACGGGCTGTGGCCGGGTGCCGGGAGCCAGGGACGTCGTCCTGTGGCCGCCAACAGCCAATGGGAGTGAGCGGACCGTGTCAGCCTGCAAAGCCTGACACGCCCCGCTCACTCCCATTGCCTGCCCCTGCAAGCGGATTGGGCGCTGTGTTGTACACACAGGACGCCCATCCCATTGCCCAGGACTTGGCGTCCTAGACCAATCGGATGACCGTCCTGTCTTTACCACACACCGCCCAATCCGCTCCTTCCGCTCAGGTCACATGTGTGACCTGAGGGCAAGAACTGATCCCTCTCTGCATCACCCAACCCGCCGCAGAGGACAATGCCGTGTGACTGGGGCTGCGATCAGCCCCAGCACGCAGCCACGTCCTGCCGCCGAGCGGTGATGTCACCCCCCCAGCCAGACCTCTCCTCACCCCTCCATCTGGACCTCTCCTCACCACTCCAGCCTCTGCTCTCCTCACCCCTCCAGCCTCTGCTCCCCTCACTCCTCCAGCCTCCCGCCACATCATACTCTGCTATCCACAGAGCCCCCTCTATACTCTGACACCCACAGAGCCGCCTGTATACTCTCCTACCCACACAGCCGCCTGTATACTCTGCTACCCACAGAGCCGCCTCTATACTTTGCTACCCACAGAGCCGCCTCTATACTCTCCTACCCACAGACCCGCCTGTATTCTCTGCTACCCACAGAGCCGTTTCTATATTCTGCTACCCACACAGCCGCCTCTATACTCTGCTACCCACAGAGCCTTCTCTATACTCTGCTACACACAGAGCCGCCTGTATAATCTGCTAACCACAAACCCGCCTGTATACTCTGCTACCCACAGAGCCGCCTGTATACTTTTCTACCCAGAGAGCCGCCTGTATAATCTGCTACCCTCAGAGCAGTCTGTATACTCTGCTACCCACAGACCCGCCTGTATAGTCTGCTACCCACAGAGCCCCATATATACTCTGCTAGCCACTCACCCGCCTGTATACACACAATTAATTTCACCGCGCTCCCGATGCAATTGCATCGGGCCTTTTTACTAGTATTATTATACTAGATGGTGGCCCGATTCTAACGCATCGAGTATTCTAGAATATATATGTAGTTTATTTATAAAGATTTAAAAATAATGCAATGAATACATAGGATTTTCCCCAATCAGCGACGCAGCTTCGTTCAATACATCTGCACTGTGACATCTCACCAGAGGTCAATAAGGTACCGTCACACTTGGCGACACTCCAGCGATCCAGACAAATGATGCGACCTGGTAGGGATTGCTGGAGCGTCAATACGTGGTTGCTGGTGACATTGTCACACTGAGCGAGATCGCTAGCGGCAGTCGGGGTACTTCCGCTGCAAGCAGCCGGGAGATGACGGCGTTAGCCAGTCATCTCTCGGCTGTGTCGCCGCTGACCTGCGTGACAGGATCAGCAATCTCACAGCGGGGGTCTGGTCGCTGCTGCGTGTCACACTGATCGAGATCGCTAGCGCCGGTCAGGGTACTTCCGCTGTGAGCAGCCGGGAAATGATCGGCTGACGACGGTCATCTCCCGGCTGCATTGCCACTGACCTCCGTGCAGCAGGAGCTAATTAGCACCGCTAATCTCCCGACGGTAGCAGTGGCGTGTGTGGTTCAAATCCCGTGCAAATTTGCGGCTGGACTGCGCCTGTCGCTGATTGGTCACGGCCGGCTGGGCGCGACCAATCAGCGATGCGGGATTTCCGTTACAGAGAGAGACAGACAGACAGAATTAGACGATTATATAGTAGGATAGTACTCTTATACCTGATGAGTCTAGTGTACTTACTTTGTCAGTATTGTCATATAAAGCATTTTAAAAGCATTTTTATTGCATCTGTATTTCAATATCAAGATTATTTAGCCATTCTGACAATGATTTTCAAAGTAAGCACACCATGCAATGTATGGATTGCAGGGATTCAGAATGCACCAGTGTTATCCAGAATAGGACTCAGCTCCTGCTGCAAAGGTCATTATTATCACAGCTATGTGCAATCCCAGATGCTGAACTCATTAGACTGTGCAGTTAATAGTGATCATGGCACCTTTCAATGTATGCAACCTATGAGCTTAGTCATATAGCGTGTGTCATTCAGGTCTGCTGAAGCCACTTCATTGTCCCAGTTTCAAATGAACACATGCCATAACGGTTTCTTCAATGTTAAAGGTTGGTTGTCTCTTGGCCAACATTGACCACAAAATAAAACTTTTTCACATATCCTTTAATGAAATGTATAGTAAAAGGGCTACATGGACTTGAATCTTAAAGTGAACCTGTCACCACCTAAGGTTTCTAAAACTAAAAGGGCCACCTTCAGCAGCTGCTATGCTTTATTCTGTGAAGGTGCCTCTTATCCCCCTACCACCCCTATACACCTAAATTGTGATACTTACAGGCCCGATGGGACTTCTCACTTGTTTGGACATCACTGACTTCAGTATTCCTTCGCATCTTCAGTCTTCTCTCCTCTCTTATCAGTCCATCTTTGGTGACTGCACAGATTACTGTATGTTTGCGCAGGCGGCGTGTGCGCTGCCCTACTGAAGGCAGAGCATCTGACTGCACTACACTTATGTAAACTGCAGGCACAAGATCCTGCCCTGTTATGTGTTTTTCTTTATGCAGACAGCAGGATGGGAATCTCGTGCCTACAACCTTAAGCAGGTATGTTATTTGAGGACACCATTGACATAGTAACTGCAACGCTGTCCTCAGATGACGTCCCTGCGGCTGAGTCATTCAGTGATCAGAGACCACGGGGAGACGATGTGTTCTTCATCTCTATGGTCTCTGATGTAGCAGAGCTGCATGTGTCCAGCAAGAGAGAACATGAGGATTGTGGAGGGGTATGATGGTTAAGGGGTTGATAAAGATGGAGTCACTAAGTGTCTCTTTGTTTTCATTTCTAATAAAATAATTTGTCTCTTTGTTGTGTCTTTTTTATTATTTTTTTGAGATGCTTAATGGCCGGTCTAATATTGGCCCAACATTATAAATCTCAGGGCTTAATTCTAGCTGGCAATACAAAGCTGGTATTAACCACTTATTGCCCGACATGCCACCCCCACCAGGGATGCTGGAAGAGCCAGTTAATGTGCATTGAAATGGTGCTACGATGATGCGCCATTTTCAGGGGTGGTTGCGGGCTGCTATTCTTTAGCGTAGAGGAGCCATAAAAAATGGGCCCTCACCCCCACTGAGAATACCAGCCCTCATCTGCCTAGTTTTACTTTGGCTGGCAATTAAAAATAGGGCAGACCCCACACATTTCTTTTTTGCCAGCCAAGGGAGGCAGCTCACATCTGTCTGCTTTCACTGGGCTGGGCTGAAAAATACTGCAAAGCCCTATGCACGTTTTAAAAATTATTTATTTATTTAACACACTATGATGGCAGGTTGGTTGCCATACACATCTGTATATAGCAACCCACTGTAGACCCTGGTACAGACTGCGGGAGCAGAAGCACAATGTATATTCTAGAAGCTAATGTTGGTGTAAGTGGGCGCAAATGGAAATGTCATCATTCGCTGCTCCAATTACATGCTTCAGTCAGTTCCCGGCATCAAAGGAGGACACAGCACACTAAAGAGAGCAGTGGGAAGAGGAGAACAATATTTTGTATGTCTGTGACGTGATGGGAGAAATATTCACCAGTATGGATCCTTGATAGAGATGAGGAAACCTTTGGAAGTTCAAATTCGATTTGGTTCACCAAACTTTCTGAACCCCATTGAAATCAAAGGGAGGCAAAATCAAGGGCCTTGACAACACCTTATAAGGGGCCCAAAAGCTGCCAATCACAGCTCAAACTATTTTACAGTGGAGTCCCTCTGTTTTGGCACAGACTTTATCTTCCTACACTATTACTTATTAAGTTTCAGCTCCCCTGTCACACTCACTATGCTTGCAGGCCCACTCATGCACCTCAGACATCCTCATCATGACTTTCTGAGGTTAGCTCAGGTTACACAGCAGGTATCGCGCAGCAGTGAATCCTGCTGTTGCCATGGTATGTTGTTTGATGCTTTTTTAAAGCAGATTTTGAGACTCTGGATCCAAATCTGCATGTCTATCCTGAGGCCAATCTATGGCCATGTTCACACACATACGTTTTTTTGACCATCTCTGCGTTTTTGGGCTGTTAAAAAAAACGCATGCGTTTTTGAAAAAACGCACATGCGTTTTTTAACATGGGGGGCCCTATGGGAAACACATGCGTTTTTAAAAGGCACATTTATGCACCCTGCGTTAACGCTTGCGTTTTTGCCTGCGTTTTTGGTGAAAAAATGACTAAGTCCAAAAACGTGGCAAATCCTTTCAGACACACAAGGGACATTTTTTAGCACTCTTAAAAAAACGCAAGTGCTTTTAAGAGTGCTAAAAAAAACGCAAATTGTGTGTGAACATAGCCTACAAGAGTTTAGAAGTGTTGTGCCAGCAAGCTTTTTACCCTTGCAGATTTGGTGCAGATTTTGGGGCAGAAAAACGAAATTTGAACCACATATGCTATGGAAAAAAAAGCATTGTGGGCACAACACTTCTTACCTTTAATAGACTTTGCTGGCCTCAGAATTGACATGCAGATTTTGCTGCAGCTTCTCAAAAGCTGCATAAAAAAAGAATCAAGCAATGCATAATGGGCACAGGACCTTAGAGGGTCCAGGAAGAGCCGCAGTTGTGGTGAAAAGCTTGAGAATTTCTCTTGCCCCCTGACTACTTCCACGAGATCTCTAGGGCAGGAGTGGCCAACTACAGTCCTCAAGGTCTTAAAGCAGTGCAAGTTTTCAAGATTTCCTTAGCATTCCACAGGTGCTAATTTCATCACCTGCAGGGGTGATTATTCCAGTACCTTCTGCAATGCTAAGGAAATCCTGAAAACATGCACTGTTTGTGGCACTGCACCTGTTCTACCACTGTGTGTGTAGTGTCTTGCCCTTCCAAATTTCAGAACAGCAGTCCTGCAGCTTGTTCACCAGTGTCTAGCACTATCAAAGCACCTGTATCAGAAACAGTCCAGCACAGAAGGAGTGAACTATAAAAACTTTACTGTAATGTACAGACTTACTCTCTTTTTTAACCAATACATTTCTTAATAATAGAAAGATCATTTTCCATAACAATAAGGTAGCAGTAACTACAATGCAAGTATAACTAAGTGATATGTGTTATGAAACAGTAGGAGTACACAAGAGGGAGATGTGATTGTTTGGAGGGAAGGGGAGCGAACTCAAGAGGTAAGTCTAGGGAAGGAAAGGAGCCCAAGTTGTAACAGCAAATCTATGTACAGTTCAAATTAACAGTATGAGAAAAACTTATGATAGTGGTAATGCAAAATCTGATGACGACCACAAGTCCCAAAAATTGCCAATATGCCCTTGTTGTTTGAGAGAAGACAAAAGATACTATTCGTGATGATAATGTGACTCTCAAACAGAATCATAAAATTATACATAGTATATAAATGTAACAAAAGTCCCACAGGGATCAGCAGCAACACACAAATTGTTAAACTGGTGGAAAGGCTACAAAGAGCAGAGTCCATTAAGGTCTTTAAGTTGTACCCCAAAGGATGCATGCATGCTCAGTAGGGAACAGCACAAATGGTGCAAAATGGTGTTAATGGAAGTATAACTTTAGAAAAACACTTTCCTTGGTTAAGGAAAGACCGAAAAAAAAGCAACTCCAACAAATCCTTCTCTAGCCAAAATGCCAACTTAGGGATGTATCACTATCTCACTGACCCATAAACATGCCTTTACCATTGTTCACATAAATAGTCTCTCATCATTTACTGCCATGCTCTGGATGGATGGTTGTCGCAGTTTTTCTTTGTACTCCGCTGCTGGACAGTCTTGAGCAGTCACAGGGGCTACTCCTCTAGGGTCATTCTCTGCCAACACCTGCCCCGAGCACACTCCATAATGGCCACTGGTGGAGAGGACAATCAGGAAATAGGGGACAATTACACCTTATAGTACAGACAGGACCAACTTGGAGAACACCAAAAGGCCCTCTGGGTCAGAGCGCATCTGGCAGGCCAACCAAGAGACACCATCGTCTCTCCAGGTTAGCCTTCTCCTGCCACTTCTTAAATTGGTTGATGGTGACAACCCTACACCTACCGGAAATCACTCCTCACTGTTCCACAACTTCATGAAAGTGACTTCCTCCCCAACAAAGATGGTACATAGCCTTTGGGAAAAATTTTCATGCATTGTTGACATAGTGTGGTGCCCCACTGGTCGGGACGCCACGTAGAAAAGTGTGTCGGTGGGAGGAGAGTGATGTCAGTCAGCACAGAACTCCATTGGGGAGTGAGGAGTGCGGGAGGGTGGAGGAGCTGTCAGAAAGGAAGGGGACCCTAGGGGCACCAGGTTAAGCGGTGCGCCCGAATTTGAACCCGGTATGACTACCGACCTGAGGGGCTCAGTCCCGAAACAGAGGACCGGCTCCGAGAGCAGTGCGGGTGTACACCCCCGAGCTGCCAAACCGGAGGCCCAAGCTTCTAAAAAAGTCGTGGCTGACCCCCAGCACATCCAAAAAAAGGCACAGTATAGGGTCTGGGGGACACGTAGAAGAGTCCTCCACCGAGAGATCCGTGGGAGCTGGCTTCAGGCTCTGGGTGCGGGAGAGCGCTGAGGGAGACAGACGTGAGCGCAGGAAGGAACCGGACAGGAACAGCAGGCATTCCACTGAGGGTCCTGAGTAAAGCATCCTAACTCCCAGTGACTACCTAAGCCGGCAGACCCTAAAGGACTTTGTCATTAAGAACTGCCAGTAAATTTGTACAGAGCAAAAAAAGACTGCGTTGTCCTTTTGTCTCCACCTGAGGAGCTGCTGACCGCAGCAGAGAGGAGGATCAGTGACAAGGCCTGGCGCAGCTGCATCCCTGTGTGAAACCATCATTAACCTCCACTACTGCCCCGGGGCCCCGGGGATCCCGCTCCACCTACGGGGAGCATAACCATCTTGCTGCTCCACCATCACCCCGGAAGTCTGTCCGGCAGCGCTGGTAACATTACCAGAACTATAGGTAGCGTCACGAATCATCCTTTATTTTACTCCCATTGACTTCAATGCCCCTTTTCAGCGACCAACAGGGCCACGGGATGGGGCAACAGGTCCCGTGACATCCCCGGGGAACTGCAACACCCGGGACCGTGTACCCAATGGCCCTGGGGTGGATTGCATAGTACTGATGCCCGGAGGGGAGACAGTGCAGGTGCATGTGGCTGGGCAATGATTAATTCGTGCCTTGCGGCCATTCCATGGGAGCAGGCCCGTGGAAGTGCCGCAAGGCACAAAACCATCATTGTCTAGCCACATGAACTTGGTGAGTGATCATATACAGACTTTTAGTTAAGGTAGTTGCCGAAATGTATAGGCTTTTTTTCTGCATCAGTCCTGCTGCAGCATCTGCATCAGTCCTGCTGCAGCATCTGCATCAGTTCTGGTGCACCAAGTGCATCAGCACGCAAGACAGGGAAGCAGGAAGCAGCTGACTACCTGGGAGACACTGCGGGGTTGCTGTAGTGGTGAATACACTGCAGCCACCTGTCTCCTTGCTGTGGAGGTGCCTGTGCCACAGCGGCTATAATATTATGTATAATTGACCTGCTTTAAAGTCCATTTTGCTTCTTTTTGCAGCCCCTAGCTCTTCCAGCATTTAGGTTTGAGTCCCTATTTACATATGTAATGGTTTGAGGTTCATGATAAAGCTTGGTTCAAGTTCGAGTCCTGAACTGGACTTACTTAAAAATCCATCCGAACCTAACAAACCCAAACATCCACAGGCCTGCTCATCTCTAGTGGTGAAGCTTCCAGGACTGGTAGCCACATCTGCTACCACCATCAGGCAACAGTTATCTGATTTCTTATATACCTCCTCTGCATTCTTAGCAATAGAAATGATGCTATTTAAAAAAGAAGCAGCAAATCATGTTGCATCCACTCACCAGACTCTTTCTTTTTGCTCAGGCAAGGTAAAGTGCTGCCTAGTAATTTTACATCTTGAGCATTTGGGCAAGAAAAACCATACAGCAGGCAAGTTACTACTGTGCACCAAATGACATATTTCACAGCGGATGGCTGCCCATTAACTACAACTGAGCATTATCATGAGAGTCAACGATTAGAATATTATAATTGCTTTACATTTTGACAAAGTAGCTCATGCTCCATGAGTGACAAACATACCCGATTTAACAGTGAAAAATGTCTTAAATAAATATATCCATTTCAGGAAGCTGGTGACCATGGACAGGAATACATCTGGTCATACACTTCTTACATAGCCAAGCACTCCCTCCAAGCTTTTCAAAAACAAAATGGTCTGGCCAAGCATGGCTTTGTTAGCAATGTTGCAACAGCTGGAATTTGGCACTGCATATCCTAATGCATTGGCACAAGCAGTGTAAAGGGATGACTGATGTTATCATGTAGCAGGTAGCAGTATGGGTTACTTTAAAATAGGCCATATGTAGCTAATGAGCCACCTAATAAAGTTTTTTTAAAGATGCTACAAAATTTGTCAGTAGGAATACCTAGTGGATCAGCGATATCACTCCACTCATAACTATCTTAAAAAAATAAACACTTACCAGGATGTACCAGGAAATGAAGGAATAATGTACATGATCACCACCACCTAGTGGCAGTTTCGAACCCTTGAAGTCCAACGTTACCAATCACAGCATTTACGTGCTGTGGATTTGGAAAGGTGGATTAGACCTAACTCTGTATTTTTCATGCGACTGTCGCATCCACCAGAAGAAATGGCATGCCATTCTGAGGTGAGGAGGCTGTGAGAGGCAAATGGAGAGAACTATGTATGGTGAGTACTCATGAGCAATGTAAGTACTTCACTTTTCAGTTCCAGGTGCAAAGGCCATTTTAATGCTTACTTAAGTGAAAAAAACCTGGTAATAGTAGCGTGTTTTAACCTACACGACTTCTAACATGCATTGCTGGTATATATACATGGTAATGGTATTGAAGTGACCGGTGGTAAGGCCGCGGGTGTGTGTGTGTATGATCTTTCTCAACAGAATCCCCATACTCAGGTTTAACCGGTAATAACGTTTCTTTACTGGCAAACATGTTTATATCACAGTCAACCGAACTATATGCGCACTTGTATATATTAGAGTCTCTGGATATTCACTTCTTCCAGGTACGCAGCAAGAAAAGAAAAAAACACAAAAATGAAGGTATCTTTCCCTAACTTTCCCTAAAATCACGTACCAGTCTATCACAGAAGAAGATGTCGCTCCCACGTCGCAGGCCTGGGGATCTCACGAGGACGGGTCCCGGTGCAGCGCTGAAGGGGGAAACTCCTCAGTCTTCTTCTTTGGTCTCCTTCCGCAGGTAACGGAATCTTTCTTTGTTAGTCTCTCCCAGTCTCAGGGCACACCGAGCAACAGGAGGGAGATCACGGCAGTACAAATGGTTCCCTTATGTCGGTCATGGCCCCTGCACATGCACTCCGGGTGCTTGGGGGGCAAGGTTTTGCAGAGCGGCCAGAGTCACAGCACCAAAGTCCAGTGGCCCAGGATCAGTCACGAGGGCTTCTGCGGGTTGATTTTTCCGGCAAGGTGTAGCAAAGTAGCCCTCTTTCAACAGACATCCACACGCAGGTCTTCCCTTGCTCAGCTCTAGGTCTGTAATAATCTCCGGCCCTTTCTCTTCCTGGGTAAACAAAAGAGATGGTGGGGGATTTCCACCCTCTGAGATTGTTTCCACACTTGTCTACCAGGGGGCATTAGTGGACTGTGCACAGTTCATTTCCATATCCATTTCTATGATGCAGTCTGAATTGCTCACCTCATTACAGTATACTGAAAAAACAGTAGCAAAAACACCTGCCACTTATAAGGTACAAAGTACTGCTCCAATAATTGGCTTGCCAAAAGAGGACTTGACCTTGGCAATCCTGAACCAGAAAATGATGTTATTCTAGTACTATAAAATACTTTATCTCAGAGTGTAGAAGGACAAGCTTTGATAATTGTCCCAAATCATTTGCAGACCATGATAGTTGATAGTAACCAAACTGTTACATTATTTGTTTTTCCAAATCCAAATTTTCACTGTTATTTACGTGAACATTTTCTGTCTCTCTGCATTTTACTTTTTAATTAGGGAAAAAACATTATTTCCATTGCTTAGACAAACATGGTTACATGAGGGACTGGAAATGACCAGAGAATCCTAATTGAAAACAACTGATGCTTCCAAAAAATGTGGCACATTGTCTAGGTAAGATTTGTTTCCTTTGGTTTTCTACATGTATTATACTATTTTTTAGAAACGGATCTATCATGAGATTTCACAGAAATAAAAGTGAATGTAACATTAATAAAATCTCTTGGACCTGATAAGGTTAAAGTTCATACCACACTATGTGTTGTGCCACCTCCTCAGCTGGTCTTATAAAGGGGGCACAACCTGGAATAGTGGAATCGCGACCCTGATTACCTCATTTCTTCTCAACCTTGTGCGTTACAGAGTGGAAAACCAAATTCATTGTGTTATTCCACTTCTTATGGTCTATATGTGGTGTGTAATTCAGATTTGAATGTATAATTACAAGTGTTTTGAAACTTAATTTTGAAACCAGAAGTTTACATACACTATACAAAAAGACACATCGGCATGTTTTTCTCATCTGACATGAAATCAGAATAAACCTTTCCCATTTTATTAAATTAGGATTACTATAAGGCTGAAGGCACACTGTCCGTGTGCCTCGCGCAAGTGCAATGCGAGGGAAACTCGTATTGCACTCGGACCAGTGTTGCCTTATGAGTCCGGGCACACTGGTGCGTGTCCCCTGCACTGAACTCGCACTGCGAGTCAAATGCAAGTTCAGTCACAGCATGCTGCGACTCAACGCTTATTTCTCGTGCGAGGGTCTAATGAAAGTCTATGAGTGCGAGGAAACCTTACACCCATACAGCACACTGTGCGATAGTCGAATGCGTGTGCATAAAAAATCGCTTCAAACTCTGCGGCTGTCAAAGCCGCAGAATTTGAATTTGCCGGTTTCCCTGTACAGTAACAAATCATCTTGCGCCACTTTAACAGCAGAGGTGCAAGATGATTATTAAAATCCCAGCTGCAGAGGTAATTTTTAACTTCCCAGGGTGTTGCTGCATATTAATTGCATCTGCAGCCTCTGTGCGGCATGTCAGGACTCAGGAGCTGCCGGCATTTGATGTAATTTTCTACATCCAGACAATTAGGAGCTTTTAGTTAAAAAACATATTAACCACTGCTGAAATAGTGTGTCATGTCAGCATGTGTCCAGGGAGTGTGGTCACTCCCTGGACACAAGCTGGCACCACACAAAGAGCGGGTTAACCCTGCAACATCTGGTTTATTAACAACATCTACAGCCTCTGCGCTGACATGCCACACAGAGGCTGCAGATGGAGTTAATAAGCCGGTTTTGTAATTTAAACCCAATGTTTCTGTCCTGCCAGGTAATGTCCACACTCCCTGGACACCACCTGACATGACTGAATATGTCATCAGGGGTTAATGGAGCTTTATAATCAAACCCGGCAATTACTGCTATTAATTACATTACTATAATCTCCAGTGGAGAGTTGGAGTCAGGAGGAGCTGTCCATGCTCTGATGTTAAAGCTGGATTCTGAATGCTGTTCAGATTGCGATCAGCATCCAGCTTTTACATTTAGGACCATGGACAGCTCCTCCTGACTCTTGCTCCCCAGTGGAGAGTATAGTAATGTAATTAATAGGAGTAATTGCCAGTTTGATTATAAAGCTCCATTAACCCCTGATGACACATTCTGTCATGTCAGGAGGTGTCCAGGGAGTGTGGACATTACCTGGCAGCACAGAAACATGGGATTTAAACTGCAAAACCGGCTTATTAGCCGCATCTGCAGCCTCTATGCTGACATACAGCACAGAGGCTGCAGATGGGGTTAAAATGCCGTTTTTTCCCAGCACAGTAACCAATCAGCTGTCAGCGCTGTGAAAGCAGCGGTGACAGCTGAATGGTTAATGCACAGTGCTGACAGCTGAATGTTTAATGTGCCGGCATCCCGGCAATTACATTTTCAGGGCAGCGGCGGTGCATTAACCATTCAGCTGTCACTGCTGCTTTCACAACACTGATAGCTGAATGATTACTGTGCCACCAACCCGGCAAATTCAACAACACTGCTTGACAGCAGCGGTGTTTGAAAAAGCTGGTAAATGCTGTCTGCGGTCTTGAAGTTTGCATCAGGACCGCGGATAGCATCACATTGACACGCAACACACATGCACTTACGCAGCACACTCGCATGCATACAGCCATGCACACTCACCACACTCTCACAAAACATGCACAACACTTGCATCAGTCATGCATCAAATACGCTCCGTGTTTGCTGCATGACAGTGTGCCTCCAGGCTAATTATTTTTATTTGCCAAATAATTGTCATAATAATTTGTCAGAATAATGAGAGAGCGAGAATGTTTTAAGGCATTTTTGTTATTTTCTGCAAAGTCAAATCTTTACATACATTTCATTAGTACATTGCCCTTAAACTGTATGACTTGGGTCAAATGTTTTGGATATCCTTCCACAAGCTTCTCACAATAGTTGGCAGGAATTTGTGCCAATTCCTTCTGACAGAACTAGTGTAACTGAGCTATGTTTGAAGGTTGCTTTGCTCACAGCCTTTTCAGCTTTGCCCATAAATTTTCAATAGGATTGAGATCAGGGCTTTGTGATGGTCACTCCAAAACATTGACTTTGTTATCCTTTATCCTCCTTGTGACCAGTTTGCAGTATGCTTTGGGCCATTGTCCATTTGGAAGACTCATTTCAACCCAAGCTTTAAATTCCTGTCTTGAGATATTGCTTCAGTATTGACACATAATCTTCTTTTCTCATGATGCCATCTATTTTGTGAAGTGCCCCAGTCCTCTCTATAGCAAAGCAACCCCACAACATGATGCTGTCACCCCCGTGTTTCACAGCTGAGTTGGTGTTATTAGGCTTCCAAGCTTCTCCTTTTTCCTCCAAACGTAACAATGATTATTATGGCCAAACAGTTCAATTTTAGCTTTGTCAGACCATAGGACATGTCTCCAAAAGTTCCTACAAAAGCGCTCGTTTAGGAGTCTCAACATAGGACTAGCCAGATCTTCCCAGGGGGCAATGGGCCTTGGAATTCACTGTGTTGAGCTGTCTGTGGATGGATACCTAGCCTTGGTATTCCCTTGTCATATCTTTAAGCTTGTAAAGAGCTGGATATTGACTCAAAGGGCCACTTAATATGGTGGTTATCATGGCTAGGTCCTTCACTAGAGGAAGATCTGGCTAGTCCTGTGTTGAGACTCCTAAACGAGGCTCCACAGACTCTATTTGCATATTCAAAATTCCCAGGGAGCAATGGGCCTAGGAATTCACTGTGTTGAGCGCTTTAGCTGGCTGCCCGCAGTGTTTTCTTAAACTGGTCTCCCTGAGATCAGTGAATACTTTGTTTTGTTGGTCTACTAGGCATTGCTCCCACCTAGCCAGAATCCTACTCCACACTGATGAGGGGCAACACCCCGAAACAGCTGTCTGTGGATGGATACCTGGCCTTGGTATTCCCTTGTCATATCTTTAAGCTTGTAAAGAGCTGGATATTGACTCAAAGGGCCACTTAATATGGTGGTTATCAAGGCTAGGTCCTTCACTAGAGGAAGATCTGGCTAGTCCTGTGTTGAGACTCCTAAACGAGGCTCCACAGACTCTATTTGCATATCCAAAAATTCCTGGCACACACAACAATGGAGACGAGAGTCAATGCAAAAAGATCCATTTATTGTGTGAAGACCAATCCCGATGATCGATTTAAACCTAAGGAGCTTTTCATTAGGGTTAGGGTTCTATAACAATCATTCAGTACAAAAGACACAAAAATAACAGTCAGGGTATAGTAGTACAAGTGGATATACACTACCAAATAAACAAAAGAATAGCAACACTGTATACATTTTCTGTACAATTGATTGGGGAAACCACAAAATTGTCAATATATGCACATCATATAAAACAAAAGAAATATCAGTGGAGTATATGTCACCTGATTACCTCAAATGACGAGGAGTAGTGCTCAAAGTAGAGGATGTGCAGATAGCTCAAGAAGTGTAACAATAGGAATAATGCAACTATATAGGGATTTCTGTGGAAATAGAAATAATGTAGGTACTATCCGATTTCATGTTAATGTAAAGTAATCGGAAAAGAGAGGGGATATGTATGTAGGATACTACCTATGTTGTTGTTCCACTGGAATATGTACACATGCGTCTTTCAAACTGTCTCTAACAGGAGAACCTGCATGCAAACTGAATATAGCTGTTAAGGGTAAAATAGGAGAACCAGTATGTATAAAACTGTAAACATTAGTAGTGTACATCTAGGTGTAAGGAAATAATCACCTGGGGCAGGTAGCTGTAATGGGAACGTTTACTTCCGGCTATGAGTGATCACAGCCAGAGTAAGTCTGTAGCTTGGATAGGTCCGTGGTAATTAGTGAAAGCTGCAAGGCATATGGGCTGTTATTATGCTATATTATAGTAATGCTATAGGCAGGAAAGCAAAAATACCTTTGAGTAATCTGAGTTCTATTGCAGACTGTATGATCAACCTTCCTTAGGCTGACAGACCTGACGTAAACAGGAATAGTGATTATTACAGGTCCTTCATATTAGAATTGTAATAACCTAGTGTGTACACATCTGTATTGCAAGGTCTAAAAGAGAGGTAGTGCCCTGGGATGAAGGAGAGTCAGGGTCCACCGTGGGGCACCTGCTTTAGAATGATACAGTAATGAGGAGCTGAATAGGTAACAAGAATGTGTATATGGGGCTCCTGGACATACCTGATGTGCCTGTGTTATCCTGTGCCCGGCCCTGGTAGTATGCACTAAATAGCGGTGAAACCACTGTTAAATAATGTGAGGACACCAGGCCACTTCTGATTTCCGGTGTGTGGAACACATGGAAGTGGCCCGTGGAACGCAAACAGTGCATGCGCAGTGTGCGATAATGTACAGCGCACTCTGTGCATGCCCCGGGTGACTGGAAGTGGGCGGCACTGAGAGAGCAAGAAAAAATAGGCGACAAGCAGCGGTGATTGAGAGGGGGAAGTGCCAAGACGTGCAGGAGCTGTCTAGACGCGTGTCAGTATCTAGCATTCTAGAAGAGAAGAGAAAAAAGGAGAAAATTTGTACATATACACAACATGGTTTCCATGTGGTACCACAAGAGAAGTCACAATATAATGCTTATTAGAAGAGCCTGGATCAGAGGCTTTCACTCAGAGTTGGGTCACATACATGAGAGACATAGCAATTGTTAGAGAGTAGTGTTTTTATAGATAATTACTATAAAGTTACAACAAACTTATGGTCCAAATGCAACAACAGAACAATACAATAAGGTACGGATTGAACAAGGACTTGTGTATACTACTACAGGCAGATGTCACATTCACTGTTGAGACCATGTGGCTTGAGTGTTTGCAATGTATGTATCCAATACACTTCCCTTGTTTTTCATTTAGTAGAGCACACACATATTCTTCTCTATTGAAGTAATGGCTTCTTACTGGCAGAGTGGTCTTTCAGCCCATGTTTATACAGTACTCGTTTCACTGTAGATAATGACACAATCTTACCAGCTTCTGTCATCATTTTCTTCACAAGGTCTTTTGCTTTTGTTCTTGGGTTGATATGCAAATGTCGGACCAGAGTACATTCATCTCTATGAGACACTTCACACACTGCAACATCGCTAGCGATGTCGCTGAAACGCCACAGGTTTTGTGACATAATATTGACCTTTCCAGCGATGTTGGCAGTGTGTGACACGCCGCAGCGACCTGGCCCCTGCTGTGAGGTCGCTGATCGCTGCAAATCGTTCAGGACCATGTTTTGGTCCTTGATCTCCCGCTGGTCAGCACGCATCGCTGTGTGTGAGAGCGAGAGACCAACGATCAGCGACCTCACGGCCAGTGGCCAGCGCTGCACATTAGATGCTGAGCACTGGTAACCAGGGTGAACACCGGGTAACTAAGCAGCGCGCGCTGCTTAGTTACCCAGTGTTTACCCAGGTTACAAGCAATGTCGCTGCTGACTGGTCGCTGGTGAGTCTGCCTGTTTGACAGCTCACCAGCAACAGCAGAGAGACTTTCCAGCGATCCAAGCCAAGTCCGATCGCTGGAAAGTCTCAGCATGTAAAGGGGCCTTATGACACAGAACCCATCTCCTACCTGCGCAATATTATGGCTGGACATTCCCATCTTGTTTGTACTTATGTATAATTGTTTGTACAAATGAACGAGGCCCCTTCAGGTATCTGGAAATTGCACCTAAGGATGAACAAAACTTGTGTAAGTCCTCAATTCTCTTACTGATATCTTGGCTGATATCTTTACACTATCCCATGATGCTACACAATGAAGCAGTGTGTTTCAAGTGTGCATTAAAATACATTCACAGGTGTGCTTTTAATTAACTCAGATGTTGCCAATAAACCTATCAGAAGCTTCCAAACATATGGGCTGTCCCAAAGGCATAGTAATTTTAGTGTATGTAAACTTTTGACTTTGCATAAAGTAATACAAATTCCTTAAAGCATTATCTCTCTCAGTATTCTGGCGTTTGGCAAATATAAATAATTATGGAAATCCTAACTGACCTAAAATGGGAAAGGCTTATTCTGATTTCATGTCAGATAGTGAGAAAACATACATATGTGCCTTTTTAAATAGAGTATGTAAACATTTGGTTTCAACTGTAAGTTATCTTACTATTTTGTAACTCAATTGATCAAAAAGAAAATTTATGAGAATTTTAGAGACTAGATATATAGATTTGGACTACTAGTCAACTTTCTTTTTTTGCACCCACATAAATGTTCCCCATAAATTTAGCCTGCCCAAAAATATTTGCAAAGTTTTGCATTCCATTTAACTAAATATGCTTCTGTGGCACCCGTTGGTCAGGCGTCACTCCGGAGTATCACACCCTTAAAAGCGGTGTAATTATCCCAACTGTAAGTGGATGCAGAGTTGGTAGGAGGGACCTAATTCTAGCACTCCCACACTCAAACCGGGGAAGGGCTACCCCAGGGGGAGGGTTAGGAGAGTCGGAAGGTCAGAACAGGTGAGTTGCAGACTAGACCTGAGGGAAGATGAAAGGAGGTCCTGAGGGGATCTTGAGAGAGGGTGCCTGATGCGTGAGTCTGGGCCCGAGAGAGAAAGGGGAACCCCAGTGCTGAGCAACCATACTCCGGGGAGCTTCCCCAGTCCACCACGGAAAGCCAGATACGAGGAAACGGCCGGAGTCCACCTCCGTAGCCATCTACCGGTTGCTGCGGCCTGTTTATCAGCCACAGCACCCTGCCACTCACGGAGTGGTCCACCCAGTTCTTCAAGAGGTTGGGGTCCAAGCAGTGGAGAGGGACAGAGAGAGGAACTCCATTACTACCTCAGCAGGACTGGGAAGAGACTTACCTGGGCAGGCTAAAAGGACACAGTCATTAACTAAGGCACACGCGGGTACCTCCATCCTTCTCGCTTACAGTCACCGAATTCCATCTTTATGTACTGTGAACTGTGTATTCATTGGATGCTCTTTTTCAGTAAAGTACCCGGAAAGAGTGAACCTGCTGTGTGTCTGTGTGCCGCAATCAGTGACTTTTATTTCAGCTATCGCTGCCCCGGAGGCCAAGCTTCACTGTAGGAAGCTATACCACCATTGCCGCAATACCAGCACCCTCCGGAGGACTGTGGCGGCGCTGGTGATCCCTCACCAGGTACTACTGGTGGCGTCACAAACTATCCTAATAGAAACTATATTTTAAGAAGTCACCGACCCCACGTCCACGGACTCGGGTGCAGCCACCCGTGATAGTGTCCCCCTGACACCGTGCCCGGGCTCTGAGTACCCCGGCCTGGACGGGTCACTTCCAGGGCAGTAAACAAATATTTACCTATAATGCTATAAAAGACGCATGCTCCCAGTAATGTCCATCATCCTCACTGCAAAAGAAATAAGAATAAAAGAGAGCAGTAATGGAACAAAAAATTAACAAAAACTGCCTGTTGCTGCAGAGTTCAACACTAAGAGTATGGAAAAAGAGCCAGTTAGTTTAATTGTAGAGAAAATTTAAATAATGTTTTTGGAAACTTTTTTTTTTTGCTCTTTAAATTAAATCTAATCCGGTGACCAACTGTGGATTCAATTTTTGACAGATAATTACCCACAATCCTTTTATTACCACAATGCTTTTGTTTAGTTTAACAATGCTGCCAATTATGTTTTGTGGGCTCACAGAGGACATGATGATATATTCAGAAAACAAAATTAGGAGGGTGGCTGGGAAAAGACTGGTCGGAGTTTTCCTATCTGCAAAATTATATAGATTTAATTTAATCTTCATATGGTTAATTGTATTCGTTAGAAAACAAAGCCTCTAGCCTATTTATCGAATCGTTTAGTTGTTTTCTGTTATACATTGATATTTTGCACGTCAATAGCATCCCATTTCATTAGGTATTAAATGTTAAACTCATTGTCAATGATTTATATCTGAGCATTTTCATGAATATAATTTATAAATGACCTTGCTGTGGATTGTGGTTATTTAACTCCTTCAGACAAGGTGAAGGGTTATAACACAGACATGTCAGTACTATGCATGATGTGGATTGCTGCCATGTCAATAGGCAGAAGCAAAGAACCAACTAAGGCCACGTGCACACGTTCAGTATTAGGTGAGTTTTTTACCTCAGGATTTGTAGCCAAAACCAGGAGTGGGTGATAAATACAGAAGTGGTGACGTGTTTCTATTAGACTTTTCCTCTGATTGTTCCATTCCTGATTACAAATAAATAGGGAAACAAACATAGTATTTAAAGTGAACATGTTAGCAGTTTTTTTTACCAATAAAGAAGGTGTAAAATTTGAAATGGATCCTACTTTTCTGCCCTGGTCTTTCACATCCTCCTGTATTGGTTGCATGTAGTTGATGTGTTTCTTCATTTATCCTACTGCAGCAGAGATACCTGCTCCTGGTTGCTTACATTAAACGGAGTCTGCTAGGTCAAAAATCGATATGTAACTGCTATCATTTTCAATTCCTTGCTCTAAGCTGTTCCTATTGATATATTTCTTTTATTTATATTCCTTCCTATTTCTGTAAACTTCAAATAAAGAGATTCATCCAATCTGTCAATTTACAGTGAATGATCCACTTAGTTCTTGGAACTCCACTCCCCATAGGATGAATATTCATGTCACATATTCACATCACTGCTCAGGAGATCATTGGGGGGGCTGTACCTCCTCTCTGCTCTTTATCTGCATCCAAGCAAAGGTCAAATACAACAAAAATCATTCACAGCACAGCAGAGATACCTGCTTAAAGAAACAAATGAAGTAGATGCCTTATCTAGATCAGGTAAGGCAGTAGGGAAAGGGTCTGCAAATCCCTCCCTCGGAAGCTCTAATTGAAACTGTAAAGCTGAGTAGCAGAGTGAACAAAGGGAGGGTGGGAGGAGAGAGCTGCTGAGAAGGAGTGCATAATTAAATAAGACAGTTTAGCAAAGCTGAACTATTCCTTTTTGAATATAATGGAATGACTAATGCAGCAGCTCCCACCAGGGTCTGCAAATGTTTATAACTAGAGAACTCCAAACGGTACAGTAATGATTTTACATGTTTTTAAAAGTCTGTCCAGGCACTAGTCGAGAGTAATATTAGTATCATACTGAGAAATGATCTGACAGTGTCCCTTTAAAAAATAATGTTTCAAATGTCCTAATGGGTTTATTCTGCACCATTATAATTTGTATTATTGTTTGTGCTGCATACCGGCTGCAAAGTTTTATGGCTAGTTACCATTTTGCTCTTATATTTAGGTATGTTCCAGTAGCAAAAAGCAAATAAATTTGTCATACTATTTAATATCTTATATGATGGAACTGTTATGGCCACTTTACACGTCCCAACGTCGGTCCGATATGGATCCAACGGCGTGGGAGCGCGCTTTTTCTGGGTAGAATTTCAAGATCGCATAGGAGATGTTACACAGCGCGATATCGGCAGGCAACGCCACTACGATGTGTATGCCCCCTTGTACGGCCGACCCAAGAGCGACCATTTAACATGGGACAGGATTGGGGAAATTGTACTCCACATCGTAGTTGGGCTTTTACACAGCACGATCCTGCCACAACGTCCATCCAATATCGGGCCAGTGGAGAGCAGGCTTATTTGATCCCCGATATCGTTTTGGCATCGTTCGTGCATCGTATTGGACATTTATACCATACAACGCACGAACGATATCGGGGACAATGCACGAACCACATGACTTTTGGTCGGAGTTGGACGCCGATATCGGGACGTGTAAAGTGGCCATTACTCCAACCTGTGTAAAAGATATACCATATTAGAGATGTGAATGAGCAATGACATCATGGCTAGGTGATAATGTGAAAGATTGGCTCTAAGGTGTGAAATAACATGAACATGAATCTGATGGAGAACATTTGCCCACCTGCAAGTTTACTTAAACCTGTTGACTTGTGTGAGTCTGTTGAAACCATTTAGCTTATTGCATTGTGCTGGACTGCATAACTGTCATGTAAGGCTGCGTTCACACATTGGCGTATTTTGCTGCGCGAACGCAACAAATACGCAGGGGCTTTCACACACTGCGCTTTCTTTACTCCAGAAAGCGCAATGATGTCACAGAGGGGAGGAAAAATCCTGCTTCCTCCTCCCCTCTGTGACCGCCCCATTAGATTTCACAGTGTATTAATATACACTGTGAAATCTAAATTAAACAGAGGGGGGATCTTCCCTGTGGCGTTCCCAAGCGACTGATTGGGCTGTTTGCGGTCTATGTTGATATGTATCACATGACCGCGAGTGCCCGGGAACGCCCCTCTGACAACACCACAGGTCCTGTCAGTACACCTCTCACTTGGAACGGAGACCAGACAGTGGGAGAAGGCACCGGACAGCGGGAGAAGGCGTCGGACGTGAGTATCATTCTTTTTATTTCAGACACTTGCTTCTGTTTAATTTAGATTTCACAGTGTGTATTAATACACTGTGAAATCTAATGGGCGGCCACAGCTGTCACAGAGGGGAGGAGGAAGCAGGATTCTTCCTCCCTCTGGGAGAATACGCAGGAGCAGCTGCGTAAAGAATTGACATATCAATTTTTACGAGCTGCGCTTTCTCCCGGAAAACGCACTGCGTATTTTTGTGCAATGTCTGCACTGCAAAGTGAATTTCACATTCACTTTGCTGGCAGACAAAAGGCACATTGCGTATTTTGAAAAGCGCGCGTAAAAAAGCGCAGCAAAATACGCAATGTGTGAATGCAGCCTTAGACATGCTCTACCATAGTGATGAGATCCCACTGGTTCTTACCAGTTCTTCCAAACCGGTTGTTAAAACCATGTTGCGAAATATGTTGGAGCTATATAAATAAAATTATTATATAATTAGCGTTATAGCTGGTTTGCAGAGCTGACAAAAACAAGTACCTTCACCTGTTACTATCTGTCAGGAGGGAGCAGTGTAATTCTCCTTCTGCAGAAGCACTGATTGTGCCACCCTCTGAGAGATAGCAATCAGCGCTGCACTGTAGGCTGCTCAGGAGTCATCTTGACATAGGGGGGGGGGAAAGTCACTCCAGTTGGCAGTCAGCAGCAGGGACAGGAGCCTAAAAGTTGATCGCTCCCATCCAGCAGCATCATATCAGGCAGACTGGAGCAACATGAGAGGGGTGGAGCCAAAATGGTGGGGAGGAGCCAGAGACAACCAGGCAGACATAGACAGAAGAAAACAAAGAGAAGGGCGGAGAAAGAAAAGATGGAAGAAGTGACAATATAAAGTGAGGCAGGATAACAAGAGAGACAGGAGACACAAGAGAGAAGCAGGAATATATAAGAGAGAGGCAGAAGATAAGAGAGAGAATAAAGACAAGTAGAAGACACAAGAGACAGGCAGCAGAAACATGAGACAGGTAGGAGACACAAGAGACAGGTGAAGGCTCTATATAAGACCCTTGCTGCCTCCAACTTGCCTTAAAGTGGTCTTCCGGTCTAAAACAACAAGTCTGCAGTTGTTATATATGACTGCAAACTTATGAATACTCATGTTGCATGCACTGTGAGGATTCTTCATTGTCAACCAGGAACTTCAGTCATATGGCCACTAGTATGTGATATACAGACTCCCAGCCAGAATGTGATAACTCTTTCTGGCCTCACAAAATACACTTGTGTGTTCCCTCTAATCAGAGTCTGCATATTGCATACTTGATGTCACGTGACTTCCATTCCTCACTCTGACACCAGAAAATCTTTGCAGCGCATAGTGCATGGGACATGATGATTCACAAAACTTGTGCTGTGCAGACTGATCACTTTAGACCAGGGAGCCCTTTAACCCCTTCACAACATATGTTATACATGTACATAATACAGTATGTTATGTCCATTTTCCATCAGATTATGGCTGTGTTATTAAGTTATAATCTGCCTATAACAGGCGCAGGTTGAGCAGAGCTCTGAAAATAGATGGAAACCTGTTAAATATTGCTGTCAGTCTTGACAACGGCATTTAACATGCACCAGCACGATGTCAAGTCATTTCACATGCTCATCGATGCTGGGCTGCAATGGGTTACCATAACAGTCAGAAATTGACTAATGATGCCCATACCTGTCATTATGATTCTTCTGTGAAGGCCAGGCTGTGGCAGTGTTCATAGGAGATTGTGATTTTATCTATACATAGCAAAGCTCATGCACTGATATGTATAGTACAAGTGACCAGACAATTGCAGCTTAAAGACCTCTAAAGGTGCCATTGCACACAGAGATATATTGCTTGCAACTCACTGGTTGCAGTGAAATCATGCACACATTGTTCCATTTTGTTGGGGTGTACAAAATGTAACAATGTGTCCATGATTTCACTGCAACCAGTGAATTGCAAGCAGTATATCTCTGTGTGTAACGGTACCTTAAAGGGAACCAACCACCCCCAATGACCCCCCGGACTATTAATATCAGTCCCTACACACAGCACATACATGTGCTGCACTGATTTTTGCTAAATAAACTGGTTTTTGAAACTAAAGATAATGATTTTTAAAGTTTAAACCGAAACGACGGTTGGGCGGTACTTATCTGTGGAAACCGACGAGATCTGATGCCAATCATCTTCCCTGTCTCCCCTCGCCGCAGTTATGGACAGCCCTTTGTGCAGCGTCACAGCCCTGTGCACGGGCTCGCATGCCCGTGCACACGTCATCATCTGCAGCCGGGAAGCGAGCGCGCGCTCTGTCTTCCACAGCCGAGCGCAGGAAGTCAGAGCGCGCGCTCGCTTCCCGGCTGCAGATGATGACGTGTGCACGGGCATGCGAGCCCGTGCACAGGGCTGTGACGCTGCACAAAGGGCTGTCCATAACTGCGGCGAGGGGAGACGGGGAAGATGATTGGCATCAGATCTCGTCGTTTGCCACAGATAAGTACCGCCCAACCGTCGTTTCGGTTTAAACTTTAAAAATCATTATCTTTAGTTTCAAAAACCAGTTTATTTAGCAAAAATCAGTGCAGCACATGTATGTGCTGTGTGTAGGGACTGATATTAATAGTCCGGGGGGGTCATTGGGGGTGGTTGGTTCCCTTTAAAAGGACTAACAGATGCTGTAAAAAGTGAAAAAAAACAGCCTTTCAAAAATCTGAAAGAATTAAAAAGTTTAAATCACCCCCTTTTGCTCCATTAAAAATAAATACCATTACAGAAAAATATATATATTTTGTATCTCTGCAATCATAAAAATCCAATTTATCACAATATGAAAGAAATAATTTTTTTGATTGGTAAGCAACATGAGAATTGGTAAGCAACATGAGCAAAAATCTAAAAATGCTAGAATTATATAGTTTTGGCTGCCACAACATTGCAATAGAATTCAATAAGAGGTGATAAAAAATTGGATCTACCTGAAAACGATATTAGTAAAAACAACATCTCAGTATGCAAAAATCAAGTTCTCTCACAGCCCCATATCCTTGTACAAAGGAGGAGGTAGCAGTCATGATGCTGGGTAGTTGCCCTCCTATGGCCCCCTCCACATCTTCTGGTGTATTGGCCTGTCTCCTGGTATCTGCTTCATGCTCTGGACACTGTCGAAAGATGTGGCACCCCTGAGGGTCTAGTCACCACAGAGGTACTGCACCTCAGCCAGAGGTGTGGTACCCCACTCTTGGGTATGGAAGGGGCACTACCCAGTACCCAAACATTAGCATCCAACACCACACCATTCCAGGCCAGGGGATCTGGGCAGACCTTATTGAGGGAGGGCCCCATCTCAAGCTGGAGGGGGAGCTAGGTAGAGAGTGTGGGTGGAGGAAGTAGATAAGAGTATAGCACCAGGAATTAGTTAAGGAAGTAGGGACAACATAGGACGTTCGTTGGGGATATAGGGAACGTGACTGACATGAGAAAATATGTAGAAGAGTCTAGAAGGAAGTTCAGTTGGTGACAGGAGTCTGTCATGAGTGGAGTGGAGGAGAGACGTCCTGGGGACTGGAGCAGAGAGGAGCTCATCCCAGGAAAAACCAGTCGAGAGGAGAGAAATAGGAATCGGTGAGGGGTTCCAGAGACAGAGAAGGGGTCCTAGGTGCAGGAAAAATGAGGGATCCACCCGTAGCGCCCGAAATCACACCAACCATAGTCGGGTGGAGGGACTAGGTCGCAGTGGGAACCGGCCCCAGACTAGTAGAGAGACTGTAGGACTCAACTAGCAAACTGGAGGCTGTGGTATCTGTATGTGCAACAGCCACATCCACACACAATCGCTAAAAAGGCGGCCAAGTAAGGTCAAGAGGACAAGGAAGGTGTCGCCCGAGAGGACCCGATGCCGCTGACTTGGGACACTGTGTGTGAGGCACAGGCCAGGAGGGCGAGAGCCAGCGCAGAGAGATGACCCGGGGAGGCATACCAGAAGGAGGGTCCAGGAAAAGTGCACCCAAGTTACCCGAGAGTTTGCTGGATCACCGACCCGGAGGACACAGCACTCGGCTGGTGATTGTAACCTGGAAACTGTGAGTAAAGTGTGAAGACTGCACCCTGCTGTGTCCTCAGATTTATTTACTGCATCACCTGTCCTCTGCTACCACTGATACCATCATCAAACAGACTTTATAACTACCCTGGGGCTCTGCTCTAGCCATGGAGAGCTGTAACCTCTTTGCTGCATCACAAACTGCCCCAGTGGATTTTAACCGCTGCGTCGGCCATCCAATTGCCGAATACCACGAACACCACGGGTGTCATCACAAATGAATTCCCCATATAAACTTCCCCTCCATTTTGAGAGGTTAAAGAGACTTAAGTGCCTTGTATGCTCCTCTGGTAAATTAAATATGCACCCGTAGAAGCCTGAGTAAGGCAAAACGGTGCGCCCGTCATCCCCACCGCACCCCCTCCCTCCCTAACTGCATGTAACCCACTCCATTGCAAGGAATAAAGAAATTGCATGTGAACAACAACCAGGGTGAGTGCCATCATTTTTTCTTTTCTACCCATGGATTGCATTTCTAAATGGACATGATTTAAGCAACACCCTTGGTTAAAAGCTGGTTTGAGCTGTAACAAATGCCTCTAGTGCCCAGGTTTCTTGTTTACTAAATATGCAAATTGCCTCTTCAAATTGAACTTGAACTCTAGCACCATCTATTGGAAGTGATTGCTAGGTAAAAATGGACAAAAAGCGCAATAGGGTTTTAACTGGTAAAACAAGTGGCTTTCTGATAGCCAAGAAATTGCTCACCTTGATAGATTGTGTCAGACACAACCACTGTAGATTGCATGTATTTGTGAGATAGCTGCTCTAGCCCCAATATCAACGATACAGTAATGATAGAAAGGAGAGGGTTAACACTGTGCTGCTATCTTGTAAATGGGGAACCTCATGCAGTAATCTTCAATCTCATTGTAGTGATTTATTCAACACATTTTGGAGCTGTACTCCATCATGAGGAAACATCACATGATATTCTAAACCATTGAATAAATCACTACAGTGAAAATGACTTCCTGTGGTTTCTCATTTACAAGATAGCAGTGTGGTGATTACCCTCTCCTGTCCATCATCTATTGGAAGTAGTAATCTACATGTCAATATCGAAAATATAAGCCAAATCAGAAACTCAGTTTACAGACATGGTGTTTTGGAGTATTGCCTTTTGTCAGTGCAAAGTATGAGATCTGATTTGGCTAGGTGAAACAATAAGACTGGGAATATAAGGAATACTGTTTCTCCTTATGGAGAGTAAGATGCCAGATCTGGCATACCAGTATGAAGAGTCTTGAACACCTTTATAATACTGCCACTTTAAAAAAATTGTGGGTAAACAACTTTGCTTAAAGTATATGATGCTGAAGAAGCATGGAGAACTGAAAGGGGAAAAGTAATTATCTGAGGACTTGAGAACCAAAATTGTTGTGACATATTAACAGTGTCAAGGTTACAAGTCCATTTCCAGTTATCTTGATGTTCCTTTGTCCATGGTGCACAACATAATCAAGAAGTTTACAGGTCATGGCAGTGTAGCCAATCTCTCTGGACAAGGATGGCAGAGAAAAATTGATGGAAAGTTGCAATGCATGGATAGTCTACATAGATAATAAGCAGGCCCAATCAAGTTCCAAAGATATGTAAGCTGTCCTTCAGGCTCAGAGAACATCAGTATTAGAGCTAACTATCTGTCAACATTTGAATGAAATTAAACGATATTACAGAAGACTCAGTAGGACCCCACTGCTGAGACACAGACATAAAAAACTAGACTGCAGTTTGTCAAAATGTACGTGATTAAGCCAAATCCTTTTGTGAAAGAATCTTATGGACACATGAGAAAAACATAGAGATTTTTGGTAAAGAAAACATTCTGCTATTTACCATGAATGGAATAAAGCCTACAAAGAAAAGAACACAGTACCTACAGTCAAATATGATGGAGATTAAGAATATTTCGGGTTGTTTTGCTGCCTCTGGCACTGGGTACCTTGACTGTGTGCAAGGTACCTTAAAATTGACGGTTACTAAAGTATTTTGGGTCACAATGTAGGACCCAGTGTCAGAAAGATGATTTTGTGTTCTATGTCATGGGTCTTTCAGCAGGACAATGACCCCAAACATACTTCAAGAAGCCCCCAGAAATAGATGGAAATAAAGCATTGGAGATTACTGACGTGGCAGCAATGAGTCCGGATCTAAATCCTATTGAACACATGTGGAGAGATCTTAAAATTACTGTTGGTAGAAGGCGCCCTTCAAATATAAGGGACCTGGAGCAGTTTGCAAATAAGACTGACCCAAAATTTCAGTTGAGAGGTATAAGAAGCTTGTTGATGGTTATAGAAATGATTGTTCACAGTTATTTATACCAAAATGTGTACAACCAAATACTGAGTTGAAGGTGCCTACAATTTTGGAGCTTTGTGTAAAAAAAGGTCCAATTTGCCTCTATCCTGTTTTTTTTTTTGTGTGTGTTTTTCCAATACAAACAAAGGAAGTAAACTGTACAACAAAATATGTGCAATTGTAATAAGTTTCTGGGAGAAATAGCATCATTTTTTAGACTATAAGATTCCTCATAACATAGGACTCACCTAGGTTTTAGAGGAGAAAAAAAGGGAAAAAAACTTTTGAAGTGAAAAATGTGGTCATGACGCACTGTTATGGGTGGAATTTACTGCTGACACTATTATGGGGGTAATGTCCCCAATTCTGTACTAATGACCCCAATCCTGAGCCCCTTCCAGGTATATATGTCCCCCATCTTAGTTTATATGTGCTGAATCCTAGTATACATGGCCCTCATTCTGGACCCATCCTAGTAAAAATGACCCCATCTTGGTATATATGTTCTTCATCCAGGGCCCATTTTGGTATATATGTCACTCATGCTGCTATATATTTTGCCCATCCTGTTTTATATGATCCACTATCCTGGTATACATGTCCCCCCTTAAGGGTCCATCCTTGTGTATATGTCTCCCTTTATGCCGAACACATAAAAAAATAAATAATACTACCCAATTTTTTTCTGCTCCCCTGATGTGCTGTGCCTCTTCTGATGACGGCAACTGACTTGAATATGAAAGCGGTGCAGTGTATGATGTCAATGCCAAGTGTATTCAGTTACACCAGCATCAGCTGCTGAAATATTCACTATATTCTTGGGGGAACATCAAGGTGTTTTCTGGCAAAACTGGGTATATATACAGTTTTGCCAGAAAAAATCTTGATGATCCCCCAAGACTTATGGGAAAATACTCTGTGATCTGACAAGACGAAAGTTGAACTTTTAGGAAGGTGAATGTTCAATTATATCTGGCGTAGAAGTACCTGGAAGACTTGTTGGGGTAACTGGAACCATGAATTCTGTTGTCTACCAAAAAATCCTGAAGGATAATGTCCGGCCACCTGTTTGTGAGCTCAAGGCGAAGCGCACTTGGGTTATGCAGCAGGACAATGATTCAAAACACACCAGCAAGTCCACATCTGAATGGCTTAAGAAAAACAAAATTAAGGCTTTGGAGGGGTCTAGTCAAAATCCTGACCTTAATCTGCTTTAGTTACTGAGCATTGTAAAAGTCTCATTGCCAGTTATTGCAAACAATTGATTGAAGTTGTTGCTGCTAAGGGCAGCCCAACTAGTTATTAGGCTTAGGGGCAATCACTTGTCACACAGGGCCCTATAGGTTTGGATTTCTTTGTCTTTTAATAATAAAGATGTTCATTTATAAACTTAATTTTGTGCTTACTTGTGTTATCTTTGCCTAATTAAATTTGTTTGGTAATCTGAAACATTTAAGTTTGATTGTTTGCAGTGGGAGAAATAAAATAATAATCTTGGAGTAGATTGAAAGGGCACTGACCTGTAGTAGCTGCTGGTGTCTTTTCCTTTGTCTGGATGATGGTGGTTGGAATCCCGGTGCTCAGCTTATAGATAAAAGCATGTGGATTGAGGTAACAGATGAAAGCGGCACTCGTGGATCTTTTGTTCCATATGCTGTTTAATGATCCAGTTTAGGATACATCCATCGGGGAGGGTGTGCAGGGAGGGAGTGTGCAAGCAACGGTGACCGTTTCGAGGATAATACCTCTTCTACGGGCCCGTAGAAGAGGTATTATCCTCGAAACGGTCACCGTTGCTTGCACACTCCCTCCCTGCACACCCTCCCCGATGGATGTATCCTAAACTGGATCATTAAACAGCATATGGAACAAAAGATCCACGAGTGCCGCTTTCATCTGTTACCTCAAAATAATAATCTTGCAGTTGTGATACCTATTAAATGGCTCACCTGATGAAGAGATGTGAGAAGTCTCGAAGGCTTGCCTTGTAACATCACAGCAGCTGTGGTCCTAACCGCACTTTAAAAGAGGGTAGTGATAGGCATAAAGTTTTTTTCGTGATACCAGCTGGGATAATCAGCCAGATGGGGCTGCCACTGCAAAGGAACCCTTGGAGATAGATGGTCATTAGCAGTGCAAATGTTTAACCCTTCCCATCTAGGGCTAGCTCCCAGGGAGATAATGTGTGTGATGGTGGTGGGTTCAGTAGAGAAAGCAAACAGCAGGAGTCAGTCTTTGCTTTACATTTTTACTGCAGGTTTCTGAAGCAAGTCTAGGGTGTACATCCACCACAAGGCATGCTGTCTGGCCAGTCTGATGAGAACTGTAGTCCACTCTGATCAGTGAGTAATATGAATTCCCTTGAGTTAGAGTTCTTGGTACCTATAGCTAGCAGTACTTCCTCTAGGTTGCCCCTGCCAGGCTGGTAGTGCAGATCCTGTGGGTATCCATTCTTATAGCAGTTCCCTGTTCCTCTGTACTACAGCTGCCCCTGAGTGCTCCACTTGAGTTGCTGGTGAGCATAAAAACTCACCCGCATGCAGTTCTGCACTAGACACTGGATGACCCTGCTTGCAGCTATTTCCTTCAGAGCAGCTCCCGCTGCCTCCTCACTGGACCTCTTATTTGCCTACTCTGTCCTACTACACCCTAAATAACCCCTCTCTCCAACCAGAGGCTGAGCCATTGACCAACCCAGGCCTTCAGTACTCTTTATCTGGTTTAAGATTAGGCAGTGTGTGTGTTCGCTTCAGACATCCAGCAGAGGGACCTTAATTCCCCCCAGACATGGCATTAAATAGATGTTAATACAATACCATTGTTTGGAGGCCAGACGCAGGGGTGCCACACCTGCACTCCCATGCATTGGCTTTGGGTGCCAAGGATTTAAGGCAAAACACAAGAATTCTTGTCTGATTATTTATTCAAACAGAAAATCAGTGTAGCCATTTAAATATTAAAGGCTCAGATTTAAAATGTTACAAAGTATATGATATAATATTATGCTCCAACATCACAGATTTGTCTGTTTAGTAGATTTATAACTGTCCATTGAAGTACTGTAATCACGCAGTTATTAACCGTACTGTTTAAAGAATAAAATCTCTGAACGCAGTTCTACTACTAAATATAGTAACTATTTAATGTACAATGTATACAAGGCTGGATTTAATATTTTAATAATTTGATAATGTTTATAATGTTATCCAACCATACTGTATATTTTACCAGAATATGTTTATCGGAAGGAATATACAAGTTGCTGGTTCTTTATGCTATGACATCATTGTCTGTCTCCTTACATGTCAACATCTATTGAAGTATTATAATACCAGGGAATGGCATGATCTACTCCAGGATTTCCCAAATTATAGCCTTTGAGTCACATGTAGTGCCTCTTTTATCACCCGATATTATAATAACCCACACACATACATCACAATATTCACTACAAAAGTTCAACATTTTAAATCATGTAAATAAATAATAATCTTAAGTCTTTTGAAGTGTCCTCATACCTCATATTAAGCAAATTATATTAATAATTATATTTATATAAATATTTAATTGTATTTTTATGTTCTATAAAAATAATTATCCAACAGGATAAATAGAAGATGGGAACTCGATGTTACGTCCAGGAATATTGCTTTAAATATTCAGTTCAAGTGTTCTAAATTGTAACTAAACTGAATATAAAATAAACTGAAATTTTGCTTTGCTGGATGTTTCGGCAGCTCACTGTCTTTTCTAAGTCACAGCAAAAAATTGTCCAGTAAGACCAGCTGCAGAAAGCCATATTTCATTGCATGTACCGGAATGCAATGCCTTGACTGACCACTGTTATTATGATCTGAGCTTACAGCCTCACAATGCTTAGCATAAACGAGTGCACTAAAAAAGTCAGCTTGTCATCATTATTTCACTGAATACAAGAACAATTTTCAAAATTTTCACAAGAATGAGTTTCAGAGAACATTTTTTCAATTGATAACAGGAAAGTAAGGTGTTTAACCCCTTCATAACTTTGGAAATTTCATTACATCCTAGATTACAAGCACTTAACGACCTAGGAAGTCTAGGTATGTCCTACCAATTTTGAGGGCACAGCAGCGTGTGCCCGTGCAATTGCTGCTGGGTCTCCAGCTAATGTTACCTGGTAGTGATGGGCGTATCCTAAATTACTCGGAATTGCTAGACTCTAACGAGTTCGAGTCCGGGACTCGCTACTCGTTGAGAGTCTAGCGAGTCCAATGTAAATGAATGGGGAAGCGAGTAATTGCGAGTAATTCCTCTGCTGCTGGACACCATAAAGAGAAAAAAGAGGTCTGCAGCAGGAAACCACCTGTAATTCATTTAATTATAGTTTAGAAGCCATCGCTACAAAGCATAAAGATTTAATGTGAAACCGTATTGTAACAATCCGGTTCAATCCGGTCCCATACACAGCAATGTTAATTGTGACCGGATTAACCCTATCAGAACAATCCAGTTTGGGTTAAAGTACGTGCTATTAGCTGGTAGGAGAGCAGCAACGCACTAGTCTGCCACAGAAAATATAATGCTGCAGGGGTAAATATATGACCCCAAAAATATCTGGTGGAAAAAATAAGAAATATTAGCTCAGCTTCTGATTTCAGCTCTGAGGAAAGCTGAGTGACTAAGCTAAGCTCTGAGGTCGGTACTGTGTGGCACTGCAGAGCTGCTCCTGCCTGTCTCCCTGCCTACAGTCCTCTACACAGTACTCCTCCGTCCTGGTAGCTCTCACAAGAGCTGTTTAGTTAAATGTGAGGAATCTTGAGGTGGTTTTCCTACACTGACTGACACCCCCTAGGATCTGCTCCAAGTCTCCAACTCGCCCTACACTAGCTCAGATCGTCACAGGAATGTGCCCAAAATGGCCGGGGCAAGGCTTATATACAGCCTTGCCTGTCATACATGACATAGGCATCACGCTGGACAGCAGCCAATCGTAGTAATGCCACAACCAACATGGCTGCGGCATTACTAAGTATGATTGACTAACATGCTGGTCCATCTTCACATTTTTATGAGCTAACATGCTAGGCTGTCTCGGAACATTTACATGTTATATATTCTGCGAGTTCCGAATACAGTATACAGGATTCGTAGACTCGCTCATCCCTAAGACTCGCTGCTGACAGCGGGTATCCATGAACCGATGCTATTGTTTAAACGAATTGGGGACAATCGGGCTACATAGACAGCCATGTTAAGTTGAACCGGATTGACCATGATCGGCTTTAGCTGATTCTTTATTACCGTTACAGGATTAAACCTGATTAAAACCGGATTGTCTCAAATTGTGACGATTCGGGTTACTCCGGGTAAATTTAACAATTAGGTGTATGAAACCGGATTAAGGGCAGGGACAATCCGGTTTTAACGTTAAACTACCGGATTCCATTGATTTTCATTGGACTCGTTACTGTGCGAGTAATCGCTTGGAAACTCGCAGAGTCCCGAGTTCTGCGAGTCCACTACTACTTGCAGAGTAACGAGTGTTAACGAGTAGATTCGCCCATCCCCATTACCTGGCACTCACTGTCAGGAGCAGTACCTAGGCAGTTTAACCCCCCTAAATTCTGATTGTGGCACTTAGGTGAATGGGAGACGGATAGCGCTTCCTCTCCTCTCCAAACGATGCCTCCCGCAATGTAGCTGCGAGGGCCCGATCATTGCCATGGTTACCCAAGGTCATCATGGTAACTTCTGGGTCACCTGTCTATGGCAAGACTCAGGGTTTATACCTGCTGCATGATCTCTGAGACTTCTGAGAGTACATGCAGCTCTGAAAGCTGCAGCATATTGCAATTTTGCGCATTGCAATACAGTGCAGCTGTGATTAGAGCTATAAAAGATCATATCCCAAAAAGGGACTAAGTAAAAAATAAGAAAAGTAAAAACATTTTAAAAAAAAGCAGAAAATCAATTACAAAAAAAATAATAATTTTCCAATAAATAGTTATATTTATATAGGGAAAAAAGCCCTACACATATTAGGTATTGCTGCATCCGTAAAAACCCGCTGTATAATATTGTCACACTAGTTAACTCCTTCAGTGACCACCAATAAAAACATAGAAAAAAGATATTTTCATCATACAGATGACAAAAAAATTGGAATAAAATGCGATCAAAAAATCATATATAAAAAAAAATGGTACCACTAAAAACAACAACTTGTCCCACAAAAAACAAGCCACAACACAGCTCTGTCAGTAAAGAAATTAATAAGCTATAGCTCTCAGAATACTGCAATGCAAAAACTTTTTTTCTATAAAATAGTGTTTATGGTGTAAAAGCGGCAAAACATAAAAAAACTAAATAAATGTGGAATTGCAGTAATTGTACTGACCCGAACAATAAAGCTGTTTTATCACTTTTATGAGCGGTGAATGGCATAAAAAGAAAGCAAAACAAAAGAAAACAATTACCGTATATACTCGTGTATAAGCCGACCCGTGTATAAGCCGACCCCCCTACTTTTGCCCCCAAAACCTGGGAAAACCTATTGACTCGTGTATAAGCCGAGAGTGGACCCCAGCACAGGTATACAGCCCCCAGCAGTGTGGTATACAGCAGCCCCAGAGGTATATACAGCAGCCCCAGTGGTAGTATACAGCAGCAGCCCCAGTGGTATATACAGCAGCAGCCCCAGTGGTTAGTATACAGCAGCCCCAGAGGTGTATACAGCAGCCCCAGTGGTAGTATACAGCAGCCCCAGAGGTATATACAGCCCCAGTGGTAGTATACAGCAGCCCCAGTGGTAGTGTACAGCAGCCCCAGTGGTAGTATACAGCAGCCCCAGTGGTAGTATACAGCAGCCCCAGAGGTATATACAGCCCCAGTGGTACTATACAGCAGCCCCAGTGGTAGTATACAGCAGCCCCAGTGGTAGTATACAGCAGCCCCAGTGGTAGTATACAGCAGCCCCAGAGGTATATACAGCCCCAGTGGTACTATACAGCAGCCCCAGTGGTAGTATACAGCAGCCCCAGTGGTAGTATACAGCAGCCCCAGTGGTAGTATACAGCAGCCCCAGAGGTAGGATACAGCAGCCCCAGAGGTATATACAGCAGCCCTAGTGGTGTATACAGCAGCCCCAGAGGTATATACAGCAGCCCTTAGGTAGTATACAGCAGCCCCAGTGGTGTATACAGCAGCAGCAGCCCCAGGGGTGTATACAGCAGCAGCCCCAAAGCTGTATACAGCAGCAGCCCCAGGGCTGTATACAGCAGCAGCCCCAGGGCTGTATACAGCAGCAGCCCCAAAGCTGTATACAGCAGCAGCCCCAGGGCTGTATACAGCAGCATTCCCGGAGGTATACAGGCCCCCCCATCAAGCTCCAGGGCCCCCCCCCTTGCGCGGCAGCCTGTAAAGTAAAATCATACTTATCAGTGTCCTGTCGCGCTGTCCCGCCGCTTGCCGACACACGATCCCGGGCTTCAATCCGTCTTCCGACTTCCGGCTTCCTGTGGTCGCGGGCAATGACGTCATTGCCCGCGACCACAGGAAGACGGAAGACGCGGAATGAAGCCCGGGATCGTGTGTCGGCAAGCGGCGGGACAGCGCGACAGGACACTGATAAGTATGATTTTACTTTACAGGCTGCCGCGCAAGGGGGGGGCCCTGGAGCTTGATGGGGGGGCCTGTATACCTCCGGGGCTGCTGCTGTATATACTGTATACTCGCGTATAAGCCGAGGGGGGACTTTTCAGCCCAAATTTTGGGCTGAAAAACTCGGTTTATACGCGAGTATATACGGTACTGAATTGCTGTTTCTTCTTGATTCTGCCTCACAAAAAGCAAAATAGAAAGTGATAAAAAAAATTATGTGGCCCAAAGTGGTTTGGATAAAAATGTCAATCCATCCCACAAAAAATAAGACTGAAAATTTGTGCTCCAAAAATCAAATGGTGCTCTTTCCCTCCTGACAATCTTTCATGTGACGAAACAGTGGTTTTCTACAACATATGGGGTATCAGTGTCGTCAGAAAAAATTGCACAAGCCTTGGGGTCCAATTTCTCTTGCTGTCCTTGTGAAATTGAAAATATTTGGTGCTAAACAAATTTCATGTTTCTATGTTCTAAGATTCTGTGAAGCACCTGCAGTTCAAGGTGCTCACCACACATCTAGATAAATTCTTTGGGGGGTCTTGTTTCCATAATGGGGTCTCTTGTTAGGGAATGCCATTGTTTAGGTACATCAAGGGTGAACCAAAAGCAACATGACTCCCGCAGACTATTCCATCAAAATCTGGGCTCCAAAATGTCGTTCTTTTGCTTCTGAGCCCTGCCGTGTAACCAAACAGTGGTTTTCCACCACATAAGGGATTTAATCGTACTTAGGAGAAATTGCACAACACATTTTGGGGTCCATTTTCTCCTGATGACTTGTGAAAATGAAATAATTTGAGTTAAAAGAACAAAAAAAACATAACTTTTCATTTTCATGGCTCAATTTTAGAAAACCTTGCTCACCACACATCTAGATACATTCCTTGGGGGGATCTAGTTTCCAAAATGGGGGGTTTCTCCTGTTTAGGCACATCAGGCTCTCCAGGTGCGACATGAAATCCGATAACGATACCAGCCATTTTCCCGTTCAAAAAGTCAATCTGCACTTTTCCCTTCTGAGCCCTGCTTTGTGCCAAAACATTAGCTTTATACCACATATCGGGTTTAGTGTGCTCAGGAGAAGTTGCACAACAAATTTTGGGGTCCATTTTTTCCTGTTGCCCTTGTGAAAATGAAAACATTGGCATATGTTAGTTTTCATTTCACGGCTCAACCTTATAAAATACTGTCAAGCAATTGTGGGTAGAAGGTGCTCACCACCTATCTAGATAATATTCTTGGGGGTCTATTTCATAAAATATCAGTCACTTTTGAGGAGTTTCTACTGTGTACGCACATTTGAAGCTCTCCATAGAGTCCACTAACAATTCCAGCCAATTTTCTGCTCAAAGTGTCAAATGGCACTCCTACTCTTCAGTGTCCTGTTGTGCCCACAAACAGTGGATTTCTACCTCAAATGGTGTATTGGCATATCAAGAAGAGTTTTGCAATACATTTCAGGGATCGTTTTCTTTTGTTGCCTTTGTGAAAATGAAAAATTAGGTCTAAAAGAACATTTTTGTGGAAAAAAATACTTTTATATTTTCACAGCTCAATGGTATAAAATTCTGTGAAGCACCTGGGGGTTCCAAGTGTTCACAACACATGCAGATAAATTCCTTTGGGGGAAGTCTAGTTTCCAAATATGGGACACTTCCGGGGGTTTCCACTGTTTAGGCACATTAGGCATTTCCCAAATGCACCACGGTTTCAACTAATGATTCCTACAAATTTTCCATTCAAAAAAGCAAATGACACTCCTTCCCTTCTGAGCCCTGCCATGCTCCCAAACTGTGATTTTCTAAAACATATGATGTATTGGTGTGCTCAGGATAAATTGAGCTACAAATTGGTACAGTTTTTCCTGTTACCCTTATCAAAATTCAACATTTGATGCTAAAGTAAAATTATTTTTTTTCCTTACACATTGCTTTAGTTCCTGTGGAGCATCTGAAGGGTTAAACTTATTGAATATGGTTTTGAAAAGTTTGAGGGGTGCAGTTTTTAGAATGATATCACTTTTGGGTATTTTCTGTCATATTGGCCACTCAAAGTCACTTCAAATGTGATGTGGCCCTAAAAGACATAGCTATGTAAATTTAGTTTAAAAAGTGAGAAATTGCTTATCACATACCTAATAAAGAATCCAGATAAAGGTGTAGAGTAAAAAAATGAAAGAGGACCTGTCATCCCCCTGCTGCATGGCAATCTAAATGCAGCACTGAATGCAGCATGTCTGCTGCATTCAGGGAAGGGACCCTCCATGTGTCTGTGTACCCCAAGATATAGCCTTAGTAAAACTCACTGTTAGAAGCCATGAGGCAGTCCCTGGTGCAGGAGCCAGCTCGATTGACGGGGGCAATTGTCTCCCTCTCTGCCTCTCTGTGCTGCTTCTTCTGTGCTAGCTCTGCCCACCGCCTCTCTGTCACTCATCCTGCCTCACCGCATAACAAAGCATAAACAGCACATAACAAAACATAAACAGCACAGTAGGAGGCGGCACAGACAGGTAGAGGGAGATGGAATGGCCCCATCTATCAAGCTGGCTCCGGCACCAGGGACTACCCTCACGGCTTCTAACAGTGAGTTTTACTAAGGCTATATCTTGGGGTACACAGCACACAAACACATGGGGAACCGCTTCCCTGAATGCAGCATTCAGTGCTGCATTTAGATTTCATGCAGCAGGGGGGTGACAGGTCCTCTTTAATGTAATGAAAAGTAATAATCTACCAGGAGAAACACCTGGCAGAAGGCTGTAATTCCAAGCAGGGTTGACTTCAGAAATGCTACCAGTGGAATATGCAAGCCTGATAATGCTTTCAACAGTTACACTCCCCAGGTGATAGGGCAAGCTAAATAACAAAATGGAAACACCTTTTGGCAGCAAGGCAATAAACATAATGAAGGATGATAAGAACCTGGACAGTAGCCGAACCAGACTGTGGCTCAGTGGAGAGGAAAATGGACCAGAGTACAAAGGATTGCCGGATCAAATCCAAGACGTGTAATGCCATGCGTCAGAGACGCCGATGCAACCATTGCAATGTAGCTGCCTCTGTTCTGGTCTCCATCTTGGCTCCCTACTCCTGGGACCTGTGCACACCCCACAATTCTCCCGGGAGCATGCGCCCCTCTGCCTTCTCTTAAAAGGCCAGCTGCCATAACCTGAAAGTGCCTGAAATTTACAGAGAATTTAAGGCACCCTCTCTCTTTGGGAAGTACCTGAGCAATGTAGTTAGTCTGTTCATAAGATAGATGTCAGGTCACCTGTAACCAGTGTCGAGCCCCAGGCTGTGGGGTAATTGGGTATCAGGCCGCAAGGGTTAACGCTCATGTTGTCAAAGGGAGTGGTGCCTGCGCCTGATCCCGCGTCCTGGGGGACTATTCTTTGAAAAAGGGGTTATATTTACAGGGAATGCTATATACAGTTTGTTGTCGTGACTCCACCTGTAGGTTCTGGTGATTGGCACCAGCGCCGCCACAGTTCTGCCGGAGGTAGATGGTATCGCGGCTAGGATGGTGTAGTCCTCCACAGGTAGGACTGGACCTCCGGGGCAGTTTTGAGTGGAATTATGGCCGAGATGGGGAGTATTGGAGTAGTCTATGAGGGGCACTGGGAACGGAGGGCATGATGTACACACACAGAGAAGAAGTCTCTTTTACCTTTTACTGTTGTTGAGCAGGTAAAGAAGTCCAGAGCACTGACGGGTGGACAGATTGCACAGTGGATCTCCACAGCAAGTGGGTATAAGGCCTCCTCTGTCTCTGTGTGGTGAATGGAGTGCAGTATGCTTGCAGCCTGACTTGCCTCCTCTCTCTTCCTGACTGTAGTGTCTGTCTCTCCTACTGTGCGGTCTCCGGGTTACCCTCGCTGATCACTGCTGTATCTCACTGTGGCGTCTGGCTCCCTCTCTTGACTCACAGGGGATTAACAGGGTGGCTGAGGCCTCCACAGTGTGACGGGGTTTTCTGTGGTCCTAGAGTATCCCACAGGTGCGGATCCCCAATATCCGGTACTTCCTTGGGTGAAACTCTCCTCCAAGTTCCTCACTCCCTTTCGGCTAACTGCTCCTCACCTTCTGTCCTCACTTTAGGCTTGCGGGACGTAGAAGGGCCACTCCGGGTCACTGGTTCGGGCCTAACCGTGGCACCGACCACCAGGATGTCTTCGCAGCTCTCCTAACGTCTGCACACTCTGTCTAACTCCGCCCCCAGCAGCAGTATTTATAGGGGATCTTGCCTAAGGGCAGCAAGTTGGGCAAGCCCTACTGTGCCGGGGTCGAAGGTGTTGAATGTAGTAGGTACCTGCTGTGGAAACCCAGCTGTGCATTAGAGAAGTCTGTGGCTACCTGCGTGAGCCTGTGCTCCTATTTCATTCCTGTGTATCTGCCTGTTTGAACCTGTCAGTACCTACCTGCACTAGCCAGAACCTGCCAGTACCAGTTTGTCTTCCTTGCTCGGCCATCCTGCCTGCACTCGAGTCCATGCCAGCATTTTGATTGCTGGGGTCAACTGCTTCTGTTCCGAGAGTTTCCCTAGAGTGGTACCAGATGTCTTCCAGCACAAGCCTAACCTCAGAATAAGGCTACGTTCACTCTTTGTGCATTTTTTCCCTCAAGCTTTTTAACGCGGTTACACAGGGCTGCCAAAAATTGGTAGGCACTCCGATGGCCCTTGGAAGAGACGTGGAGGAGGGCCTCATAAAAACAATGTTCCCATTACAAAGGAGCACATCTCCTGTACTTGTAATGCTCATGCACTAAATATGGACTGAGAAACATTTACCCCTGGGGGGTATACATGAATATACTGTATACCTTATTTTTGTTCTGGGCATCATAAACACCCTTTAAAAATATATGGGTGTTGCATGGTCACCCTGGTGATATAGTGGTGGAGGATGAGGAAAAGGAGGAGGACTAGAGCAAGTAGCCAAAATCAGGAAGCGTATACCCATGTGTGGGGGTGAAGAAGAGCATGTGAATATACCTCCACAAAAAAAACACTGGCTTTGAGATTACATTACGCTGCTATCATTTGGTGGTGTTGATGTGGCATCCGGGATAAGGCATCTGCATTCCCGTTCTTGTGGCGTGCCCTATATTTGACGACAAAATTGTAGTTAGACAGCCGGGCTATCCATCGCTGCTCCAATGCACCTAATTTTGCTGAGTCCAGGTGGGTCAACGGATTGTTATCTGTATAAATGGTAAATTCTGCAGATGCCAGGTAGTGCTTGAAACGTTCAGTTACAGCCCAAATTACTGCCAGTAGTTCTAACTTAAAGGAGCTGTAATTCTAGGGATTTCTTTCCGTAGGCCGGAGTTTCCTGCTTGCAAAGGCAATAACTCTTTTTGCCTCCTTGCTTCTGTGACAGTACTGCTACCAGTCCCATGTTGCTGGCATCTGTGTACAGAATGAATGGTTGATGGTAATCCGGATATGCCAGGATTTCTTCTCCTGTCAGCGCACACTTCAGTTTGTTGAAGGATTATTCCCTCTCTTCACTCCACTGGAAAGGAGGATTACGGGTTGAAGACCTTTTAGACTGTCCTACCAGAATGTCTTGCAGGGGAGCTGCTAACTTTGTGAATCCTCTGATAAATCTTCTATAATAGCCTGTAGACCTCTCCGCCTCGGGAATAAGAGATATGAAGTTTTCCTTGTAGCATGGGTCTAAAAGTGACCCCAACCAGTAATGAGTGTTATCCAAAATGTTGATAACGCGAGGGTCACGGTACAGGCAGCGTAACATAAAGCCAGCCATGCATGCCAGACTAGTAACAGGCAAGACTTCCATGTCCTCACCAATAGGACGACTGTCTCTCTTCCTCCTCCTCCTCCTCCTCCCTGTCCTCTCGCCATCCACGCTGAACAGGCGGTATGACAGTTGTGTAGGTAGTACTGTCTATAGCATGAAACTAACTCCTGTTCTTTTTCCTCCTCCTCATTGGTCCCCAATCCACGTTGGGATGAGATGAGGCCTGGCTGTGTGTAATCACCTTGTATGGTTCCTTGCTCCATCTCATCGTGCTCTGCCTGCAATGCATCCTCTTTGATTTTGAGCAGAGAGCATTTCAGAAGACAGAGAAGCTAACGCTAATGTCGCTGCTCACTATCATGGTGGAGTCTTCAAAATTTTGGTGGACAGTACATATGTCGGACATCCATGTTCACTCCTGATGACTTATGTGTGGAGTCTGAAGCAAATACCGATGGCCTTTTGATGCTGGTAGTCAGCAACTGCCCTCTTCTGCTCACAAATCCTGACCAACATCTGCAGTGTCGAATTCCAATGCGTGGGGACATCACACACTAGTCTGTGAGCCGGAAGCTGCAAACGCTGCTGAAACCCGGCAAGGGAGGCCGAAGCAGTAGGTGACTTTCTAAAACTTTGACGAGCAGATATGACAGCTGCGGGTAGGATTTAAGAAAACCATGAACCATGAGGTTGAGCACATGGGCCAGGCATGGGACATGTGTTAGCTTGACTCGCCTCAAAGCTGCCACCAGGTTCTGCCCATTGTCACACATGACCATGCCTGGCTGTAGGTTCAACGGTGTGAGCCACAGATCTGCCTGCTCTTTCAGAGCTCTACACAACTCTTCAACATTGTGGGGTTTGTCACCTACGCATATTAGCTTCAGCAGAAGCCTGTTTCCGCTTGGCCGAGGCAGTGCTGCAGTGATTTCAGCCTCTGACTGAAGTGGAGGGTGAAAAAGAGGCTGAGGAGGATGATGTGCAGGAACTCTAGACTGTGTGGGCAACCCTGATAGAGTTAGGGCCAGCACTCCTTGGCGAGGAGGATGTCGGGAGACTGGGTTCCGGCTTACACTATATAAACCCAGTGTGCCATCAGCGAGATGTACCGTCCCTGCCCACAAGTACTTGTCCACGTGTCCATGGTAAGGTGACCTTATTAAGGGCACGGTTAATGTTTTAGGACACGTGCTTGTGTAATGTGGGGACAGCACACTGGGAGAAATAGTGGTGGCTGGGGACCGAGTAATGAGGGATGGCCGCTGCCATCAGGTTGGGGAATGCTTCCGTCTTCACTAGCATAAAAGGCAACATTTCGAGTGCAAGAAGTTGCTAAATGTGCAAATTGAATAGTGTGACCTGTGGGGCGTTGGCTGCGTATTTGCGCTTGAGTTCCAAGGACTGGGGTATGGGCAACTGATCGCTACGCTGGGACAAGGAAGTGGACATGGAAGCTGATGGTTGTATTTCTCATTGTGCAATGACAGGTGCAGGACAGGAGGCATCTCTACATGCACTATGGACAGGGGATTGCCTTGCATGCACAACAGTGGAAGAAGCAGTGGTGTCACCCTGCTCCTGGACCCTGGGGTTCGGCCCAGAAAGTCGGGTGCTTTGCTACCATGTGCCTGATCATTTTGGTGGTGGTCAGGCTGGTAGTTTTGCTAACCCTGCTAATGCTAGCATGGCAGGTGGTGGCAAATGGCCTTTTTGGAATTAACAGCCAGACTCGGGAAGACCTAACAATTGTACTGGCAACTTCCGTTGTGTTGGAGTTATGGGGAATGGTTACCCGCCTTCTCTCTCTAGCCAACATACTGCTTCTTCTGTCTGTTTGGGTGCTGTCCTCACTCTACATGTCCTCCTGCCAGGTTAGGTCAGTTACTATATCATCCACCACATAGTCTTCCACTTCCGCACCCTGGTCCTCTTCTTTATTTTAATTTCTGGCAATTGTGCATCATTATTGTCCTCCTCTTGTGACACTTTCCCACCCAGGGGCGGAACTACCGTGGTGGCAGCTGCACCAGGGCCCTGACCGGCTAGGGGGCCCCTTCAATCCTGGAGGGGGCACCCAGCCGACCCCGTCAAAGGAGAGGGGGTCAGGCAAGGGAAGCAGAGAGTTTCCTGCTTCCCTGCCTGATCCCGCCCCTCCTCTCCTCTGCCCCTCCGGCTCCTACAAAGCGCCTGGCGCGGCTCACCAGGTAGAGAGCACCGCGCCCGCAGCTCCCGGCAGATAAGATAACCCCCCCGGTCCTCACCTGCACCAGGGCCCCCGGGGTTGACGGTCCGCCCCTGTTCCCACCATCACCTTCTGGCGACTGTGGCTGCTCAAATATTGGGGCATCGCTACATATGATCTTCTCTTGCCCCACTTCAAGTGGAGCGGGCGGGAGGCCCAAATCTATAAATGGAAAAGTGAACAGCTCTTCAGAGTGTCCAAGTGTGGGATCAGTTTGCTGTGAGTCTGTAAAAGTGGCGTAATACTCAGATAATATTGTTCACCAGAAGTGACCTGGGAGTCAGAAATGCTTAAAGAGGTCTTCCCCATGCTGTTCCCATGTGATTTGACTACTGTTCTTATAAATTTGTGAATTTTTAGGGTTTATCCAGGCTGCCAGGGTGCCACCGGAAAAATGCTAGGATTTCCTATAGGTTAACATTGGGCTCGGTCCTCGGGTTGCGCACCCAAGCATCTCAATATGCTCGACCCGAGCATCGAGCACCTTAGCATTTTACTGCTTGCTCATCACTAATCATCATCATCACAAGGGCTACACAATTATAAAGGTTGGACTACTGTTCTTGTTGGTCCACTTCCACTGCACAATGTGCAGCCATAATGTCTCCTAAAATTAGCCCAAGGGGGCTGTATCATGGTTGATGAAGGAAGCAGGCCTCAAGGGTCAAACAATTATGAAGCTAGGACTAGTAGCACAGTAGTTCTAGTGCCAAATGTGCAGGCATAGGCATATTGTCTCCAAAAATTAGCCCAAGGGGCTGTATCATGGTTGTTGAAGGAAGCAGGCCTAAGGGCCAAACAATTATGAAGCTAGGACTACTAGCACAGTAGTTCCAGTGCCCAATGTGCAGGCATTGGCATAGTGTCTCCAAAGATTAGCCCAAGGTGCTGTATCATGGTTGACATAGGAAGGAGGGTCTCATCACAAGTGCCTCCGATGGAAAATATTAATGAATGGAACATTGTTTTTAGCTTATTTACCATAAGGTACATGTGGCAGAAGCAGGAGTTGGAGACATGTGTAAGAAGAAGGAAAGAGGTTTTATATGGGAAGGGATGGACGTGATCACCAGTAACATTAAAAGAATGTTTTGGGTGCCTTTAGGTTGGGATGCTGTCATCTGGAGGGCTTAAATACTGTTGCAAAATCTAGACCTTTTTAAATTTTATCAAAGTCAGCCTGTCTGCATTCTCTGCAGTCAGCCTGTTGCATTCTCTGCAGTCGCGTTGCGTGTATCTGTGATGATTGCCCGAGCGGCACTGAAAAAACGCTCTGACATCACACTAGCAGCAGGGCAGGACAGCACCTCCAAGGCATATAAGGAGAGGTCTGTCCAACTATGCAGCTTGGATACCCAGTAATTAAACAGAACTGAAGCGTCAGGAAGGACGCAGGTATGGTCATTTAGATACTCGTTGACCATGTGGTCCAGCTAGCCCTTGCTGATGAGCCGGTTTATTGAAGATGGCTCAGTTTGTGGACATTTTCCCCCCACCTCTTGTGGACCTGCTGGGTTTGTCTCTCCCATTAATGCATGCTGTTGCACAGAACTGGTACCTCTGCTAACAGTGGTGTCTGAGGGTGATGTTACCGTCAAATGATCGACAACGGCCCTCTTGAAGGAGTCAATTTTGAAACTCCTTGGTGACTGCAACAGTAGTGAAGGAAATTTGTCCATGTACCGTGGGTCTAGAAAGGTGGCCAACCAGTATAGCTTGCTGTTGAAAATGTGGATCACGCGAGTGTTTTGGCACAGACCGTTAGATATGAAGTGTGCCATGTGTGCCAAGCTGCAAAGAGGCAAATGTTCTGTGGCCCCAGATGGAGGAACAATACCCATCCTCTCCTCACACTGACTCTCCTCCTCCACCTCCTCCTCTCCAGCCCACCCATGCTGGACAGACATGAAGCTGGGATTGGGAGTTCACTCTGTAGTATGAGGGGTCCCCTTGGTACCACTGAAAAATTTGTCCTCTCCCTCCTCATCGTCCTCATAGTCTTCATCCCTCAATGTTGCCTCATGATATTGTCTGGGCTGGATAGGATCACCCATTGTGAAATCTTGCTCCATACCCAGCATCTGGGCACTCAAAGATTCCATTTTTATGTTATGCAGTGATTCTTTCAGGAGACATAGCATAGATTGGTTACGCTCATAATAGCCTGATCATCGCTCACAAACTTGGTGCAGTACTCAAAGTAATCAAGCACCTCACAAATGTCAGCGATCCACACCCACTCGACAGTTTTTATGTATCTTTGCTGAGTTTCAGTCTGATGGGCATATTTAAGCTGGTATTCAGCAAGTGCCCTCTGCTGCTCACTAATCCTTGCCAACATATGATATGTTGAGTTCCCCCGTGTTGGCAGGTCGCAAATAAGTCGGTGATTTGACAAATTAAATTGCTTTTGAAGCGCTGCAAGACCGGCAAAAACAGTTGAGGAATGGTGCAAATGGGCGCAAATACGGACTCAAGTAGGTACTGCAAGTCAGGGTATGTTTTGATATATTTCTGCACTACTAGGTTCAGCATGTGAGCCATGCGTGGCACATGTACCAGTTTCCCGAGCTTAAAGCCACCACCAGGTTATGCCTATTATCGCAGACAACCAGACCGGGTTTGAGTTGCAGTGGGGAGACCCATTGATCAGTCTGTTGTTTTATTCCTTGCCACAGCACACTGTGTGGTGTTTGGCCTAAGCAAATCAGCTTCAGCAGAGTGTGTTGCCGCTTTGCCGATGCGCTGCTGCACAGCTCAAAACTTGAAAGTGATATGGAGGGTAATTCAGCATAGGATGTCAAGGCGTAAGAGGAGGAAGAGGGGAGACAGGTTGCTTATGATGAGGCGGAAATCCTGTTTGAGTTTGGGCCTGTTATTCATGGCGTGGGTAGGATATGTGATGGTCCAGTTTGACAATTTGTCTCACCTTCCACTAGGTTGAGCCAGTGTGCCGTGACAGAAATGTATCGTCCCTGTCCAAAAGTACTTGTCCACGTGTCTGTTGTTAGGTGGACCTTCACGGTGTTGGTAAGAGCACGCTTTAGATTGTTTAAGTCGTGCTGATGTAGCGTGGGAATGGCACACCGGGGAAAATAGTGACGGCTAGGAGCAGAGTACGGTAGGGCAGCCACAGCCAACAGATCACGGAAAGACAGTGTCCCCGCAAGCCTAAACGGCAACATCTGCGACGGCTAGCAACTTGGCAATGTGCGTGTTCAGTATTTGTGCTTGTGGGTGCATGGCTTGCTATTTACGCTTCCTTTCATAGATCTGGGGCATGGACAACTGGACGCTTGGCTGGGAAAAACAAGGGGATGGGCTTGTTGTGTCATGTGTGTCTGCAAATGCTGCTTGTGACACTCAAACTCACCCCTCCCCTATCCGACCACAACCTACTGACCTTCTCTTCACTCTCCCTTCCTACCATGACCCCCCTCTCTGGAAACTCAGTCATCCCCTCAAAAACCTTAATTTCATCGACTTCCACTCATTCTCTGAGTCCCTTCTCCCTCTCACAGATATAGCTTCCTCACTTGACATTGACGATGCCACCACCCTCTATAACATCACATTATCTACAGCCCTCGATCAGGCCGCCCCCCTCACACATACCAAAACCCGCACACATAGGCAACCCTGGCTTACCACTCTCGCCAAAGAACTACGTTGGGTGTCCAGAGTGGCCAAGCGGAGATGGAAGAACTCGCACTCCACGGAGTACTTCGCCACGTACAAACAATCCCCTCTCCAACTTCAAGAATGCACTCACCAACGCAAAACAAAACTACTTCTCTTCTCTAATTAATGTACTGTACCGCAACCCCAAACAATTATTCAAAACATTCAACTCCCTACTCTATCCCCCTGTACCTCCCCGCTCATCTCTGCTGACAACTTTGCCAACATTTTAAAGCAGAAGATCGCCAAAATCAGAGAGAGCTTTGACCCACTGTCCCCCCAGCCCCCCCATCACCGCCCACCCCACTTCATCCAAAGGAAAGTTTTCCATCATGACAGAAGATCAACTCACCACCCTTCTGTCATGATCAAACCTCACCACTTGTGCCCTCGACCTGCTCCCCTCCTACCTCATCCCAAACCTCACCACAGTCCTCATCCCTGCCCTAAGCTATCTCTTTAACCTATCTCTCACCACCGGCAACTTCCCCTCATCTTTCAAACATGCCCTGAGAAATGATGGGAGTGCTGGTGTGTCACGGTCCGCGCTGCTATGGTATGGATAAACTCACCAAAGAGCCAAAAGTATTTTCATCCTTTATTCCTCCTGTCTCCTACGCGTTTCAGCGCCACACCCGGCGCCTTCCTCAGGTGTGGGTGTGGTGCTGAAACGCGTAGGAGAGAGGAGGAATAAAGGATGAAAATACTTTTGGCTCTTTGGTGAGTTTATCCATACCACAGCAGCGCGGACCGTGACACACCAGCACTCCCATCATTTCTTGGATTCAAACCACTATCCAGTGGTCGGTGGAGGTCCTGCAGCAGCTGGAACGTAGATTCCAAAAACGCCTTCAACCAGTTGTGGGGTTCACAACTGGACCAGGTGAGCAGCTTCACAGCACCACCATCATACAAAAGTGTCACTAGTGATAGGGCACTATTGCGCCTCTTGTCCCCCTCCCTATTTTCTCTAAACATGCCCTGATCACACACATCCTCAAAAAACTCTCCCTCGACCCATCATCTGCTTCCAACTATTTCCCCATATCTGTTCTCCCCTACACATTAAAGCTGCTTGAACAGTACGTCCACTCCAAACTGTCCTCCCACCTTTCCTCCTGCTCCCTCTTTGACTGCCTACAATCCGGTTTCCGACCTCATCACTACACCGAAACAGCCCTAACCAAAGTCACCAATGAACTACTGACCGCAAAGAACAAGCAACATTACTCCATCCTCCTCCTCCTTGACCTCCGCCTTCGACACTGTCGACCACTCCCTCCTACTCCAGATCCTGGAATCTCTTCACTGACCTAGCCCTCTCCTGGATCTCCTCACACCTAACTGACCAGACATTCAGCGTCACCCACTCCCACACCTTCTCTTCGCCCTACCCACTGCCTGTCGGCGTCTGGGTCTGCTACTCTTCTCCATTTACACCCTTGGCCTTGGATAACTCATTGAGTCCCACGGCCTCCAGTACCATCTCTACGCCGATGACACCCAGATCTACATCTCTGGACACCACCTCCGTACAATGCAAATTCCACAATGCCTCTCCGCCATGTCATCCTTCTTCTCCGCTCACTTCCTCAAGCTGAACATGGATAACGTAAAGTTCTTTGTGTCCCAGCAAGTCACTCTTCCCAGACCTATACATCACTGTCAATGGCTGCTCACTCTCCCCAGTCCCGCACGCCAAGTGCCTTGGGGTTACTTTCGACTTTTCCCTCTCCTTTCTGCATCACATCCAAGCCCTTGCCACCTCCTTCCACTCTTTCCTTGACCACAACACGGCTAAAATCCTCTTTATCTCTCGCCTCGACTATTGCAACCTCCTACTCACCGGTCTCCCTGCTACGTCCCTTGCACCTCTCGAATCCATCCTAAACTCCGCTGCTTGTCTAATTCACCTGTCTCCCCGCTACTCCCCCATCTCCCCCTCTGCCAAGCCCTTCATTGGCTCCCCATCTCTCAGAGACCCCAATTTAAAACCCTAACCATGACATACAAAGCCATCCATCACCTGCCCCCCCATACATCTCCAATATGGTCTCTCACTACCTGCCCGCACGCAACCTATGATCCTCTCAAGAGCTCCTTCTTTACTCCCCCCTTATCTCATCCTCTCACAACTGCATTCAATACTTCTCCCGTGCATCCGCCATACTCTGGAACTCTCTCCCCCAACACATCAGACACTCACCTACCCTGGGAAACTTCAGAGAAACCTGAAGACTCACCTCTTCCGTCAAGTGTACGGCCTACACTGAGACCCGGCTGCGGCACCGTCACATGACCAGCGCTTCCCCTCCTACTGTTTCCTCACCCACCCCCGTAGACTGTGAGCCTTCGTGGACAGGGTCCCCTCCCCTCCTGTATCTGTCCAAATTTACTATACTTGTCCGTGTTCTCCCCTCTTCATATGTAAAGCGCCATGGAATCTAATGGCGCTATATAAATAAATAATAATAATAATAATAAAATACTGTGAATGGCTAACATGCTAGGTGAGAGATCCGAATATTGCGAGGCGAGTAGTAAAATACCGAGTTATTTGAGTACTGTCGAATACTTGCGAGTATACTCGTTCTTCCCTAGTAGCAGAGTGTTATGCATTTTACCACCCATATGACATGCAGATGTAATGCGGATGTTATGCTGATGCGTATGACATGTGTGATAATATGCTCGGGGATCGCCTTTGCTGGGATCAAAGGGCACGTAGTTTCTGCATTCAACTCAGGCGAACAGCAGAGATTTGGTTGCAACTGACGCTGGGTCAGATTTATTTAGGTGAAAGCAAACACAGAAAGCAAAAAAAACAGCAACAAAATAAATCCTTGCCTGTCCGGCTCTAACTATACAGCATGATATCCTAACTGCAGACTGGAGGGCTTCTTCCTTCCAGCCAAACCACTTAAACACTGAGCAATGCTTCCACTCACATGTGTCTCATACACAGACATACTTTCTGTGTTCTCAGGCTGAGACACACACCTGACCTCCTAGCTTCCTTTTACCTCCGCCCCTCCCACCTCTCATTAATTCATTAGTAGCCAGGTGATACTGACCAGGCTAGGTCACATAGGACAGATACCTGGGCGAGATATACCTGCCCTCATCCACTAATCCCACATGATTCTCACACATGCCAGTGTGTGGTTTCCCCACACCTAGCAAGCATGTTATAAGTATGACATGCATATGACATGCTTTTTTAACATGAGTTTGCCTACAGGAAAGTTAGTAAAGAGAGAAAGATAGACAGATAAATAGAAAATCATATAGATAAAGAGATAGGATAGATAGATGCTAGACTAGCTAGATCGATCTTACCAGTCTCCTACTGCAGCTTTTGGAGCCTCTCATTAAGCTTCATGCATACTCAGTGCACTGACTCACAAGAGCCATCACTTTCTGTCAGAGCGTCTGTGATTGGCTGTTGCAGTCAGAGTGCATTTCAACAATGTGGACGGTGATCGTGCTTGGTTGTCACACACATTAGAGTCTGGCAACCAACATTTCGTAATAGTGTGTTTAATCTAATATAGAAAGTTGCATGTATGTGTGGATGTATAATAGCCATGCCCTCTCCACATAGCCACACTGACTTCTTAGTGCCGCCCCTCCACATCGCCCGGCCACTTCATAGTTCTGCCCCTCCACATGGTTCCGCCATTCCAATTAGCCCCACCCCTTTTATATGTATCAAAACTCTGTTCTCTTCACATAGTCCTGCCCACTTAATAACCCGCCCATCCACATAGCCCCACCCCTTCATAGCTCTACCCTTTACAGCCCTGCCTCTTCATGGATGTATATAGCTCTGCCCCTATAGTTAGCCCACCCCCTTTATTGCACCCCTTTATTATTTTGATGCCACACACATAGCCCCACCCCCTTAACGTATGCATATGGCTTCGCCCCCTCCGGGAGATATTTTTATGTGCAAAATAATCATTATACAGGGTGGGCCATTTATGATTATGATATCAACTACCTGTTTGTGGCACATTAGAGTATGGGAGGGGGAAAGCTTGTACAGATAGGTGGTGATGATGGCGGCTATTTTGAAGTAGGCCATTTTGGATCCAACTTTATTTTTTTCAAAGGAAAGATTGTCATGTGACAAATCAAACGTATTGAGAATTTCAAGAAAAAACAATGGTGTGCTTGGTTTTAAAGTAAGTCTATTCATTCATGAGTTATTTTCAAGTTTATGATCACTTATAAAATGTGTTCAAAGTGCTGCCCATTGTGTTGGATTGTCAATGCAACCCTCTTCTCCCACTCTTGACACACTGATAGCAACACTGCAGAAGAAATGCTAGCACAGACTTCCAGTATCCATTGTTTCAGGTGCTGCACATCTCGTATCTTCACAGCATAGACAATTGCCTTCAGATCAGTGATGAGGAAAAGTTTTTTCTGAATGGTGAAGTTAACAAACAAAACCAGCGCTATTGGTCTGACACTAACCCACAGTGGATAGATCCCTCCAAGACTGTTGGAACACAAAAATTGATGGTATGGTGTGGTATATGGGGTACAAAGATAGTGGGGCCATTCTTCATCAATGGAAACCTCAATGCCACTGGATATCTGAATCATGTAGCAATATGCCATCCTGGACAATAATAATAATAATATTTATTCATTTACATAGTGCTATTAATTCCATAGTGCTTTACATACATTGACAACTGAGCTGCACTACTTGAGCAACATCTCTGGATTGTAGACACTGCCTCATGCTTCTTCTAGGGGTGAGAATAATGACAAAATACAAAAGTGACCACAACAACAGCCAAAAGAATGAAAACAGAGAAATAGTCTGTGGTCACGACCTGCAGAACTGCTCCTTTATAGGGGGTGCCTTGCTAATTTCCTATAATTTCTACCTGTTGTTTGTCCCATTTGCACAACAACAGGAGAAATTGTGAATCAATCAGTGTTGTTTCATAGCTGGACAGGTTAATGCAACAGAAGTGCGATTGACTTGGAGTTACATTGTGTAGGTTAAGTGTTCCCTTTTTTTGAGCAGTGTAGTTCAATTCAATCTATGGGTGGCATAGAATAGCTGGAGAGCGGTATTTATAATGAGTGTCTGCAGGCAACAGTGAAATACAATTGAGGATCCCTGCAAGTTTTGGTTTGCATTTGAGCCAGTTTGGTTGGGGATTTGATTTAGTTTCGAGGTGTCCTCAATGCTGATAAACACAGGCAGATATTTATCAATCTTGTAATAGGCTAGGGTCATATTTGCGTTATGACCCTAGCTTGCCGGATTCCGGTTTTATCTTAGAACTTTTTCCAGCGCCGCATAGCGTTACCGCTATGCGGTGCTGGAAAACGCTGCCCTTAGTTACCCACTGTTTACCTTAACGACCTGTCACACAGGCAGCGGCTTGGAGTGTGCTTTACAGCGCCGCACAGGAAACGCTGTCTGCAATGGTTTCCTGTGCGGCGCTATAAAGCGCACTCCAAGCCACTGCCTGTGTGACAGGTCGTTAAGGTAAACAGCGGGTAACTAAGGGCAGCGTTTTCCAGCACCGCATAGCGGTAACGCTATGCGGCGCTGGAAAACGTTCTAAGATAAAACCGGAATCCGGCAGGCTAGGGTCATAACGCAAATGTGACCCTAGCCATACTGTGAGGAAAGCGTCCGATAGACTGCAAATGTATTCTGCTGCAAGCAACAACCCTAAATCTAACGCCAGTAAGAACTGTCTTCAACTTAGATTACCACTCTAGCATTTGTCTTTTTTAGGGCTCGAGTGGCACTTTAAGCCCCCTTCTCCCAGTCGTAATTAATTTTTTTTCACAGCTGCCTAAAACTTTTGCACATCTTTGGATATTTTTGCAGCTGCATGCGTTTTCTGCATATGCATTTGCTGCTTTGTAAGGATTATAGGCCAGACACATTCCAGTGTGATAAATAGAGAGGAGCATTACATTTTCAAAGCACTGATTTTCCTTTTTCTACTTCTCTAGAAACGTCAATAATGCTTTAATAAATGAATATACAGCTAACCATACCAAGTGTTTGGAGCCGAGGAATGTGCCGTACTTTGGTACGGTTTTAGGGTTTCTGACACCACCTAGTGCTCAGACTCAGACAGATCTTCAACTCTTCACACAGCGACATTATGGCTGCCTTTATTCACTTTAATTTTAGTAAAATATTAGAAGCAGCATTAGCATGAGTAATTTAACTGAAGATTTTTTTTTACATTTAGCTTCAACTATAAATCTTGCATTATGTTCAATTATTACTCATATACTCATTTAGAATTATTAACATATAATACATTTTAAGTGAATGTTACAAAGATCTTTATTCCCCCTATTTTTCTCTATCCAAAAGCAGAAAATGCAGAACACAAGTGTAAATATCGTATAAAACCAATTAGTATTCACATTAAAAGTGAAATCAAACATGTAATACACATTCATGGGCATATTAGGCAATAGGAACACACATAAGTGGATGAATAGGATTTTGATTAAAGTGACAGTCACAAAGAAAGAAGCGACTTTATATACAGGTGCATTTCAATTAATTAAAATATCATCAAAAAGTGAGGAGATTAATGTTGATTTACAGAAGAGTCATAAACTATTAAATCATAAGGTATTTACTTCTGCTAAAATTACAAACTTTATTTATGCACTTATGCAAAGATACATACAAAAAACAATAAAAACTGAGTGCATAGAATAGTTTAGGGAAAGAAGGAGCTTGCCTTAGCACTTATACCTCCCTCCTTGCCCTGCCTGCCAGCGGGGGTCGGCACCCTATATTCGATGTGGTGCCCCCACTCGTCGGCGGCTCATCATATGCTTACCCTAAACTCTCCCTTTTAGAATGAAAGTGGTGCACCCCACCTATAATCACTCCAAGGAGGTAACCAATGGGAAGCACAGTCACAACCTGTGTCTCAGTGTTAAAAAGACTCACACCATAGAGAGAAGCACACGTCTGACATACTTAATACATGTATGTTCAGAGCCCACTGTCTCCCATTCCCTGTAAGCCAACCTCTCTTTATGATATCGATATGTTGGCTATACTCATATATATCAGGGAAGTTGCAGTGGTACCAGTACTTAGCTCAAGAACGGTGCTTAGAGTCTCTCCCCTCGCGCCTCGACGCGTTTCATCATCATCAGGAGGCTCGATATGATGTTTCCATAGCTGCGGTCATTGCCGGTGCACAAGAAAGCTGATATGCTGAGGGGAACCTCCATGATGTCAGATGCTCCCTTATATCCGCTCTGGAGCTGTCAGTACCTCCCCTCACTCCCATGTCACTTCCTGTGTGACTTCATGTACTGTTTACCCCCCAGCACCACTACAAAAAGGGACAAAAATGGAGTGTGCAGAAGTAAATACCGTATATACTCGCGTATAAGCCGAGTTTTTCAGCCCAAAAATTGGGCTGAAAAGTACCCCCCTCGGCTTATACGCGAGTCAGTGCTGTATACCGATGTATACATCGGTACATACCGATGTATACATCGGTATACAGCAGCCCCCGCATCCCCAGTAATCCAGGGCCCCCCCAGCGTCTCTCCGGTCACCTGAAAAGCAAACTATACTTATCAGTGTCCGCTGTCCGCGCCCGCTCGCCTCTGCCCGGTCTGCCGTCTGCGATCCTCCATCTTCATGCGGCGTCTTCCGGGTTCCTGTGCTCGTCGCAGGGAATGACGTCATTCCCTGCGACGAGCACAGGAAACCGGAAGACGCCGCATGAAGGAGGAGGATCGCAGACGGCACTGTCACGGCAGAGGCGAGCGGGCGCGGACAGCGGACACTGATAAGTATAGTTTGCTTTTCAGGTGACCGGAGAGACGCTGGGGGGGCCCTGGATTACTGGGGCCCTGTATACTACCGCTGGGGCTGCAATCTACTACCACTGGGGCTGCAATCTACTACCACTGGGGCTGTATATACTACCACTGGGGCTGTATATACTACCACTGGGGCTGTATATACCACTGGGGCTGTATATACTGCTGGGGCCCTGTATACTACCGCTGGGGCTGCAATCTACTACCACTGGGGCTGTATATACTACCACTGGGGCTGTATATACTACCACTGGGGCTGAATATACCTGTGGGGCTGCTGTATACTACACTGGGGCTGTATATACCTGTGGGGCTGCTGTATACTACCACTGGGGCTGTATATACCTGTGGGGCTGCTGTATACTACCACTGGGGCTGTATATACCTGTGGGGCTGCTGTATACTACACTGGGGCTGTATATACCTCTGGGGCTGCTGTATACTACACTGGGGCTGTATATACCTCTGGGGCTGCTGTATACTACCACTGGGGCTGTATATACCTCTGGGGCTGCTGGATACTACCACTGTGGCTGTATATACCTGTGGGGCTGCTGTATACTACCACTGGGGCTGTATATACCTGTGGGGCTGCTGTATACTACACTGGGGCTGTATATACCTCTGGGGCTGCTGTATACTACACTGGGGCTGTATATACCTCTGGGGCTGCTGTATACTACCACTGGGGCTGTATATACCTGTGGGGCTGCTGTATACTACCACTGGGGCTGTATATACCTCTGGGGCTGCTGGATGCTACCACTGGGGCTGTATATACCTGTGGGGCTGCTGTATACTACCACTGGGGCTGTATATACCTCTGGGGCTGCTGTATACTACCACTGGGGCTGCTGTATACTACCACTGGGGCTGCTGTATACTACCACTGGGGCTGCTGTATATACCTTTGGGGCTGCTGTATACTACCTCTGGGGATGCTGTATACTACCACTGGGGCTGTATATACCTCTGGGGATGCTGTATACTACCACTGGGGCTGTATATACCTCTGGGGATGCTGTATACTAACTACTGGAGCTGCTGCTGTATATACCACTGGGGCTGCTGCTGTATACTACCACTGGGGAGGCTGCTGTATACTACCATTGGGGGGCCTGTATACCACACTGCTGGGGGCTGTATACCTGTGCTGGAGTCCACCCTCGGCTTATACACGAGTCAATAGGTTTTCCCAGGTTTTGGGGGCAAAAGTAGGGGGGTCGGCTTATACACGGGTCGGCTTATACACGAGTATATACGGTACCTTATGATTTAATCATCAAAAAGTGAATGCATTTCTGTAATTTAATACATAAAGTGAAACACATATATAGAATCATTACAAACAGAGTGATCTATTTCAAGTGTTTATTTCTGTTAATGTTGATGATTATGGCTTACAGCCAATGAAAACCCAAAGGTTATTATCTCAGAAAGGTAAAGTAGAGAGGATGAGGGGTCTGAGAGATAAAATATTACCTAAATAGGCATCAGAGGCTTTACTTTGTGTGGTTGTGAGAGTCACAACCACTACAAAAGCATATCATGGCTGCTGTAGTCCCCGGCGTGGTGCATATGGAGTAGGGGGGATAAAAAGTTAAAAACCGCGCTGATGTATTCCACGAGACATCAAAGAATGAATATAATATTGATTTATTAGTCAATGTGTTTCAGGGCTTCCTGGCCCCTTCCTCAGGACAAATCAATGTCATATTGCCATGTGTCAGGGCATTTCAGGAAGCCATGAAACACGCTAACTAATAAATCAATATTATATAAACCATCATCATCAACATTTACAGAAATAAACACTTGAAGTAGATCACTCTTTTTTGTTTGTAATGACTCTATATAATATATGTGTTTCACTTTTTGTAATGAATTAATGAAAAAAAAATAACTTTTTGGTGATATTCTAATTCACTGTGCTGCACCTGTATATGGAGAACACAGAAGATAAACAGCAGATGTTTCAAAGTATAAAGCAAAAGATGCAAAAAGCTAAATAGCCAAAATAAATAAGGAACTAAAATATACATATGACACGCCCCGCCAGGGCCTTGGGGTACTTGGAGCCGGGTCAGACAGTTCTTTGGGGAGGTCATGGAGCTGTGACCCGACTCTGTAGCCCTGGCCTTGTCATAAAATAGGGGATAATAATATGGCATTGAGTGGTGATGCCACCCGTGGTATTCGACAATTGGATGGCCGACGCTGCAGTTCAGGACCATTGGGGCAGTTGTTGACACAGCATAGATGTTACAGCTTCCCAGGGGTAGAGCAGGGCCCCAGGGCAAATGTAGAAACCTTTTTGGGTGGTGGTAATAGTCACGGGGCAAGTCTGAGGGTGCGGGAAATAATCTGAGGACACAGCAGGGTGCAGTCTTCACACTTTACTCACAGTTCCCCAGATTACAACAGCCAGCCTGGTGCTGTGTCCTCCGGGTCAGGGATCTAACCAACTCCTGAGTAGTTTGGGTGCACTTTACCAGGACCCCTTCGTGTGTGCCTTTCTGGGTCATCTCACTGTGCTGGCTTTTGCCCTCCTGCCCTGCATTTCACACACAGTGTCCCAAGCCAGCAGCCTTGGGTCCTGTTGGGCGACGTCCTCTCTGTCCTCTGATCCTATGCAGCCGCCTTTTTAGCAAGTGTATGTCGATGTGGCTGCTGCACATGAAGATACCACAGCCTCCAGTTTGCTAGTGGAGTACTAAAGTCTCTCCTCTAGTCTGGGGCCAGTCCCCTCTGCGACTTGCTCCCTTCACACACCTCCAGCCAGTGATGGATTCGGGCGTCACAGGTGGGTTCCCCACTTCTCGTTCCCCTAGCACCCTTTCTCTGTCCCATCTGGTTCCTCCCGTGGACCCTTCACTGCTCTGGGAGAAGCCTCTCGGCAGCTCCAGTCCCCAGGGCATCTGTCCTCTTCGCTGTCTACCACTCTATCCCTCACATTCTCCTCTCACTTCCCACTACTCTCTTCCTACTTCTGCCCACCCCCTCTACCTACTCTTCCCTCCAGTCTGAGAGTGGGGTACCACACCTCTGGCTGAGATGCAGTACCTCTGTGGCGACTGGACCCTTAGGTGCACCACATATACACTATTGTTTTAGGGAAGAAGCATGTATAAAGAGGCTGAAGGAAATCAATGCTAAATGCAAAAAGTATTGAGAGATAGTGACAAAGTGACATCAAAGATAGAATATAGCGGTGTGAAAAAGTGTTTGCCGCTTTCCTGATTTCTTATTCTTTTGCATGTTTGTCACACTTACCGTATATACTCGTGTATAAGCCGACCCGTGTATAAGCCGACCCCCCTACTTTTGCCCCAAAAATCTGGAAAAACGTATTGACTCGTGTATAAGCCGAGGGTGGACACAAGCACAGGTATACAGCCCCCAGCAGTGTGGTATACAGACCCCCCCCGTGGTATACAGGCCTCCCCAGTGGTAGTATATAGCAGCCCCAGTGGTAGTATACAGCAGCCCCAGTGGTAGTATACAGCAGCCCCAGTGGTAGTATACAGCAGCCCCAGTGGTAGTATACAGCAGCCCCAGTGGTAGTATACAGCAGCCCCAGTGGTAGTATACAGCAGCCGCAGTGGTAGTATACAGCAGCCCCAGTGGTAGTATACAGCAGCCCCAGTGGTAGTATACAGCAGCCCCAGTGGTATACAGCAGGCCCCCAGGGGTACATATAGCAGCCCCCAGGAGGTACCCAGCAGCACCCTGGGGGTACCCAGCAGCCCCCAGGGGGTACACAGCAGCCCCCTGGGGGTCCCCAGCAGCCCCCAGGGGGTACACAGCAGCCCCCTGGGGGTCCCCAGCAGACCCCAGGGGGTGCACAGCAGCCCCCTGGGGGTACACAGCAGCCCCCAGGGGGTCCCCAGCAGCCCCCTGGGGGTCCCCAGCAGCCCCCTGGGGGTACACAGCGGCCCCCAAATGCTGGCACTCGCCCCCCCTTGCAAGGGCCCCCCCGCTTCTCTTACCATTCCGGACTTCTGATCCGCGCCGCTCCTCGGCGCTCCTCGCTGCTCCGTCCGTCCGTCTTCTACATCCGGGATCCCCGGCCGTCGCGCGATGACGTTATATGCCTGCGACGGCCGGAGATCCCGGATGTAGCAGACGGACGGAGCAGCGAGGAGCACCGAGGAGCGGCGCGGATCAGAAGTCCAGAATGGTAATATAACCATCGGGGGGGGGGCCATTACAAGGGGGGGCGAGTGCCAGCATTTGGGGGCTATATGCACTGCTTCCCCCTCCCGCTGATTGACAGGGGGAAGCAGTGCATATTTAATGAGTGGCCCCACGTGACAGGGCCGCTCATACAGCAGCCCCCCCCCCGCCTCCTGCAGCCTCCACAGCCCCGGACACAGCCCCCCCCGTATTGACTCGTGTATAAGCCGAGGGGGAGACTTTTCAGCCCAATATAGGGTAAATGTTTCCGATCACCAAACATATTTATATATTAGAAAAAGATAACACAAAGTGCAGTTATAAATATAGGTCATATTAGTAAGGGAAAAAGAAATCCAAACCTACAGGGCCCTGTGTGAAAAAGTGATTACCCCCTAAGCCTAATAAATGGTTGGGCCAATGCAAAAACTGCAATCAAGTATTTGCGATAACTGGCAATGAGTCTTCACAATTCATCTTTGTAGAACTGTTGTAATTCAGCCACATTGGAGGGTTTCTGAGTATGAACCCCTTTTTTAAGGTCATGCATCTCAATAAGATTAAAGTCAGGACTTTGACTAGGCAATTCTAATGTCTTAATTTTGTTTTTCTTAAGCCATTCAGAGGTGGACCTACTGGTGTTTTCTGAATCTTTGGAACTCATCACCGACCCGTACATTCGTATGTAATAATTTTTTCGAGCTAAATGAACAGGGGAGATAGGAAAGAGTCAGTTGAGGTGACAATCGGGCGACCAGATGGGTTCTGTAAACTCTATGGATGAGCGAGTATGGAAATATTCTGAATCGTTAAATTAGTAATCAGTACTTTGTGATACTCGCATATTTGTTCCGAATAGTGAGCAAAATTAAAGTCTATGGGAAACACAAGTAATTTTCTGCTGACCCCGATGATTAAGTCTGGGGAGGGCTATAAAAAGTCAGAGATGGCTTATAAGGTGCTCAAACTATATGGGAAAACAGTATGCAGACATAATGTAGAGTGTCTGCATACTGTTCTGACATACAATTATCTTCTCTGAGTGACAGGACCTAATGAAGATAGATAGATAGATAGATAGATAGATAGATAGATAGATAGATAGATAGATAGATAGATAAAAAGATAAAATGGAACAGCACAATATTATACTCATCCGCGGTGCAAGTCCTGTGTATTAGTGTCCAAACCAATTCAAATAAATCAAGGAAAACAGGCAGCACTCCAGTTCAAGTGAATAAAGGGTCTGTTTTTTATTCAGTGCCCATGTGGCACGACGTTTCGGTGCACTAGGCACAGGTGCTAGCCAATCACAGCGCGGCCTGCTCTGACATCACTGGCCGGGGGCGGAGAGAAGAAGCATGATGGCAGCCCCCATGATGGAACCGAAGGAGGAGGAACCAGGAGGAACCACAAGGCCCAGCAGACCGGGAACGGAGCACGGAGGACACCGGAAAGCACTGCAGAACGGGGGACAAGGTAGCAAGCTGTGTGTGTGGGTATGTGTGTGTGTATGTGTATATATGTGTATGTGTGTGTGTGTGTATATATGTGTGTATGTATGGGTATGTGTATGTAAGTAGGCTGGCTGCCAATATAAGCCATACCTCTGGGGCTGCTGTATATACTTCTGGGGCTGCTGGATACTACCACTGGGTCTGTATATACCTCTGGGGCTACTGTATACTACCACTGGGGCTGTATATACCTCTATGGCTACTGTATACTACCACTGGGGCTGTATATACCTCTGGGGATACTGGATACTACCACTGGGGCTGTATATACCTCTATGGCTACTGTATACTACCACTGGGGCTGTATATACCTCTGGGGCTGCTGGATACTGCCACTGGGGCTGTATATACCTCTGGGGCTGCTGGATACTACCACTGGGGCTGTATATACCTCTATGGCTACTGTATACTACCACTGGGGCTGTATATACCTCTGGGGCTACTGGATACTACCACTGGGGCTGTATATACCTGTGGGGCTGCTGGATACTACCACTGGGGCTGTATATACCTGTGGGGCTGCTGGATACTACCACTGGGGCTGTATATACCTCTGGGGCTACTGGATACTACCACTGGGGCTGTATATACCTCTATGGCTACTGTATACTACCACTGTAGCTGTATATACCTCTGGGGCTACTGGATACTACCACTGGGGCTGTATATACTTCTGGGGCTGCTGGATACTGCCACTGGGGCTGTATATACCTCTGGGGCTGCTGGATACTACCACTGGGGCTGTATATACCACTGGGGAGGCTGCTGTATACCACACTGCTGGGGGCTGTATACCTGTGCTGGGGTCCACCCTCGGCTTATACATGAGTCAATAGGTTTTCCCAGATTTTGGGGGCAAAAGTAGGGGGGTCGGCTTATACACGGGTCGGCTTATACACGAGTATATACGGTACTGTAAAATGATTATTTTTCGCATAAAACAGTTCATATCATATATTCAACACTACAGATTTGCAACACAAAGTAGGTAAATTATTACCCCAGTAATGTATAGCATTTTATCTGCAACTTATACAAAAGGCTTTCGATAAAAAGGATTCTTGGCTTTTCCTTTCCATGCAAAGATGAAAAGATTTTTGGCAGTTCCAACTCTTGAACAGGCCAAGTAAAGTCGACCATGAGAAAAGCATGGAGATTTCAAATCGATTCCTACTACTTTCAAGGACTATCCCTGTTAATGGATATCACAAATGTCAGTTGAGCCAGAAACTTGAGACATTTAAAATAAAAAAGGCAAATCAGATGGAATAAGTGGAATCCTTGGAATGACAATGTCCTCTCCTTTGGACCATCCTGTCAAAAGGGTTGCTTCAATTACATATGTAAACAGGTACTTAAACATGACACTTATGAAGATGGACAGGGCTAATCAGGATGGATGGAGCCATATGCACCCATGAAGAGGTGTGGCTAACCAGAGGGGGTGGAGCCAAATGCACCCATGAAGGGGTGGGACTATGGAAAGGGCAAATCTATGAAGGGTCAGGGCTATGAAGGGGATGGGGCTATGTGAAGGGGGTCGAGCTCTATGTATCCAAGAAGGGGGCAGAGCTATGAAGGGGGCAGGACTATGTGTGGACATACAAACATACAACACATACATACAAACATACAAGAGAGAAAAAAACAGCAACACTCATTCTATCAGTGTGCAGAGGTGCGAAGCCAAACAACAATTATAGCACTAAAAAAGAGAAGCTGCACTCTGCTCTGACCATAAAAATATACAAAATTATTTCAGTTAAGGAAAAATACAAAAATTGAGACACTTTGCTTTAAAAATATGGCTACATCATTAAACCGCCCAGTCGCCACGTTGGGGCGTGTATCTTGGACTGGGTCCCTAACCTTCAATTTCTGCCTCTACGTGGGATAAAACCTCTTTTTGTATGGGCAAGTTAGAAAAAGTGACAACAGAGAGCAATTGCATCACAGGCTAAGAGGGCGGGGAAAGGGTTTGCAGCAATGGGTGTGAACCCACATTATATACTGGAGACACTATCAACTTTATATATTAGATATAATTTCTACAATTCATGTCACTTTGAGATGTCCATCTCCCAATACTTTTTACAGTTATAACATTAATTTTCTTCAAACTCTTTCTTGATGTTGCTTCCCTCATGAATCACTGTATGTATATGTAGTTGCTTATTTATTGTGGTTATTTAGCCTTTTGCTTTTTTTTTTTCTATATTTAAACATTTACTCTTTAGCTTCTGTGTACTGCATTTTACCCAGCCTCTTTTTTATTTGTGACTTTGTCACTTGACTCAAACCTCTATTAACCCAAGTATATTTCCCATATCTGATATACCCAAACTAGGCACTGTCCAAATAATTTAAAAAATGCTTTAGGAAAAAAACTTTCCCAAAAAAATATTTGAAAAACTATTCCAAACTGCTTTAGGAAATTATTTAGGAAACTAAAAACTCTTTTAAAAATCTGTCAAGTCAGCAGTCTTTCCCATGATTGTGTAGGCTACTGAACAAGACTAAAGGCCCCGTCACACCTGGCGACAGGGCTGGAGATGTCGGTGGCGACTGGCGGGTGCGCGCACGTTGTTGGCGCCCTGCCAGCGTCGCCGTCCCTCATTTACATGGGGCGATTTCTCCAGCCCCGCGCCGGCGATCTAACAGGCGGCATCGCCGCCAGGGTGTTTAAAAACCGCAGCGGCGATGCAGGACAATGGGAGTGTATGGCTCCCATCGCTTGACAGGTCTTTGGCGGCCAGCACCGCTCTGAAACCAAACGACCTCCCGGTGGCGCCGACATTGCCCCTTTACATGAGGCGACGTAGGGGCAATGTCGCCGCCGATAGGCCACGCCCCTACGTTGCCGGTGTAATCGGCGGTGATGTGGCCTGGTGTAACGGGGCCTTCAGGGATAATTTTAAATGCTTAGCAAGTGTTTGCAGGTGTTTTGTGTTAATATTCTAATTTTCTGAGATAATGAATTTTGGGTTTTCAGTGGCTGTAAGTCATAATCATCAACATTAACATAAATAAACACTTGAAGAAGATCACTCTCTTTGTAATGACTCTTTATAACATATGTGTTTTACTTTATCTATTGAATTACTGAAATAAACTAACTTTTAGATGATATTCTAATTTATTGAGATGCACTTGTAACTTGTCATTTTTGACTGCATTTAAAAAAAACTGTGTGTGTGCACATACCTACGGTACTTTTTCTGTCCCCATACATTTTCATGTTGTTAGCAGTACATTGACTCATGTAAGAAAATAATTTTATGCAAAGATAAATGATCTGCTCACTCAAGGACTGAAACTGCGGAATTGTATTGGGAAACCTGGTTTATTGCAATATGCCTCAAAACTAGTTATGAGCGAGTATACTCATTACTATTCGCTACTCACATGGAAAGTACGGTATTTGCAATACTCGTTACTCTATGAGTGTTATGGATTTTACTTGTGATATTCGAGCGAGCTGGCTAGCATATTTGCTGACTTATTTTCAGCCAATATGCATGCTGAGATTGCTTGCCAGTCATAGTAATGCCATATTCATCTTTAATAATTGCATTACTGTGATTGGCAAGTGCAGTAAAACCAAAGTAAAAAAAAGATGCTCTAACCGAAAAGCGATAGATAGATAGTAAAATAGGTAGATCAAGCTTACCAGACTCCCACTGCTGCTTCCGGGTCAGCTCAGTCTCCCACGCTTCCACTCAATCACTTCCAGGGCCGCTACTTAAGCGGAAAACAGCCAATCACAGATGTTCACACTCTATGAGAGGCTCTGTAATTGACTGCTGCAGTCAGAGTGCATTTCCACAATCTGGACGGTGATTGTTCTTGGTTACCATATACATTAGTGTGTCGCAACCAACCTGCCGTCATATGCCATCATAGGGTGTTAAATAAATAAATAACAAAAAAAACGCATTGGGCTTCGCAGTATTTTTAAGTCTAGCCCAGTGAAAGCGGACAGCTGCAGGCTGCCACCCTCAGCTGCGTACTTTTACCTTGGCTGGCAAAAAAAATGTGTGGGCTGCACCCTATTTTTAATAGCCCGTTGTTTTAGGGCCCGCCCCCCTTGCTAAAGAGTAGCAGCACGCAGCTGCCCCTGAAAATGGTGCATTCATCGTAGTGCCATTTCCAGGTGCTTTACCAGGCTATTCCAACGGCCCTAGTGGCAGTAGCATGCTTGGTAATAAGGAGCTAACACCAGCTTCGTAATTGCCAGCTGGTATTAAGCCCTGAGATTCATAATGTCAGGCTAAGTTAGACCCGGACATTAAGATTCTCAAATAAATAGGAAAAAAAAACACATCACAGAAAAAAATTATTTTATTAAAAAAGAAACATAGAGTCACTCATTGACTCCATCTTTATTACCCCCTACCCATCCTCGCACCCCTGCCCGATCCTCGTCCTCTCTTTTCTTGGACAGACTCAGCTCATATCAGAGACCACAGGGAGGAAAAATACACCCACTCCCGTGGTCTCTGATCTCTGCATGACAGCGCTGACCCTGTGGTATTCTAAGCGGTAAGATCACTGTTACCATAGCAACAGTAGTTGCTATGGCAATGGTGATCTTACTGCTTACTATATGATAGCGTGAGACCTGTGCTATACTAATGCAGTAAATCGCATGTTTCAGCGTTATCATATAGTAAGCAGTGAGGTCACCATTGCCATAGCAACAGCAGTTACTATGGCAATTGTGAAGTCACCGCTTACTATATGACAGCACCGAGACCACTTTACTATAGAGCATTTCTCATCGCTGTCATATAGTAAGTGGTTGGGTCACCGTTGCCATTGTAACCACTTTTGCTATGAAAACAGTGACCTCACTGCTTACAAAACTGCAGGCCTCAGCATTTTCACTCAGTAGTCAGAGACCACAGGGAGCAGATGTGCTTTTCCTCCTTGTGGTTTCTGATGTAGCAGAGCTGAGTATGTACAGGAAGAGAAAAGACGAGGATTGTGGAGGGGTACGAGGGTGGGGAGGGGGTAATAAAGATGGAGTCACTAAGTGTCTGTGTTTTTTTTTAATAAAATAGTTTTTCTCTGTGTTGTGTCTTTTTTACTATTTATTTGCGATACTTAATGGCCGGGTCTAACTTGCCCTGACATCTCAGAGCTTAATAACATCTGCCAATATAAAGCTGGTATTGACCCCGTATTACTCAGCGTGCCACTGTCACCAGGGTTGCTACAAAAGCCTGGTAAAGTGCCGGATATGGCACTATGATGAATGCGCCATTTTCAGGGCGGCTGCGGGCTGCTATTCTTTAGCATTGGGGCCCCTAAAACAATGGGTCCTCACCCCACTGAGAATACCAGCCCTCAGTTGCCTAGTTTTAGCTTGGCTGGCAATTAAAAATAGGGCAGAGCCACACATATTTTTTGCCAGCCAATGTAAAATTACGCAGCTGCGGGTGGCAGCTCACAGCAGTCCGCTTTCTCTGGTCTAGACTTAAAAATACTTCAAAGCCCCACACATTTTTTTTTAAATGATTTATTTATTTATTTAACACCATATGAGGGCAGGTTGATTGCCATACACTAATGTGGATGACAACCAAGTACAATCACCATCCAGATTGTGGAAATGCATACTGACTGTAACAGCCAATGTCAGAGGTGCTCACAGAGTGAGAGTGTCTGTGATTGGCTGTTTGCCACTTAGTGCAAGTAGCTTAATGGGCGGCCTTGGAAGTGATTGAGCGGGAGTGCGGGAGATTGAGCAGCAGAGGGGATCTGGAAAGCTTGACCTACCTATTCTACCATCTATCTATATTCACTAGGTCCTGTCACTCAGAGCAGACAGGTGTATAGCAGAACAGTATGCAGACAGTCTACAATATGTGTGCATACAGTTCCCCTGCAGTTTGTGCATGTTATCAGCCATTTCTGCCTCTTTACATCCCTCCCAGACCTCATCATCAGGACCAGTAGAAAATTACTTGTGTTTCCCATTGACATACATTGTACTTGCTATTTGGAATGAATATGCAAGTATTTCAAAGCACTTGTTACGAATGTAACGATTACGAATATTTCGGTACTCGCTCATCTCTAATAGAGATGAGCCACCACCCTAGTGTTCGTGTTCGATTCGATTCGTCGAATCGGCGGGGTGTTCGGCGAATTATCGTCGAATGTTCGTCAAACACCGTTGAACACCCCGGAACACTAAATAAACAGCTATGTGGGGCTGTTTCACTTCCGCAATGTATATCCATACATTGCGGAAGTGAAATTAAGTAAAATAAAGTGTTAAAAATAAAAAAAAATGTATGCTCACCTGTCTGGCGGTCCACCGATGCCTCCGGCAAGGTCCCGTTGCTGATAAGACCTGTGGTCACATCAGAAAACCGGTTATCGCGGGAACTTCGGTCATGTGACCGGTTTCCTGATGTCACCACAAGTCCTATCAGCAACAGAACCTTTCCGGATCCATCGGTGGACCGCATGACAGGTGAGCATACATTTTTTTTTTTAACACTTTATTTCACTTAATAGCTGTTTATTTTGGGTTAAAAAATGCAGATACGGTGTTCTGAACGCATTTGCTGCATTTTCGAACCAAAATCAAACAGCTTCTAGAACTGCCGAATTTTAACCAAATTGTTCGAATTCGGCAAATGACTCGAACACCGCCAAAAACAACTCGAATTTGAGATTGGCGAATAATTCCAGTCGAGCACCGCTCATCTTTAATCTCTAATCAAAACATCAATTTTCTGTGACATGGATGAAAACTTATGGGAGTGGTACTTTTACTAGATTTTATGCATACAGAGATTTTAAAAGAGTTGAGCCGAATCTTAGCTGAAACTGTTCAAAATTCAAAACTAATCAAAAACTTTGAGTTTCCCTCAGTGGCTATATATATGCACATGACATAATTTAATGATGGAGTTGCTGGAGATTTCTTTCACAAAGCCAGCAGCCACAGGAGGTTTCTGTCATCTTTTACATAGACTCTATGGTAGATCTCTAGTCCTCTATTGTGGACCTCATGGAAAACAGCAGTGGTTCTGATGAGCAGAATGGGTGAGGACGCGTGGGAGCAAGATCAATCAGTGTCCTTTTTATCCCAGAGAAACGTGTTCCTGTGCCATTGAGGATGACTACAGTTGGATGCAAAGTCTTATTCCCCAGAAGACATCTGATGTGACTTTAGTGGAGGGCCTCCTTATCTTCTGATGTCTGATCCACGCTTTGAGTGACAAGTCCATCTAACCCATTTCTCGGCCACTCAGCTTTTGGCTTACGTGAAGCCAATCTTGTCCACAACTAGGTTTTGGTTGGTAAGTCCTAAGCTTATTTTCCACCACATTAATCAAAGTGGGAGTGTGCACACAGAAGTTTGTTGTTGCTAGCAGAATTATACAACTGAAGTTAGTTTCATACAGCCTTAGGCCCCTTTCACATCACATTTTGTTCCTGTTCATGGGTATCCTGTTTTTTGCCAGACCACATGGACAGGAATGGACGGGCCCGGATATGTTACTCCGGATGCCATTGCTGTGTCCGGATCTGGGATTTTGATGGATCTGGACACAGAAAGAGCTGGGAGGAGCCCGAGCTTGCAAAGTGCAGGCAAGTGGTGTCAGGGCTATTACTTTCACTTTAGCAAGGTATCTACAGTTGTGACCAAAAGTATTGACACCCCTGCAATTCTGTCAGATAATACTCAGTTTCTTCCTGAAAATGATTGCAATCACAAAATCTTTGGTATTATTATCTTCATTTAATTTGTCTTCAATGAAAAAACACAAAAGAGAATGAAGCAAAAAGCAAAACATTGATCATTTCACACAAAACTCCAAAAATGGGCCAGACAAAAGTATTGGAACCCTCAGCCTAATACTTGGTTGCACAACCTTTAGCCAAAATAACTGCGATCAACCACTTCCGGTAACCATCAATGAGTTTCTTACAATGCTCTGCAGGAATTTTAGACCATTCTTCTTTGGCAAACTGCTCCAGGTCCCTGATATTTGAAGGGTGCCTTCTCCAAATTGCCATTTTTAGATCTCTCCACAGGTGTTCTACGGGATTCAGGTCTGGACTCATTGCTGGCCACCTTAGAAGTCTCCAGTGCTTTCTCTCAAACCATTTTCTAGTGCTTTATGAAGTGTGTTTTGGGCCATTGTCCTGCTGGAAGACCCATGACCTCTGAGGGAGACCCAGCTTTCTCACACTGGGCCCTACATTATGCTGCAAAATGTGTTGGTAGTCTTCAGACTTCATAATGCCATGCACACGGCCAAGCAGTCCAGTGCCAGAGGCAGCAAAGCAACCCCAAAACATCAGGGAACCTCCGCCATGTTTGACTGTAGGGACTGTGTTCTTTTCTTTGAATGTCTCTTTTTTTCTCCTGTAAACTCTATGTTGATGCCTTTGCCCAAAAAGCTCTACTTTTGTCTCATCTGACCAGAGAATATTCTTCCAAAACGTTTTACGCTTTCTCAGGTAAGTTTTGGCAAACTCCAACCTGGCTTTTTTATGTCTCGGAGTAAGAAGTGGGGTCTTCCTGGGTATCCTACCATACAGTCCCTTTTCATTCAGACGCCGACGAATAGTACGGGTTGACACTGTTGTACCTTTGGACTGCAGGGCAGCTTGAACTTGTTTGGATGTTAGTCGAGGTTCTTTATCCACCATCTGCACAGTCTTGCGTTGAAATCTCTTGTGAATTTTTCTTTTCCGTCCACATCTAGGGAGGTTAGCCACAGTGCCATGGGCTTTAAACTTCTTGATGACACTGCGCACGGTAGACACAGGAACATTCAGGTCTTTGGAGATGGACTTGTAGCCTTGAGATTGCTCATGCTTCCTCACAATTTGGTTTCTCAAGTCCTCAGACAGTTCTTTGGGTCTTCTTTCTTTTCTCCTTGCTCAATGTGGTACACACAAGGACACAGGACAGAGGTTGAGTTAACTTTAATCCATGTCAACTGGCTGCAAGTGTGATTTAGTTATTGCAAAACCTGTTAGGTGCCACAGGTAAGTTACAGGTGCTGTTAATTACACAAATTAGAGAAGCATCACATGATTTTTCTAACAGCGTCAATACTTTTGTCCACCCCTTTTTTATGTTTGGTCTGGAATTATATCCAATTTGGCTTTAGGACAATTCTTTTTGTGTTTTTTCATTGAAGACAAATTAAATGAAGATAATAATACCAAAGAATTTGTGATTGCAATCATATTCAGGAAGAAACTGAGTATTATCTGACAGAATTGCAGGGTGTCAATACTTTTGGCCACAACTGTACATACATTGTGAAAGTGAAAGCAATGGTTAAGAATGAAAAAAAAAAATGCTCATCTCTCTCCTGAGTGTCCCGTGATGCGAGGTGTCCACCTCCAATGGCTGCAGGACCGTAATTGGCTGACCAGGTGGAGCAGCAACCCAATCAGATGATGTGTCACATGACGGATACCCGAGAATCCACAAAAAACGTGGTGTAAAGGGGACCTTAAAGGGGAACTCCAGTGAAAGAAAACTTTTTAGTACAGTTCCTGCCCTGCTACATGATGCTGTACACTGCAGTTCTAGGATCAATATATCCCTTATAAATCAATAAAATCATACCTGCTCCTCTGTTCTGGCCCCCACTTCAGGGAACTTAAATCTCTGCATGCCCTCTGCCGTGCCCCCTCACCAAACAGAATTGTGAGGGGGCATGAATGTAGGCTGATCCGGCAGCTCCCAGCATTCATGCCCCCGACACACCTCCTGCTCTCTGCTGCTGCATGAAGCTGCTAGGCTGAAGATTCTGGATTCCCTGAGATGGGGGTCAGAGCAGAGGAGCAGGTATGATTTTATTGAATTATAAGACATCTATAGATCCTAGAACTGCAGTGTACGGCTCTACTTCATCATGTAGCAGGGCAGGAACTGTACTAAAAAGTTCTCTCACTGGAGTTCACCTTTATAGTGACTGCATAAAACCCTCCTTTCAGAGGACTACCTTTGAATGGGAGTAAAAGGGGTGGCTTAGAGGATTGTTAAGTTTATAAACTCCTTTGCTGCACACCGCTGGTTCGATCCCTTGCACTTATTTAATTGCATAGTTTTCCCTATATTAACTTCCCTGCTACCACATTAGGTAGAAGCATTAGTTAGGTAAATTACAGTTTATTTAGTGAAATACTTTGAATGTGCAGCTCCGGTGTCTTAGTCAACATTGGCTGGGTGTGTGATCTGTTCCTGTGCCTCCCTTTTTTGGTTTCAGAAACATAGATCCAATTTTCAGTTAAAAAAAAAGTTCCTCAACATTTGTCTGCTTGCATTCCTTGTCCATTACTCACTGTTGTCATGATTGTGCCATGTCCTGATGTTACCTCTTGGGGACCTGGGGTTAGGAGGTCTCAGCATTTAATCAATTACAGGCCTCCTGTACAGCTCACTTGACTGTTTGTTTTGATTACCGTTTATACCGTGTTTCCCCGAAAGTAAGACCCTGTCTTACATTTTTTTTGGGGGGCCAAAAGTGGCCCCCTGTCTTACTTTCGGGGGGGGGGGGGGGTCTTATATTGGCAGCCCCAGCCTACTCACACACACACACACACACACACACACACCGTATATACTCATGTATAAGCCGAGGGTGGGAAATACAGCAGACCGCCACCCCGGTATACAGCCCCCAGCACAGGTATACAGCCCCCAGCAGTGTGGTATACAGCCCAGCAGTGTGGTACACAAGGTATACAGGCCCCAACAGTGTGGATACAGCCCCAGCAGTGTGGTATACAGCTCAGCAGTGTGGTATACAGCCCAGCAGTGTGGTATACAGCCCAGCAGTGTGGTATACAGCCCAGCAGTGTGGTATACAGCCCAGCAGTGTGGTATACAGGGTATACAGGCCCCAACAGTGTGGATACAGCCCCCCTCCTGCTGGCACACTGCCCCCCCAGCTCTGAGGCCCCCCTGCTGCTGCTTACATCTTACCCTCCAGCGTCTTCTTGGAGCAGCCAGCGCGTCGGTCCTCCGTTCCCGTCTTCAGCTGTTTCCCGGATCATGTGACCCATCGCAGCGCATGACGTCATTGCTAGTGCGACCGGCCGGTCACATGATCCGGGAGACCGCTGAAGACGGGACCGGAGGACCGACGTGCTGGCTGCTGCAAGAAGACGCTGGAGGGTAAGATGTAAGCAGCAGCAGGGGGGCCTTACATTAGCCCCCCCTGGTTGTAAGGCCTTATATTTGGGGGAGGCCTTACATTAGCAGGCCCCCCCTTTACCCCTAGGCGGCCTGACAATCGGGGGGCTTACTTTCGGGGAAACACGGTACTTTCTGCTGGCTGACAATTCTCTTAGCCTTCATTCCTGCTGCAAATTGTTATCCCTCCCTTCTGCTATATCAACTTTTCCCTGGTCTCCCTTCATGCCGTATACGGAATCTCTATACTGACCATGTTGGAGGAGTGTCACCCTCTACAGACGGACCTGATATGAGGACCCACTGGACCGCAGGCAATGCGGATGCTGATACCAGGATGAGTGAGAGAACCAGACAAGGAAGGTAAGTTCAAAGATTTATTGCACACATCAACAGCAGTGGGCAAACACCCCAAGGGAAGGCCACAGTGCCACCTCACTGGAAACACCTCTGAAGGAGTCCAGCCAGAGTGACCCCCATACAGGGATTTCTCCTGGACGAGGCTAAGGAGGGCCCGAGAGAGGCGGACACCCGTGTTGAACCGACCCAAGGGAAAGAAACCAACAGAAGGGAAACACGGAGGTGCAGGATGGGGTCCTTTGGGAAACCAGGAACATGGAGCGCAGCAGGGAACAGGCACGGAGGTATCCAACTGAAAGAGAACAAAACAAAGGTAAGGAATAGCACAAAACAGGAGAACCTAACAAGACCTGGACTGGCAGCTTCTAGATGGTAGAAGTTGCCCAGGCAATGTCCAAGAGTGAATGAGGAAATTATATCCCTGCTGCCTCTCAGTGATTGGCTGAGAGGCGGGGCAGTGCAGACTGGAACCCTGGCCCTTTAAGAGTGGCTGAGAGCACGTGCCCGCCCCCTACTGAGAGCTCAGGGAGAAAGTGAGGCAGCAGGAGCCCAGGAGGACGGTGCAGCAGTGTGGAAGCCAAACCCTGGCCCCTTGACAAGCGGCGATGCACTCTGGAGCCCTGGGATCCCAGATCCCCGGACCAAGGCCGGTGATGGAGCGACAGGTAAGCAGGCAGGGGGGACAGCAGATCGTGCAGTGGAGGCGCCGTGCCGCAGGGACGCAACAAGGAGCTTGTCTCTGTAGTGCTGAGATGTTCGATTCTTTGGCAGCTGCACAGTATTCCCTACTGGAGAAGATTTGGAATCCTTGTTGTCTGTTAACTTGCATGTGCTTGTCTCTGTGTTTCCCATACACTCTTGCCTATTCATTCCCTTGGGGGTATAGGGAGGATATATAGGTGAGTTGGATGCAGGAGTATAGCAAGGTACGAGACCCAGGCATCCCTTCTACCTAACCGTCACTTTTGTGACAGTTGTATTCTGGATAGGCCAGCTCAACACATGGTCTATCATCCTACTTGCTGTTTTGTAGCCATTCTCGCAGCGGTTCCATTGCCAGCATGTAAATAGTAAATAGTAGATGGCTTTCAAATGAAGTTGTTCAAAGAATTAAGATTACTTCTTCTAACCAGTCCAGGTTTTCCGAACCCGCCACTGCCTTGTTGAGAACAAAATACGTTTCTCTCAGAAAAGTACTGGCAGTGTAGTAAATCAAAGGGGAAGGGGAAAAATATGGGAACAACTAACGAAAATGACCAAACCCAAACTGAGAGACAAACACAGCTAGCACCAGTCACCACCACTACCATGCAGGAACTGCAAAAAACAGCATTGATTTGTGATGGGAAAAAGGTTGAAATAGCTGGCCCGATGCTAGAGGAAACAATTAGGTGTTAAACACGTTTAAATCACTCTCAGAATTCCACTCCCTGCAAACCTGCACATCAGAACACAATCCCATCAGAGATATCCAGCCCCCCTCCTTAGTATGTGTCCCCCAGGCTGCTGCACACATTAAAATAACAAACTTTTCATACATCACCTTTCCGGCGACCCCTGGCTGGCAGCGCCGCTCCTCCATCTCCAGGCTTCTTCCTGCTTGTGCCGGCTTCTATTCCTGTGGCCGACGCAGCAGATGACGTCATCAGTTGCGCCCGGTCACATGACACCAGCACAAGCAGGAAGAAGCCTGGAGACCGAGGAGCAGCGCTGCCAGCCAGGGGTCGCCGGAAAGGTGATGTATGAAAAGTTTGTTATTTTAATGTGTGCCGCAGCCTGGGGGACACATACTAAGGAGGGGGGCTGGATATCTCTGATGGGGGCCTGTATACTAAGGAGGGGTGGCTGTATATCACTGCAGTGGGCCAGTATACTAAGGAGGGGGGGCTGTATATCACTGCAGGGGGCCTGTATACTAAGGAGGGGGGGTCTGTATATCACTGCCGGGGGCCTGTATACTAAGGAGGGGGGCTGTATATCACTGCAGGGGACCTGTATACTAAGGAGGGGGGCTGTATATCACTGCAGGGGGACTGTATACTAAGGAGGGGGGCTGTATATCACTGCAGGGGCCTGTATACTAAGGAGGGGGGCTAGATATCTCTGATGGGGGCCAGAATACTGCTGCTGGGGCCCTGTATACCACTGCTGGGGCCCTGTATACCACTGCTGGGGCCCTGTATACCACTGCTGGGGCCCTATATATCACTGCTGGGGGCCTGTATATTACTGCTGGGGCCCTATATACCACTGCTGGGGGCCTGTATATTACTGCTGGGGCCCTATATACCACTGCTGGGGCCCTGTATACCACTGCTGGGGCCCTATATACCACTGGGGAGGCTGCTGTATACTACCACTGGGGAGGCCTGTATACCACTGGGGGGACCTGTATACCACACGGCTGGGGGCTGTATATCTGTGCTGGGGTCCACCCTTGGCTTATACACGAGTCAATAGGTTTTCCCAGGTTTTGGGGGCAAAAGTAGGGGGGTCGGCTTATACACGGGTCGGCTTATACACGAGTATATACGGTATCTCAAAAGCTGTTTTATGAGCTGCACTGGCTATTCTCTCATTCCCTCCCCATCACCAATTAATTAAACAGGTTAGGCTGGCTTCACACTGCAGTTTTTCACTGATCAGTGTCCATCAGTGTTTGGGAGCCAAAACCAGGAGTGTCTCCAAAACTCAGAACAGGTGTCAAACTTTCAATTATAGTTTTTCTCTGCAAGTTCCTCTCCTGGTTCCTCCCCGGGTTTTGGCACACAAACAGTGATGGACACTGATCAGTGAAAAACTGCAGTGTGAAGCCAGCCTAAGAGGTATGGAACTGAATCTGTGTGTGGCATTTGCAATTAGAAGCTGTTGCTGTGAACCAACAACATGCAGTCAAAGGAGCTCTCAATGGAAAAGAAACAAACCATCTTTACTATTAAAAAAAAAGAAGAAATCCATCAGAGAGATAATAGAAATTATAAGTGGTGGCCAAATCAACACATTGGTGCATTCTGCAGAAAAGAGCATACCGATTAGCTTTGGAAATCAAATAATACCTAAACGGAACAGAAGACAGTAATGATGGATGCAAAGAGAAAGGAAGGTCAGCCCAAAAGCTGGTAGTTATATCTTCATAAATTTATTCCATCCACCACAGCACAACGTTTCGGTTAACAACCTTTTCAAGTGCACGTAATGATGGATGATCACAGAATTCTTCCATAATGAAGAAAAACCCCTTCACAAGCACCATCCAAGTGAAGAGCGCTCTCCAGGAATTGGAGGTTTCAGTATATAGGTCTACCATAAAAGAGAAAACTTTGTGAGAATAAATACAGAGGGTTCACCGCAAGTGCACCATTAATCAGCCTGAAAAATAAAAGGGCCAGATTAGACTATTTGAAAGAAACATCCAAAAAGCCAGAAAAGCTCTGGAAAAGCAGTTGGCACAGCACATCCTCTGTAAAACATGGTGCAGGCAGTGTGATGGCATGGGCATGCCTGGTTTCTAGTGGCTTTGGGCCACTAGTGTTTATTGATGATGCAACTGAGGACAGAAGCATCTAGATGAATTCTAAAGTGTACTGGGCGATACTTTCTGCTCATATTCAACAAAATGTAGCAAGGGTGATTAGACATGCTTCCCAATACAGATGGACAATGACCCAAAACATGCTACGAAAGCAACCCAGGAGTTTAAGGCAAAGTAGTGGAATTTTCTGCATTGGCAAAGTCAATCACCAGATCTCAACCCCATCAAGCATGTATTTCACATGCTTAAGGAGGTTGTCCATTCTAACATGATAATTCTGACAAAAACAAGTGAGCAATACACACAGTGAACACTCTGTAGGACAGTGTTCACACCACCAAAAGACTGAATCAAACAAACGTATAAAAATACTCTGTTGTAAAAAAACACAGTAAAAAGCAAGTGCTGCTGAAAAAGTAGTGAAATACTGGGTATTTAGTTGATACGTTTTTTGCAAAAAAAGTGGTATGAACACTGTCCTACAGATGTGTTCACTGTGTGCATGGCTCATTTGTTTTTGTCTAAATTGTTCCTTGTTTCTGCAGGATTGAGGAGTCTCCCACCCCTCCCCTTGAGCCCTGCACATAAAAAGCTGTCATCTACATTCAGTCCAAGTCAGACATTGCACCTGTGTGCATCCTGCTCATTTAGGTACTAATACACATGGTCAAGCTTTAAATACATCAGATAGGGACTGCTCTGATACAGGTTACCTTGAAGTGGTAGAGCGGCTCAGTATACATTTTTTGCAAAAAACGTATCAACTAAATACCCTGTATTTTACTACACTTTCAGCAGCACTTGCTTTTTATGTTTTTTTACAACAGAGTATTTTTACATGTTTGTTTGACTTTTTTGAGATTTAATATGATAATTCTGCAGCCACTCTATGTGACTGCAGATTTATCAATCCTCTCAGCAAATGCATTTTGTGCTGCAAGGAGTCACAAGTTTCTAAACTGGGAATGGAAAGCAATTATGCGATATGCATGTTCCAGACCAAAGCCTGACTAGCGGTTGCAACCTTGCTCAATAAAAGTGTATGAAGCAAGGCCGTGCCCACTAGACCGCCATGCCTGCTCCATACACTTGTATTCAGCTAGGCCGCATTCAACAGTCAGGTTCTGTCTGGAGCATGCTTATTGCATAGTTTTGGTCCATTCCCAGTTTAGAAACTGGCGAATACTCCCAAGACACAGTGTGGTGGTGGAAATGGGCCCCAGTGCCGTGAGGTACTCGAACCGGGCTTTACTGCTTCTTTCGGGGAGTCACAGGGGTCGAAACCGGCTTCCGTGACCCTGGGTTCAGCATCATGCTCTGGGGGGGTGTATTGATGGAATAGAGTTATTGCGCGTGATGCCACCCGTGGTTTGCGGTTATGGTAGCCGCCGCTGCTACAGAACCTATAGGGATGATGGATGGGCAGCTGGGATGGAGTGGCTCCCCACGGGTGGAGTGGGTCCGCAGGGCAGCGATTGTAGGAATTGAACGTTTCCAGCAGGCATGGATTAATGTTAGGCCTCATTACTTTGCTCAGTGGCCTTCACAGCCAGTTGCCGCCAAATAACACAGTCTCACACAGTTCTGCAACACTGTGCCCGCTTTTACTCACAGTACTTCTTAACAATTCATAGATGTTATAAAGTCTCTCAGATAAAATAAGCTCCGGTCTGTGTAGTCTTTAAGAGATCGGGGTAGCAGGTATAAGATCCTCGGTGGTGTGCCTGTCCTAGCCTCTCTCTCTTTCTGGTCTCTGTTCTCAGCGCCTGTGCTTGACAGCGCCTCTGTGCACAGTGCTCTGATCCAGCAGCCTCAGTAATAGTGGGCGACTGGTACCTGTCTCGGACCTTTGTCCGGCTGCTTTCTCTGGGTATACTCCAGGTGTATGAGCCACAGCTCCTATGAAGCTCATAGCCTCCGGTACAGCGGTTTGGAATTAGAATCCCCCTGCCGCGTTCAGGTCCGGTCCCTGTTTCTAGACCACAACCCCTCTGTCTGGTATCACCAGTCCCGGATTCGGGCACACAGGCAACTTCAGCTCCACCAGTGCCCATAGGGTCCCTTCCTCTCAGCTTCACAGGACAAGCGTAGTACAGCTCAAGTACCCTTCTTTGCAGTTTTGCTCTTGTCTCCTCTTCACTCACCACAACTTCTCCACTCTCTCTGCTCTGCATGTTAGCTGTTTACTGTTCCATTACTCAACTCCAACTCTCACTGTTCTCTTGCAACTTCTGCTTCTCTCCCACACTTCTCTTCCTCTGTTGTCCCACTGGGCTCTCCCCTCGGTTTTACCCATGGTCCCCCTGGGTCCTAAATGTGTGTGTTGCCGATCTTTACACCTACCATCCCCCATCTCTAGACTACTAGAGTTCCACACTGTGGCTTTGGTGAAGTACCCCTCGTGGCATCGAGACCGGTGGGGCACCACATTCCCCCTTGGTTAAATTTGCTCGTCCTCGAGCAGTCTGACTGGGTAACAGAATTGACATTTTTATATTGCATGCATGCATAAACAATAACATGACACAAATTCTTGGCTTCCCTCATGGGAGGTACGGTACTTTAACGTTACATAACAAAAACGTTTCCTACCAATATAAAAATGGTAATTAGTGCAAAAGGGTTACAGTTCCAGGTTAAGCAGTGTCCAATTGTTATCAGTGTCAATTAGCACCAACAATGGAATAAAACGATGTTGGGTGAGCGCTGGGATATGAAGACAGCTACACTTCAACAAGTATTTTACTGTAAGTTTATTGTTCAAATCACACTAGGTCCTCTCCCACAACATGTTTCGACGCTCAGGGGTCTTCTCAAGTGAGCACCAACAATGCACCTTAATCTGTCTGTCTATAAAAGTGCCAGTACTCAACCGTCCATGATTGTCTTGTGTTGTGGATTCTGTGACTGGAATTTCTGGTTTGGAGCTCCCTCGTGTGGTTGAGACTGGTGATGCATCCGCTCTGTCTGTGAGGGATGTATCACCTGAATCTGATAATGACTGGAGGGGTGGTTTGGACTGGGATATTTAAGTGTGCTCCGGCTCTTTGCCAGTGGTGAATTGTTCAGTTAGTGACTGCATGTCTCCTGACTTCTCCTAGTCCTTGCTGAATCCATTACAGATAAGTGAATGGTTGTTTTTTCTGAAAATCTGTGGCTCATTTGTAATGTGCCTTTTGTATCTGAATTACTCATGTTTCTGCTCTGAGTGTAGGATTCATTTGTCTGTATAAGTGTTGTTTTTTCCCTGCATTCAGTTAGGGAGGAATTTCTCCTTAGTCCATTAACCATTCTATTACCTGTCTGTAGTTCCTGTTTTGTTTAGTGTCAGTTTTACTGACTTTGGAATTGTTCGCAGGAGTCTTTCTGGTTTAGTGGGAGCTGAGTTCGTGTGGGCTCAGATTTTTTGCATATCCAGCAGTTGGTTTTTTGATAGGGTTTTGATTCTGGTCGCGGAAGTAATCTGTCCTGTCCTTTCTCTGTTTAGTTATAGCTGGGCCTCTCTTTGCTTGTGTCTATTTTCTGCCTGTGTATTGTTTTTCATCTCCACTAACCGTCTACTAACCACTAACTAATACTAAAAGTATTTGTGGGGGGCTAGCTATTCCTTTGGGGTCTGCTCTGAGGCAGTCAGGTTTTTCCTGTTTCTGTCTTTAGGTTAAATTAGTTCTCCGGCTGTGCTGGAGGCATCGTAGTACGCTCCTGGCTACTTCTGGTTGCGGGGGTTAGTCAGGATTCCGCAACCAGTATTAATGTCCAACCTCTCCTGTGAACACCATATGATACTCCTCAGTTGCCGTTCATAACAGTCTTGTAAATCTGCGGTTACTATTAAACTCTTTACTTAGGCAACAGGTACCTAACTATCTACAAATTTTACACAATATACAACACACTCTACATTAACACACTGTTCATGGTCATCACTTACACCTAATTCTAACAGTGCTCTGGAACTTCACTGCTGTCCTGCTTATGCTCACGGAGCCAATACCTAGTAGACTCTAAGGGCGTACCAACCTCTATGGCCAAGGTGCTGGGAGTAGCTGACTTCGTTACCCTCATACAAGTCTCTACCGAAATGTCCTTTTGGTAATATCTCCTACTCACAAAGATTTCTTCATCCAACCCGGGCTTTTGGATGAACCTCTATCCATTCATCAGGTTGAAGTTCACAACCTCTCCGTGGTGAAGTTCGGTTGGAGCTACAGCTGGGGCTCTCCTTCTCTTTTATATTCATCTTCTCTTCGGTCCACCATCTTGTCTGGAGTTGCTTTCGCTCCAGCTCCTCACCCAGTAACCTTTGGGAGAAGTAGTCCTCACTTTCTGCGTGGGCGGCTCTGCTCCTCGCCTGATCTTTTGCTTGGACGACCTCTCGCAACTCTGCCAGCTCCTCCTGTCGGTTGTCCCACTGGGCCCTCCCCCGGATTTGCCCATGGTCCCCCTGGGACCTAAGTTTGTGTGTTAAGAATCTTTACACCTACTATCCTTCATCTCTTGACTACTGGAGAACCACACCCAGGCTTGCAGTACCCTTCGTGGCGTCCAGACCAGTGGGGCACCACACTGGGAGGATTGATAAGTCAGCAATCACATAGAGTAACTTCAGAATTATCACTTTAGACCAGACAAGCCCTTTAGGATAAAATTGGATAAGCCCTTTAAGATAACACTTAAAGGGAACCTGTCACCCACTTTGGGCATTTTAAACTATGCCCCCCAGCACTTAAATTATGTAAATGGGGTTCTAGTAACCCCTATATTTGCCCAGACTGGCCTGTCATACCTGAAATATGAACTTTTATTAAGCCAGAGCTGGCCTCCTGCTGAGACTGGGAGGCTGCTATTCAGACCTGGTTGATAGTGTCCTTGCCGCCCTTCCAGGCTGCTAAACCCACCTTGCACTTTTCAAATTTCCCGCCCCTCCTCTGGCCGGCGCGGTGAGTGACAGCCACACTCGCGCAGGCACAGTGGAGCGGATGTCGGTCCTGCATTGAAGTGCCAATGTCTCGCAAGACTTCACAAATCTCGCGAGACATCGGTAATATGCATGGATTGTGCAGGCGCAGATGTGCCTGTCTGTGCTGACGTCTCGCAAGATTTGTGAAGTCTCGTGAGATATTGCCATTGTTCAATGCAGCGCCCACACCCGCTCCACTGTGCCGACGCAAGTGCGGCTGTCACTCAAGCATCGGCCATAGGAGGGGCGGGAAATATGAACCGTGCAGGGAGGGTTTAGCAGCCTGGAGGGGTGGGAAGGACACCATCCACCAGGTCTAAACAGCAGCCTCCTGGTCTCAGTAGGAAGCCATCTCTAGACCTAATAAAAGTTCATATCTCAGGTATGAGGGGTCAGTCTGGGCACATACAGGGGTTACTAGAACCCCATTTACATCATTTAAATGCTGGTGGGCATAGTTTAAAATTTCCAAAGGGGGTGAGAGATTTCCTTTAAGGCAGAAAGAACCACAAACAAACAACAACTCAAGTCAGCTGCACTAAAGACCTGTAAGCCGGAACATGTGCACGGCAATCTTGTTATTACATTGCTGTGCGTTATGTCCATTTTTTGCGGTAGAATTGCAATTCTTTTCCAGATTCTTTTCCAGATTCTATGCACAAGGTGCTGCCTGATTGTCTTAAATGGACCAGAGTGCAATGCAAAATTTCCTCACATTGCAATCGTGCGAGTCACATGCCAGTGCGACTCAGGCCTCACTATGATGACCCTTTCGCACGGTGTGCCCTTCATAGCATATTTGGTGCGTATCTGCTGCAGATTCTCAGCAGGTCCGCACTAAGTTTGCAGCAGAGTGTTTTCCCAGCCAAGCTTATGGGATTTGTAAAGTCCTGGCCACATGATACATTGTTTTTCTGCTGCAGATACACTGCATATTTTAGTGCACAAAAAATCTGCAACATGTCAATATTTTATGCAGATATGCTGCAGATTTGTCCACAAAAATGCTGAGTCACAGAAAAGTCAGTGGCAAATAGCACTATATCTACATCAGATAAAAACGCACCGGGATGCTTTTAGGCTGAAGGCACACTGTTGTGCATCAAACATGGAGCGTGTTTGATGCACGACAGTGATGCAAGTGTAATGCGTGTTTTTGGTTGAGTGTGGTGCGTGTGGTGAGTGTGCATGGCTGTATGGATATGAGTGTGCTGCAAGTGTGAGTGCATGTGTGGTGTGTGTGAGTGTGATGCTGTCCATGGTGCTGAAGAAAATTTCAGGTCTGTGGACAGCATTTTCTGGTGATTTTAAACTCAGCGGCTGTCAAAGCCACTGAGTTAAAATTTGCCAGTTTGCTGGTATAGTAATCAATAATGTGTCAGCGCTGTCACAGCAGCGCTGACACATCATACTTAAAAACTCAGGTGTAGTGATGGGCGAATCCTAAATTACTCGGAATCGCTTGACTCTAGCGAGTCCGAGCCCAGGACTCGCTACTCGTTGCGAGTCTAGCGAGTCCAATGTTAATGAATGGTGAAGCGAGTAATAGCGAGTAGTGTGAGATTTACAAATCGCAGATGTGCCTCGGAAGCTTCAGCCTGAAGCAATCCTAGTTGTGTCATTTATTTGCATTGCTAGTTTACTTTGTAAGTAATCGCTGACTCGCACAGATAAGATCCTGTCTTCTCTGTGTTCTGGCTGCCCCAGCTCCAGGGTCCTAGAGCCCGCCTGCTGCCTGATGTAGCAGTGCTGAGATTGTTCTCAGTCTGCTCATTCCCTGTGTACAGACATGAATGTCTGTGCACAGAGATGATGTAGCAGTGCTGAGATTGTTCTCAGTCTGCTCATTCCCTGTGTACAGACATGAATGTCTGTGTACAGAGATGATGTAGCAGTGCTGAGATTGTTCTCAGTCTGCTCATTCCCTGTGTACAGACATGAATGTCTGTGCACAGAGATGATGTAGCAGAGCTGAGATTGTTCTCAGTCTGCTCATTCCCTGTGTACAGACATGAATGTCTGTGCACAGAGATGATGTAGCAGAGCTGAGATTGTTCTCAGTCTGCTTATTCCCTGTGCATAGACATCTATATTTATGCACAGGGGATGTAGCAGAGAGGACATCGTGTTTTGGACTGCGTCGGACGGAAGAGGATTTTTTTAATTAAAGATGGAGTCCCTAATGGCTTTTTTTTTTATTTCTAATAAATTTTTCCTTGTGTTGTGTTTTTTTTAAAACAATTTAATAGAAATTCATGGCGGTCATGTCTAATATTGGCGTGACCGTCATAAATTTCGGGCTTAGGGCCAGCTGATAATACAAAGCTGGCCCTAACCTCTTTATTACCCAGCGTGCCACCGCTACCAGGGCCGCTGGAAGAGCGGGGTTCAGCGCCAGAGGATGGCGCTTCAATGAACGCGCCATCTTCTGGGGCGGCTGCGGGCTTCAATTTGCAGCGGGGGGTGCCCAGAAAGCTTGGGCATCCCTGCGCTGCGGATTCCAGCCCCCAGCTGCTTAGCTGTACCTGGCTAGACATAGAAATTGCGCGGAGCCCCACGCATTTTTTTTTAATTATTTCATGAAATTCTGAGATTCTGACTCTGAGACTCTGAGACTCTGACTCTGAAATTCATGAAATAATTAAAAAAAAATGCGTGGGGCTCCGCGCAATTTCTATGTCTAGCCAGGTACAGCTAAGCAGCTGGGGGCTGGAATCCGCAGCGCAGGGATGCCCAAGCTTTCTGGGCACCCCCCGCTGCAAATTGAAGCCCGCAGCCGCCCCAGAAGATGGCGCGTTCATTGAAGCGCCATCCTCTGGCGCTGAACCCCGCTCTTCCAGCGGCCCTGGTAGCGGTGGCACGCTGGGTAATAAAGAGGTTAGGGCCAGCTTTGTATTATCAGCTGGCCCTAAGCCCGAAATTTATGGCGGTCACGCCAATATTAGACATGACCGCCATGAATTTCTATTAAATTGTTTTAAAAAAAAAACACAACACAAGGAAAAATTTATTAGAAATAAAAAAAAAAGCCATTAGGGACTCCATCTTTAATTAAAAAAATCCTCTTCCATCCGACGCAGTCCAAAACACGATGTCCTCTCTGCTACATCCCCTGTGCATAAATATAGATGTCTATGCACAGGGAATAAGCAGACTGAGAACAATCTCAGCTCTGCTACATCATCTCTGTGCACAGACATTCATGTCTGTACACAGGGAATGAGCAGACTGAGAACAATCTCAGCTCTGCTACATCATCTCTGTGCACAGACATTCATGTCTGTACACAGGGAATGAGCAGACTGAGAACAATCTCAGCACTGCTACATCATCTCTGTACACAGACATTCATGTCTGTACACAGGGAATGAGCAGACTGAGAACAATCTCAGCACTGCTACATCATCTCTGTGCACAGACATTCATGTCTGTACACAGGGAATGAGCAGACTGAGAACAATCTCAGCACTGCTACATCAGGCAGCAGGCGGGCTCTAGGACCCTGGAGCTGCACAGAGAAGACAGCTGGACTGGCTCGCAAAGAAACAGCAGTTATCTGCGAGTTTCCCTGCTATCACTGGCACAGTAGCCAGTGATTACTCGCACGAGTCTAATGCAAACAATAGCAATCCTAGTTTTGTCAGCGTTTGACAAAACTAGGATTGATATTGATTTGCATTGGACTCGTGCGAGTAATCACTGGGAAACTCGCAGAGTACCGAGTCCTGCGAGTCCCTTACTACTCGCCGAGTAACGAGTCCTAGCGAGTAGATTCGCCCATCCCTACTCAGGTGGTAATAAAAGATTTCATTTCTATAGCTTATTAATAATTTCTCCATTCGCCTTTCACGACAGAATTGGAGGATGTCGTCCACGCCCTATTGGGGGACAGGAATACAGAGAGGTTAAAAGCCCCTCCCCTTCCTCAGTACTCCAGTGTCTTCCTGTCCCCCTTGGGGCATGGAGAGGTTCAAGTGATGTCAGGCCGGCAGAGGCAGCATTGGGGTGTACTTACAGCCGGGCCAGGGATGGACGTCGGGGGGCGGCCTCCTCCTCCTTCTCGGGGCTCCCGTGGTGGGACCATCCGGCCTTCCTGCGTCCTACGGGGCAAAGCAGGCCGTGTATTGCAGCGCCGGAGGCCTGTTCAGATCTCCGGCGTCTCCCTCCTCCAGCTGCGGTCCCTGGGGCATGCATCAGAGGTTTCTGGATGGCACTTCCTGTTTTGGGCGGTGGCTCCTGTGCAGACTGGGCGCGGCTCCAGGGAACCCAGCAGGCCTATCATGCGCTAGTGCCCGCGGCCAGTGACCAGGAGGAGGGAGGGAACAGGTGTTCCTCGTTGGGGGCACGGTACTTCTGGATAAGTGCCCGCCGGAAGCTACACCCAGGTAAGGCTGATCCCTGAAACATGGAGGGTGATAGGCTTCCACCTCTGCTTCTGCAGAGCCCAGCGTTCCCCCAGCTCATGTAAGTGTTTCTGGGGGTGGTCACAAGGGGTAGAGTTATTTAGGCCCTGCACTCCCACTGGGACCCCTTCTCTTCCCTTTTTTTCTATAGGGAGACAAGAGCCTCCTGTGAAAGGGAGCTAAAATCCCATCCATGGAAATGTGGCTGTGCGCGAACTTCCCTCTTCCTACAAAAAGGTGTCGGCCATGACTGACAGTGTTGTCGGGATGGACTCCCCATCCCTGCTTGAGGAGCTCCAATCAATTAGGGAAGAGGTGCAGGCTTCTATCTCGGCTGCTGGGTTTTGCTGCAGCTTCCAGGCCTTCCCCTCCAAAAGAGGGGAAGCTCCAGGATTGTGACTCTGTGGATCTCATGGAGGCTGACCAGAGCTCAGCGTCAGAGGACGGCGAGGATATTGCCTCTGTTGCCTCTGTCCAGACACGAGAATCTGGACACTACTATTTTTCCACGGAGTCCATGGGTGAATTGGTGGACACTGTCCACAGTACCATGTGAGTAGAGGTGGTGGAACCCCCTTCTTCTGTGCAGGACTAAATGTTCAGAGGCCTGAAGGCGAAGCGGCAGTTGGGCTTCCCTGTCCATGAGGTCATCCGGGCTCTCATCTGCCGGGTGTGGGAGTCTCCAAAACATCGGCTGCTCACCCCATCTGAGTGGACTGGAGGATGATGACTTTGTCTGGGAGGTCCCCGAGGTGGACATCCAGGTGGCCAAGGTAGCATATAAGACTGCGTTGCCTTTTGAAGATTCCTCCCAGTTGTAGGACCCCCTCGATCGCAAGATGGAGAGTGTCCTCAAAAACTCCTGGGAGACGGCTGCTATGTCTTCAAAGGTGAACATTTCCTCTAAATGTGTGGGGCTGCTCTGGCAGCAACCATGTAGCAGTTAATCACCTGCACCATGCCTCATGTACCCAGCCGTGGCTGTGGGTTCAATCCTAAGTTGTACATCATCCAAGGCATTATGTATAGGTGACACATGATGGCTGCAGGCTATCCCCCTGGCAGGGCCCGTGCTCTGATGACTGTGGGCCACTAGCCTTTGGGTGAGGCTTTTAACCAAGTCTCTCTTTAAGTGGATCACCCAGCTGGAAGAATCCTCCTGCAGGGTGCTCCAGGTAGGAGCTTTGGACTCCATTCCACTTCTGAGGCATGCTACGGGCTTCCTGACCGATGCCTCTCCTGAGTCGATCCGCATTGGCGCCAGGTGCGCAGTGTTGGCTAACACAGCTCACAATTCAGTATGGCTTACATTGTGGAATGGGTAGGTCACGTCTAAGCTCCAGCTGTGTGGCCTCCCCTTTCAAAGGTCTTTTGTCTTTGGTCCGGCATTGGATGACATCCTGGGTAAGGTGTCAGACCGGAAACTGTCTCCCGGAACAGAAGTCCTTTCGGTGGCAGTCTTTTCGGCGGAGCGCAGCCAACCCTCCCAGTCTAAAGGGAAGGGTAAGTCTGGTCGCTGGGCATTCCAGAAAGGGGACAAGACCTGTAATATCTTGCTCCCCCAGCAGCGGCATCACCAGCCGCCCCCTAAACAATGCCGCCTTCCCCATGGCGGGGCAGCTCCTGCGGTTTCTGCCACAGTGGCAAGCAATATCCTCGTGCACTTGGATCCTCTCGACCATTTGGGAGGGTCTGCGCTTGGAATTTGAGAGCCAGCCCCTCCGTGTCTTCGAGTCCTCTCGCTTCCTCAGGGGGACTCTCGCACATTTTTCTTGTCGGGTCTGCGAGACCTGTTGGATTCGGGTGTGGGGTCCCCGGTTCCTCCTGGAGAGGAGGGCCTGGGGCGTTACTCCAGGAGGTTTGTGGACCTCCAGAACGCGTATTATCATGTCCTCATTCACCCGTCACACAAGTGCTTTCTGTGATTCACGATCTCTGGGGCAGGCGGACGGTCCATTATCGGTTTAATGTGCTGCCCTTCGGGTTTTCGTAGGCCCCCAGAGTTTACCAAACTCATGGGTGAAATGATCGCTTTCATCCAGACCCAGGGAATATGTATGCTTCCCTATTTAGACTACATGTTGGTGGTGGCTCCTTCGGCAGTGGAGACAGGCCTCGCTCCTTCCTGCGGCACATCAGCTTCTGCGCTGCATGCATCTGACCTGCTTCCGGGCAAGGAGGTTGCCCTCCTTGTGGGAAGCAATGTCTCTGTTAGAGACCATGATGTCCTGCATTCAGTCGGTAGCATGGGCTCAGGCTCCTTCCCATCTGCTCCAGGAACACATACTGAGTTCCTGGGACAGACGTCAGGATTCCTTAAACTCGCGGGTCCGGAACCCGGGGCGGATGGTAACCTCGCTTTCCTGGATGAATCCCGGACACCTTCGGACGAGGGTGACCTGGCTGCAGGCTCCTATGAACTCCGTTCCCACTGATGCCAGTGGTTCGGTTGGGCGCGATGGTGGATCGCACACCATTCCAGTGGATTTTGAGTCGCTCGGTCAGTCGCCAGTCTTCACACTTCTGGAACTTCTGGCAGTGGAGGAAGCGCTTCATGCGCAGCTCACGTTCTCCGGGGTCATCATGTCAAGATCCTATGGACATCGTGACTACGGTTGCCTTCTTGCGGTACCTAGGCGGTACTCGAGGCTTACACTTGCAGGGGCTGGCAAGACTGATCTTTTCGTGGACAGTACGCCATCTTCTCTCCTTCTCAGCAGTACATCTGAAAGGAATGGCCAATGTACAGGCAGATTTCTTGAGCCACACGGAGGCCCACCCAGGAGAATGGTGCCTCCATCCGGATGTATTTCGCTCTCGTACGGACAGGTGGGGTGTCCCTTCGTTCGACCTGTTCGCTTCGGGCTCGAATACAAAGGTGCCGCCCTTTTTTCTCCCATATGCGGTCAGACCATCCTCGGGGGCTGGACGCCTTTGCCCATCCCTGGGCCTTCTGCTTGGTGTATGCATTTCCTCCAATCCCGCTACTTCCCAAGGCATTGCAAAAGATTCGGGCGGAGGGGTTGTCGACTATCCTGGTGGCTCCCCTGTGACCCAAACGGGTGTGGTACATCCGAGTCCTGGGCCTGGAGGGACTGATTAGGTTACCCCACTGTCTCGACCTACTGTCCCCGGGTCCTCTTTCACCTGGGCCTTCGGTGGCTCTATCTGGCGGCCTGGCTGTTGCGGCCGGGATCCTGAGGACCAAGGGTCTCTCCCAGGCAGTGATCCGCATGCTTCGGCAGGGCAGGCAGCCTGTGTCGCACGCTATTTCTGGGAGGGCTGGAATCGGTTCCTGTCCTGGTGTGCTCCTTCCATCCCGGCCATGCATCATCCTCATGTGGCCCAACTCTTGGGTTTTTGCAGCGTGGCTTTGATTCGAGGCTTCGGCCGAGCACTCTTTTTAAGTCCAGGGTCTGCCCTTGGGGCAGTTTTTGCCCAGGATCTTGCTTCCCATTGATGAATCAAGCGGTTTTTTACTTCTGCTTGGGGGCGGTGGCCCCGGTTCGGCCTTCTGTCCCTCCTGGGATTTGAAGATTGTTCTCCATGGGCTTTCTCGAAGTCCCTTTGCACCCTTGTCTGCTGCATCCCTTACGTCTCTCTCACAAGAGGCCGTTTTTTGTGGCCATCACTTCTGCTCCAGAGTTGGAGAACTGCAGGCACTCTCTGTCCGGGCTCCGTGTCTCGTGGTGTCCGTTGTTCGCATTACGCTTCTGTTGCATTCATCTATTCTTCCGACAGTTGTCGGCTTTCCATCGGTACCCAGGTTGTGGTTCTACCTTCATTTGGTCAATCTCCTGCTAATGCGGCTGAGGCCGTGATTCACTCCTTCGATGTTCGTCGGACTGTCCTCCACTACCTCCGTGAGACTGCTTCCTGGAGGTTAGATCAGAACCTGTTTTGTTCAGCATTTTGGGAAAAATACAGGGAGGAAGACTTCCTAGGCTACCATCGCTTCCTGGATCACGAAGGTGATCTGTGAGGCCTACGTCGCTCCGGTCCTTGCTGCTCCGGTGGGGTTGAAGGCTCCTTCACCTCGGGCTGCTTCTACCTCCTGGGTGGAGCAGGCTGGAGCTTCATCGGAGCTGATTTGCAGAGCGGCTATGTGGTAGTCTCTCCTCTTTTTCTCGCCACTATAGGTTAGTTCTGTCCATCAGTCGGGATCTGTCCTTTGGTAGGAAAGTCCTACAGGCAATAGTCCCACCCTGAGGAGTATCGGTGGTATTCCTCCAATGCTGTCGTGGAAGGCGATGGAGAAAACTGAATTAGTCCTTACCGGTAATTCCTTTTCTTGGAGCCTTCCACGACAGCATCAGTTCCCCCCTTGTTGGTGTTTGATTCCGGTTTGTATCAGGTAATCCATGGCTAAGGATGATCTTGGTAAACACTGGAGTACTGAGGAAGGGGAGGGGCTTTTAACCTCTCTGTGTTCCTGTCCCCCAATAGGGCGTGGACGACCTCCTCCAATGCTGTCGTGGAAGGCTCCAAGAAAAGGAATTACCGGTAAGGACTAATTCAGTTTTTAACCCCCTCTGCAAGCTATGCGTTGCATGTCAGCACAGAGCCTGCAGATGTGGCTAATAAAAGCCGGGGTATGAAGGGTTAATGTGCTGTTTGTTGCCATCATGTGTACACAGTGTGTACGCTCTGTGTACACATGGTAACATCCCACCCTGGCAGTGGAGGGGTTAATAGCAAGAATTATCTGATCCAGTCATTTCTCGGGTTATAGTTTCATTTTATTAAAAGCCGGTCTGCTTTAGCACTGAGGGTACTGTCCGTGATCCTGTACGTAAATTGCGTAGGGACCAGTGGCAGTGCTGTAAAACTGGTGAGCTGTCCCTGGTACTTACACCAATAGCATACGCTAACAGCATAGCAGTGCTACGCTATTGGCGTAAATACCAAGGACAGCTCACCAGTTCTACTGCATTGCCCCTGGTCCTCTACGCAATTTACGTACAAGACCACGGACAGTACCCTCAGTGCTGAAGCAGACCGGCTTTTATAAAACTGAAACTAAAACCCGACAAATGCTAGGATCTGATTAAAACTACTATTAACCCCTCAACTGCCAGGGTGGGATGTCACCATGTGTACACAGATGGCAATGCACAACAGCACATTGACCCTTAATATACCGGCTTTTATTAGCTGCATCTGCAAGCTCTGTGCTGCCATGCAGCGCAGAGCTTGCAGAGGGGTTAAAATGATTAATAAGCCATATAACTTTAATGTTTTTTTTAACACCTGAGTTTTTAACTATGATGTGTCAGCACTGCTGTAACAGCGCTGACACATTATTGATTACTGTACCGCCAAACCGGCACATTCAAACTTTGCGGCTTTGAGAGCCGCTGAGTTTGAAGCGATTTTGACAGCACACTCGTGCGACTATTGCACAGTGTGCTGTATGGGTGCGAGATTAACTCGCACCCATATACTTTTAATGGCCACTCAAGCGAGAAAATTGCGGGCAATCGCAGAATGCTGCGATTGCACTCTTATTTCCATCGCAATGCGAGTGTAATGCGAGAAAATCACATTGATGTGACCTGTATCATTTAAAGATACAAGTCCAAGTGCCCTTAGGGCCACTTTACACACACCAACTTATCTGTCCAACTTCTGACTAACTTGCTGGTTGCAGTGAAATCATGGACACATTGCTCAATTTTGTGACTGTGTACAATGGAACAATGTGTCCATGATTTCACTGCAACCAGCAAGTTGGGCAGAAGTTGGACAGATAAGTGGTGTGTGTAAAGTGGCCATTAGTGTATATTTATGACTCAAGGGGCAGATTTTGGAGGTCAAGGATCTTCACTACCAACTGAGCGTGCGAATGGGCCCTGAGGCTTCCACACTTGTGTCAGGAGACCAGCCTGTGCTTCACAGTCCGTGCTCACACCATGTTATACGGACACTTGCATGAGCCCTACTAGATTTTTAGCATGTGCCTCTAATGGGCACTTACCTTTAATAATCTATTGAACGACTGTTAACACTTCACAACATCGGAAGGTATAGAAAATGTTTGAGATAAATGTTTATCTAGCCCAAGTTTAGTTACGGTTACACCACATTTTGTTTTACTTTTACATTGTTCTACTTTTTCACTGTGCTTTCAGGGCTGCAATTTTTTTTTTTTTTGTGGCAAAAATGCTAAATGCTAAAATTATAGAGAAGACTTACTAGGTTAGAAATGTGATCCACCCAAATGCCCACATCATAATAAAAGTTTGAAATTACAGGTCAATAAAATAAGTAGAATTTGAGATAGTAGCGGTGATTCACATGGTTTGAGGCTTGCAGCAAAGCGGAGTGATTGAAATTTTGGAAAGGAAACTTTTACAGATTTCTGTTTGCAGAGTTTACATGGGTATTAGGAATTCTCATCAATTTCAGACATTTAAATCAACTATTATTTTAGTTAAATACTAGATTGCTAGGAGGACTGTTCATATTGTTTTCAATATTGTGTTTTTGACTCCGTCTGGGGATTCCACCCGTCTCCAAAAATATTATTCAACATGATGATGCCCATGACAAAGACATTACGTTTAATGAAGCAAGCAGAGTTCAAATTATGATACTTTGGATTTTGTTTGCATTTCTTAATGGTGTTTTCCATTTTTTATTCAGTTACAATAGCGTGGTAGACTACGTTCTAGTCTTTATCTGAGAGGAAGGACAATGCAGTAAAGTGCAAACAATGCCAAAATATTGCCTTATTTATTATGATAGTTCAAACAGGAATGGTGTCCACGGTCCGCGGTGCTGCTTCAAAAATCACACTCTAAAGACATTGCTTTCTTCATCCCCTCCTTTATTCCTCCACACAAACCTACGTGTTTCGGTGCAACCCTCGTACCTGCCTCACGGTATATTCAGGTTGTGGGTTTCACAACCTGAACAGGTGAGTCTCATCACAACCACTCTCTGTCTGTGCCGCTAGTGATAAGGCACAGTCTGCGCATCTTTGTGTCTCCTTCTTTTATTATAGATTATTTATTATGATGGCTCAGTAAAGGGATGTCTGAAATCAGTTTTTTAGGGGATTAGAATGGAAGCCCTGGAAGAAATGAAAAGACAGTGCGAACATGCTCATATTCATCTGTGGCAACCTGGCACCCTGGTTGGGGCACCACAGAACTCTTGGTACACAAATGGAGTGGAAACTGCAAGCAGCACTCACAACAAACAAAACACCTTAGAACGCCCCTGTTTCACCCCAGGCCTCTAGGAGGAGTTCCACTGGTTACCTTAAGCCAGTTCCCCCTATAAATAGGGTCCTGGAGGGAGAAGCAGCAGAGTGTGTCCAGTCACTTTAGAACTAACAACAGCTAGGAGAGCTGACCTGGTACTGGAGCCATGCTAGGCCCAGACCAGTACACCCTGAAAGTGAGAGACCCTTGCAACTGGGGTCAAAGGATAGGAGGAGCACACCTCACAGGGATAGAAGAGTGATCCAACTCTCCCTAACAATCTGGTTACTGGAACCAAGTTGCAGGAGCCACAGTGCAGGCTGCAAAGAAACCAGCACTTCAACCGGGAAGCCTAGCTCCCTGTATACCTGAAGCACCAGTCAGATGAGAGCCCAGGGAAGGAGACGCAAATGCGCCTAATCCCTTTTATAGTGCCCTCAGTGCAGCAAACTCAGGTGAACCTCGTACCGCCAGAACGTACAACCCGGTCCAGCAGGATTCCATATCCACCCGACCTTGCCAGAAAAGTGAAGAGAAGGAAGCCTACACACTGCTTGCTATGGAAACTCCAGGAGTGGCAACCTCATCACCCGGTCCGAGTGTACCTGTTGCCATCAGTAAAGGTACCTAAAAGACCCTCTGTGTCCACGTATAATTCCTGGACTAACACTGACAAGCATTGAGCTGCCAAATTCCATCCTGTGCAGCTCCTGGCCCCGGGGACTCCCACTCATCCTGTGGGGAGCGTCCCACCTAGCTGCAGTACATCCCCCCGGGGGCCCAAGCAGCGCCGGTGAAATCACCGGAATTCCCACAGGTGGCGTCACGACAAGTAAGAATTAACCCCTATCTGTTCAAGTAAATCCCCTTTTGATCTGACCACCGGGCCCCAGTGCCTCGGGCGCGGAACCATGACAAGGATAAGCAACTGCCCGAAGATGTGAAGACCCGGTTACGGTGAGTCAGAATTTGGCATCACAAACAGGATACGAGCAGACCCGTTTCCCAATGGGTATTGTGTGCTATTTACTGACTGTGATTATCGAACTGTACATTTGAACTGTCATTGCTGCGCGGAAGGCAGGAAAAGAAGGGGCGTTACTGTACAAAGGGCGCGAAGATAGGCCCGGCCCACGCTCTGACGACTTCCCCTGGACGCAGCAGGAACCGGAAACTCCCATGGTGCCTCACTCCTCACCGCAAGGCCGACAACTGGCCGCGCTTAACTGAGGGGGAGCGAGGATGAGTAGGTACCCCCGCAAGTAAACCAACCAGTTGTTCCACCAGGGCCAAAAAACGTACCCCCAGACGGACAACCACCCATCGACGCCATGCCGCAACAACCAGCTCCGATTATGCCGGTATCTCTACCGTACGTTCCGAATGCGGCCTGGTTACCAAAGTACAGCGGTAAACCCGGTACCCTGGATACGTTCCAAAGGAAGATATGCCAAGTGCTGGATATGTACGCCATGACCAGTAAGCAGAGAGCTTCAGTTATAATGGGACAGTTAACAGATGCAGCAGAGCTGGAGACCTGACACTGGTCTATAGAAGCTCAGGAGTCTGTGGAGCAGATATTTGCTAAGTTAAACCGGGTTTTTGAACATCATACCGAAGCGGAGTTAAGACTGTTATTTTACCACTAGATGGCGGCCCGATTCTAAAGAATCGGGTAGTCTAGAATCCATATATAGTTTATTTACTAATAGTTAGGGGAGTGAGGTGAAATGAATTGTGTGTATACAGATGGCTCAGTGGTTAGCACTGCGTGGTGGCTCAGTGGTTAGCACTGCGCGGTGGCTCAGTGGTTAGCACTACGCGGTGGCTCAGTGGTTAGCGGTGGCTCAGTGGTTAGCGCTGGGCGGTGGCTCAGTGGTTAGCGCTGGGCGCGGTGGCTCAGTGGTTAGCAGTGAGTGCGGTGGCTCAGTGGTTAGCAGTAAGTGCGGTGAGATTGGTCAGCGCAGCGCCGTGGGCAGAGCGGTCAGCGCAGCGCCGTGGGCAGAGTGGTTAGCACACACATATACACACACTCCACTATACTTACCACCGACCCTGCGCCTTCCCCGCCACCTGGATCCTGAGTTGACATGTCGCCGCCCCCGGACGACTGGATCCAATATGGCGTCTGGGAAGTCTGGCAAGACACAGGGCCAGTGGTAAGTATAGCAGTGTGTGTGTATGTGTATATGTGTAGTGTGTGTGTGTGTGTGTGTGTGTGTGTGAGTGTGCGGACAAAGTGACGGAAGTGCAGTCAAAGTGACGGAAGTGCCTTGGGCTTTTATATATTAGATATACACACATTATATGTACACACATGGAAATCTATAAAGATTCTGCAGAATCCAGGCGCAGAGTTTGTTACTTTAAGAGACTTAACAGTGCGGGGACAGCAGTTCCCTACAGTGCCCGATCTAAACTCACCACCGCAGTATACCAACACCCCTTCCGTGCTGGCAGCAGCATCCCTAGTCCCTATGGTTCAGTCTAGCGCACAGACTGTAACACCTGACCGGTTCGAACAACTCTGTGCCAACGTACAACAGCTGATGAAAGACGAGGTGAAAGAAGACCCAAGACTAAAGCAAGGTCATTGGACAAGATTCAGCTCGCTGACAGCCCCGACGACGTCCCGTGGATGAAGAGAAAGACACAGCCTCCGCGAGGAAAACCTGCCGCGTCAGTCAGAAGAGCGATAAAGAAGGACGTGCCTACCAATCCAGTCCTTTAAATGAGCAACCCCTGGGCGAGAAGGGCCAACCCCAGGAGTAGACTGTCCAGGCCCAACCAACTGGGAGTACAAGTACGTGGGAGACTGTCCGTACTTGTCAATCATCATCGATGGCACCGCTACCACCGCGTTGATAGACACTGGATCCCAGGTGACAGCCATACCGAGTATCCTTTACAAGCGGTTCTGGCCAGATGTTAAGCTGGAACCCCCACACCCTGATCTGAACATTGAGGCAACTAATGGTTTGCTAGTTACAGTAGAGGGACAATGGGAAGCTACAGTAAAGGTGGGGAGGGTGCAGCTGAAGAACCAGGGTATCATAGTGGTTAAAGACAAACCATACGAGAGGGACCCATATGTAGTACTGGGTACCAATGTCATGGTTAAATGTCTCGATGAAGTGTTGTTTTTACTCCAACAGAGTGCTGATGCTGGTAGACCAAGAGAGAGGAGAGCTATTGAAAGAGATATCCGAGCTCTGGTATATCAACAACAGGTAAAAATGTGAAATGGTGAAATTGGCAGTGTACAGGTAACAGATCCCATTCCAATTGTGGTACCACCCAGAAGTGAAATGACGATCTGGTGTCGAGCAGCCATCGGCCTCAGAGGGCAGGACTACTAAGTTGTAGTAGAACCTGTAAAATCTGATAATAGTCCTACACTCTTGTCAGCCAGAGGGTTGGTTGATGTGAGAAAAGGGAGAGTCCCTGTACTCATATTGAATTATGGTGATGACGAGGTCAGACTGCCAAGATAGTCTACTGTTGCCAAATTACACCAGGTTGAAAACAATGCTATAGTTGATGTGAAATCCTATTGCCAAACGGTAACTGACGAACCTCCTCACTCCAAAGATCAGCTAGAGAAATGGTGTCAGGAGCTCAGTGTAGGAACTGATAACACACCCTCTCATCAGAAAAATGGAATATACCGGATAGTTCGGGAGTACGAGCAAGTGTTCAGCAAACACCCACTTGACTTTGGGAGGATTAAAGGGGTACAACACCATATCCCCAAAGGCAACCATGCACCTATCAAAGAAAGGTACAGGCCTATACCACCCACACACTACCAAAAAGCAAAAGAGATGCTTCAGGACATGAAAAATGCAGGGGTCATTAGGGATAGCTGTAGACCCTGGGCAGCACCACTGGTCCTGGTTAAAAAGAAAGATGGTAGTATGAGGATGTGCGTAGATTACAGACAAATCAACAAAGTCACACACAAGGATGCATACCCGTTACCCCGCATAGAGGAGTCACTAGCTGCACTTAAGTCTGCCAACTACTTCTCCACATTAGATCTTACTAGTGGGTACTGGCAGGTCGCCGTTGCAGAGGAGGATCGTGAAAAGACAGCCTTCATGACACCTATGGGGTTATACGAGTTCAACAGTATGCCATTCGGGCTGTGCAATGCCCCAGGAACATTTCAGAGACTGATGGAGTGTTGCTTGGGTCACAAGAACTTTGAAACTGTGCTGTTATACCTTGATGATGTCATTGTATACTCCCAGACCTATGAAGATCATCTACAACACCTGAGTGAAGCGTTCGAGTCGCTGTCCAAGTACGGTATGAAGCTGAAGCCGTCCAAGTGTCACCTGCTGAAACCCAAGGTCCAGTACTTAGGACATGTGGTCAGTTCAGAAGGCGTAGCACCTGATCCAGATAAAGTAACTGTCATCAAAGACTGGCCAGCGCCAACCACTCACAAAGAGGTACGTCAATTTCTAGGACTGGTCGGGTACTACCGATGATTCATCAAAGGCTACACCAAGATAGCCGCACCCATGCAAGACCTCTTTGTAGGTCAATCCAAAAACGGCAAGATCAGGGGACCCCCGTTCCACTGGGGACCAGAAAAGGAACAATCCTTCCAAAAGTTAAAAGATGCTTTAACTGGAGAAGAAATCCTGACCTATCCTGATTACAATCTCCCGTTTTTATTGTACACTGATGCAAGCAATGAAGGCCTAGGAGCCGTCCTAGCTCAACGCTAGCAGGGAAAGGAAAAGGTGATCGCCTACGCCAGCAGATAGCTCCGTCCCACGGAAAGGAACCCGGAAAACTACAGCTCGTTCAAACTGGAGTTTCTGGCCCTGGTCTGGGCAATCACAGAGCATTTCAAGCATTACCTGGCATCCACCCCATTCACAGCTTTCACTGACAACAAGCCTCTAACACACTTAGAGACTGCAAAGCTGGGAGCCCTAGAGCAGCGTTGGGTAGCAAGACTCTCAAACTATGACTTCACTGTGAAATACCGGGCAGGTCACAAAAACGGCAACGCTGATGCCCTGTCCAGAATGCCTAACCTCCCTGAAGAGGGAGAAGACGTAGATGACCTGGAGGAGATAGAACTACCTGCTTTCCACCGTACGGGTGCAGCAACTAGTCATCAGGCGAGCCAGAGACGTGTAGAGAGGACTGTGAACCCTTTACCTCACCATGATTGGAAGGACATTCAAGCCAATGATCCAGATATCAGCTCTCTGACTAGGCTGACAACTCAAGAGCACGCCAGCATGGACCCTGATGCCTCACAAAATGCCAAACGCCTATGGAGAGAAAAGGGGAAGCTGTTTACCTTGGTAGACAAACTATGCAGAAGGTATCTGAATCCCAGAACACACAAACTCATCTGGCAGATTGTAGTTCCCAAAACTGAAGTTCAAATGATCCTTGAAGCCTACCATGACGATGCAGGACATTTCAGGTGGAAGAAGCTGGAAAGGCTCCTGAAAGATCGTTTCTACTGGGTCGGTATGTGGAGCTCAATTGATAAATGGTGTAAAAACTGTGGACCATGCCATCTTCGATGGAAAGACCATCTAACTCAGAAAACTCCATTGCAGCCAATTGTTACCAAGAAACCACTTCAAATATTTGCTCTTGACCACGTAAAGTTTAACCCCAAGTCGCACTGGTTACACTTACGCCCTCACTATAGTAGATCACTATTCAAAGTTCCTGGTAGTAGTTCCGGTTAAGGACCTAACTGCAGCGGTAGCGGCCAGAGCCTTCCAGCGTTACTTCTGTCGCCCCCACGGGTATCCAGACCAAGTCTTAACTGACCAAGGGCCAGCCTTTGAATCAGCTCAGTTTCAAGAATTCCTAGGGCTATATGGGTGTAAGAAGATCAGGACCACACCATATCATCCCAAAACAAACGGTTTATGCAAGAAAATGAATCACATTGCAATTGACATGCTCAAAACCTTACCCCTCGAAGAGAGAAATCAATGGCCTGAAAAACTCCCAGACCTTGTGGATATCTACAACCACTTACCTGTTAGTTCAGCTAACTAAACACCTGCTTACTTGATGCGAGCAAAACCAGGTAAACTACCAGTTGACTTACAGATGGGAACCGTTGAACCAACACCAGATTCTTCGGATGAAGATTGGATAAACCAACGCCAAGAACAGTACAAGAAAGTACAAGAGAGTGTTGAACGAAACTTAACCATCAGCAGAAGCAAGCAAGAACACGACTTTAACAAGCACGCCTCCGCAGAACCTTTAACAGGTGAATTAGTTCTGAAAAGAAAGAGGAAAAACCAACAAATTAGATGACAATTGGGAATCAGAACCCTACACAATAATGCCGTCACAATATGACAACTCAAAAACTTGTGTTATCAGCAAAGATCAAGGAAATACCTTTAGAACTGTATCAAGAGATCATTTGAAGAAATGTGCATCACAGTTAATACCTCAAACAACCAGTTACCCTGCAGTAACTACAATTGAAAAACCAAAAGAAAATTTAGTTCATACAGAAATTGGAGACTTACCAGCTGACTGGCAACAATGCAATGGTGCATTCATCATACCAGTTATTTCATTCTACCAGCCTGTAGAAAATCAAGAACCATTACCAAATCAACCAGTTCAACAAGAACCAATTCAAGTGCAAGAGATGCAGCCTGTTATCTTGGAACCTGAGATTCCTAGAATCGGTGAACCTGCTAATCTCACAGTAAGATAAAGAATTCCTAGACAAATACCCACACTACCACCTTTAACAGAGGATAGTCCCGTAGACAGATTACGTACATATTACGGAATTTCAGAAACACGTAGGAGCAGTAGAGAAAGAACCAGTTTGTACACTACACCAACAGCTTTTGAAACACCCACACTACGCAGATCCACACGTAGTACATTAGGACAACCCCCAAGCAAATATGGAGAATGGGTTTAAAATGTAGTGGAACCATATTACCTGTTAAACACTGTAAATAGTACCCGTGTTCAAAAACTGTAAAAAGTAGTGTACAGAAGGGTGGAGGAACTGGGCCCTGTCCCAAGTATATTAAGTTGGGGACAGAAAGTGCCTGGGTAGGGGAAGAAGGTTAGACCCGGCCTCCTAAGCAGAGACACCCATAGGGAATGTATAAAGTTTAAAATGTGTACCCTTGTATGTGTTTAAGCCATCAGAGACTTTACTGCTGGACTTTACCCTTTTTCCCGTTTTATAAACTTGGACAATTGTCACAGGACTTGTGTGACCAAAAACTTACTTTTTCCAGCGTGCGGCAGATGGTCTTGTGCCGTATGGACTGCTTTTCATATTTTTCCCATTTTCCTCTTCCTTTTCAGTGATTTTTGTATCTTTTCGATTTCAGACTTTGTAAGTACCGGTTATTAAATGTATATAAAATGTTTAGAGGTTAAGTTGTAAAAGAAAACTTTTACTCAGTCCGGGAGAACTGAAGTTAACTAAGGGGGAATGTGGCACCCTGGCACCCTGGTTGGGGCACCACAGAACTCTTGGTACACAAATGGAGTGGAAACAGCAAGCAGCACTCACAACAAATAAAACACCTTAGAACACCCCTGTTTCACCCCAGGCCTCTAGGGGGAGTTCCACTGGTTACCTTAAGCCAGTTCCCCCTATAAATAGGGTCCTGGAGGGAGAAGCAGCAGAACAGTGAAGAGAAGGAAGCCTACACACTGCTTGCTGTGGAAACTCCAGGAGTAGCAACCTCATCACCCGGTCCGAGTGTACCTGTTGCCACCAGTAAAGATACCCAAAAGACCCTCTGTGTCCACGTATAATTCCTGGACTAACACTGAAGCATTGAGCTGCCAAATTCCATCCTGTGCAGCTCCTAGTCCCGGGGACTCCTGCTCATCCTGTGGGGAACGTCCCACCAAGCTGCAGTACATCCCCCGGGGCCCAAGCAGCGCTGGTGAAATCACCGGAATTTCCGCAGGTGGCGTCACGACAAGTGAGAATTAACCCCTATCCGTTCAAGTAGATCCCCTTTTGATCTGACCACCGGGCCCCACTGCCTCGGGCGCGGAACAGTGACAAGGAGAAGCAACTGCCCGAAGACGTGAAGACCCGGCTACGGTGAGTCACATCCACTTATTATCCTCGTAAGTGGATAAATGCACGAAAGAACAGACCAATTCAGCATTGTCTCAGGGCCCAAGGACAGAAGCAAAATGTTCCTACGCTAACAGTTTCTATATTTTCAGCTTCAAAAGAAAAAAATAAGTATGTGCATTTAGGAGAAAGGTACAGCAGACATTAGAAGTCAGCAAGAACTCCCCCAAAGGCAGAATTTACACATTTATGTTTCATAGTCCATGTGCAGAATGCAATGCATGGCCCTGTTACAGCTCTCCTGTTCTGAATTCAACAGTGATTTAGGCTTATGTGGAACTGTCAAGTTCAGGTCAGGAGACTTGTAGCTGGTTTGTGCATTGTAGTCCACACACAGTGTAGCATTGGAGGACCTCAAGAAACTACCCCCTTAATAATACATTGTAAAGAACTGCAGAGCAAAATCCCATAGAAATAAACTGATAAAACAGTGCTCGGGCAGTCCCTTCTTTATTCACTGTGGCAACAGAGAGAAAGTTAGTTTAAGAGATAGGTATAGACCTCATAGGTGGGACACCCATCTATCAATTAAAAGTACACTGTTTTGATCTATGTTGGATTAGTGGAACTACGAAAACACATTTTTACATTCTAAAGGTAAAGTCAAATTAGTGTATGCATGTGTTGCGAGAGTATCGTCTGGGATATGCTTCACGTGAGCCGAGTGTCACTATACTTCGATCCAATTCTACGATCAGATCACAGTTACAGAGGAGAGGGAGATATTAATCTCCCCATCTCCTCCATTGCCGGCCATGACATATATCACACTGCACTTGCATGTATGCAGAATGCAATGCGATGTTTTACTTGCACCTACAGACTTGTATGGGTGCGAATTAGCCGAGACTCACAGACAATCGCAGCATACTGCGATTTATTCCTTGGCCCGTAGAAGGTTGAGAAAAATCCCACAGATATGAGCTGCATGATTGATTTGCATTGGTCCGAGTGCAATGCAAAATTTTCTCTCATTACACGTGCAGGGGTCTGACGCTAGTGTGACTTTGCCTTAATACGAATTTACAGCAAATATCCTCAGGCTCAGTCATAATGTACACTTAATGTTGCATTGTCTTATTGAACAGCTGAATTTCTGTAGATTATACTGAACATAGCTGAGAGTGTTGTATATTTTTACCAAGGGTTTATCCCTTGTCCTATTGCCACATTGTGTCTGCAATAGTACGTCAACCCTGCAGTACCAGACACAACCCATGAACAGACATGGTGCTGTTTCTGAAACAAATAAAGTATATTTTTATAATCTTATGCATTAGAGATGAGCAAATTCATTCTCAGGACCCTGGTGCAGCAGCTGTATTAGGACTTCATAGCCACCAGAAGGGAGCCTGCAAACTGCCGTCTTCTTGCTAGCATAAGCTAGGGTCTGACTTGCATCAGCCCTCAGCCTGCCAGATGCGCTTAAAACTTAGACATTTTCAGGCTGAGCGCATAGCGTTACCGGCATGTAATGCTATGTGCCGCCTCTGTATAGTATCCCTATGGCAATCTGATTCATTGCGCAGCTTCTGGCTCCACTGAGATATCCCGGATATGAACTTTTGGAGAGCACACAGGAAACAGCGTTTTCCTGTGTGCTCTGCAAAAGTGCATATCCGGGGCTTGTGTGTGGAGTTGCGGTGGCGCGAAGATTCAGGTTGCCATGGAGATACATAGACAGGTGGCGCATAGTGTTAAATGCCAGTAACGCTATGTACTGCTCCTGCTAGCCACTAAGTTTTTAATGGATTCCCCAGGCTCAGGGCAGATGCAGGTCTGACCCTAGCCATGTGAGGAGCCGCCAGGCCTTGGAGTACTCGGGGCCGGGCTGGTGCTGTCTCTCTGGGGATCACGGTACTTGTGACCTGCTCCTGTGGCCTGGGCTCAGTCCAAAAAGAAAGGGGTTATTTACAGGGGATTTGTCGTGACGCCACCCTGGGTATGTGGTCAGTGGGACCACTCCTCTGTATTCCTGCTGGGGACGATGACTTAGGGCAGCATAGATGGTAAGCCCTCCTTGGGTAGGGCTGAGTGTCCCCAGGGCAGGTGTAGTGTAAGGAGCTGCGTACTGTAGATGCTTCATTTACTTCAGTGCTGCAGCTTCTCCAGTCAGCATGCAGGGACAGCAGGGATGCGGCTCCGCAGGTGGAGATCTTTGTAGTGGCGCTGGAAAGAACAGTCTTGGGCTAGGCAATGGTGAGCTTACCAGGTACTTTACTGAAGTTCTTTTAGCAGCATGTTACAAGTCACAGTTCTCACAGTTACAGTTCTTACAAGTTAGCACTTCTCCGGGCACCCGGGTTCTACTGCAGCTCAGACGGTTCCTCTGCGTTGCCTCCTTCAAGTTCCTTTCAGGCTCTGCTTGTCTCTTTCTCTGTATTCATTCACAAGTTTGGTTTGGCCATCATGGGTTTTTGTGTGATGAATCCCTCTGTCTCAGGGTCACTAGACCTAATCCGATGACTGTGTTCCTAGACCATGGTGGTAGGTAGGCTGCAGGTCATAGAGTACCTGCTCCACACCGGTGTGTCTTGTGATTGGGATCTTTGAGTCTCCCCAGTCACCTCTACAGAGCTGGCTCTCTGGCTGTCCTTGGCCTAGCCTTCCAGTGACCCAGGTATAATGTGGGCTCACCAGGCTCCTTCTGTCTCACTGTTGGGTGTCGTTGCTGCGGCTTCTTTCCCTTGCCTCCATCTATGGAGCAAGCTTTCTCTCTTGAGTATTCTGCCTCCAAGATTCTGCGTCCTCCAGGGAACCTCTCCTTCTGAGAAAATGTGCTTGCAACATGGTGTTCTACTTCTCACTTGACTGTCTGCTCTAACTGTGTGTTCCTGTGTTTTTATTGTTTGTCTCTCCACCCACTTGTTCAGCTACTCTTTCACACCTCCCATACTGCTCTTAAACCCTGCTACCCCTTGCCTAACCTAAAGTCCTAGGCGTAGGGTCAGTGTGTGTCAGTGTGCGGGTGTTCCTACGGTCAACCGTCTTTCTCGCCTGGCTGCAGCTCACCCTGTGGCCGCCCTAGTCACAGGGGCACCACACATGCCCATCTCCTTTTTTGAAGAGCTAGGCTGTCATTGTTGCAGCATGTCACACATAGTGTCTCATCAGGATGACTATTCAAAAAAACTCACAATGCCAGCATGTAGGAGGCAGTTTGCAGGGCTCTTATCGAGAATTGTACCAGGATCTCACAAAATGTAATAGTTCATCTTTATTGTACTCTCCTTTAAGAAGTAAAGTGATTGGTAATTGTCGATACCCAGGGTCCGGGGTACTCAGGTGTCAGGCGGCAAAGGGTTAGCTGTGTCACGGTAAGTGGTGGCCGCACCTGATCCCGTGTTCTGTGGGACTATTTTTTTAAAAAGGGGTATTATGTACAGGGGATTATATACAGTTTGTTGTCGTGATGCCACCTGTAGTTTCTGGTGATTTGACCAGCGCCGCCACAGTCTGCCGGATTTGGATGGTATCGCGGCTAGGAAGGTGTAGTCCTCCAAAGGTAGCACGGGAACTTCCGGGGCAGCGTTCCTGCAAAGGAATAAGTTCATGCAAAACAAATGCAAGCTGAGTCCAAAGTCACTGTTCCTTCAGGTACTTTACTGGCAATTGCATTAGTTGCATACAAAAGTTACAGCATAGTATTCCTGATGTTGTGAGGACAGGTAGCTGGACGGGTGGCTGCAGGCAGATCTTAGGTGGTATGGTGGACCCTCAGTGTGTGCCTTCTTTCCAATCTGTTCCTTTCCTGCTTCCCTGTGGTGGTGAAGTCTGGTTCCATAAAGCTAACCTGACCTCCTGTTTTCTCTCTCTCTTTCACTCCCGTTGGGTTACCCTCTGCTGGCTGACCGCCGAACCATCAAGCGTTGCCTGGTACCCTCTTCTGGTCGCTTAAGAGACTAGGAGCAATATATACTTCCATAGGTTTTAGGATTTTCTGTGGTCCATGGAGGATCCCACAGGTGCGGGCTCCGCTGCCTGATAACTTTCTGTGCCTAGGAAAGCTTTCTTCTACTCCCTCCTGGTCCCTCAGCCGAGAGACCCTTCAGCTTCCTTTCACTCCTTGGGCAAAGACCCAAGGGCCCAAAACCCACAGGCAAAAGACCTCCTTGTTTCCTATTCTGCTTAAAAAGCTCTTCTTGTTCCCCTAGAGGTGGTTTTATTCCCTCCCAGGTAACCTCCCACTGTGTGATCTAGTGTGGGAGTGCTGTTGAATGGGTACCACCCACCATCCTATGATCCACCTGCAGCTGGAGTATCTGTACCTCTTTTACGGGTGCAGTACCCCTCTGTGACGCCTGCTTGGTGGGGCGTCACATAACACTTTCTAAATATAATTAATATGCCTTATAAAATGTTTAAAACAGGTATACCTAAATCCTTGACTGGAACTAACCCTCTTCACCAACAGATATGTCCCGCGACAATCTTAGAGCATTGGTTATGTCTATCACACCGTGGTGAGGAAACTCCTGGCACGTGGCACAAGAGGAGTGGTAAACCAAGGAAGATGTAAAGAAAGGGCCTGGAGATAGATAGCCACAAGTGAGTGAGGTGCTGACCCCTCTACTGTCTGATCCCTGAACTTCCTAACATCTATAGATGGGTCATTCCTCCCATATCCTGTGATTAGTAACCAGGTCAGCAATACACTAGTCTTACTACTAATATAAAGACAACGTGAGAGAGGGAAGACAAACAATGGGAACAGATACAACAAAAGAGCTCAAATTCTTCTCCAGAGGGACTCCAGTGTATATTCTGGAAAGATAACCACAGCTTTCCCCAGAGACAACTCCTTGTCAGGTCAGCATAGAATGAACAATTGGTGGCATAAGAGAGAGTAAGGAGTTGAATATATAGCAGAAAAAAAGTGGCAGCAGCTGACATTAAAACTACATGTTAATCACAGCAGGATAAAAAAGGAACATTAACCCCTTCAGCACCAAATGGAATTAATAAACTGCTACTTAGGATAAACAATGAACAGGCTCTAAACTGATCTGTTATCAATTAAATACTGTGATGTTCTGATCACAGATATAGGGATTTTTAATTTGCTGTGCAGGCGCTGCATTTTTTACTGCTGCATTAGTGGTGCAGAAAACGCTTCCAGAAAATAATGAGCATGTCAATCAGTGCTCAGTTTTCATTCTGCACTTTCCACACAACCTACGCTCCATTACTTACCCTCCCCAGCAATTCCACTGTGACCACCAGAGATGTTGTCCTTCCAGGCATTGGCAGGACCTGCAGGTACAGTAGTGACAGGATCTGGCCCCATGTGACTCAGCCTGAGAGTATGTGGCCAAGGTCCTGTACTACTCACAGGCCCTGCCGGTGCCTGGAAGGAAGATATCACCAGAGATCACTGTGAGACCACAGGAGAGGGTAATAAAGTGTGTGTGTCTGTCTGCCTGCTTGTGTCCCCCAAACATGGAGTAAAAAAGCAACATACAAACCGATGATGCATTTGTGATCCTTTTTTTTTCAAAAAGATGATACATTTTTTGGTGCAGAAACTGCACCAAAAAATGGATCAACAAAAACAGAGCACAAACATTCTGTGTGAATGAGGCCTTACACTTCTGTCAGATGGAACTATGGAAAAATAAAATTCTTAATGTACCATTACACACAGAGATATATTGCTTGAAACTCACTGGTTGCAGTGAAATCATGGACACTTTTCCATTTTATTGCCTTGTACAAATGTAACAATGTGTCCATGATTTCACTGCAGTGAGTTGCAAGCAATATATCTGTGTGTAATGGTACCTTTAAAGAATTCATTAGTTATTCTGAAAATATTCTATAAAGCATAATCCTAGTTTTCATTTTCACCCCAAAGTACCTAAATTGAGGTAACTTTTTTTAAACGACTACAATTAAATATTTCACAACTACACTATTTCCATCTACTGTTACAATAGTAAGGTGATCCAGTGCACACATTTATCAGAAGACTATCTAGAGACTGTATAGAGTTTTGTCTTCATGTGGTCTTTTACCTTAACGTACCATTACACGGCTCAATATTGAAACTCTCACTAACGATCTCGGGGGCGTCTGGTCGTTGTTGAGATGTCACACGCCTAGATATAGTGGACGACGCACCAACGATGTAGTGAGCAGGTATCGTTCGTACAACCTTTACTGATGTGAATGGGCGAAGTCGTAAACGACATCATTATCGCGGTGTCACACTGACCAATACAGCAGATTGGCTGATCGTGGGTCATCTGATTTGAGAACATGTTCTCAAATCTGCGATCAGCGATCCAACGATTTTTCGGAACCATATCTCAGAGTCACACTCAACGATGTAGTAACGATGTCGCTTTAACGACTCCAAACCCGGGACGTTTGAGCGATATCATTAACGATCTCGTTAGCGTGTAACGGGGCCTTTAGTCTAATTGACATTGATTAAATTAATTTAATAATATAATAAGTTAAGATTATTAAAAAGGATTCAGTATTTTTCAATTAATCTGTGAATTCTGGTACAAAGATTAGTGTGGAAATAACAAATGGGACACAAAAAGACCCTGTATATGTAATATTGTGTGCATATGTGTCTAAGTCTATGTGTGTCTGTGTATATAATTAAATAGTTTCAGCTGTGAATCCCTGAGAATGTGGGTACAAACAAAAGTAACTCTCCTGATTACACATCCGGTAAACAATAGAAATGTCTCTCTCCCAAGATATTTTTCTATAATCAGCTTGTGCCTGGTTAGGAATCCCTTTCGCGGCAAATAAATAAAACCAAATAATAATTCTGTCTTGATTACATTTTCGGTAAACATTTGTGCCTTATTAGATTACATTGGAACAAATTTCCACCCAATCTCTGGAGTATAAGGGAAGCTAACATTGAACAAAACACTTTGGAAACAGTGTCTGTGAGTCTGGTCGAGAGACATTGCAAAATAATGGTGTTGGCATTAGGCAAATCCCTAAGGTCACATGAGTGTATAAAACATTGGTCCGATTTGTATCCATAAGAGTGGTATGATTTTTGTCTGAGTTATAATCAGAAGCTATCAATCATTTTCATGACCATTTACAGTTTCCTATGCTACAATATTGTATCCACAAAATTTGAATGCCATACTGAGGCATGAACATATTTCTTGCACTCATAGACTTGAATGGATGGGTCTCATCAGATATTAGAGTCAAATCGCAGCATGCTGCAATTTTTTTTCACAGACAAATTGTGTCAGTGAAAATAATCAGTCATCTGCTCTACCTGAATAACTTGGGTAAAAATAAATAGATAAAAGTAGATAGCACACATCCGATTTATGCGATCATCTGAACTTTCCCTGATGGCCACTTTACACGTCCCGATATCGGCGTCCAACTCTGATAAAAAGTTACGTGGTTCGTGCGTTGGCCCCGATATCGTTCGTGCGTTGTATGGTATAAACGTCCAATACGATGCACGAACGATGCCAAAACGATATCGGGGATCAAATGAGCGTGCTCTCCAACGGCCCGATATTGGATGGACGTTGTGTTAAATGGTCGTTCCTGGGTCGGCCGTACAAGGTGGCGTACACATCGTAGTGGCGTTGCCTGCCGATATCGCGCTGTGTAAATCTCCAATGCGATCTTGGAATTTTGCTCAAAAAGGGCGCGCTCTCGCGTCGTTGGATCCAATATCGGACCGATGTTGGGACATGTAAAGTGGCCATAAGAGTCACATGTTTAAAGTTTTGTTCCACTAATGTTATTTTTGTGTGAAATCTTAATAATTTAACTTTTTTAATCTCTCATAAATGTGGTTTCTACTGCAATCTGTGATGGGACCAACCAAGCCTGGATCTCAAGAAATAAATACAAAAAGGTCAGAGGGGCACAATACATTTCAATTTTTTTTTTATTTTAAAAGAACGTGTCAGCTGATTCATGCTACTGAGCCATGTGCAACAAGAATTAGGAATTAGGCATCAATACAACTGTATATGTCTAGAGTGTTGCTGGTCGGTAGTCGTGGGGGAGGGAGTGACTCCATACACCGCGGCATGCTACAAGAAAACTGTTGTCCTGGCTAGGTGCTGGACTCTTGTGTAGTGTAGATTGTACCTTTCTGCAAGACACATGTTACCGTTGCCTTCGGCTGCCCAGTACCAGATTTTGGTTCAGACTGAGACAGAGACCATCAGTTCACTTTAAACAGTTTTTACTTAAAAGTTTCCACAGCATAACTTCACATGTGGAACAGCAGGTATATTTGTTGTGGAACAGTTCCAGTTCCACAATGTACCATCAGACACAGTTCTAGTTCCCACTGGGTTGTTCCCAATGTATCTGGTACTGTGAGCTCCATCACAACCCAACCCCACTCCACAGTACAGTCTGTGGGGGCCACCTCTCCATTAAGCGGATCCACACCTCTTTCTGTTGTAAAAGTGGGAGTCCAGGCGATCTGACCACTAAGACAGGAATAAAGCATCAAGCTCCCAGATGCTTCCTTATAAATGTTTCTTCTCTGCATAAGAGAAGGGAGTAGAGTATTTGCCATACAGTCAGTGGAGAGTATTTCTCTGTCATTTGGGAAGATCTCACCCAGGAAGGCTGACCAGTCACAAGCCACACAGGATAACCTTATACCTTGATGGCTGAGGGGTCTGGCCATTTGTCTGAACTCTAAATAAAACCCTAAGGCTACTTCCGTCACGATGTAACGGTATGCTACTTCACATCCTGGCTGAAGTAGCCTCTACACCCACTCTGGGTGTTCCAATATGGCCACCTGTTGCCGGGAGCGGGCCTTCCAAAGCCCCACTCCCGCCATCGGTACAAGCTGCGGCCCCACACACACTCCGACACTATCTCTCTCGCACCTCCCCCCTTCCCCTCTTCTTCCACCCCCCTCCTCGCTCACCACTTCCACACTCATACCCCCACTCATACCTCCATGCACTCTGTCGGCCATACTTGCCACCGGCCCTGCATCTTCCCCGCCACCTGCAGGCCTCTGTCCCGACCCTGCACCTTCCTCCCCGCCGCCGCCGATGACCGCACTCCTCCGTTCCAGCGACATGTTTATTCCAACATGGTGTCCAGGAGCTCTCGCCATCCAAAAAGTCTCGCGAGACTTCCCGGATGCCATCTTGGACAAAGTATGTCGCCGCCCCTGGAGGACTGGATCCAATATGGCGTCCGGGAAGTCTCGCGAGACGTTTCGGACGGCGAGAGTTCCTGGACACCATGTTGGAATAAACATGTAGCCAAAATGGAGGAGTGCGGTCGGCGGCGGAGGCACAGCGCTGACCACCGAGCCTCCGCACAGCGCTGACCACCGAGCCTCCGCCCTGCGCTGACCACCGAGCCTCCGCCCTGCGCTGACAACCAAGCCTCCGTCCTGCCCCCAGCTCCATCCTGCCCACCCGTCTCTATCCTGCCCCGCTCACTCCCATCCTGCCCCCCCACCGCCTCTATCCTGCCCCCCGGCACAATCCTGCCCCCCGACACAATCTTGCCCCCACTCCCCACCCCTGTCACATCCTGCCCCCCCGGCAGTTAGCGGTCATGTGACCGATCAGCTGATCGGTTTCCCAGGCAACGACAGGTCCTAAAGGCCTGTAGGACCTAGAAGACGGAGGTGAAGCGAGCCGGCGGACAGGTGAGTATCCTCACTGAGGATTTTTTTACTTTTACTGTGGGGGAGCGGGGGGCCGCGGGAAGTGTATCGTCATATACCATAGTGCTGCTATACATGTACTGTAATGTACCGCCATATACCATAGTGCTGCTATACATGTGCTGTAATGTACCGCCATTTACTATAGCATTGCTACACATGTACTGTAATGTACCCCCATATACTATAGTGCTGCTATACATGTGCTGTAATGTACCACCATATACCATAGCGGTGCTATATATATACAGTATATATATATATAATGTATAATATATGTAGTTCACTTACGTTGATTGAACAAGTTCTGTCAGTCACAGTATGTCAACTACATACATATTCTAGAATACCCGATGCGTTCGAATCGGGCCACCATCTAGTAATTTTAATAAGTTTTCAAAGATACTTTATAAGTCAAATGAGGAAGAAAACCTTTAAAAAACCTTCTAGAAGATGTCCCCCCTATGCTGCTTCTAAACCAGACATAGAGGTGCATGTCAATGAATTAGAATATCATCAAAAAGTTATTTCAGTAAAGCAATACATAACTCTATATAATATATGCATTTCTCTTTATTAAAAACAGAGTGATCTGTTTCAAGTGTTTATTTTTGTTAATGTTGATGATTATGACTTACAGCTAGTGATGGGCGAATCCTAAATTACTCGGAATCGCTTGACTCTAGCGAGTCCGAGCCTAGGACTCGCTACTCGTTGCGAGTCTAGCGAGTCCAATGTTAATGAATGGGGAAGCGAGTAATAGCGAGTAGTGTGAGATTTACAAATCGCAGATGTGTCTCGGAAGCTTCAGCCTGAAGCAATCCTAGTTTTGTCATTTATTTGCATTGCTCGTTTACTTTGTAAGTAATCGCTGACTCGCACAGATAAGATTCTGTCTTCTCTGTGTTCTGGCTGCCCCAGCTCCAGGGTCCTAAGAGCCCGCCTGCTGCCTGATGTAGCAGTGCTGAGATTGTTCTCAGTCTGCTCATTCCCTGTGTACAGACAAGAATGTCTGTGCACAGAGATGATGTAGCAGAGCTGAGATTGTTCTCAGTCTGCTCATTCCCTGTGCATAGAGATCTATATCTATACACAGGGGATGTAGCAGAGAGGACATCGCGTTTTGGATTGCGTCGGACGGAAGAGGATTTTTTTAATTAAAGATGGAGTCCCTAATGGCTTTTTTTTTATTTCTAATAAAAATTTTTCTTTGTGTTGTGTTTTTTTTAAAACAATTTAATAGAAATTCATGGCGGTCATGTCTAATATTGGCGTGACCGCCATAAATTTCGGGCTTAGGGCCAGCTGATAATACAAAGCTGGCCCTAACCCCTTTATTACCCAGCGTGCCACCGCTACCAGGGCCGCTGGAAGAGCGGGGTTCAGCGCCAGAGGATGGCGCTTCAATGAACGAGCCATCGTCTGGGGCGGCTGCGGGCTGCAATTTGCAGCGGGGGGTGCCCAGAAAGCTTGGGCATCCCTGCGCTGCGGATTCCAGCCCCCAGCTGCTTAGCTGTACCTGGCTAGACATAGAAATTGCGCGGAGCCCCACGCATTTTTTTTAAATTATTTCATGAAATTCTGAGACTCTGACTCTGAGACTCTGACTCTGAAATTCATGAAATAATTTTAAAAAAATGCGTGGGGCTCCGCGCAATTTCTATGTCTAGCCAGGTACAGCTAAGCAGCTGGGGGCTGGAATCCGCAGCGCAGGGATGCCCAAGCTTTCTGGGCACCCCCCACTGCAAATTGCAGCTCGCAGCCGCCCCAGAAGATGTCGCGTTCATTGAAGCGCCATCCTCTGGCGCTGAACCCTGCTCTTCCAGCGGCCCTGGTGGCGGTAGCACGCTGGGTAATAAAGGGGTTAATACCAGCTTTGTTATACAAGCTGGTATTAAGCCCGAGATTCTTAATGTCAGGCCACGTTTGACCCAGCCACTAAGAATCTCCAATAAAGGGTTAAAAAAACACAGAGAAAAATTTTTATTTGAAATAAAAAAAAAGCCATTAGGGACTCCATCTTTAATTAAAAAAATCCTCTTCCGTCCGACGCAGTCCAAAACGCGATGTCCTCTCTGCTCATCCCTGTGAATAGATAGATGTCTATGCACAGGGATGAGCAGACTGAGAACAATCTCAGCACTGCTACATCATGTCTGTGAGCAGGCGGGCTCTAGGACCCTGGAGCTGCACAGAGAAGACAGCTGGACTCGGCTCGCAAAGAAACAGCAGTTACTTTGCGAGTCTCCCTGCTATCACTGGCACAGTAGCCGAGTCTAATGCAAACAATGGCAATCCTAGTTTTGTCAGCGTTTCTGACAAAACTAGGATTGATATTGATTTGCATTGGACTCGTGCGAGTAATCACTGGGAAACTCGCAGAGTACCGAGTCCTGCGAGTCCCTTACTACTCGCCGAGTAACGAGTCCTAGCGAGTAGATTCGCCCATCCCTACTTACAGCCAATGAAAACCCAAAGGCCATTATTTCAGAAAATTAAGGTAGGAGGATGAAGTGTCTAAGGCTGGCTTCACACTGCAGTTTTTTCACTGATCAGTGTCCATCCAGTTTGTGTGCCAAAACCAGGAGTGTCTCAAAAACTCAGAACAGGTGTCAATCTTTCAATTATAGTTTTTTCTCTGCAAGTTCCTCTACTGGTTCCTCTCCTGGTTTTGGCACACAAGCTGGATGGACACTGATCAGTAACAAAACTGCAGTGTGAAGCCAGCCTAAGAGATAAAATATTACCCAAATAGGTAACAGAGGCTTCACCTTGTGTGGTTGTGAGAGTCACAACCACTATAAAAGCATATCATGGCTGCTGCAGTCTCCAGCGTGGTGCATATAGAGTAGGGTAACCACAAAAGGTGAGCCTCTGATACCTGTTTAGGTAATATTTTGTCTCTCAGGCCCTTCATCCTCCCTACTTTAATTTTCGGAGATAATGACCTTTGGGTTTTCATTGGCTATAAGCCATAATCATCAATATTAACAGAAATAAACACTTGAAATAGGTCACTTTCTTTGTAATGATTCTATAGAATATATAAATATATCACTTTTTGTATTGAATTACCGTATATACTCGTGTATAAGCCGAGTTTTTCAGCCCAAAATTTGGGCTGAAAAGTCTCCCCCTCGGCTTATACACGGGTCTATACGGTAGGCTGCATGGTGGGGGCTGTGGAGGCTGGAGGAGGCGGGGGGAGGCTGCTGTATGAGCGGCCCCGTCACGTGGGGCCGCTCATTATATATGCACTGCTTCCCCCTGTCAATCAGCGGCAGGGGGAAGCGGTGCATATATGCCCCCCAAATGCTGGTACTCTCCCCCCTTGTAAGGGCCCCCCCCGCTGCTTATATTACCATCCCAGTCTTTGCTCAGCGCCGCTCCTCGGTGCTCCGTCCTCGCTGCTCCCATCTTGCTACATCCGGGATCTCCGGCCGTCGCAGGCATATGACGTCATCGCGCGACGACCGGGGATCCCGGATGTAGCAGGACGGGAGCAGCGAGGACGGAGCACCGAGGAGCGGTGCTGAGCAGAAGACCGGGATGGTAAGAGAAGCAGCGGGGGGGGGGAAGGCCCTTACAAGGGGGGGCGAGTGCCAGCATTTGGGGCCTGCTGTATGTACTCCTGGGGGGCTGCTGTATGTACCCCTGGGGGCCTGCTGTATGTATCCCTGGGGGCCTGCTGTATGTACCCATGGGGGCCTGCTGTATACGATACTACTGGGGCCTTTATACCACACTGCTGGGGGCTGTATACCTCACTGCTGGGGGTTGTATACCTGTGCTGGAGTCCACACTCGGCTTATACGCGAGTCAATAAGTTTTCCCAGTTTTTGGGGGGGGTCGGCTTATACACAGGTCGGCTTATACACGAGTATATACGGTACTGAAAAAATTAACTTTTTGATATGCTAATTTATTGAAATGCACCTGTATGCTCATTGTCAGGGAAATCCATATTCAACTCCACACACACTGAATACAGCCTTATAAGGGAAGGGGGCAAGAGCCCAGTGTAAGTGATAGCTGAGCTACAGTCACAACTGGTGCCCACACTGCCCCAGGCTGTTAAACTCCATAAATAACAATTGCAGCATTTAGGAGACTGGAAGAGGAAGTGCATTTCCTCTCCCACCTAATCGGGACCCCTGTAACTTGATCCAGTGGAGCCAATTGTTACCATGTAACCCAAGGTCAAATGACAACTTCTGCCAGCTACAATGCCAGAAGTAGCACTGATAGGAATAGTGTATTGCAATTCTTGTGCATTGCAATACATTATACCAGCGATCAGAGTAATAAATGTTAATGTTCCATATAGGTACTAAGCGGAGAAGTAAAAATTAGTTAAAAATATTTAAAAAAATCCCAAAATAAATTTAAAAAATGAAATAATATTATGGCAATAAATATGTACTGTATATGTATGTAAATACAAAAATAAACAAAAGTACACATATTTGGTATCGTGCTTCAAAAGTGATGATAAAACCACTGAGTGACTATATTTAGCCAAAATCACTTTATTAATAAACATTCATTATGTTTGAAAAAGTCTATAAATGACAAACAATTAAATGAAGGTGCTACGCAAATGTGGGGACACTGGCATAATTAGAGTAAATATCTATTAGAATAGCTAGAATAATACTATATGATATGAAAAATATAGTACAAAAATAGGACTATATCCCTATTAACTATAGCATATGTATGAATAAGTTTACCAAACAATAATGAGCGGTCCAATCACTGATGAATGCGATTGATAACCGCATCCATCCACCACCAGAAAAAACTGCAAAAGATCAGTGCAAAAAGCCGCACAGGAATCACACAAAAAAAGCTCTCTGTTTGTAAAAAATATTTTTCAATTTGTAGCAAGTGCTAACAAAAAAGTATCAAATTGCACACATTAGCTAGGGACTGTCTCGCTAGGGCAACCGTGACGAGGTGAGACAGCTTACTATATTTTTTGCAAAAAACGTACAGACCAATAGCCCTGTTTTTTGATACTTTTTTGTTAGCACTTGCTACAAATTGAAAAATATTTTTTACAAACAGAGAGCTTTTTTTGTGTGATTCCTGTGCGGCTTTTTGCACTGATCTTTTGCAATATGTATGAATAAGGTCGACTACATAATGTAGAATGCGACGGCCTGGGTACGTGGTTTGAGGATAACTCACAAATAGAGAAAAAAAGGAAAATATAATTCATGTAAAGCACCTAAAGAGTTAATAAGCTTCTTGAATGTGGTTATGAGTACTTTGAGGGGTGTAGTTTTTGTTAATTGCATCATTTTGGGGATTCTATTGTGACTCTCAAAGTCACTTCAAATGTAATGTAATCACAAAAAATATTGGTATTTTAAATTTTGTTGGAAAAACGAGAAACTGTTGATAACGATTATCCATTCTAACTTCAAAAAAAATGGGGGCAATGTTTAAAACAAATAGCAAATATTATTTATTAAAGTAGTTTTCCGGTCTAAAATTGATAATTCTGCAGTCACTCCATGTGACTCGATGTGACTACAGTATAAATACAAGAGGGGTGGGGGACAAGAGGCGCAATAGTGCCCTATCACTAGCGATACTGAAGTGAACAGGTGGTGCTGTGGATCCACTCACGTGATTCAGTTGTGTGACCCACAACTGGTTTGAAGGCATCAACAAGCAAGCTGCTGCAGGACCTCCACCGACCACTAGCACGTGGAAAAACGTCCAAAGAAAAGTTGGGATTGATGAGGTGTATCACGGTCCGCGCTGCTATACTCAAAGAAACACACACATGGAAGGCAGGATCACAAAAGCAGTTTCTTTCCTTTATTTCAACGCGTTTCAGTGCACAACCTGGCACCTTCCTCAGGGCTGTGCCAGGTTGTGCATCGAAACGCGTTGGAATAAAGGGAAGAAACTGCTATTGTGATCCTGCCTTCCATGTGTGTGTTTCTTTGGGTATAGCAGCGCGGACCGTGATACACCTCATCAATCCCAACTTTTCTTTCAATGTGACTACAGACTTATCAGTCGCCCCACAGACTGCACTGTGAGGATTTGCTGTTTTCTAAACCAGGAATGGTCCACAATTGTGCAATATACATGTTTCCTTCAACAACACGACTAGTGGGCGCAGCCTTGCTTAATGCAAGTGTATGGAGCAAGCGCATCCGTCTAATGGGCGTGGCCTCCCTCAACACAATTGTATAGAGTGGGTGGGTCTGACAAGTGGGAGCAGTCTTGCTCTATATGCTTGTATAGGAGAATGTGTCCACTAGTCAGGAGCCCTGGCCAGGAGCCTGCATACTGCATAACTGATGTCCATTCCAGGTTTAGAAACTGCAAATCCTCGCAGTGCACGGTGTACATAGAGTGACTGCAGAATTATCAGTTTAGACCAGACAACCTCTTTAAAGATTTCAAGTGATATAATTCTCTCGTTTAAACTGTAAATGTCATTTCATTAAACAAAAAAAAAACAATACTGCACTGGTTATTAATGATGGCGCACATTGCAGCTATGATGATGCTTTTTTGTGTCATTTGACTTGTTTTCTCAACTTTTTTGTGATCTTTTTAAAACTGCATTTTATGGCTGTGTGGGAGTGGCCAGCGTCTGCCAGCACTCTGTGTATAATACCACAAAGTCCTTCACCTCCCATAGTGCACTGCTCTCACTCAGGAGCCCACATCTGCCCAACATTTAGTCACAGCTCCTGAGTAGAGCCCTTCCCATGGTACTGCAGCTACAAAGATAGAGGGTCTTTCTAATAACACTGCACACTAACACACAGTTTTTATTGTGATGTGGCAGCAGACAAGGGTCCCATGAGCTGCGTGAAGCAGACAGCTGATAAAAATCAGCAGTGTGATGTAGAGCAGAAAAGGGTTAACAGATCGTGACTGAGCAGATAAGGAATCCGATTACAGTGCTTGTGCAGAGAAGCTTACACAAAACCTGATGGAGCTTAGCTCTATGCTGTAGGCTGAGGTGATCTGATACATTGTTTCCACACCAGCTGTAACCAGGAGATAGTACACTCTGTAGGCCATGCCTCCTCCCTTATATGGCTGTATTCAGTTTGAAGATGGATCTCACTGAGTGAGCTTCACACACAATCTAGTGGGAACATCTTGTGGAAGGTTTATGAATGGTTTCCTTCTAGATTTCATTAATAAAATATATTTGAAAGTTTATTATAATCACTTGCTCTACATTATTATTAAATTAACTAGATGGTGGCCCGATTCTAACGCATCGGGTATTATAGAATATATTTTTAGTTTATTTATGAAGATTTAAGAATAATTCAATGAATACACAGGATTTTCCGGGTAAAATATATACATATCATTAAATGTTATTGCTCGCGCTGTGAGTAGGGGTTAAATTCCTGCTGGGCCCGACCAATCAGCAAAGCGTGGTTCAAATTCCGTGGCAATATGCGGCTGGACTGTGCCTGTAGCTGATTGGTCGCAGCCGGCAGGCCGCGACCAATCAGCGATGTGGCTTCGTTCAATACATCTGCACGTGTGACACCTCACCAGCGATCAATAAGGTACTTGGCGAAGCTCCAGCGATCCCGACAACGATACGACCTGGAGCTTCACTACATGGTCGCTGGTGAGATGTCAAACAGTCAGATCTCATCAGCGTTGCAGCAACGATATGGTGGTAATTGGGATCCTGTCACTCTAGGGTGTAGTGTTGAGGTCATTGGTCGTTGTTCCCGCCAAAAACACCAATGCATGCTGCCCAGCGGAGTCCCAATGATCAAAAAATGGTCCAGCCATTCTGACACAATCAGCGATCTCACAGCGGGGGCCTGGTTGCTGCTGCGTGGCACACTGAGCGAGATCGCTAGTGCCGGTCGGGGTACTTTTGTTGCGAGCAGCCAGGAGATGACCAGCTAGCGCCGGTCATCTCCCAGCTGTGTCGCCGCTGACCTCCATGCGGCAGGAAATGACCTGTGGCTACCGCCAGGCGCCACCGATCAGGATTTCCGTTACAGACAAACAGACAGAATTAGACGATTATATATTAGATATCTCTCTGTGTATCCATGTCTCTCTATCCTATCTATCTTATCTATGTCTGTATATCTATTATCTATGTCTCTATATTTATCTGTGTATCTGTCTATGCCTCTGTCTATCCATGTGTGTCTGGTGTTTAGCATCTTCCAGGATGTGTGTCGGTGTCACCGCCTGCACCTTGTAGTGCTCAGCGCTCCAGCTGGGTGTTGGTTTCTTCACCACATCGCTGTGGAACAGCCAGGTGACGGTCTCGAAGTTATCGCCCTGGATCAGCGTTTCCGCCTCCTCCCGATCCACTGTCCACTGGTGCAGGCCCCCGAAGTGGATGTGAATGGCCACAGCCATGAGCGGCCGTCGCCCAGAGCCCCCATCATTGCCATGTGGTTGCAGCTCAACAGCACTCAGATAGACCGGGAGGCTCCGCAGGCCCTGTCCGGTGTCAATCACCAGGTCCTGGTGGGAGCAGCGCACAAGCCAAATGTTGGGCCGGTTTCCTGACTCAGAAAACCGCACTTATATCCAGAACACGCAGTCCCCCAGGACGTTGTGCATGTATTACTCCAGAGCGGCCATGGCAGGCCTCTCCGAGGGCACACATTGGGGTTACGGCAGGAACTCACCAGGCACAGCGGGCACACAGTGGGCACGGCACCTGTTGCAGTCAGCACCGAGGGCAGCGCCCACAGAACTAACAGCCACCATCTACTATATAATCCTCTAATTCTGAAATCCCGCGTCACTGACGTGACCAATCAGTGACGCGGGATTTCCGTTATAGACAGACAAAATTAGATGATTATATAGTAGAAATGTGAACAACAGTTACGCTTTAAGGGCATAAAAATTATAAGTCTAATAATTGTAATATTTTCTCATTTGTTTTCAAATTTTCTATATTTTCTTATATATTGAATATATACATATATATAGATACACATACACATATATATAGTCCAAAATGTACCACTATCATGAGTATTGTTGAAGCTTTGCTGAGGTACCACAGAGATTGACACTGTTGTTGACTGCTGGTCACAAGTAATAATTGGTTTCAGAGGAGCAGAAAGCTAACTGAAATATATGGAAAGTAAATGTAACAATTATACTACTTACTGGTAGTAAACAGAGGTCAAAGCAATCCGCGGTCAGGTCCAGGAAATGGTGCAGTACAGCAAAGGGTTAACAGAAGCAAAATCCAATTCAAGCCAAAGTCAGGAAACCAGAGAGACAGAAACAGAGTAATTAGGTACAAAACAGAAAGGGAAGTCTTGTCACTAGCAGAGGTTCAAGTCCAGGTAAGTAACAAAGACAGGCAGGGTCTGGTTCAGAACATAAAGAGATCAAGTCCTACACAGCCAAAAGCAAATGTACAATTGACCCAGAGCAGAGCTGCAAGCTAGTTTAAATAGGCTCTTAATTAAGTGAGCTGAACTCAGGTGATTGAGGCACAGAGCCAGCCCAGCCTGACAGTCTCCACAAACCGAGAACAACACAGGCAAAGTGGAGATTATGACACACAGGTCATATTCGTGAAATTTAGCCTTCTCAGGAAGGTGAAACAGGCTAGCGATGAAGGGTGTAATAATAGATCGACATCCAGGATATCCAAAAATTATAGAATTCATATAAAATATATAATAAATATAATTGGAAATGAACATGTACAAATATAAGCCTTTATTCAATGTGAAGTAAATCTGGTTATATTATTACAAGCACATGCCATATATAGACACACTAAAAAAAATGTGAAAATGATTAAAAGCAGAACAAAAAGCAGGGGAATGGCAAAAAAGTATGACTGGAATACTATGAATGAAATAATAACTAAAAGGACTCAATGACGTGATAAGTATTCCATCTCAATAAAGGTGCAAGTTATGTAATCAGTATTAGGCCAGAGAACAATACATTATATGCAGAATCATTAAGTTAGTATTTTGACGATATCATAATTTAGGTGCATATTTTACAATTTCAAGCTGTGTAAACTTGAATGGTTATTGGGTGAAACATATCAAGTGATGTGTATTTGTGTTAGGCCTTGTTTCCATCAGCATATGGCATCCGATGCGAGACTATTGGATGTGATATGCTAATAACACTCGACTCAGGCTCTGTTGTGAGCATGAGCCAAGTGACATACAACTGTGATCTGATCCTGCCATTGGAACAGAGGTGTGAGTAAGAGGGAGAAATTAATCTTTCCTTCTCCATCATTGGCCTTGGCATTTATTATACTATACTCGGATGTGATCCGAGTGCATTCTGATGTTTTACACTCACCAATAGACTTGTATGGGTGCGTGTGACTCACTGGGAAACGCAACATGCTGTCATATTTTTCTCATGCTGATTTAGCATGAGAAAAAAATTGCAGATTCACACTGCCTCATTTTTTAACAATGATGCATGTGCAATCCAAATGATTTATCGGATTGCATTCGTCTGCTGTAAATGCACGTGGAACTGAGGCCTAATGAAGGATATGGCCTAAGGATATTAACACCATTTACCAAGATCTGCAGAATTATTAGAGTTCGTTCACATCTGTGTGTAAACACTAGCTGAGATTCACAGCCAGAAACATTACCAAGTGTCAGGAGGGCGTTGTGCATTTTTTTCCACACCTAGTATTCGTATGACATGTGAGTGCTAAGCGAGTGTGTTTTTTTTTTTTTCTTTCCTAGCCTCCGTGTCTTGAAATTAAAATTGATCTCTGTAAGTTTGGGTCTTGTATTAATTCTTGGTTCTAGTGATTCATTCATGTACTGATGGTGGTTTTTATGATGTAGTCATATACTGATGGTGGTTCTGGTGATGTAGTCATGTACCAATTTTGTACCAATTTTGATTATTACTGTAACTGATTGATTAGTTTAATTGATGGTTTTGGTGTTCTATTTATGTAGTGATGATATTTTTTTACTTTATATTAATATATCAGTAACAAAATGAGATCCAATGGAGACATGGCTATGTTCTCCTGAACAAGTTTTTAAGCAACTAATATATGTCGCACCTCCATTTCTCAAATATATGCAAAAACAGGCGAACAATTTGGAGTTATGTACAAAAAAGTGTAGAAAAGTTTTATTGAATAAAATTCAAGTGAATTACAACTCCAAAATACATACAATTAGACAAATTCAGAAACATGGGAATTACAAGACATGAACAAACATCACAAATAGGTCATAGAAGGTTATACCACCAGAAAAGACTGATAATCTCAAGCACAAAAAAGGGGTTTAACAAAGAGAAGGGAGGAATGATTAAATCTGAACAGAACCTAATTCCCTACAGGGAAGGCCAGTTTCTGCAGTTCAGTTAAATTACAGACACTGTCTTATCTAAAAACTGTCAATACTCCCAAATAGATAAGGAAAGGGTCCTTACTTTAAAAAAACTCGCCTAAACTCAAGTGCAAGAGAGGTTGTGAGGTTTCGTGGTAAGAGTGACATTTCTACACGGAAAAATCAGGAAAAGCAGAAGGGCGGATTACACCTTGTGAGTGATTGCTGACATGAAAAAAACTTTTTTCTTTTATAAGACTTTTAACGGCACATCCATAAATGCAGGATTCCTGATGGTGTGAAAGACCCCAGGACAGACAGGACACACAGGACCATCCTCCCTGATGAAGCCTTAAGGCCACTTTACACACACCAACTTATCTGTCCAACTTCTGAACAACTTACTGGTTGCAGTGAAATCATGGACACATTGTTCTATTTTGTGGCTGTGTACAATGGAACAATGTGTCCATGATTTCACTGCAACCAGCAAGTTGTTCAGAAGTTGGACAGATAAGTTGGTGTGTGTAAAGTGGCCATTAAACACCTCGCCCGCGAAACGTGCGTTGGAGGTCCCTTGTTCTGCTTATCCTGTCCTGAAATTTAACTGAACTACACAAACCGACGTCCCCTTAGGATTTGTGGGGAATTAGGTTCTGTTCAGATTGAATCATTCCTCCCTTCTCTTTGTTAAACCCCTTTTTTTGTGCTTGAGATTATATGTATTTTGGAGCTTTAATTCACTTGAATTTTATGAAATAAAACTTTTCTACACCTTTTTTCACAACTCCAAATTGTATGCTTGTTTTTGCATATTAATATATCATAATATATCCGAAGAATCATCATCATTACATGAATGCATCACTAGTGCCATTAGAAGTTCATTAGAAGCACTCCATGCACTCTAATTATTCTAGGGGTGTTAGGGTAAAAAAATGTGTTTGTTATGTGTGATCAGGGACATTATTCTAAGATGACAACTGACTCAAACTTAGAGTCACTATCAGAGGTAAAACATTGTCCTGCTGTGCTGTGACGGAGGTGATTGTGTCATATATTATACTTTCTCCACAGTAATACACTTGATGGAGGCAAAGAGACATGCATAAAGTGGTGAACAAAGGACTGTGTCTTGTTTTTATTTAACCTCTCTCTTTTTATGTCTTTTAGGTTCCCTTTATTGGACTACATCTGATCTTCATATTTATTTTATTATTTTTTAAATAAATTGGTCAATGAGGGAGTTGTAGGAGTGGGAGTGTTTTTTTTTTTTTTTTTTTAAATAGTTTTTTCCTGTGTCTGTCTTTTTAACGCTATACTTGTCGTGTTAGTAATGGAAGTGTCTGAAAGACCCCACTCCACTATTAACGCCTGGGCTTGAACTCATAGCTGACATCAACCCTATTAACTATTTTCTGATTTCTAATGGACTAGAGCATTTAGGTAGTGCCAGAATTGTGGTGGCTGCTGACTGGTATATTTAGGCTGGGAAGGGCCAACTTCCCATTTGGATGATAGCAGCTCCTAACTGTCTTCTTTACCTTGGCTTATTATCAAAAATAGGGAGGACCCCATTCTGTTTTTTCAATTGTTTGTTTATTTCAGATGTGGGGTTCTCTATTTTTGCTAAACAGCCAAGGTAAAGCAGATAGCTACAGGCTGGTATTAACAGGCATGGAAGAGCCATTGATACTCTCCCCTTCCCAGCCTGGTATCAGCCCTTACCTGTTTCCTTTTACCTTGGCTTCTTAGCAAAATAGTGGGAACCTTCATCATTTCTTAAAAATTATTTATTTATTTTCACACTACACTTGCAGCTATCACACTTGAGTTAGGAGAACAGACAGCCAGAGTGAGGAGTGTAGAAATACAGCAGACTGACTGCAACCAATCACAGATGCAGGCACAGAGGGTGGGTGGGGGAATGGGTGAATATTCATTTTGCTCAAACAGTGGGGGGGGCATGTATAGCAGTTAATTACAAATATGGATACAAAGTTGCACACTCCTTTAGATGTTTGTGATGCAAGGTTTATTATGAACAGTTAATGGCCACAGATGTCAACGCGTTTCGGCTTTAACCAAAGCCTTGATCACGACAATTGGCAGGTGTGGGTCATGGAATGTTCTAGGATAAGATTGGAAAGAGGCGTCTTTCCTTGGTGGCGAACGCTCGATTAAGGTGGTTTGCTTTATTTCAATAATTCCCAAATGGGGATAGGCGTTTTTCAGCACGGTCCTTCTTTCAGTGATAGGTCCGCCCCCGTCAGAGTCCTGGTAGGAATGAGCCTACAGACATTGGCAGGGAGATTTGGTGGGGGAAGCATTGAATATGCATTTTATTTAAACAGTGGGCCAGTACAGCATACTGATTGCTGTCTTTTCTTCGTGGAAACACGGTATGTATAATTGTCCTGCTCTTACCCCCATTTGTTTCCTTTTGCAGCTCTGTAGCCCTTACGTTCACCATTTTACAGCACACAAGTTCAGGTCTCCATTGGTTTGTATGGGGCTCAGAGTCCGTGGTCAAGTTTGGTTAAGTCCGGTTCCTAGTGCCATATTCTTAGACTGAAGAATCTACGATTCTATAGCTTCTTTTAACCTTCCATACATGACCTGGTTTTAATCTGATTCCTTCTGTTTCCTTTTGTTTGTTTTTTTCCGCCCAGTTTTTTGGTGTCCCTGGATTTGATTAAATGGATTGTTCAGTCTGAGTGCACTCTGGCAGGATTCACTAGCATCGGGAGCAGTCGATCATGTGAATGTAACTATGAGATTTCTATACTTCCAGGCACATTTTAGCTAAGCATGCCCAGTCTCACTTTGTTCAATACAAGTGAATTGAGGGAGACCTCCGAAGTCTAGACCATACATGACTGAATATATTCAAATCACACACATTCGGTCATGCGCCTGCCTACTCTTGGCGCCTAAACTGGAGAATTCTGACAATGCGCACTGTAAAGATTCACAAGCCTGCTTTCACATAAAGTTACTGCAGACTTGCATTCTAAGCCTGGACAACCCCTTTATCTATGTCATCATTTCCATGGTTCCATTTTTTTCTGTTCAGAATGAGGACATTGTTTCTTATCATGCTCACAAATTGTCACTTGGTATCCCACTTTGAAACATTCTGCTTGATTTGTTTGAGCTTTTTAATTAGCGAATTCTTCTTCGAAAATTATCTTTTAAATGGCTCAAATTATGCCAAAGGGCACTAGAAAGCCATATCCTCAAGAGCTAGCAAATTAAAAGGCTTTTACAGCTTCCATTTTTTTTTTACATTTTTAGAAAATAGGAAAAAAATTCTACAATAAATAATGTGCAGATGACCTCTGTATATGAATTGCAAGGTTTAAACCACATATCAATTCTGTGTATCACATCTGTAGACAAACTGGAGTGGATTAGACAAGGCATCAACTAATGTCTGCCTAAAATTGGTAGATGGCACTAGTAAAAGAATAATATGTGAGCAGACTATTAACCACTTCACCACTGGCGATTTTCCGTTTTTCATTTTAGTTTTTTCCTCTCTTCTTCCAAGAGCCATATTTTATTTGTTCATCAATATAGCCAGATTACAAGTGCAGTGAAATTGCAAAAAAACTGCAATTCCACAAGCGTTTCTTTTTGGCTAGGGTCACATTTGCGGCAGGGCACTGCAGATCCTGATCCGGTTTTGAGCAGTAAAAGTGCTTAAAACCGGATCAGAAACCGCAGCCCATAGGAGCCCATTATAGATAACAGATTGCACTACATGCAATCCGGTTACCGGCTCTGATTTCGTTGCCTGCGTAAAAATCATGCAGGCAACGTTTTTCGGAGCGGTATTTCTGCCGCAACAGAATTCCTATAATGGGCTCCTATGGGAGCCCATGTGGCTGCCGCAAGGCATATGTGTATGCCTGCGGCAGCCGGTGGTTTTGTTCATCCCTGCTAACGCAAGGATGAACAAATGGTTAAATCTTAATAATCCATGTGGGCAACAAGTCTCTAGGGGGGTGCCCACCCCCCCTAGACGCATGCTGTCCACACAGGACAACATGTCAGGGGTTATTTCTATAATTAACTTCTTCGCCTCTATTCTTGGCTTTTTAATAACTTTTACATTGACAGCCATCGGCTCCTGCATCAGGACCAGTACACTATGCAATTTGCTTAAGCACCACAGACAGCTCCTCATTGAGGATGCTGTTCTGTAATGTGCTTAAGCAAATTGCGTAGTGTACTGGTCCTGCTGCAGGAACCGGCGGCTGTCAATGTAAAAGTTATTAAAAAGCCGACAATAGCGGTGAAGGGGTTAATTATTGAATTAACCCCTGACATGTTGTCCTGTGTGGACAGCATGTCTCTAGGGGGGGTGGGCACCCCTTAGACTTCTTGCCCACAAGGATTATTAAGATTTAACCCTTTGTTCATCCCTGCGGTAGCAGGCAACCGGATTGCACATTCAGAGCAATCCAGTCGCCGGATTCTGGCTTAGGGACACAAAATGTGTCCAAATTGTGTGTAAATGCAATTGCGATTACCGCATCTGGATGTGGATGCGGTAACCGCAATTACAGTTCCAAGTGTGACCCTAGCCTTTGTTTATTTTTTTTACCATGTTCACTATTTGGGAAAACTAACCAGGCAGCATGATTCCCCAGGTCAGTACGAGTTTGTAGATAATTTAGCAATCTGGGGCTGTGTGATGGTTTATTTCTTACGCCCTGAGCTAACCTTTTTAGAAATACCATTTCTGGGTAGATGCAATGTTTTTCTCGCCTGTTATTGCATTTTATTGCAATGTTCCAGTAACAAAAAAAACATAATTTTGCTGTTTCTAATTTTTTTTCTGTTCCATAGTTTACTGATCAGATTAATTTCCTTTTTATTTTAATAGATCGGACATTTCTGAATGCGGCAATACCAAATATGTTTACTTTTTATTTTTCTTAATTGTTTTATTTTCAGCGGAGCAAAAGGGCAGGATTATATACATTTTTGTGTTTTTTTTTAATTTTTTCAAATTTTAAAAATCTTTTCTTTAACTTTTAATTGTTTTTACTAGTTCCTTTGGGGGACTTTGAAGATAGTACTATCCAATCACAGCACAAATGATAATCACAAATGATAATCTCCTATGAAGGACAACTTGCAGCCAGAGTTGACAGGAAGTGAGTCATGATAGTGATAGGTGTAATCAGCTGAACTTCAGCAGTCATGACACTGCAGCGGCAATGGCATGATCCCCTCGTGTTGGATCACGCTGTCAAACTTTGACAGCGTGATCTAATGGGTTAACAACGATGGGTGGAACTCAACTCTGAGTGCAGCTGTTGGATGCATATGTCAGCTCATTAGCACATATCAAAGAATGGGAGGAGTCCTATGATGTAGTCGTACATAGTTCATGAAGGGGTAAAATACATGTGTTTTGCAAAAACTATGATTTCCTATTTTATAAAGAAAAAGACATTAAACAGGATAATTTTGAATTTAAAGATACAGTGACAACAATAGATCACCAGTTTCAGAGAACTCATTGCTTCCACAGGGTCAACAAATATAGTCACATTTTCTGTTTTCAAAAAAAGTAATATGGCAAAATGGTAATTTTAGAATGTAGAATGTACATAATTCGTAGACTGTGAGCCCTCATGGACAGGACTCTCTCTCCCTCTTGTACTTGTATGACCTGATTGTACTCATGTATTGTGCTTGTCCGTGTCTGCCCTTTCCTCATGTAAAGTGCCATGGAACCTAATGGCGCTATATAAATAAATAAATAATAATAATTATTATTATTATTGGACCCAGAATAAATGAACCACTTGCTGTATTAGCTAGAACTAATATTACTGAACTGCCAGCATTTAAATGGCAACAAGCACAATTTCAGCCGCCATTAATACTAAGCAGCTTCACTATCAGCTATTTAATGATACAATATGTTCTTTTTGTACTGTTGACCTTGTAAACTATTGTTTTTACTATATCCTCATAATCTCCCTATACATAAAAATAGCTATAGGCAATTTGCAATATTTTGACTTTTACAGCCTCTGTATTTCTTCCAAGTTGTAAGCTAATCGGTTGTTTTGGAATTATGTGGTCAGACTAAAAGATATATATGAGAAATGTTGGTAGTATGAGAACAAAGGTTAAAGCGAATGTCTAATTTGAAAATATATTGTTAGAATAATTATGTACAATTGGTATATTTTATGTATGAGAATAAAGATTTGAATAAACTTATCTGACCTCACTTCAGTACACATTGCCAGTGGCGGGACAAGGCATTTTGGTGCCCTAGGCAGGTAAGGCAAACGGCGCCCCCCGTGGCCACGCATTGGGCAATAAAGTCCACTTTTTTCTATTTTTTGTGCTGTTTTTCCTTTTTTTACACTCTGTATTATATATTACACACACACACACACACTTGAGACTGCTGTGGGCTGAATACACAATAGCTGTATCAGTCACGGTTCTGACGATTCTTGGTGCCAGCACCAATCTGTCCACGGTGTTTCTGGAGAGCTGCAGCTTGCAGATCGCTTCAGGGTGCCCCTTTCCTGATCACCAGCGCTCCGGCATTCAGCCTGCTGAGCACTCAAACAACCCAGTCCACACTTCCAGTTAGCGGTTCATCACTTCCGGTTAGCGTTATAGAAATGAAGTTGCAACATCGTAGGATCAACGGTGTTTATTCCCTCTTCGTGTGGTCTTACATGGTGCGGGGTGGGAGGACGGGGGGGTTCTCAAAGGCGATGGCCGTTTCACACCGCAAGTGGCGCTTCAACAGGCATATAGTCCACCATATGCCTGTTGACTATATGCCTGTTGAAGCGCCACCCCACAAAGAGTGAATAAACACCGCTGATTGTGTGTTGCAACTTCTTTTCTATAAATCTAAACACAATAGCTGTATATACAATAGAGAATACAGAATAGAGACAGCTGCTACCTGTATACACAATAGAGATGGCTGCGGACCGTATACACAATGGAGAATGCTGCTGGCTATACATACAATAGAGAATACACAATAGAAACTGCTGCTGGCCATACACAATAGAGAATACACGATAGAGACTACTGCTGGCCGTACGCAATAGAGAATACACGATAGAGACTACTGCTGGCCGTACGCAATAGAGATGGCTGCCAGCCATATAGACAACATCCCAACAGCTTCCCTTTATTCCGACAGCCTCCCTCCATCCCGACAGCCTCACTTCATCCTTCCTCCATCCCAACAGCCTCACTTCATCGCGATAGCCTCTCTCCATCCCAACAATGTCCCTCCATCCTGACCGCCTCCCTCCATACTTCCTCCATCCCAACAGCGTTCCTCCATCCCGACAGCCTCCCTCCATCCTGACGGCCTCCCTCCTTCCATCCCGACAGCCTCCCTCCATACTTCCTCCATCCCAACAGCGGTCCTCCATCCTGACAGCCTCCCTCTATCCCAATAGCCTATTCCATCCTGACAGCCTCTCTCCATCCTTCCTCCATACCAACAGCCTCCCTCCATCCTGACTGCATCCCTCCATCCTGACTCCATACCAACAGCCTCCCTCCATCCTGACTGCATCCCTCCATCCTGACTGCATCCTGTCTCCCCCACAGCCCCCGTCTCCCCACAGCCCCCCTGTCTCCCTCATAGCCCCCCTGTCTCCCTCATAGCCCCCCTGTCTCCCTCATAGCCCCCCTGTCTCCCCCACAGCCCCCGTCTCCCCCACAGCCCCCCTGTCTCCCCCACAGCCCCCTGTCTCCCCCACAGCCCCCCTGTCTCCCCCACAGCCCCCCTGTCTCCCCCACAGCCTCCCTGTCTCCCCCACAGCCTCCCTGTCTCCCCCACAGTCCCCCTGTCTCCCCCACAGTCCCCCTGTCTCCCCCACAGCCTCCCTGTCTCCCCCACAGTCCCCCTGTCTCCCCCACAGTCCCCCTGTCTCCCCCACAGTCCCCCTGTCTCCCCCACAGTCCCCCTGTCTCCCCCACAGTCCCCCTGTCTCCCCCACAGCCCCCCTGTCTCCCCCACAGCCCCCCTGTCTCCCCCACAGCCCCCCTGTCTCCCCACAGTCTCCCCCACAGCCCCCCTGTCTCACCCACAGCCTCACTGTCTCCCCCACAGCCTCCCTGTCTCCCCCACAGCCTCCCTGTCTCCCCCACAGCCCCCTGTCTCCCCCACAGCCCCCCTGTCTCCCCCACAGCCTCCAGCATACCTTACCATTGGGGGAAGCTGTGGATGCGGAGCAGGGGTGCCGGAGCCCGGAGGGCGCACATCAGCAGGGCGCTGCCTGCGAGCCGAGGAATAGCTGCGTGCCTGCGGCAGCTAGCGGTGGGCGCCGCCATGTTCTTTGTGGCCGGCGCCCACTAACAGTACAGCCGGTCGGTGGAAGCTGAGACTTCAACAAAATGGCCGCGGCTAATTGGAGACCGCGGCCATTGTGTAGAGGTCTCAACCTCTATTGACCGGCTGTACTGTTAGTGGGCGTCAGCTACAAAGAACATGGCGGCGCCCACCGCTCCCTGCCGCAACTTCTCCCCGCAACTCCAGGGCCGGGCGGCGGTGACCGGACTCCGGTCAGGCGGGAATGCGCCCTGCCCAAGATGGCGCCCTAGGCGACCGCCTAGGTTCGCCTAGTGGTCGTCCCGGCCCTGCACATTGCTACTCTGTCAGGTTGTACCACAGTGGTTGGTCTCTGTTGAGATTTTGGTAGAGATCTGAAGAGACGCAAGAGCAATGCGCCCAGCTACTTAACCGGGATAAGACAACACTTAGGCTGGTTTCACATCACGTTTTGATCCGATCTGGGGCTGTCCGTTGTGGACTGGACAGCCTCGGATCGGATCAGCACACAGAACTGGAGGGCTAATTTGCCCTCCGGTCCAATGTTCAACCGCACGCAGCTGAAGCTGCTGATGAATCAGGACCGCAGCTTGCGGGGAGCCAGCCACGGTCCTGAAACAACAGTGGCGTGCGGCCGCAGGTGTCCGGTTCCCGTATCCTCCCATGCTAGGGAGCGCCAGATTTCCCTGGATCCAGGAGGATCCGGGAGAATCCGATTTGGGGAGATTTTTCTCCCCAGACACAAAAATCGTGCATGCAGCATTTTTGTGTCCGGGTGAAAAATCCGAATCCTCCTGGATTCAGATAGCTGCCATCCGACTCCATCCGGGCCCATAGGCACACTATTGGGCAGAAATGTGATCCGGGCCTATCCGGTTCTCATCGGATCGGCCCGAATCACAAAAAACGTGATGTGAAACCAGCCTTAAGGTCCATCTGACAAACAATCAGGGGAGCCAGTTAGCAAACCAAAATTAGAGTGATTTCAACAAGTAAACACAGTTTCCAATGCCCTTTCTTTAGTTTACAATTTCATACCAGCTATAGTATTATTATTACCTTGGCCGTTCTTCTGAATTAATCACTGGATGCTCATTTTATTTGACATAGACCTTTCAACTATTCTTCACTTTTTTACTCTGACTCAGCCGTCCCTGGTTGCAGTTTTGGATCCAATTCTGCTCATATTTCTCTGGTTTCCATTTTGATTGATTATTTTTTTATTCAGCTTTGAAAAGATGAAAGTTTAAATGGAGAGGTAACATGGGCTGATGGTCTGACAAAGAAATCGATTCATTAATCTCCCCCTAAAAATTAACAGAGCATTATCTTTTTTGGCTTGCTTACACTGTGGAAAATGATGGCACTTTATATTATGTAAGAGCACAGGAACAGGGGACCCCAAATGTTTGATATGACACAGTTGCTGTTCTGGCACAAGGGTGCAGGGGCCATGTTCCCTGGGTAATCTACAAATCTGATTGTTCCCTGTTATCCACCCAAACACAGTGTCTACAGCCGATGGAGTGACTACAAACACAGGTCTCGGGGATAACAATTGCTTTTACTTCAGCAGGAACAAAGGAATCCAACATGGAATAGCTGTTTCACAGTCTCACAAGGGTATAGAACTAAGGGACAAAGTGCAATATAAAACACCAGAACTTTAAATATCTAAATAAATTACACAAAACCTATGTGCTACCTGAACACATAGATGTGTGGTAATCACTTGGCCTCTGTGCCACCTCCAGTCCTCTCTTGTCCATCCTCATGTGTCATCGCTGTTGCTGGTGTCCTCAGGAGGCTGAACAAGAGTGGGCTGGAGGTGGCACAGAAAGGGCTGGAGGTGGGGAGAACACCAGCAACAGTGATGACTCATTACTGAGGAAGTCCCTCCAGACTCCTTATCTGTGCACTTTATAAAGTCTTTTTAACAACTTACAGAGGGGCTAGAGACATGGGGGACCGCTTCCCTGAATGCAGCAGACACACTGCATTCAGTTAGCATAGCACCAGGGGGGGTGACAGGTCCTTTGTTAAAGTCTGAATCAAACTCCCAAGCTGGGAAGATCTATGCTCATTTGTACATATCATTTTTGATAAACTTAACCTGATTTTTGGGTCCCATGTAAAATATTCTTTTGTGTACTATTTCATCTATCATCCTAATCATTCTATGTAGCATCTGTGTCTGCCCGTCCCTAAGAATCAGCTGATTCCCAGTGTGTCTGGGTGGACACTCTTCAGTGTTCTGGGTTGCACATTTTCAATTTTGTGCTCCTTTGCTGGAGTGCACTTCGGACTTCTGCACTTGGAAGCAGGTGGGGGGTCTGATTCCCTGCTCTGACTCGCACACGTCTGGTGTCAGCTGTAATCAATGATTTCAGCATGTGTTTCTTTTCCAACATACCTTTGTAGCCTCTTTGGTGGAATTAATTCATGATCAAGGTTTCCTCACAGCATGTGTTTTGAGTACCTTACTGATTATTTATAACATAAATAACACACTTGCTGCACTTTGGGCTCATACCCCTAAGGCGGCCGTCAGACGTCTCGACATCGTGAACGATATTGTAAGCGATCACGTGCACGCGCGATTGCTTACAATATCATTCACATCGCTGGTGAGCTGTCACACAGACAGACTCACCAGCGATGTGGGCTAGCGAGATCGCTGGTAACTATGGTACACATCGGGTTACTAGGCGCCGCGCGGCGCTTAGTAACCCGACGTTTACCATAGATACCATCTCCCAGCATAGGCTCTGCCGCTGGGAGATCATTCATCGTGGTGTCATACACCACGATGAAGCAAATTGAACAAGCGTTTATCGCTTGATATGAGGTCCTGCTCTCATATCTGCGATGTCACGATCAAGCGATTTTACATTGTAAAATCGCTTGATCGCACGTAACGATGCACAAATGATATCGCTTAAGCGATCAAAAAGCAGATCACTTAAACGATATCGTTCAAGATATTGCAGCGTGTGACGGCTGCCTAAGCATGCTTAGTTGGCCTAACAAGTGGGGTATTTCCTCACTCCCCCTCCCTTCTTTATTCAGTCTACTTGGGTTCCATTGTACCTTATATACTTATTTGTGCCACATATATCCATTTATTTATATATATATTTTCATCTTCCTTTCAAACAACAGGTATAGGGGTACTAGATTTACTGGTATATTTTGGTATCAAAGTAAAACTGTTTGGTACTGCATTTGTATGTACATTTAATTTTTGTCATGTGCATGTTTGACTTATCAGTCTTTCAAACATAATTTTGCTATCTTTTGTGTGAACTGGCATTTTTTTATGCATTACATTATATGTGTTAATATTGTGGGGAAAGCAGACATGAACCCCGACCTCCTCATACGAGAAATCTATTTGTCTTTTATATGTTTTTATTGTGTTTTGTATAAATAAATGATTTGTGTTCAGCTAGCACATAGGTTTTGGGCAATTTATTCAGATATTTATAGTTCCGGTGCTTTTTGTCGCACTTTGTCTCTTTGATCTACGGTATATGCCTTTGTACCCTTGCACAGAACTTTGCAGTAATTTTTCTGAGCCGAGCTGATACCCTCTCCCCCCTAGAACCTCAATTAGAGTTCAATCTTGAAGTGCAATTGAGCTATAAGAGCACGGATTGTTCTAGATGTAATGCTTGGCTACTTTATATGAAGGTTCATATTCCTTTGTAGTTTACAGTGGAAGGGTAGATATAATAAGAAGATTGTACAGACCTGTAATACTAGGGGTAGTATCACAGCTAGTCACGGCATGTACAAAAGTACTTGAAGATAAATGTAGAAAGTTGCCCAGCGTACCATGGGAACCGGATGGCTGATGCATGTACAGCGGCATACAAGCCACTCATTTTGCAAAGATACAGGTGACCTTCAACCCCTCACAACCACATGCAGTAGATTCAGCATGCCCTACTGCCTGAAGGGGCATATATAGATCAGGACATGGATACAGGATGGAATGTCTTTAGCATACTGTCTATGGAAGACAGAGATGAATTCTAGGCCTTGAGCTTGGCAGGAAATTTTGTGGTGAAGGGAATCTCCACATGTGATCTGCTCCCTCAGGATGCTTGGCCAGAACTGGGAACTCCAGGTCTGTCTGTCTAGACAGAGGTTGGAAGTAGCTCCACCTATGGAGTCACAATATACTTCAGATTCTTACAGTTTAAGGTAATTATAAACCATACCTTTTCACCAATAGATGTGCTGGAACACAACAAATGAGAAACACATGAAAAATACATTAAATATAAGTGTTTGTAACTGAAAGGGAACAAACATAGAGGTGTAGCTAGGGAGTGAGTTGTAGTGTGCAGAAGCTACTCACAGTCCAGGGGTACTTAAAGGGAGAGACACATGCAATATATGGATTGAAGAGAAGTAGCACTCACTGGACCGGGTACAGCACAGCGTATTTACCAAAGATGTCCAGGCTTTACATCAGGAGAGCTTTAGTGGGGAGGGTGTGTGTGTGGGGGGGTCTTTATAAGTACTACTCTTCAATCCATAAATTGCATGTGACTTTAAACTGTAAGTGAGCACCCAGGGAGCCAGGAGAAGGAAAACACAGCAGAAAGCCATCCATTTGATCAGCAGTGCTTGTCCTGTTGGAGCTGCAACTCCAGGAGCGATACAATGACCAGGAGTGGTGGTGCCCGACAAGATTTCTTCTTAACTGCGAGTGTAACAAAGGGGAGACACAATTGGACCGGACCACTACAATTACATATATCAGCATCACTGTCCCCATTGGTTCTCACAATCGAAGTTCCTTATACGTATGTCTTTGGAGTATGGGAGGAAACCCATGAAACAATAGGGAGAACAGGCAAACTCATTGATGTTGCCTTGGGTGGGATTTGAACCCAGGAACACAGCACTACAAGGCAATGGTGCACCACTGAGCTGCTGTGCTGCCTGCTAAAACTATTACTAATATCATTAACCATTAAAATGTTACATCTAGTAATGAGTGAGTGCTGCCATGCTTGTGTGCTCAGAACTCATACCCAGCATTCTGATGCTCACTGGGGTTCGGCTCATTATCGACCATAATGGAAATCAATGGGTAACTCAAGCACTTTTGTGGAAAATCTTCAGTGCTTTTCTGAGAAAAAAGTGGGGTTTCACTTCGATATATGTAAATAAAGGCATATTCTCATCCACACCACGTACTGGACCTTCATTTCTATTCACAGATCCACGCTTCTACAGGTTCCTTTTACGATTTTTTTTTATAGGTGAGTGCAATTACAATACTTACATGTATACAATCATGTGTACAAACCCATACTATGCTAAGAGGGGCACCAAATTTTTATCCTTCTTTCCTTAAGAGCATTTCAATTCCAGATTATATATAGACTTTTATTACGTTGTGACCTCCACTTCGCTCATGGAACACTGGACCTGGCAGCAGCTCACAAATCTTTTGATATTGAGTGAAGTGACACTAGAAACATATGAAGACACCAGAGGGTGAGTATATCTCTAGGGGAGTTAGATTTAAAGCACCATTCAAGCGGTGAAATAAAAAGAGTTGGCATAGGGTTTTAAAACTTTTAAAACCGTTTTACAGTTCTGGCGAGTGATAAACCAGAGTCTAATTTGTTACTGTGAAATTACTCCAATCTTTGAAGCATAAAGGCCCCAATTCAACAATTTCATTGTTTGACCATCTCTGATAAAGTGTGTGAATCTAGGCCAGGACAGGGGCAGGACAGGCCATGGTATCTCCTACTCGTCAAATTCATAACAAGCAGTGAGTGACATTCCTTATGCCGCAACTCTAACTCTGGTCACTGACTGGAGTAAGATTTGAGGCAAGCAGCACATGAAGTCATGTGCCTTATCTAGTTCATTAAAAGGTTTGTAAATGTTAATTAATCAGGTGCCGTCCACTTCATCCTTCCCACTTATCAAGACCAAATTAATAATGGCCTCTATATTAGTAAAGGATACATATTTCATATTAGTATTTGCATATGCACAGATTACTTTTATATACTAGTGTATCTCAATGAATTAGAATATCATCAAAAAGTTTATTTATTTCAGTAATTCAATACATAAAGTGAAACGCATATATTAGCATAGTCATTACAAGAGTGATCTATTTCAAGTGTTTATTTCTGTAAATATTGATGATAACAGCCAATGAAAATCCAAAGGTCATTATTTCAGCAAATTAAAGTAGGAGGATGAAGGGTTAAAAACTGCGCTGTCATATTCCACGAGACATCAAAGGGTGAATATAATATTGACACATGGCAATATTACATTGATTTTTGGTAATAATCTAAGGGTATGTGCTCACGGTCCGGAGGAGCTGCGTGTTGGACACAGCTCCTCCGGACCTGAGTGAAGCCGCGGGTGACGCAGGGAGACTGCAGCCGCCCTGTACTCACCATGTGCGGCGGGTGTGGTGCAGCTTCTCCCTGCAGTCACTCGATGGGAGCCGCTTCCGACTCTGCAGCATGAAATAAACATGCTGTGGAGGAGCGGACTGCCGGCAACCCACACCGCAGCTCCAAACACGCTGCGGGAGGGTTAAGCATAGTGAGGATGGGATTTCTTGAAATCCCATCCACTATGCTAGTACTGTACTACGCAGCGTTTTGGACGCAGGGGCAAGACGCTGCGTCCAAAACACTGCGTATACTGATCGTGTGCACGCACCCTTATTCATTGAGATGCAATAGTAGTTCTCTTTCTTTATCTTACCATCCTGGTGTATACATCCCTCATCCTGGGCTTATCCTAGCATATATGTCCCCTATCCTGGTATATACATGTACCCATTCTGGTATATATGTCTCCATCCTGGTAAATACGTGGCCCACCATGGTATATATGTCCCCATCCTGATATATATGTCATCATCCTTGGTATATATGTCCCTTATACTGGTATATTGTCCCCCATCCTGGTATATATATAGGTCCCCATCCTTGGCCACTTTCGGGTATATATACAATACCGTTCAAAAATTTGGGGTCACCCAGACAATTTTGTTTTTCAATAAAAACTCATACTTTTATTTATCAAATGAGTTCCAAAATGAATAGAAAATATAGTCCAGACATTCACAAGGTTAGTAATAATGATTTTTATTTGAAATCATAATTTTCTCCCTAAAACTTTGCTTTTGTCAAAGAATGCTCCCTTTGCAGCAATTACAGCATTGCAGACATTTGGCGGGTACTATTTAATGAACCTGCCAGTTGAGGAGCTGTGAGGGTCGATTTCTCAATCTAGACACTGTAATGTACTTGTCTTGTTGCTCAGTTGTGCAGCGGGCCTCCCATTTTCTTTCTACTCTGGTTAGAGCCTGTTTGTGCTCTTCTCTGAAGGGAGTAGTACACACCGTTGTAGGAAATCTTCAGTTTCTTTGCAACGTCTCGCATGGAGTAGCCTTCATTTCTAAGAACAAGAGTAGACTGTCGAGTTTCCATGAAAGTTCTCTTTTTCTGGTCATTTTGAGAGTTTCATAGAACAAACAAATGTAATGCTCCAGATTCTCAACCTCTTCTCAAAAGAAGGTCAATTTTATAGCTTCTCTAATCAGTCAAACCGTTTTCAGCTGTGCTAACATACTTAAGCAAGGGTTTTCTAGGGTTTTCTAAACATCCATTAGCTTTCTTACACAGTTAGCAAACACAATGTATCATTAAAACACTGGAGTGGTGGTTGTTGGAAATGGGCCTCTATGCACCTATGTACTGTAGATATTGCATTAAAAACCAGACGTTTGCAGCTAGAATAGTCATTTACCACATTAACAATGTATAGATTGTATTTCTGATTCATTTAATGTTAATTCATTGAAAAAAAAAAGTGCTTTTCTTTCAAAAATAAGGAAATTTCTAAATGACCCCAAACTTTTGAACGTATGTGTATGCCCCATTCTGGGCCTCTTCCTGGTATGTCCTCCATCCTAGGCCCATATAGTACCCTATCCTGGACCCCTTTCATCCTGGTATAAGTCCCCCATCCTGGGTCCCTATAGTACCTTATTCTGGGTCCTTTCACCCTGGTATATGTCCCCCATCTTGAGCCCCTATAGTGCCCCATCCTGAGCCCCTTCTTCCTGGTATATGTCCCCCATGTCCCATCTGGGGTCCCTGATATATGCCCCCATCCTAGGCCTCTATATGTCCCAAACCTGTCCCCATATATGTCACCATCCTGGGCCACTATATGTTCCCATCTTGATCTCTTTTATATATCCCCATCCTGATCCCTGGTATATATCCCCTTCCTGATCCCTAGTATATATCCCTATCCTGGGCCTCTACATTTCCCATCCTGGGCCTCTACATTTCCCATCCTAGGCCCTTATATGTCCCATCCTGGGCCCCTATGTTTCCTGATCCTATAGTCCCACCTATATATATCCCATCCTGGGCCCCTACATGTCCCATCCTGGACCCCTAACATGTCCACATTCCATGCTGGGATGCCCACTATAAATTATCCCTTTCCCATCCCATCCCATCCACTGTGTCTTCCATTGTACTCCTGCACACATGCGTAATTACAGTATTCTATAATGCTGCGTACAAGCGTTTACTAGTGTGACCGTACTGTCTATGGGGAAAACGTGGTCATAAGTTCCCTTTTTTCCAGGATTGCCATGTATTTAGCACCATTCATCTTTCCATCAACTCAGGGGCTGGACTGTCACCCCGGGGGCCCTGGTGCGGGTGAGGGGGGGGGTGCTACTGACCGGCGGCGCTTGTATGAGCCGGAGGGGAGGGGCGGGATCAGGCAAGGGGAGCAGGAAGCTCTCTGCTTCCCTTGCCTGACCCTCCTCTCCTTTGAGGCGGCTTGACTGATGAGGGGCAACAACCCCAAAACAGCTGTCTGTGGTTGGATACCTAGTCCATGGTAAACCCCTGACCATATCTTCAAGCTCGCAAGGCTGGATAGTGACTTAAGGGCTACTAATACCCTGGGCTAGGTCCTTCCCTGGTGGGATAACTGGCTGGTGTCCATGTTGTAGACTCTTAACCGAGGCTCCATGGACTTCATCTGCATATTCAAATTCTAGGGAGCAATGCACCTTGGGTTTCACTGTGTTTGAGTGCTTTAACTGGTGCCCGCAGTGTTATCCTCCACTGGTCTCCACAAGGTCAGTGGGTGCTTTGGTCTTATATGACCAGACGTTTTTCTCCAAAATGTCAGCTACAAAAGGAACTTGCTTTCAAAAATGGCTTTCTTCTTGCCATTCTTCCACAAAGGTCAGATTTGTGGAGTATATGAATAATAGTTGTCATATCAACAGAATCCCCCACCTGAGCTGAGGATATCTGAAGCTCTTCCTCCATAAGGTTATTGGTGCTTCTCTACTTAGTGCTCTCTTTGCTTGGCATGTCAGTTTAGATAAATTGTAATGTCTTGGTAGGTTTACAGTTTACTCCTTCGATATTTGGATGATGGACAGTGCTCTTTGAGATGAGATGTTCAGAGCTTGGGATGTTTCTTATAACCTAGCCCTATTCCACTCTTTTCCACAATTTTATTCCTGACCTGTCTGGTATGTTCCTTGGTTTCCATGATGTTGTTTCATCTCTATTGTTCTCAACAAACAAAAACAAACAAGCCTCTGAAGCCTTCAGTGAATAGCTGTAGTTATACTGAGAATCAGATATACTTGACATACTAATTAAGTGCTTCTGAGGGAAATTGGCCAATCAGGATTTTATTAACAGGTATCAGACAGCAGAGGGCCGAATACCAATGCACATCAAAATTTTCAGATTTCTATTTTTAAAATATTTAGAAAACCATGTATCATTTATTTTGAACTTCACAAACACTTGCTACTGTATGTTGGTATATCACATAAAATCCCAAAGAAATACATTTCAGTTTGTGAGTGTAACATAACAAAATAAAGTTCACAGGGTATGAATGCTTTTTTAAGGTACGAATGCTTTTTTTAAGGTACAGTATATTTGGGCCTTTGAGCAACTGTTTACCACCTCCGGTGTACAAAGACACTGACTAGTTTAAAGAAGTGGTCTGACCATTTTTCTGGTGTATTCCATTTGGAGGACACTTCATACTTCCCAATGCAAGTCAAGCTATTACCAAGGGGGTTAATGTGGCTTTGTATAACTGTACAGCAAAGTACAAGAAGCAACATTAGCAAAGTGGAAATTATACTGAGAAAAGTAAATTGTGTAGAGTCACATCGAAATCTTGTCCCGAATGGTCAGGGGAATGCGGTGATTTTCATATGTGCAATAACCCTTCAACCCTATGTCTTAGGCCGGAGTCAAGCTATGCGAGATGCATGTAGAGACACTCAAATGAGTCTCACGACTCACACGGAACGGCCACCTTCTCTCTGGAGAGCAGTGTGTCAGGTGCAAAGAAACAATGCAGCTGACACGCTCTAATTCAGAGAGATGGCAGCCATGCCGAATGATTCTTGCGAGTATCTTGCATGCATCTTGCATAGTGTGTCTCCGGCCTTATACTACTTATTCTACAAGCAAAACTGAAGATGACATTTGCTAGTTGTGATTTCCAAAAATTCTACAATATGATCTAACTTATGAAAAAGCAGTGTAAAAAAAGTAGAAATTTATAAAAGAGTCTAGAAAGAGAATCTTGGCCAGCATTTTAAATTGAAAATAATATACCGTATATACTCGTGTATAAGCCGACCCTGTATATAGCCGACCCCCTACTTTTGCCCCAAAAATCTGGAAAAAACTATTGACTCGTGTATGAAGCCGAGGGTGGACCCCAGCACAGGTATACAGCCCCCCAGCAGTGTGGTATACAGGCTCCCCAGTTGGTAGTATACAGCAGCCCCAGTGGTAGTATACAGATTCCCCAGCAGCCCCAGTGGTAGTATACAGATTCCCCAGCAGCCCCAGTGGTAGTATACAGATTCCCAGCAGCCCCAGTGTAGTATACAGGAGCCCAGCAGCCCAGTGGTAGTATACAGATTCCCCAGCAGCCCCAGTGGTAGTATACAGATTCCCCACAGCCCCAGTGGTAGATATACAGGAGCCCCAGCAGCCCAGTGGTAGTATACAGGAGCCCAGCAGCCCCAGTGGTAGTATACAGCAGCCCCAGTGGTATACAGCAGCAGCCCCCAGGGTACATATAGCAGCCCCCAGGGGGTACCAACAGCCCCCTGGGGGTACCCAGCAGCCCCCAGGGGGTACCCAACAGCCCCCAGGGGGTACCAGCAGCCCCCTGGGGGTACCCAGCAGCCCCAGGGGGTACCCAACAGCCCCCAGGGGGTACCCAAACAGCCCCAGGGGTACCCGCAGCCCCCAGGGGGTACCCAGCAGCCCCCTGGGGGTACCAACAGCCCCAAAAGCTGGCACTGTCCCCCCTTGTAAGGGCCCCCCCCCGCTGCTTATACATTACCATCCCGGTGTTCTGATCGGCGCCGCTCCTCTGTGCTGCGTCTTCATCCTCCCGTCCGCGCTGGCTGCATCCGGGTTCTCCGGCGGTCGAGCGATGACGTCATATCGCTGCGACAGCCGGAGATGCCGGATGCAGCCAGCGCGGACGGGAGGATGAAGACGCACCGAGGAGCGGCGCCGATCAGAACACCGGGATGGTAATGTATAAGCAGCGGGGGGGGGCCCTTACAAGGGGGGACAGTGCCAGCTTTTGGGGGGCCATATGCACTGCTTCCCCCTGCCGCTGATTGACAGGGTGAAGCAGTGCATGCATAATGAGCGGCCCCACGTGACGGGGCCGCTCATACAGCAGCCTCCCCCCGCCTCCTCCAGCCTCCACAGCCCCGGGACACAGCCCCCCCACTCTATGTACCGTATATGACCTGTGTATAAGCCGAGGGGGGGAATTTTCAGCCCAAATTTTGGGCTGAAAAACTCGGCTTATACACGAGTATATACGGTAATTAGTTTGGTTGTTTATAGAAGATGCATTGGAAGGGTTAAAAACTAAGACAGAAAGAAAGCTTCTGAAAGCAGGCTCTTTGACCAAAATGGGTAATAATAATGTATATTTTATTGGCCAGTGCTTTGCAAAATGAGTTCTTCTTATTGTTCTAGACTTGTAGTCCTATATTAGACTCTTCTAGCGTCTTGCTGTTTTGTCACAATACTGCAACGTTGTTTACTTTAGCTTCTTCACAAAAGATAATCCAACAAAATTACATTAATTATAAACCAATATGCTCTGTTCAATTCCCCAGTGAATCCAACCTGGCAATGAGCATCTGCTCTCTTTTTCTGCGCTTGGGTTTGGAGAACATGATTCACAACATTGCTCAATGTATAATTAACAGTAAAATTAAAGATGCAGAATCCCTTCTAGCAGACTTCTTAACCCACATTATGCCAAAGGGGTCTACAACCTGTTGCAGAGGACATGACATCTTACCTAGGGCCATCTTCATAAACACACACCAGTTTGAAGTATTAGCAACGATGAGTTATGGTGTAGAAACTGGGCCCAGATGTTGCAAAGCCTTTCACTGTCAGAGTTTGTAAAAAGGAAAAAACATTTAAGAGCATGAAGTTACTGCAAAAATATAAAAACTTAAAATCATAAAGTTGTTAAATGTCAAAGATTATTTTTCATTAACCCCTTCCTGCAAATAGATATACAGTAACGAAATATTCTGATTGGAGGTGATTTCTCGTAATCAGGTGTAACATTACATGTAATGGATGGCACAGGTTCAGGAGTTCTGCCTGGGCAGTCTGCAATAGAAGCCAGCTGTTATCCAAAACCATGGTTCTGCTGCATGTGCCAAGACCAGATAGAGCACCGATCACTGCTCTTTATCCCCTCAAATGTCACTCTTGACAACAACATTTGATGAGTTTGTTAAATGGAGATCGATCCTTCTGTCAGCCCATTAGCACCCCTGCAGAGCGATTTTAGGGTGCTGAAGGGCTAAGGCAATAATATGTCTTAGAATGGCCTCGATGTCTGCCATATCTTCAACCAAAAAATACAAAAAGGGGGAGGGCACATCGAGCAATAACCGACAGACACCAAGATTTTAACCCCAGGAGTCCACTCATCTTTGAAGGTTGCGGAAAGCCACAACCACTATTTGAGCCTGGTTGCTGCAGATCCCGTAAAGGTTACAAGGAATAGGAATCTATGATGCCCTGATGAAGTGGCCAGGTGGCTATGAAACGCGTTGGCAGTGTTGTAGTGTAGTGTGGTGTTGAATAAAAGAATTCTTCAAAGTTGGTCTCCTGTGGTCAGCGCGGAGCATTCCCGATATCTTCAAATCTCCTATTCTTTATATCTTCAATCAATCAGATCACACTGGAAATGATACCTTGTAGTCTGTCAATTAAACACTGACAGGTCAGACAGTGCACTGCAGAACATAGGTTATACAGTGTATTCTCAATGTGATCAATGGATCGCATGTTCAAAGGAAAAAAAACTGTTTTAAAAGTTATAAAAAATGGAAAAAAGGAAAAACACAAATCAAACTTTAATAACAAAAAAATAATTTACTAAACAAAATACTTCCCCACCTTGAAAAAAAGCATACATATTTAATATTTCTGCCTTCACAACAATCAATACTATAAAATAATGTCATTTTTCATTTCATACACCATAAAAGAAATCTGAAATTATGCCATAATTGCTGTTTTGTTAAGTTTGGCTAGAAAGTATCCAAACATACTTGTGAAAACTACAGTGATACCTGACTAATGAGTGAATCAACTTATGAATTTTCCAAGATATGAGACATTGCTTGGAAGAGTCTTTTCTTTATGATGTGAAATGATGTCTGAGTTATGAGAAAGTGAGCTTACATGACCTGACACAAGATAGCCCAGCGAGTGCTCAGTTTATGTGGTTATCTTGCTGTGAAAGAACCTCTGTTGTTTCTGTTGCTTTGTTTTTAACCGTTGGACCTAAGAATATGAGTGCCAAGATTAGTGCTGAAAAAAAGAAAAGGATGATGTCATTGGATATAAAGCAAAAAGTCACTGAAAACATGAGTGAGGTGTGTGACTTATTGACTTGGCGAAGCAATACTTTTATTATATGAATGAATTCGAACCAGAAGAAGTGGATAAAGGCTATAACACCAGCCAAGTGCATTACGATTGGTTCAGGGCACTGAATCTCTGTCCATGAAGAGATGTAGAAGTTGTTGGTGTGGTTAACACAGAATCAACTTGCAGGAGATACCGTGATAAAGAGAATCATCTGTGAGAAGGAATGAGACAATTACGGGGATTTGGAACATCAGTGGATGAGTCATCAGATGAATCATTCAAGGTCAGTCGCGGAGATGGTGGATCATTTTTAAAAGAGAATCGGCATTCACTCCAATGTCAGGCATGGAGAGGTTGCAAGCTTGGATGTAAAGGCAGCTGACAATTTTATTATAATTACTTTCAAACTGATAAAAGGCGTAGGATACCTCTCCCAGCATATCTTCAACTATGTTGAGACCGGGCTCTTCTGGAAAAAGATGCTGAGGAGGATATATATAACAGCAGACGAGAAAAGTATGCCCGGCCCCAAACCTATGTTGGATAGGTTAACTCTTGCACTGTGCGCGAATGTACTGACTTTAAAATAAAGCCTCATCTTATATATTGCTCTGAAAACCCGAGAGACATTAAGTGTCATAAGATTCTAAGAGAAAAACTGCAGGTTATGTGAAGGGCAAACCCAAAGCGATGGGACACCAGGGATTTATTTGTGCAGTGGGTAATCCATGTCTTTGGTTCTTCCATCAAGAAGAACTTTTTGGAAAATAACTTACCCCTGCAAGCCCGTCTCATCCTTGACAATGCCCATATTCACCCACCAAACCTGAGATCCCTGAAGAATTTAACTTTATTAAGGTCATCTTCATTCCAGCCAACACCACCCCTATTCTGCAGGCCATGGACCACCAAGTGATTTCAAATTCCAAAAAGTTCTTCTTAAAGCAACTTTAAAGGCACGGCTTTGAGGTTACAGAGAGCCCAAACCTCACCCTTCAAGAGCTATGGAAGCATCGCCACAATATTTTGACCTGTCTCAGGACTTTCCTCATGGCCTGGCAGGGTGCTACAAGGATGAACTTAAACTATGCATGCAAGAAGCTGTAGCTTGAGGTTGAGAAGGTTGGGTCCAAAATTGAAGGATTTGAATCTAAAGTGTTAGTTATGGAGGAGTTTGTATCCATCAGAAAGTTCATGGGCCTGTAATTGAATAAAGAAGACGTCAACAACCTTGTCAAGGTCAGGAAGAAACAAACCTCCTTGGACAGGTTTTTATTGAAACACCCTGCTAGTGAAAGTGAGGAAAATGTGGCGAAAAAGGCAAGTGAAGAAAAAGATTAAGTTAAATTAAACACCTAAAAAAGTTAATTAAAAACAAATATCTAAATAGGAATAATAATAATAATAATGAAAAAAAATAACAAGAGTAGCAATGTAAGTTTATCAATAAAGTGTAGAATTATGTTGTCTGATCTTCAAGGTAAATATACTTAATAAATCCAGTTCGTTTCTTTACATTTTCTTTTATCATGTATTATTATTTTTTATTCATTACCTGTATTGATAGTCTATATTTCTTATTTAAAAAATGTATGTGGTATTTGGGGGTATGGAATGGATTAATAGCTTTTTAATTCGTTTAAATGGCGAAATTTAATTTGATATACAAGCAAATTAAGGTAAGAGCTCAGTCATAGAATAAGTTAAACTCGTAAATCAAGGTATCACAGTATATACATTTCTTATTGATGTGTTCATATAAACTCACAAAAGAAAGATTATATGGCAATTATAAAAAATGTAAATGGTATAAAAAATCAACAAACTATCAAATTGCTGTATTTTGGTTCTTTTGCTCACGAAAGTGTTAATAAAAAGTGATCAAAAAGACATTTGTACCACAAATGCACTAATAAAATTATATCTTGTCTTGCAAGAAAGATAATTTATTAAGGTTTTCCTGAGGAAAAGGTTCAGATGACCCAGATACATGTTGGAAATAAACTAAAATATATTTCTATTCATCTGAATCCTGTGAATTATTCACCATTTAGAGTTAATAAAAAGTGTGTCAATAAGATACATGTACCCAAAAATGGTGGTATTGACATAAACACATGATTCACCCTCCCAAAAAATAAGTCCTATATGACTATATCACCAAAACCATAAATGACAAGATATGTCTCGAAGAACATTACTGTGGTAAAATAATTTAAAAAATGGTTTGATGTAAATGCTAAAAGGGGCAATGACACCAAGGTATTGAACCAAAGACCTCCTAATAATATACATCTTTATGATGCATAAAGAGCATGACTTTTGTATAGCCTACTAAAGTCTGGAAGCTGTCACAAGGTAGAATAAAATTTAAGCAAAACCTTAAAGTGTAACCGTCATTTAAATTTTAATTCAATAATAATGTAAAGCAAGTGATTTTAATAAACTTTTAAATATATTTCATGAGAGAAATCTGATAGAAAACTATTCATAAACCTTCCACAAGATGTCCCCACTATGGCTTTTCTAAACCTCACATATAAGAGGGGGAGGCGGCTCCTACACAGTATGACTGGGTACATGCGATCAATGTATTATGGCTATTTTCAGAATGTGGAGCTTAAAGACGGATCTTACTGAGAATGAGCATGCTTCAAACACAGCCTAGTGGGGACATCTTGTGGAAAGTTTAAGAATGGTTTCTTTCCAGATTTCATTAATAAAGTATATTTAAAAATGTTATTATAATCACTTGCCCTACATAATGATTAAATAAAAATGTAAGCAGCAGTGACACTTTATACTTCAATAAGCACAAACATATTGTGCCTGGTTCATCAAGTCCAGTGTTAAACAAACTGGCCTTGATCAGCAGATGTGCTAGAGTTAGAAACTACTGATTACTGAAGAAGTATATCCCTTCATTAATCGGGAGCATCAGACAAGTGGTGTGCACCTCTGTGTGCACCTTGCCACAAATCCCACTCCAGTCCCTGCTGGAGTAAGATTTGTGGCATAGCTAATGTTGCTTATGATGATGCATTTGACAAGTGATGGGTTGAGTGAAAATGGTGTGAGAATGTCTAAAGTAACCAAATTTTAGCGCAGCCACACTTACACAACTTTTAAAAGCTCTTTACATCTGTATACTGGTGAAAAAGCTTTGATGAATCGGGCCCTCAATCTAAAGATATTGTTGCACTATACAGTCCTATATCAGAAACATGTTCAAAGTCTTCTTGTTTGTCTTCTAGTTTGTAGTGCATAGAAATACTGCAAGTATACCCATACTTACACACATGTACATGCAAACAGAAATAGAACATGTTTGTTAGGCTTCACTGCTTTCACATTAGCAATTTTGCCCGTTCACAGCAGATCCGGCAGCTTTGCCGCATCTGTTGTGTAACGGCTCACTTGCGGCAAGCCCCATTCATTCCATATGGGACTTGCGGCCAGGTGTGGCAGTTGATGCTTTGCCAGATCTGGCACTTGTAGCAAGTGAAAAAAAACGCTGCTAGCAGCATTTTTTTTCCTTCACCGCAAATGCCGAATTTGCTGGATCTGGCAAAACCACAATTGATGCATCTGACCGCAAGTCCCATAGGGAATGAATGGGGCTTGCCGCAAGTGAGCCGTTACGCGACAGATGCGGTAAAGCTGCCAGATCTGTTGTGAACTGGCCAAAACACTGATGTGAAAGGTGAAGGTGTCTTATCCACCAGTCTTGCGTAAGTCTATTGGTAAACACACCTAGAATGGGATTCAAAGTTTAACGCCCTGGGTGTCAAATCCAGTTGACCCATATTACTCACATAGCAAGATACTAAACAACAAGGTGAAGCAAACATGTATTGTATGTTGCCTAAATAATTCTCCTTAGGACACTTTTGTATGAAAGAATCCTGTTTCCAGATACCTGTGATACTATCTCAGTTACCTATTTTATACAAATAAAGTATTAAAGGGAACCTGTCACCCCAAATCACCTTCCTAACCTATTAATACCTGTCCCTGCAGCCTTACAATACTTTCTAACACATCCCTGTCTGACCTATTTTACTAATCTATGAGTACAATAAAGTAGTTTTGAAACTCACAAAATCCGTGACAGCAGAGCTTTCCTCCAGGCATTTGTGATGGGTAGGCAGGTCCCCTGTGCTGCGCTATCACCGCCTCGCCGCTCTATTACGCCCTAATGGGTGTTATTACACACTGCATAGCGCGGGCACGATTACATTCTCGTGCCCGCAACATCACCACTGCGACGCGGTCATGTGATGCCGGGGGTTGCGTCACTTCCAGTCGCAGGTCTCACACAGGCAGACTTTGCGCATGTGCAGATTGCATGCTGAAGTCTGCCTGTGTGCGACCGGAAGTGATGCGATCCCGGCGTCACATAACCGTGTCGCAGCGATGACGTTGCGGGCGTGAGAATGTGATCATGCTGGCGCTAAGCAGTGTGTAATGACACCCATTAGAGCATAATAGAGCGGCGAGGCAGGGGTAGCGCGGCACAGGGGACCCGTCACAAATGCCTGGAGGAATGCCCCGCTGTCACGGATTTTGTGAGTTTCAAAACTACTTTATTGTACTCATATATTAGTAAAATAGGTCAGACAGAGATGTGTTAGAAAGTATTGTAAGGCTTCAGGGACAGGTATTAATAGGTTAGGAACGTGATTTGGGGTGACGGGTTCCCTTTAAATGAAGTTGAACTTAAAATGTAATTCTTCAATATGACAAATGGCAGCAGCCAAAAAGTTAAAGCATTTATTTCATTTTAATTTTAATTTTAAGTTTCATTTAATTTCAATACCAACAAGTAATCACTTTCTGTTGCAATCAAAATGATTCAACTTTCATTGCAAAATTAGGTCTAATAGCAACATTTTCTTTCTTCTGTTTGCAATAAACCAGTGAAACAAGAACGTTTTACATACCAGAACTTGACTAACAAAATAAGTGTCTTCTCCAAATTCAGCATTAAATGTGAATTTTAATGACTACTGTAATCTCAGAACTATTTAACACCTTCTCATAACTGTCTTTAGTACTCCAGTGTCTTTTGTCTTTAGCAATGTAGTAATAAAGCACTACTCCACAATCTTAGCACACTTCTTGTGAAACTAAACCCTAGTGAACTTTGAAGTATGGCTTGGATCATTGTCCTGTAAGGTCCAATTATGCACAATCTTCAAGTTCCTCACAAAAGGCATGACATTTTCTCCTATGATTTCCCAATGCATGATTAAATCAATCTTTTACTGTTAACGACTGCTCACTCTCACCTGTCCCCCACGCCAAATGCCTCGGGGTAATCTTCAACTCTTCCCTCTCCTTCAAGCCCCACATCCAAGTACTTGCCACCGCCTGCCAACTCCAGCTCAAAAACATTACCGCTCTTTCCTTGACCACGACAGTGCTAAAACACTTGTCCAAGCTCTTATCATCTTCCGCCTTGACTACTGCAACCTCCTGCTCACTGGCCTCCCTACTACCTCCCTCACACCTCTCCAAAGCATCCTCAATTCCGCTGCCTGACTCATCCACCTATCTCCCCGCTACTCCTCTGTCTCCCTCCTCTGTCAAGCTCTTCACTGGCTCCAAACTTCCCAGAGATCTCGGCTCAAAACCCTAACCAAGACATACAAGGCCATACACAACCTGTCCCCTCCATACATCTCCGACCTGGTCTCCCGATACCTCCCCTCATGCAATCTGCACTCCTCTCAAGAACTCCTTTTCTTCTCCCTTTGCATTTCCTCCTCCAACAACCACATACAAGATTTCTCTTGTGCATCCACCATACTCTGGAACACTCTCCCCCACCACATCAGGCACTCCCCAACCTGGGAACCTTCAAGAAAAAACTGAAGACACACCTCTTCCTTCAAGCCTACAACCCACACTGAGACCTAATCGGCAGCACCAACTCACCCTCACCTCTCCCCCTCCTACGGTCTCCCCACTCACCCCTTATAGACTGTGAGCCCTCGTGGACAGGTTCCCCTGCCCTCCTTGCCTGCCCTTATACATGTAAAGCGCCATGGAAGTAATGGCGCTTTATAAATAAATAATAATAATCTTGCCTGCCACATGCTACAGGTTTCCAGTGCAAGGAGAAGCACGGCTTCCCCAGAGCATCACTGAACCACTGCTAAGCTACATTGTAAGCAGGGAATTCTTTTCAGCTTTTGGTTCAATCTTAATCTCCAGATTTACCACTATTTCACAAGTATGAATAAAGTCAGTTTGTTTAATTACTCCAAATATAGAATCACAAAACATCTAAGGTGTATTTCTATAATATGAGCATTCAGAGCCAGCTTTTTTTGCTGTTGGCTCAATAGACTTGTAGGTCATGGAATTTTAGATATCTAACGTTCAGGGTTTAGTAAACACCTTATTGTTCAAGCTGTAACTTCAGTGCTGGCTGCCACTGAATCATGCTGCAGATCCTTTGCAATCCCTCCAGGGTTTTGTCCACCTACTTCATCAATAATATTGCATCAGCCAGTGATAGCTCCCTCTTTATACAATGTCTAGGACCTAGGTGCTACAGCCAAGTGTTCTTTTTCAGCACCAGTCTAACATTTTTTTTAGCATTGGATTGGTGATTTAAATGTAAATCCTCTGCGACCCGAGTACTATACCCATCTCCTATGGTCTTCATCTTTTCTTGGCGCTGTTCTGCTTCCAAGGCGCAATCTTGGTCCCATACATTCTGGCTGGTCTTAGTGGAACTCTATGAGAGTCCGAACAAGGCTCTCATACAGTTTTAATGATTTATGACTTTTGGCACATTCTATGAAACACTGAAACTGCCAGAAGGTCACAAATCACCAGAAACCAACCAGAGAGACACTGCAAAAAGATGAAGACAGCAGCACATACGTATAAGACAGGGAGCAGGGGACTTAGATTTAAAGGATCACTCCAGGTATCAAATGAAAAAAAATGTTGGAATGGTGCTTTAACTTCGAACTTGCAAATTATGCTTCCAACTTTATTACTAGACGTTTAGGTAGAAAACTTAAGTGAGTACCAGCATCCAAGTATGAGGGATAAAAGGATTTATGAATTAAAATTCATATTTATTGATGACATGTATTACAATCCATAGCGTTTCAGACAGTACATACTCTTCCTTATGGTGATACTCCATGAGGAATGGGATGCACTGCCCGAAATGCTTGGCTTTTAATATATGTCATCAATAAATATGGATTTTCATTCATAAATCCTTTTGTCCTTTGCACTTGGATGCTGGACTTCACTTCTGTTTTCTATCTAGGCTTGTATTATTCCGGTAACCAGACTGTGGACCAGGTCCATGTACCACACCTACTCCCGGATTGCCACCAAGATTGTGGATGAGCTGAGAAACAATTTTTTTCTGTTTTTGGACTTAATTACTAGAAACATGTTAAGCCTTTGCTATCTTTTTCTATCCTTCCCATTGTTCATGCAGGGCAATGATCTCTTCTCTTAACTTTTTGGACCAGTATATTGACTTAGTCATATTTCTATTACGCAAACAAATGTCAGTGTTATCAAGGCCCTAGCCAGTCCAGTTATTTGAAGGGTTTTATGTCAAGCTTATCTAATACAACTAAAGAAGACATTGATTAGTTGATAGTTGTATCAGGTTTTTTCAGACACCTGATTTTAGGTGTGTGTTCTTATGAGGGACCATGTTTAGGGGATGAATAATTTTGTGGCTGGAGTAGTTAGTAGAAGTGGTTGATTTGTGTTGAATTTGGAGAAAACATTTTTTATATTTTATATTTGTTGTGTTGAGCTATTTCGATTATTTCAATTGTTCTTCTTTGGTTGGTGTATTAAAAACAGCAGAAAGTTTGCAAATTTTGTTAATAAACCTACTTTATATTGAAGACTCAATTAATTTTAATTGCAACTTTAGCTGGACTTAATATTAGCCTAACTCTTTAGATGAGCACAATGCCTGCAATGAGACTGCCGTCTAAAGATTAACTAATGATTATATATTCAGATTGCCTTGTTTACGTTTGCCCTGCTTTCAATGGTCTCTTACTCATCCACTTATTTTATTTTTTTAATGGCCTTCACCTCCATATTAAACAAATTGAGGTGTGACATCCTAATGTTTCTATGGAAACAGGTGTGACAACAAAGATACTTTTTAAGCTGGGTCACCTCCATGAATTGTTCAGTATTAGGGACACATTGAATGTTATCCTTCCAAAGATTTGCATTCGTTTCAGTCTTAACAAAACAAGAACATACATTATCTGTTTGGAAAAAAATTCTCATTTTTGAGGCTAAGGGAGTGCAGGTGTCCATGGCAATGTTGCTGCTATTATCATCCTAATTATTATTATTGCTTAAGATGTTGCCCTGCAAAGGGAAGGTTGTTGGTCTAAGATCTAATAGACGTTTTGTGTAGCCTTGAAGAGCCAAGCTTGGCTTTGTTCTGTGCTCCAGGCAGAGTAAGAAGTATCCGCAAATGGATGCTGAAAAGTAAGAATGGAATGTGTGTTCTAAAAGATGCTGAACAAAGATTATCAATACAATAAAGCAATAATAGCAAATAAGTGTCCTCTACAAGCAGTTTATTACATTCTGCATATGCAATGTTTGTTCATAACCAAGATACACTATATCAACTATTATAGATGTTCATTAACTCCATAATGATCAGGCCTGCAAACTCCTTAAAAGGAATCTGTCAGCATGTTTTGGCTATGCAATCCAAAGATGGTTCCCTGAAAAATGCCCACAAGGAAAAATGCCTACAGGCAACCCTAACCCCTAAACCTAACACCTAACCATAAACCTAGCCCTCACCCTAAAGGGTATGTCACACGCGTCAATATCGCCTGCACGATCACGGCTGCACGTGACGTTGCAGCGATATTGACGCGTGTGACATACTGAATCAACCAGCGATAAATCGCTGGTTGATGTTCGCCAGGTTTTAGAATCTGTTCTAAAACCTGGCGATAGTCGCCCGGTGGACACGCAGCATCGCTGCGTGTGACACCGGGAGTAGCGATATTCCAGCTCCCAGCGCCTCTCACAAGCGCTGGGAGCTGGTATCCAAGGTAAACTGCGGGTATCTAGGCAGCGCGCGCTGCCTAGATACCCGATGTGTACCTTAGTTACCAGCCTCCTCCGCTCACCGGCTGGTATCTAAGGTACACAGCGGAGGAGGCTGGTAACTAAGGTACACATCGGGTATCTAGGCAGCGCGCGCTGCCTAGATACCCGCAGTTTACCTTGGAGACCAGCCTGCTCCTGCTTACCGCAGGATAGCAGCGGGAGCAAGACATCGTGGAAACGATATTTAAATCGTTTCCACGATGTCTCTGGTCCATTGATCGCTGGTGAGTCTGCCTGTGTGACAGCTCACCAGCGATCAGCCGTCAATGTCGTCAGCGATCATCTCACTGACGACATTGACGCGTGTGACACCCCCTTAATACTTAACCCCTAAACCTAACAGTAGGAGATAGGAGCAAAGACACAGACTTCAGCTATGTGTCATTTATTAGTCTGTGATCCCTCCTCTGATAGGCACTTACTGTCAGTATACAATGTACACACTTAATGTCATACTGGACCAGGAAATGTGCAGCATATGGCGCAACACAAAGGTATAATGGGCAATGGTCCCTAATGATAGGTTGCGGGGGATGGGATATCTCCTGACACTCACCTATGTCTTACTCTGAGCTCCGCTAACTGTTCCACTCAACCAAGTGAAAATGCCACGTCTTCTTCCATTTGTATCACTAGTCTATAAATAAAAGTCTGCATCTGCCACTTCCCCCCCCCCAAAAGAGCTGTTTGTATAGTGTATTCAATTTAGGCAGCCCAAGTCTGATATTACATCGTGTTGTTAAATACGTGGTTGGTTGCCTCTTGTTGCCTTCTGTTTTCATCTAGCAAGATGGGTGGAAAATCTTTTGGACATTAAAAAAGCTGTATTTGCTTTACATACAGTCATGGCCAAACGTTTTGGGAATGACACCAAAATGATATTTTCACATGATCTGCTGGCCTCTGGGTTTTATTTGTGTTTGTCTGATGTTTATATCACATACAGAAATATAATTGCAATCATATTATGAGTACCAAAAGGTTATATAGACCGTTAGAATGAGTTAATGCAGCAAGTCAATATTTGCAGTGTTGACTCCCCTTCTTCAGGACCTCTGCAATTCTCCCCGGCATGCTCTCAATCAACTTCTGGACCAAATCCTGACTGATAGCAGTCCATTCTTGCATAATCAATGCTTGCATTTTGGCAGAATTTGTTGGTTTTTGTTTGTCCACCCGTCTCTTGATGATTGACCACAAGTTCTCAATGGGATTAAGATCTATGGAGTTTCCAGGCCATGGACCCAAAATCTCTATGTTTTGTTCCCTGAGCCATTTAGTTATCACCTTTGCTTTATGGCAAGGTGCTCCATCATGCTGGAAAAGGCATTGTTGGGCGCCAAACTGCTCTTGGACAGTTGGGAGAAGTTGCTCTTGGAGGACATTCTGGTACCATTCTTTATTCATGGCTGTGTTTTAAGGCAAGACTGTGAGTGAGCCGATTCCCTTGGCTGAGAAGCAACCCCACACATGAATGGTTTCAGGATGCTTTACAGTTGGCATGAGACAAGACTGGTGGTAGCGCTCACCTCTTCTTCTCCGAATAAGCTGTTTTCCAGATGTCCCAAACAATCGAAAAGGGGATTCATCAGAGAAAATGACTTTACCCCAGTCCTCAGCAGTCCACTCCCTGTACCTTTTGCAGAATATCAGTCGGTCCCTGATGTTTTTTCTGGAGAGAAGTGGCTTCTTTGCTGCCCTCCTTGAAACCAGGCCTTGCTCAAAGAGTCTCCGCCTCACAGTGCGTTAATAAAGAACTCCAAAAAACTCTCATACACATTTTTAGGAATAAATAAATCCCAAACTGTATACGGACAATCAATATTTGATGGTCGCAATACCAACAAGTAAATCAACAAAAAAAACTCTGCGACACAACACATGAATAATCATAAATTCATATTTATTAAAGTGTAGAATAAAGTGCAATAGTGCTATACAACCGTGGTAACCGGGTATACGGACTATTATACATAATGTGGCAGAGGTCACATGACATTGTATACATAAAAGAAAACAATGTATCAGTGTTTAAACCATATAATATTATTTACAACTAAATCCCCTTTAAATATGGTTGCGATCATACCCATACCCAGGGAATATATGGTAAAGTGACATGCACATTCCAATAAAATACTGGGTCCTCCACAAATTAATGTTACATCAAACAAGGTGATATTAGTCAACCCTTTACACTCTAATGACCTTATATGTATATAGTGTTATAGATTACTCCCACCTATGGGCATATAAGGAGATGATACGTATGTGGTTATGATACAAGATAACACACCTGGGTACATACATATTGTAGCAGGGGTTTCTATGCCGGGATGGTAATAGTATACCCACTGTTTCATGGCACTGGAACATGGGTATGATCGCAACCATATTTAAAGGGGATTTAGTTGTAAATAATATTATATGGTTTAAACACTGATACATTGTTTTCTTTTATGTATACAATGTCATGTGACCTCTGCCACATTATGTATAATAGTCCGTATACCCTGTTACCGCGGTTGTATAGCACTATTGCACTTTATTCTGCACTTTAATAAATATGAATTTATGATTATTTATGTGTTGTGTCGCAGAGTTTTTTTTGTTGATTTACTCACAGTGCGTGCAGAAGCACTCACACCAGCCTGCTGCCATTCCTGAGCAAGCTCGACACTGCTGGTAGTCCGATCCCGCAGCTGAAACTATTTTAAGATACGGTCCTGGCGCTTGCTGGTCTTTCTTGGGCGCCCTGGAGCCTTTTTGACAACAATGGAAGCTCTCTCCTTGAAGTTCTTGATGATGCGATAGATTATTGACTGAGGTGCAATCTTTCTAGCTGCGATACTCTTCCCTGTTAAGTAGGGATGGGCGAATCTACTCGCTAGGACTCGTTACTCGGCGAGTAGTAAGGGACTCGCAGGACTCGGTACTCTGCGAGTTTCCCAGTGATTACTCGCACGAGTCCAATGCAAATCAATATCAATCCTAGTTTTGTCAGAAACGCTGACAAAACTAGGATTGCCATTGTTTGCATTAGACTCGTGCGAGTAATCACTGGCTACTGTGCCAGTGATAGCAGGGAAACTCGCAGATAACTGCTGTTTCTTTGCAGCCGAGTCCAGCTGTCTTCTCTGTGCAGCTCCAGGGTCCTAGAGCCCGCCTGCTCACAGAGATGATGTAGCAGTGCTGAGATTGTTCTCAGTCTGCTCATTCCCTGTGTACAGACATGAATGTCTGTGCACAGAGATGATGTAGCAGTGCTGAGATTGTTCTCAGTCTGCTCATTCCCTGTGTACAGACATGAATGTCTGTGCACAGAGATGATGTAGCAGAGCTGAGATTGTTCTCAGTCTGCTCATTCCCTGTGTACAGACATGAATGTCTGTGCACAGAGATGATGTAGCAGAGCTGAGATTGTTCTCAGTCTGCTCATTCCCTGTGTACAGACATGAATGTCTGTGCACAGAGATGATGTAGCAGTGCTGAGATTGTTCTCAGTCTGCTCATTCCCTGTGTACAGACATGAATGTCTGTGCACAGAGATGATGTAGCAGAGCTGAGATTGTTCTCAGTCTGCTTATTCCCTGTGCATAGACATCTATATTTATGCACAGGGGATGTAGCAGAGAGGACATCGCGTTTTGGACTGCGTCGGACGGAAGAGGATTTTTTTAATTAAAGATGGAGTCCCTAATGGCTTTTTTTTTTATTTCTAATAAAAAAATTTCCTTGTGTTGTGTTTTTTTTAAAACAATTTAATAGAAATTCATGGCGGTCATGTCTAATATTGGCGTGACCGCCATAAATTTCGGGCTTAGGGCCAGCTGATAATACAAAGCTGGCCCTAACCTCTTTATTACCCAGCGTGCCACCGCTACCAGGGCCGCTGGAAGAGCGGGGTTCAGCGCCAGAGGATGGCGCTTCAATGAACGCGCCATCTTCTGGGGCGGCTGCGGGCTGCAATTTGCAGCGGGGGGTGCCCAGAAAGCTTGGGCATCCCTGCGCTGCGGATTCCAGCCCCCAGCTGCTTAGCTGTACCTGGCTAGACATAGAAATTGCGCGGAGCCCCACGCATTTTTTTTTTATTATTTCATGAATTTCAGAGTCAGAGTCTCAGAGTAGGAGTCAGAATCTCAGAATTTCATGAAATAATTAAAAAAAATGCGTGGGGCTCCGCGCAATTTCTATGTCTAGCCAGGTACAGCTAAGCAGCTGGGGGCTGGAATCCGCAGCGCAGGGATGCCCGAGCTTTCTGGGCACCCCCCGCTGCAAATTGCAGCCCGCAGCCGCCCCAGAAGATGGCGCGTTCATTGAAGCGCCATCCTCTGGCGCTGAACCCCGCTCTTCCAGCGGCCCTGGTAGCGGTGGCACGCTGGGTAATAGAGGTTAGGGCCAGCTTTGTATTATCAGCTGACCCTAAGCCCGAAATTTATGGCGGTCACGCCAATATTAGACATGACCGCCATGAATTTCTATTAAATTGTTTTAAAAAAAAACACAACACAAGGAAAATTTTTTATTAGAAATAAAAAAAAAAGCCATTAGGGACTCCATCTTTAATTAAAAAAATCCTCTTCCGTCCGACGCAGTCCAAAACGCGATGTCCTCTCTGCTACATCCCCTGTGCATAAATATAGATGTCTATGCACAGGGAATAAGCAGACTGAGAACAATCTCAGCTCTGCTACATCATCTCTGTGCACAGACATTCATGTCTGTACACAGGGAATGAGCAGACTGAGAACAATCTCAGCTCTGCTACATCATCTCTGTGCACAGACATTCATGTCTGTACACAGGGAATGAGCAGACTGAGAACAATCTCAGCACTGCTACATCAGGCAGCAGGCGGGCTCTAGGACCCTGGAGCTGGCAGCCTGTACAGAGGAGACAGGATCTTATCTGTGCGAGTCAGCGATTACTTACAAAGTAAACGAGCAATGCAAATAAATGACAAAACTAGGATTGCTTCAGGCTGAAGCTTCCGACACATCTGCGATTTGTAAATCTCACACTACTCGCTATTACTCGCTTCCCCATTCATTAACATTGGACTCGCTAGACTCGCAACGAGTAGCGAGTCCTGTGCTCGGACTCGCTAGAGTCAAGCGATTCCGAGTAATTTAGGATTCGCCCATCACTACTGTTAAGCCATTTTTGTGCAGTGCAATGATGGATGCACGTGTTTCTTTAGAGATAACCATGGTTAACTGAAGAGAAACAATGATACCAAGCACCAGCCTCCTTTTAAAGTGTCCAGTGGTGTCATTCTTAATTAATCATGACTGATTGATCGCCAGCCCTGTCCTCATCAACACCCACACCTGTGTTAATGGAAAAATCACTAAAACGATGTTAGCTGCTCCTTTTAAGGCAGGACTGCAATGATGTTGAAATGTGTTTTGGGGGTTAAAGTTCATTTTCTAGGCAAATATTGACTTTGCAAGTAATTGCTGTTAAGCTGATCACTCTTTATGACATTCTGGAGTATATGCAAATTGCCATTAGAAAAACTGAAGCAGTAGACTTTGTTAAAATTAATATTTGTATCATTCTCAAAACTTTTGGCCATGACTGTACAATTAACGGCTTTTAATTGTGCAGTTCTCTAGTCGTAATTCACTGCAAATCAATTTTATTTGGTAATTTTTGCAAGAATGGTGAATTTAAAGGGAAACTCACAGGGAACAGGGAATAGGAATAAGCTCACCCCTCCTTCTAAAGGGAACCTGTCAGCTAGTTTATGCCTTCCCAGCTATCACTGTCTGTAGTTGTAGCTTTATAATAATATATAATAATACTTTTCTAATCATCCCTGTCTGAGCTCATAGTGTAATGTGAAAGGTGAATAAAAAGCATTTAAACACTTACATTTTCTCATGTAAATGAGGTATAGTCTACATCTTAGAGACAGGCAGGTTAAAAGTTATCATTTCAGCCTTATGTTAAAACATGTTGGGAGACCTGATGTGATATCATAACTATGTGATTACAATAGGCGGAGCTATTTCCCCATAGGACATAATAAGTTTGCTTGCTTAGCTCCTCCCACTATGGTCACATGATCATTACATCACACAGGTCCTTTAGCCATGCAAGGTAATAGTGAGTTAACTATTATCCTGCCAGTCTCCCTCCTTCAAGGTGTAGACTGAAATGTAAGTGTATAAGTGCTTTTTTTTCACCTTTCACATTACACTATGAGCTCAGACAGGGATGATTAGAATAGTATTATTATATATTATTATAAAGCTACAGCTACAGACACTGATAGCTGGGAGCGCATAAACCACCTGACAGGTTGCCTTTAAATGTCAAAAGATCTACTCTTCTCTAGCTTGCTGTATTAGCTGTGAACTATAAAACAATAATTATAGCCATGATAATCTGTTCAAGTTATACAGCTACAAAAAAGTCATAGTAATATTAAATTACGTTTACGAGCAATGCAAAAAATTGTTTATGGACTATCCAGGAAATTCTGGACAGTTGTCGAACATGATCCAAAAGAAGCCACAGGTGCAGGTGAAAACATCCTCCCCTGCTGCACTCAAAGCCACTGGCAGCTCTGATCGGGGTGTGCTAGAATCCAGCAGCTATGCTCTGCCAACAGACACCTGGCAATTATATGATTGCAAGGTGCTATGAAAATAGGCAGTGACAATGCCTCCTTACACTCAATGAACAGAGAATACGTGGTCTTGAAGGAACCAGGTAGCAAGAGGCAGAGGCATGATGATTATTAAGTATTTCTTTATTAGTCAAACATCACCGTGCATATGCTATACTCTGAAACTCTCTGCCCCAGTACATCGGACATTCGCCTACCCTAGGAACCTTCAAAAGAAACCTGATGACTCACCTCTTCCGGCAATCCTACAACCTATAATGAGACCAATCCACCACACCATCTCACGATTGGCACTACCCTCTCCTACTGCATCCACACCTGTCCCTCTTAGACTGTGAGCCCTCGTGGACAGGGTCCTCTTCCCATTTATACCTGTATGACTTGATTGTGCATATATATCGTACTTGTCTTCGTCCGCCCCTTTCCATATGTAAAGCGCCATGGAATCCAAGGTGCTATATAAATATATACTAATAATAATAATATACAACAGGGGCTTGTGAATGTTTTCTGTTTATGAGTGGGTTTCTTCTTGGTAGATCAGTTTCTCGTCACACCTGAAAAACATTCTGATAAGTTAATTGGCTTCTTTGAAAATTTCCAAGCATGTAAATGTGGGATATAAACTTAGAAGGCCCATTTACGAGTCATGACAATTGTTGTACAGTCCTGTGGAATATATGGGTGTTTTATAAGCAACATGAAATCAATATGAGGGCAGTAAATGCAACTCAGAAATTTACTTGCAATATTTAGATAGCAAAAAATGTGTTATGGCTACAGCTTTAGATAGGTTATCATTTACCAAGGCACAAGCCTGAAATGTGGCTATACAGTGTACTTTCTGTATTGCTAATACCGTGTTTCCCCGAAAGTAAGACCCTGTCTTACATTTTTTTGGGGGCCAAAAGTGGCCCCCGGTCTTACTTTCGGGGGGGGCCTTACATTGGGTGCCCAGCAGTGTGGCCTACAGGCCCCCTACTGCTGGGACACTAAGGGAGCGGGTCGCACGTCACGTGCGCCCGCTCATTACATATGCACTGCATCCCCCTGTCAATCAGCGACAGGGGAGCAGTGCATTATACTGTATATATGGGCCCCCTATTGCTGGCACACTACCCCCTGTTCTGAGGCCCCCACCGCTGCTGCAGAGATCTTACCTCCAGGGTCTTCTTGCAGCAGCCAGCGCGTCCGGTCCGTCCTCTGTCCTCGGCTGTCTTCCGGATCATGTGACCGGCCGGTCGCAGTCGCGATGACGTCATGCGCTGCGACGGGTCACATGATCCGGAAGACAGCCGAGGACAGAGGACGGACCGGACGCGCTGGCTGCTGCAAGAAGACCCTGGAGGGTAAGATCTCTGCAGCAGCAGCAGCGGTGGGGGCCTCAGAACAGGGGAGTAGTGTGCCAGCAATAGGGGGCCCATATATACAGTATAATGCACTGCTCCCCCTGTCGCTGATTGACAGGGGGATGCAGTGCATATGTAATGAGCGGGCGCACGTGACGTGCGACCCGCTCCCGCTCCCCCCCCCCTCCGCTAGGGGCCTTACATTGGCCCCCCCGGTTGTAAGGCCTTATAATCGGGGAGGCCTTACATTAGCAGGCCCCCCTTTACCCCTAGGACGGCCTTACAATCGGGGGGGCCTTACTATCGGGGAAACACGTAGTAGTAAACTTGTGAAGACTTGAAGAACCTTATCTTTGACTTGCTTGTTACGTCACAAACATTGAAGGACTCATTTCATCGCAGAATTTAACTTTGCAAATGAAGTAATACTTTGTTATATATGGTAAAAGCCAAATCAAACTGATTTCTTACCTATCAGGCCACAGTCACACTAGCGTATGGTATGTGATGCGAAAGCTTTGGATGCAATATGCTGATGACCATCAGCTCAGGTTCTGTAGCGATCGTGAGCCGAGTGTCATGCAAGTGTGATCAGATCCTGCAATCAGATCACAGAGAAAATATTAATCTCCTCATCTCTTCTACTGCTGGCCTTGGTGTATATCGCACTGCACTCTAATTACATCAGTGCAATCTGATGCTTCACTCACACCCCATAGACTTGTATGGGTGCAAGTGAGCTGATACTTGCTGACAATCACATCATACTAAAACTTTTTCCTTAGTGCTATTAGGGTTGAGGAAAAAAAATGTAGGTCTGAGCTGCTTGATTGTCTTACATGGGGCCAAGTGCAATGCAAGATTTTCTCGCATTGCACTCATGAGAGTCAAACACCAATGGACTCTGCCCTAAGTCTAATTTACAAAAAAATGTCCAACCAATAAAGGTTGAAAAGGAAACAGTCATTAAACCACAAGACTGATGAGTCATAAAATACCATTCAAATAGAAATGGTGGAGGCCACGTAATATTAAAGTATGCATTGAGGTTTCATAGGAGACAGAAATAGAACTTGCACAGCCAGCCAATGTTTTTATGTCCTGAACTGTGTCTCTATTAGAACTAATCCTTATTATTTAATGGAACATGTATCAGAGTTGGATATTAAAAAATGTGCCAGTTTGCCTGTGGCTGACCAAAGTCAAATTGCCGGAACCCTGGATTATGAATAATGTTTGTGTATACTGAAGATAGACTAAATATAGCATGTACTTGATAACTATTCTAAATACACAGAAAATGGTACTTTAACAAGGTTTCTCCTTCTAATGTACATGAAAAGAAGGGAAACACAGCTAATAACTGCTACAACGTAAAATGTGCAGTGGCCTGAACATTAAAGGGGTTATTTAAGGAAAATGACTGAAAGGGACCTCATTGTCATATGGCATTAATGTACACCAAAAGGGGAGGGGCTGAGTCATGTGATCTCCATGAATAATAATAAATAAAGTGTAAATGGTTCTTGAATGATGCCATACTGTACATCTTAAATGGGTTCCATGAGAATGAGATAAATATCCATCCCTGCTATAATAAAAACTGCAGCCTGTCCTAGTCAAATGTCAGATTGTGTTGGAGACTGGAGACATACAGCCCTTAAAACCTGTGTCATAGCTAACAAGAGCTGTAATCCAACATACCTCAGTAGGTCTGGAGCAAGGCTGTCTTAAATGAAGAATATATGTATATCAAAGCCACAGCATGGGATATACCATCGACACATAATGGAGGTGGCTGACATCCTACCAATGGCTGGAGAAAGCTGGCCAAGACAGCACTGAAGCACTAATCACAGTGGCACAAGAGCAGGCCCTAAGTACCAGATCCAAAGAAGCAGGGATCTACCACACAAGAGAAGACCCAAGGTGCAGAAACAGCCTCAGAAAAAGACCAACACGTAGTGGCAGGATGAACAATGCAAGCAGAAATAACATACACCAAACACCACAACCTAGTAGCAGGAATTAAATACAAGAACATCTGTAAAGCATATGGGCTAAGTCCCTCTAAGTCCAGATGGGAGACCCCAGAAAATGTGATGAAGAATTAAAGGGCTAAAATCCTGTGGGACTTCATAATCCAGAGGTGTTGTCTAAAGAAGCAGATATTATGATAGTAGAAAAGGAGCAGAAGACAGCAATGATAGATGTGGCAGTGCCAAATGAAAGTAATATCAGAAATAAGGAATATGAGAATATGAGAGGCTGTAGAAATACCAGGACCTCAAAGAACAACTGGAGAAGAGGTGGAAGGCAAAGGCAACAGTGATTTCAGTGGTGATAGGAGCACTTGGAGCAGTGACCCCTAAGTTGGAAAAAGAACTACAACAAATTCCAGGAGCCACATCTGAACTTTGTCCAGATAATCGCGGGGCTGGGAACAACTAAGATCCTGCACAGAATCATCAAACGCCAATGCCTCTGGTAGTGGACCCAAGAATGAAGAAGGGCAAATGACCCTCTCATGGGGGGTGAGAACGTAGTTTTACATATATATTGGCTTGCACATGATCGATCTGCCGACAGGTTGTTCATCCATGAAGTTGCCATGGTTCGAGATCAAGCTAAAGACAGTTAAATGAATAAGAATCATATACCGTATATACTCGCGTATAAGCCGAGTTTTTCAGCCCAAAATTTGGGCTGAAAAGTCCCCCCTCGGCTTATACGCGAGTATATACGGTAGTATGTATATACAACAGCAGCCCCGGAGGTATACAGGCCCCCCCATCAAGCTCCAGGGCCCCCCCTTGCGCGGCAGCCTGTAAAGTAAAATCATACTTATCACTGTCCCGCGCTGTCCCGACGCTTGCCGACACACGATCCCGGGCTTCATTCCCCGTCTTCTGTGGTCGCGGGCAATGACGTCATTGCCCGCGACCACAGGAAGCCACAAGCCGGAAGACGCTGCTGTATACTACCTAAGGGCTGCTGTATATACATCTGGGGCTGCTGTATACACCACTAGGGCTGCTGTATATACTTCTGGGGCTGTATATACCTCTGGGGCTGCTGTATAATACCTTTGGGGCTGCTGTATACTACCACTGGGGCTGCTATATACTACCACTGGGGCTGCTGTATAGTACCACTGGGGCTGTATATACCTCTGGGCTGCTGTATATACATCTGGGGCTGCTGTATACACCACTAGGGCTGCTGTATATACCTCTGGGGCTGTATATACCTCTGGGGCTGCTGTATACTACCTTTGGGGCTGCTGTATACTACCACTGGGGCTGCTGTATACTACCACTGGGGCTGCTGTATACTACCACTGGGGCTGTATATACCTCTGGGCTGCTGTATACTACCACTGGGGCTGCTGTATAGTACCACTGGGGCTGTATATACCTCTGGGGCTGCTGTATACTACCACTGGGGCTGCAGTATACTACCACTGGGGCTGCTGTATACTACTACTGGGGCTGCTGTATACTACCACTGGGGCTGTATATAACTCTGGGGCTGCTGTATACTACCACTGGGGCTGCTGTATACACCTCTGGGGCTGCTGTATACTAACCACTGGGGCTGCTGCTGTATATACCACTGGGGCTGCTGCTGTATACTACCACTGGGGCTGCTGTATATACCTCTGGGGCTGCAGTATACCACACTGCTGGGGGCTGTATACCTGTGCTGGGGTCCACCCTCGGCTTATACACGAGTCAATAGGTTTTCCCAGGTTTTGGGGGCAAAAGTAGGGGGGTCGGCTTATACACGGGTCGGCTTATACACGAGTATATACGGTACATTTCCCCTGATAAAATGGCCAGTTTTAATGAATGGAATGAAAGAAATAATGCCAAGAAGGATCATTTCAGAACTTTCTCAACCTTTACTGTCACATAAGTGTTACGGTAACACCCTGTTGTAATTAAGGATGTAGTTGTTTTCAGAATTAGCCAATCACATTTAAACTCACATTTAAACTCATGTTAAATAGTAGTCAGTATGCAGCTGCCTTCATTTAAAGTTATTCTGATTAATGTCATAGTATAAAGTTTATCTGTTCTAGTATATTCCTGACATTTGGTAAGTTCCATTCTACAACAAAAGCCATGGTCTGTAAACAGCTTTCAACATAGCAAATGAATCTTATTGTTAAAGGCCACAATATGGGAGAAGGGTCCCAAACAATTACCAAGGCATTAGATACACATTGGAACACTGTAAAAATAGAGAGTGGCTTAATTTGACACAACAGTGACCTTACATAGAACTGGATGGCCCTCAGAAATTGATGAAACGATAAGAAGAAACTTGGTCCAGGGTGATTGCGAAGATGCCAACAACAACATTAAAGGATTTACATTTCTGGCAAGTACTGGTTGTGCATTGCACGTGACAAAATTCTCCTATATTTTCATACGTCTTGCCTGTCAGGTAGGTTGTCAACATGGAAGCCTTTTCTTACAAAGAAAAACATCTGAATCTGGTTATGTTATACAAAAACCTAAATCAAGTCTCCAAAAGCATGTATGAAAATATGTTATGATTAATGATGGGTGAACCCCCCGATACTCGGGATCGGTAGGGTTGCCTGAATTTTTTGTAAAGTTCGAGCTCAGAGCCAGGATAGACGGGAACATGTGTCCAAACCCCCTGAGCTTGAACTTTACTGACATTCGATGGAGGAGGTGAGGCGGGTGGGGCTGTAAAAAAAAGCATAAAATTATTAATAAATATTATAATCATACTTACCTCTTTCGCGACACATCCTCCCGTCTCGCTGACTCCTGGCCACTTCTGCTTCCAGAGCCGCTCATTAACTTCCGGGTTATTCACTGCACTGCCGGCACTCTGCTTTTTCCGACTGGCGTCGGCAGTGTTCGGGCTGGACGGCAGGGTTCACCCACATTCATGGCCTGAGCTATGACCGTGGGTGAACCCTGACTCACTGACAGTTCTCAGCCTGTTCTCGCTCTGCATAGATGTGTGTCTATGCAGTGCGATGTAGCAGTGCTGACATCACTCTTTTAGGCTACGTCGGACTGAAGACTGTTTTTTATAATGAAGATGGAATCTCTAACATTTTTTTGTTGTATTTCAAATAAAATATTTTTCTCTGTGTTGTGTTTTTTTTAACACTTTACTAGAAATTCATCGTGGTTATGTTTAATATTGGTGTGACCCCATGAATTTCGGCCTTAGGGCCAGCTGAGAATGCAAAGCTGGTCCTAATCCAATTATTAGCCAATGAACAACAACACCAGGCCCAGGATTAATCGATAACAGCGCCAGAAGATGGCGCTTCTATGAATGCACCATTTTCTGAGGCGGCTGCGGACTGCAATATGCAGCAGGGAGGGGGAGGGGGCCAGAAAGCTTGCTCCACCCTGCGCTGTGAATTGCAGCCTGTAACTGCCTGCTGTACCTGGCTGGCATTAAAAATATGGAGAAGCCCACATTAAATTTTTTTTTTAATAGTTCATTAAAAAATACAAGTATACTTAGGGACTGCATCTTTATTAACCCCCTCGACCCTCATCTCTGTGCTGTGTGTTTTTTTTTTGTCTTTTAATGAACTATTTAAAAAAATTTGATGTGGGCTTTGCCATATTTTTGTATGCCAGCCAGGTACAGCAGGCAGGTATGGGCTGTCCCCAACCCCCAGCTACCTATTTGTACCTAGCTGGAAACAAAAATATAGGAAAGACCTCTTTTTAATTATTTCATGAATTTCATGAAATAATTAAAAAAAATTGACGTGGGCTTCGCCCTATTTTTGGGTCCAGCCAGGTACAACTAGGCAGCTGGGAGCTCGAATCCACAGCGCAGGGTGACCCATGCCTTCTGGGTCCCCCTCACTGAAAATTGCAGTCGGCAGTTACCCCAGAAAATGGTGCTGTACCCAACTCATCCAGGGCCCAGGTGCGGTGGCTTACTGGGTAATACTGGGGTTAGGGCCAGCTTTGTATTATCAGCTGGCCCTATGCCCGAAATTCATGGGGTCATGCCAATATTAGACATGAACACCATGAACTTTTAGTAAAATGTTAAAAAAAACAACACAGAGAAAAAATATTTTATCAGAATTAAAACAAAAAACACTTAGTGACTCCATGTTTATAATGTAAAAAAATATCTACAGTCCAATGTAAAGAGAAGCAATGTCAGCACTCCTACATCGCTCTGCATAGACACACGTCCAGAGCGAGAACAGGCTGAAACTGACTGTGACAGTCAGAATTCACCCAAGGTCATAGCTTGGGCCATGAACCCTTATGTCACTGCAAGAACACTGCCAACACCGGCTGGAAAAAGCTGAGCACTGACAGTGCAGTGAATAATCCTGGAAGTTAATGAACGGTCCCGAAAGTAGAAGCAGCCACGATAGGAGACGGGAGGACACGTCGCTGGACAGGTAAGTATAATTCTGTTTTTTATTTTATTCTTTTACAGCCCCTGGCCCTGAACTGGCCCGAGCTGTAACACGGGTTTCCCATGGAAACCTGTGTTCGGGACCTTGTGATTGAATAGTATGTATTCGGTGCAGGTCCAGAACTTTACAGTTCGGGTTCTCCCAACCCTAGTTATGATCAGATGAAACCAATAATTAACTTTTTGACCATAATTCCAAAAGGTATATTTGGTGCAAAGTCAACAATGTGCATCACCAAAAGAGAACCAAACCCCCAGTGAAGCATGGTGGAGGCAGCAATATACTTTGGGGCTGTTTTTCAACAGCTGAAACTATGGCTTTAGTCAAGGTGAAGTAAATTATGAACACTTTCAAATATCAATAAATTTTGCAACAACACATTCAGATCTCTGCTTAAAAGTTGAAAATGAGTAGAAATTTCACCTTTCAGAATGACAATGATCCTAAACTTACCTCTATATTAACTAAATTATGGCTTCACCAGAAGAAGATGAAAGTTTTGGAATTACCCAGCCATTCCCCAAACCTAAATTATTATTATTATTATTTATAACAGTTACACACAGCAAATAAGATCATTATGCTGGATTTTGTATTAAATCACTAGTTGGACACTTCCCAAGCATCTGGGACTGCGTGATATGTCGGCGAATGATGCGTGCAGAGGCCAGTAGGGTGTCCTTTTGCAGCTGAGAGATTGTTATTTTGTCAACTCCAATTGTTTGCAAGTGCTTTCCAAAGTTTTTAGACACAGCACCCAGTGTGCCGATTACCACTGGGACCACCTTCACAGGCTTGTGCCAGAGTATTTGCAGTGCGATCTTTAAGTCCTCATATCGTGTAAGTTTTTCAAATTGATTCTCCTCAATCCTGCTGTCGCCAGGTATTGCCACATCGATGATCCACACTTCCTTTTTTGTTACAATTGTGAGGTCCGGAGTATTGTGTTCCAAGACTTTTTTAGTCTGAATTCGGAAGTCCCATAGTAGTTTTGCATGTTCATTTTTAATAACCTTTTCAAATTTATGATCCCACCAGTTCTTTCTAACAAGAAGATGGTAATTGTGGCACAAGTTACAGTGAATCATCTGAGTAACTGTAATATGCCTTTGCTTGTAGTATGTCTGTTAGATCTTCTTGCAGCAGCTCAGTATATGATTCATTGTTTCATCTGCTTCCTTGCACAGTCAACCATTGGGGTCTGTAGTTGATTTTTCAATTCTGGCTTTAATTGCATGTGTGCGGATCACTTGCTCTTGGGCTGCTAGAATTAAGCTCTCTGTTACTTTTTTAATGTTCCATTAGTAAGCCACAACCAGGTCTTTTCCTTGTTGACTTTACCCTTGATTTTCTCTAGAAATTGTCCATGCAAATCTTTCTTTTGCCAGTTTTCTCTTCTGCTTTGTATTGCATTTTTACGGTATTCCTTTTTTGTCTGTTGTACTTTTAGCAGTTTTCTGTTGTTAACTTCCATCAAGGCTTGTTCTCCACTATCTTTCACATAATCTATCAGTGCATGTTTCTCTTCTTCTACAGTTTGCTTCACTTGCAAAAGTCCTCTGCCTCCTGATTTTCTTGGCAGGTAAAGTCTGTTAACATTACTACGTGGAACTATATCATGCAACTATATCTGTGTCCAATTCACAATTCCAGCAGTCAATTTAATGACAGGAATGGCCAAGGTGTTCATGGCCTTGATGGTGGCCTCCCACCATTCAATTTGCTTTTCGAAATTTTCCTGACTCGTTGGATATATATTCCTTACTAACCACATTTTTCACATGTCCGTGCTTGATGTTATCCACCACCATGGAAACCGGCGCTCCATCACCATCGGACCCAAGGATTCCACCACCACCAGAGGAGACCCAACCTACTATCTCTCTCCCTATTGCCCTGTAGAATGTAAGCCAGCAAGGGCAGGGTCCTCTTTCCCCTCTGTACCACTCTGTCACTGTTAGTTTGTTTATTGTATTTTTAACTTGTTTGTATGTATCCCTTTCTCATGAACAGCACCATAGAATCAGCCTTGCTCTATAAATAAATATTAATAATAGTAATAATAATAATGATAATAATAATAATATGCACTGGTATTTATAGACTTCAGGCTGGTGGTATTTTATGGTTTGTCCATTAGGAATTAATATGCCTTTACTGTGAATTATTTTCCCTTTCTTCAGTGCCACTGTGGCACATTTGTCCAGGCCAACCTCCATACTGATGTCATTACTAAAAATTCTAACAGTGTTGGTCGGAGACTGAATCTCAGTTTCAGACTTTCCATACTACATTAAATCATCCATGTACAACAGGTGAGACATTTTTGGTGAATTCCTGGCAGTTTGATAGCCCAAGTTTGTTTTTTGCAGAATTAATGACAGTGGAATCATTGCAATGATAAACAACAGTGGTGACAACGAATTACCATGGAAAATTGCTCTCTTGATGTTGACTATTTCATAGCTTTCATTGCGCACAAACAGCTCAGCTAACCAGTGTTCCATTGCATTTTCAATGAATCTGCCAATATTTCCACAAAATCTGATGACATCCAGCAGTTGATGATCCAACTGTGTGGCAGTGAGTTGAATGATTTTTGGTAATCTATCCAAGTTGTATATAGATTTGTTTTACGACTTTTACAGTTCTCCAGTATCATTTTGTCAATCAGGAGTTGATCTTTGGTGCCTCTGCATTTTCTTTTATTGCGTTTTTGTTCTACTGGCAAGATGTCATTTGTCTCCAGGTAATCCTGGATTTTGTCAGCTATTATGCCTGTCAACAATTTGAACATTGTAGGCAAACATGGTATTGGTCTGTAATTTCCTGGTTTTGTCCCTTCTACTGGATCTTTCTGTAACAAATATGTTTTCCCAGTTGTTAACCATTCACTGATATTTCCACTCTGCAGAATGGTCAGATGTTTAAACTAAAATCCATGCAATTGATCCCCACCAGGCGAAGTCCAGTTCTTAATCTTCTTTATTCTTTCTCTCATCATTTCTGCAGTTATTTCTACTTGTCCCATTTTGTTGTTGGAAAATTTAGTTTCGAAGTCTTTTAACCTCCCAACATTTCTGTTATAATATTTTCTTGTTTCCCACAAATCTTTCCAGAATGAAATTGTAGCCTCTTTTTTGGTGTTTTTCACTTGTTGCATCTGCTTTCTGATTCAGACTGTGATAGAGGCGCCTGTGATCAGATTGAATCTATAGAAACGAGATAAATGCGCAATAGGGTCTTATCTCTATTATGTAGAGATATATGTATGGCGACAAGGGCCTGCTCACCTGATCTGGTTGTGTAACCTACAACCAGTATGAACGCTTAGTCAGTAGCTGCTGCTGGATCCACACATCCATGGGTCACCGCGGTCAGAAATCAGCATATAAGGACGAAGTGTCGTACGATCCCTGAGGAAAGAGCTGGGAAATAGCTCCGAAGCGCGTCAGATTAAAGAACTACTTCAACCAAATGATCCATTGTCCTTGACTTCCTTTGTTAGCAGCGCGGATCGTACGACACTTCGTCCTTATATGCTGTGATCAGATTGAAATAGTTGATTTTGTTTGTACTGAATGACTGACTCTTGATTCATATCTTTCAATTTTTCTGGCTATTGCTGTGATCTGTTGCGTAACGATTTCAAATGATTCATCAATTTTCCTTGTGTTTAGGCAGTATGTTTTTATCAGATATTTCTGGATTTTACCATTTTTCAGGTTTTGCTCTTTCATATTTTTGAAGTTGCTTGCATTTGCTTATAGGCCTTTAATTTTTAACTCCAACTTGATCTTCCATTTCAAGTTCATTTTCTAATGGGCTTTAATTGTTGTATCCCCAGTTCTTCTGTTACAGTTACTGCTGTGCTGTACGCAAGCTGACTTATTTCTTCCATTGATGTTATCTGGACAGTTGCAAGTGCTGCATTTATATCCTTCATTAATGGTGCCAGATGTTTTCTGGGCACAGTTTTTAAGGTTTGCAATCTTAGCCTTTCTTCCTTTAGGGCAGCATGGATCAAAATTTTCTCTTTAAGTTCTTGCTGCCTTGTGGTCAATTTACCAAATGGTTCAACAATGGTCACAGTTTCCTCAAGCAAATGTTCTGCAATTTCTTCAGATTCTAGATGCTCAGTAGGCTCAGTTGTTTCTAGATATTATTATTAATTAATTTATTTATTTATATAGCATCATTAATTCCATGGTGCTGTACATGAACAGGGTTTAATTCAAAATATGAATGTAGGTTACAGTGAAGGTAAAAAATGTTTGTACCGTGTTATCCAGTAGATAGTAAAATATTAGAATCAGAGTCCTCAGTGGTTGATACCTTTTTAATGGCAAACTGAAAAGATGGTAAACATAGCAAGCTTTCGGGACACTGTGGCCCCTTCGTCAGGCAGATAATGACGCACATTCTGAAGACCCACACATATATACATAAGCAAATGAAACAAAAAAACAAAACAAAACAAAAAAAAAATCAGTCTTAGATGCTGTAGTAAATGTGACAGGTGACGTAAAGCAGAGTCAGGCTAGGGAGGAAGAGATGGGCTGGGGAATTGAAATTAAAAGTCTAAGATAAGCGGAACAAATTGTATCATTGCTATATGGTAATGGTCTGTGGAGAACTGAAATTACTTAAATGAGTTGGGGAAAGCAATAAAAGGAAGTGAGGGTGTTCACATAAGAAGTGTCAAAAGTTCATTGTCCTCAAAATGAAGTCTGTTGGAAGATGTAATATCCCCAAATTTCTTTTCAATTTATATAAAAACGCATGAATCTGTGATGTCCCCAAATGTCCATTCGTGTTATATAAAAAGTCATGAATCCATGTGATACATTTACTCCTGTTTTGAATGTGTCAAAGGTCGTTATCAATTTGCATTCCCAAATTCTTCTTTCTCTCTGTGATTTGAAGTTGCTTTTTAAGATGAGCAGCCCCATATTGGTTTCCCTGTGGTCAGGACTGGAAAAATGTTACAGTGGTTACAGCGACAGACAGGAACAGAAGGGAGAGGACATTGCCCTCATGGCTTACATTCTATGGGATAATGGTGGAGACAGTAGGTTGCGGGTTACGTCAGCTCTGAAGGTGGTGAGACAGCTGTGAGGGGGTGGTGGTGGTGAGGTGGCCTTTCCAGTTGTGGTGGTGAGGCAGCCATTCTGGTAGTGGAGAACCAGCTCCAGTAGCAGTAAGGTCACTTCAAGCTGTAAACTTTGCTGAAGAGATGGGTTTTCATGTTCCATCTGAAGGATCCGAGGATGGTGGATAATCTGATGTGTTGGGGCACAGACTTCCAGAGGATGGGTGATATTCAGGAGACGTCTTGGAGGCTATTGGGTGAGGAACGAATGAGTATGGAGAAGAAGGGGAGGTCTTGGGAAGACTAGAGATTCCGTGAGGGAAGATAGTGGGAGATTAGTTCAGAGATATAAGAAGGGGACAGGTTATGGATGGCTTTCTAGGTCAATGTTAGTAGTCTGAACTGGATTCATTGAGGAATTGGGAGCCAGTGTATAGATTTGCAGAGGGGATAAACAGGGGAGTAGTGGGGAGAGAGGTGGATTAGTCGAGCATCAAAGTTGAGGATAGATTGGAGAGGTGCAAGCATACTAGCAGGGAGGCCACAGAGGAGGAGGTTGCAGTAATCAAGATGGTGAGTAACCTTAAGAGGGTGCTGTACACACCATAAACCCTTGTAATCTGACAGACTTGGAGCTACAGCAAGGAAGTGTCGGTAAACATTGCCAATTTTATTTGTACCATGCAGATAGACTCCTGACATAAATTCAAGGGAGTGATTACAAACCACATTATCTATGGAACCTTTGGCTCCCTTCACTGGCACCGTAAAACATTCAACACTGTTGAGTGCTTGCCTTCGTTTCTTATATAAAATCAAGGGATACTTTAATGTATATAACCATATTATTTTAGGTTTTTATTTTTTTGCATCACAAAGAATTTCAGTTTGTTTTTCAATTTTATTGTACAAATTATACGAAAAATTAAAGAGGGGGGAAGTTCTGAAATAATTCTTCTTGGGAAGATTTTTTTTATATGATATAAACCTCAAATTTTAACAGTAATAAAAAAAATGTAAATGTGTATGTAGATAATGTAAATACAGATGTGTTAGGATTTTTGCTCAAAACAATGAAAATATATTAGGAATGAAAGAACACTCGTATCTCTGGCTAGAATGGTGTAGAATCAAAATGTTGGTGTCTTTGCACTCCATTCATCAAGCCAATTAAAATTCCCAACAGAATAAATATGCATCTATTATAGTTCAAGAAACAATTTCAAAGTTTTTTGATGCTTGTGGATTTTTGCTCAAAGTAATGAAACTACTGTGTATAATATATAGTCAGTATATGCCTGTGTATTGGTGAAGCTTAGGAAAAAAACATGAAGAAGATGCAATGAAAAAGCCTTATCTAAAGAACAACAGTAATGAGAAATACAAACAGCATAAAGCTAAGTGTATATTTTATATTCTATTGTAACCTTATATAGTATGTACTGATTTTTCAACAAATGTATATGAAATTATGTTTTTATCACAACAGGCTTTGTCTATTCATATAATGAGCAGGAAGAACATAATGATGAAAGAAACAGATGTATTTTGTTATTTTTACATTTAATTTAAAATTACACACAATTGTTCACATACCTTTCGACTGAATATCACATTTCCAAAATTTAATCCAAATGCATCTGATCAATATTATAGGAAAATGCTAGGAGCCGTAGATTGTAGTAGGCAGGCAACAAGGGTAGAAAATGTAGCTATATTCTATATCAGAGACAACAAGTGTTCCAAATCAAACCTACTTAAATACTACTTAAATTCATTATTCACTGGTAGACATATACTGGAATAAATTAGTAGAATTGCTTTTTGCCAATATTTATGCAACGTACAAGAAAGTTTCCATGTGCAATTTTACAATGAAAGTAGGAAGTTGTGCGCTAACAACATTGCAATTAAATATTTAATACTATATGACAGATATAATCTGTGGGTCTAGTCAGTTGGTGATCCTTTTATGCTATATAATAACCTCTATTCAAAGGACAACACCTTCTGTTTCCACTTGCTTCCCTCAGTTATAATAAAAGACTCTGTTCTCACCTGATGTTCTGATTCTGTTCCAGTGCTGTTAGTTTTAGCGTTTCGGTGGTCACGTGACATTGTGACGTCACTTGAACTCTGCGTCCAATCATTGCTAACTTCCCTTGACACGCCTTCAGATCAAATGAGCAATCAACAGAAAGTAATCAGCCGCAGCGCCACTTTCTGTTGATTAACTCATTTGGTCCAAAGGTGGGGAGAGAAAACTTGGCAGTGAATGGATGTGGGGCTCGCATTATGTCGCAATGTCACATGAGCCACGAACCACGAAAACCAACAGTGCTGAAACAGCACCAGAATGGCAGGGAAGTACAGGGTCTTTTATTTTAACTGAGAAAAACAAGTGGAAAAAGAAGATGTTATTCTAGTAGTGCAAACCCCTTTAACTACCCTTAGAGCAAAGTCAGAGACATGTTGATATATAACTTGACTGATCTTTCTTTTCTCTAGAATAGTCTTTGGGAAATATTTGGGATAGCTCTATGCATATAAGAAAATTGAGTGGTCCCACTGCAATCTGATGCACTGTTGAGAGATCTCAATATGGAAAATCAGATTATTGAAACAAAAGTGATCTGCCAGTAAGACCCAGGAGGCAGAGCGAGCAGGAAAGCTGCAAGTGCAATATTGTAACATGAGGCAATTGCAGCTCATTGTCATATTATCTAAACACTGAACTTCTCAAAAATTGCAAAATGGATTTCTACAATCCCTATATATTTAATCAGCATGATATTTCATGCATTTCTTGATTTTGGTTACACACTGGTATAGGAAGAGTGCAATGAGGCATAGTCATTAACCAATCATTGTTGTCCCTCCCCTATAAATATGTCATTTCCTTGTTCATCCCCTTTTTACCACCTGATGAAAATAGTGTCATACTATTAAAACGCGTTGTGGAGAGTAAAGGGTTAATAAAGGTTTTGTCCTAATATTGATAATTTACCCCAGCACTCCACAGACCGCTACATCACATTCTCTGTAAGTTATCTTAAGGCTGCTTTCACACATTTGCGTATTTTACTGCGCTTTTTTGCGCACGCTTTTTGCCGCGTTTTTCGGTTGCGCAAAAAAGCGCAACAAAATACGCAGGGGCTTTCACACACTGCGCTTTCTTTACCCCAGAAAGCGCAGTGATGTCACAGAGGGGAGGAAGAATCCTGCTTCCTCCTCCCCTCTGTGACAGCCCCATTAGATTTCACAGTGTATTAATATACACCAGTGGCGTAACTTCAGGCCGAGGGGCCCTGATGCGAAAGCTCCAACGGGGCCCCCAATTATTGGAAATCTTTAATAGTATTAGTCTTTTTCTATAGGCCAAAGAGACTTCTGGTGCCCCCTAGGCTCCGGGGCCCGGGTGCGATCGCAACCCCTGCACCTATTGTAGTTACGCCCCTGATATACACTGTGAAATCTAAATTAAACAAAAGCAAGTGTATGAAAAAACAGAATACTTCACCTCTCCGACGCCTTTTCCCGCTGTCCGGTATCCGGTTCCAAGTGAGATGTCTTCTGCCAGGACCTGTGGTGACGTCAGAGGGGCGTTCCCGGGCAATCGCGGTCATGTGATACATATCACATGACCGCGAGCAGCCAATCAGCACTGGGAACGCCCCTCTGACGTCACCACAGATCCTGGCAGAAGACATCTCACTTGGAACCGGATACCGGACAGCGGGAAAAGGCGTCGGAGAGGTAAGTATGTGATTTTTTTTTATTTTACATACACTTGCCTCTGTTTAATTTAGATTTCGCAGTGTATATTAATACACTGTGAAATCTAATGGGCGGTCACAGCTGTCACAGAGGGGAGGAGGAAGCAGGATTCTTCCTCCCCTCTGTGACATCACAGGGAGAAAATGCAGGAGCAGCTACGTAAAGAATTGACATATCAATTCTTTACGCAGCTGCTCTTTCTCCCTGAAAATGCACTGTCTACACTGCAAAGTGAATTTCACATTCACTTTGCTGGCAGACAAAAGGCACATTGCGTATTTTGAAAAGCGCGCGTAAAAAAGCGCAGCAAAATACGCAATGTGTGAATGCAGCCTTAATGCCTCATTATATCTCTGTAGCTATGGCTCTTAATGAAGTCTGCTCACTGTGCAAAATTAAATAAAAGAAACTATATATGCCCTATACAGTGCCTAAAAGTAGTATTCAACCCCCTGCAGATTTAGCTGGTTTGATAAGATGCAAATAAGTTAGAGCCTTCAAACTCCAAACGAGAGTAGGATTTATTAACAGAAGCATAAATCGTACAAACCAAAAAGTTATGTTGCTCATTTGAATTTTTATAAATTTTAAACATAAAAGTGTGGGTCAATTATTATTCAACCCCTATGTTTAATATTTTGTGGAATAACCCTTGTTTGCAATTACAGCTAATAATCGTCTTTTATAAGACCTGATCAGGCCGGCACATGTCTCTGGAGTTATCTTGGCCCACTCCTCCATGCAGATCTTCTCCAAGTTATCTAGGTTCTTTGGGTGTCTCATGTGGACTTTAATCTTGAGCTCCTTCCACAAGTTTTCAATTGGGTTAAGGTCAGGAGACTGACTAGGCCACTCCAACACCTTGATTTTTTCCCTCTTGAACCAGGCCTTTGTTTTCTTGGCTGTGTGCTTTGGGTCGTTGTCTTGTTGGAAGATGAAATTACGACCCATTTTAAGATCCTTGATGGAGGAGCGGAGGTTCTGGGCCAAAATCTCCAGGTAGGCCGTGCTATCCATCTTCCCATGGATGCGGACCAGATGGCCAGGCCCCTTGGCTGAGAAACAGCCCCACAGAATGATGCTGCCACCACCATGCTTGACTGTAGGGATGGTATTCTTGGGGTCGTATGCAGTGCCATCCAGTCTCCAAACGTCACGTGTGTGGTTGGCACCAAAAATCTCGATCTTGGTCTCACCAGACCATAGAACCTTGAACCAGTCTGTCTCAGAGTCCTCCAAGTGATCATGAGCAAACTGTAGACGAGCCTTGACATGACGCTTTGAAAGTAAAGGTACCTTACGGGCTCGTCTGGAACGGAGACCATTGCGGTGGAGTACGTTACTTATGGTATTGACTGAAACCAATGTCCCCACTGCCATGAGATCTTACCGGAGCTCCTTCCTTGTTGTCCTTGGGTTAGCCTTGACTCTTCGGACAAGCCTGGCCTCGGCACGGGAGGAAACTTTCAAAGGCTGTCCAGGCCGTGGAAGGCTAACAGTAGTTCCATAAGCCTTCCACTTCCGGATGATGCTCCCAACAGTGGAGACAGGTAGGCCCAACTCTTTGGAAAGGGTTTTGTACCCCTTGCCAGCCTTGTGACCCTCCATGATCTTGTCTCTGATGGCCTTGGAATGCTCCTTTGTCTTTCCCATGTTGACCATGTATGAGTGCTGTTCACAAGTTTGGGGAGGATCTTAAATAGTCAGAAAAGGCTGGCAAAAGAGATAATTAATCCACACATGTGAAGCTCATTGTTATTTGTGCCTGAACTACTTCTTAATACTTTAGGGGGCCCAAACAGAATTCTGGTGGTTTGAGGGGTTGAATAATAAATGACCCTCTGAATTAACTTTTAACGCTTTAAAAAAAAAAAAAATCAAAAAAGAAAAAAATTTTTGTGGCTGCAGTGCATCTCCCACTTCCAGGCTGATCTACAGTCCAAATGTCACAATGTCAAGTTAATTCTGCATGTGTCAACCAGCTATATCTGCAGGGGGTTGAATACTACTTGTAGGCACTGTATATATGAGTACCATAAATGAATATTTGCAAATACTAAAATTGTAGGGGACTCAAACTTGATTATTCCAGCAAATTGCTTAGAATCTGTGATGTGGAGTTCCCTAGGGTTCTTATGACTGCTATGAATTAAAAATCTACAAAGCTAATGTTCTTCCTTGGTTTTCTTTTATAACTATAATCAGAAACCTGAAAAATGGGTTTTGACCTTCTGAACATCATAGATATATCATATTTCATATCGTGAATGTGGGGCATCCAATGCAAAGATATCAACAATGACGGTTTTTAAGTCTTGCGAAGCTTGGTGGGTTTACAAAACCCAGCGCCCCTTGTGAGGTAAACAAAGTGGGAGTTTTCTGATTTTCTGTGTCATTACATAAAACCGAAAAGTCCATTTTCGGCTCATTCCACCCCGGGATGTCAAACGCAGAACCACATGCTGCGTGGAGGAATCGTACACCATTTCTGGGGAGCCGTCCCCCCCACTGAATCTGAGTTTGTCACAGCATGGCACAGGTTTTGCACCTTTGTCATTTAATTCCTTTTATTTTAATAACTGTTTTATGCATATATGTAAATTGTCTCTTTTGTAATATCTCGTACACCTTTTTGTAAACACTGCCAACTTTTCGGAATAAAACTTTATAGCAATCAACATTTTCTCAACTGGCTAACATGGTACCAAAACTTTTTCTTCTAACCAAATGGAAGATACCAGAATGTACCGCACATCTGTGGAACTAAAAGATCGTCTGCAGATGTAATGGTGTATATATTCCCCGACTTGTTATTCATGTATACTCTGCAAATTAATGTTCTGTAACAATATGCCTTGCCAGTGTCCTGGACTATAATGTAATCAAGCCTTGGTCATCAGCTAGTGGGGGATTGTGTATTTATTCCTCTCAGCAGGAGGTGACTCCAATAAACACACCTGTAAGATACAGAATGAAGCCAAGAGGTTTCTAGAATCTTTTCCATAGACTTCTCCATGTAGCCACATACTCAAATGTGGGTGTGAACCCTTCCCCTCCAGAGGGGTGCATCCACAGGCACAGCACAATACTCTCATGTTTTAGGATCAGGCAGTTAGTTGAATGCGGAGCTCGAAGAGGCTGAGATCATAGCTGAGGCAAGATCTTGGTGCCCGTGGGATTGTGCGGTGTCCTTCATCGGTTGGATCCAGTGGACACTCTCTAGACTATTTCTTCCATTAACCTGGTGTCATGATTGCCGGGTAGCACCCCTGGATCTGTTCCCTTTGTGTGAACTCATTGTGGACTCGGCAGAATTGTCTTCATTTGTGCGGTTCCATTTTCCATGTTCAATAAAACTGCTTGGATTGATCTTCGGCCGGTAGTCCCTTTCTGCTCTGTTGCACACACCGTCACAAAAGAAACTAGCACAACTGGATAGTAACATCTTCTTTTTAACCAGATGCAAGAAAGAACATTTAATACCCAAAGGACTAAGCTTTAAGAATCCTATTCTGAATACCTGCAATACTCATTATTCACAACACCTCTGCTACAGGACTTCGGAGAGACTACGGAATCACCTTATTCATGTTTTCTACAGCAACAAAAAAGGTCCAGATGGAAATACAAACTTTAAGGAGCACACTTACCGATAACATATAACAGAAGATGCAGCATTTTTATACTTCACTGCAATCATACCTTATACACAACAAGAAGAAGAAGCTGTACAGACTTCGACTGAAAGCAGGATTATACTCAAACACCAGCCAAGTTACTCATAACCACAACAGCATGGAGCAAAACTGCCAGAAGGACACAGGTACTGTCAGCTGTGTTATTAATTTGTCATCTCACAAACGCACTAATCTAGAACTCAGTGTGCTTACTACAGGTCTCACATTTTGTCCCACAAAGTCTCTAGAGAAAACTAAATTGAGTAGTGACATGGAAGAATACTTTAGGAGGTTGAGACTGAATGATTTCTTTGATGACAAAGAAAACTTGAGGCCTCTAAGCAGTCAAACACAAGTGCAACGTGTTGGCCAGGGTCACACATACCATCCGTTTTTAGCCTAAATCTGTTTTTGGGAACATTTTGGACATTTTTTTTCAAAGTTCAAAAACCCACATGCGATAATGCATGTGTGTGTGCATTTTTCAAAAAACGCATGCGTTTTTGTGCAACACCCCAAAAACACTGCTAGCAGCATTTTTGGGGGAATTAAAAAAACACATGCTTTTTTTAACATAGGGCCCTGTGGGAGACGCATGCGTTAACGCATGGTATATATAGGCACCGTGCGTTAACCCATATGCGGTTTTGGTGAAAAAATGACTAAGTCCAAATATTTCCCAAAAACATCCAAGACCTCAGGGAACACTATTGGCACTCTTAGGGTATGTGCACATCAGTCGGTTCTGCATTTCTGCAGACCGACCGGGAACCGGTGGACACTGGCAGAAACTGAGTTTTCTGTGCTCAGCAGTGTCCCTCGTTTTTTGCTCGTTTTCCGCCCGGTTTTACAGCGTTTTTCTCGGCGTTTTTCTCGGCGGTTTTGAAAACTGAGTTTTTTGTGCACTTGATCAGCTGAAACCGCTGGAAAAACGGTGGAAAGAAGTCACTTGCTCTATTTTTGGAAAACCGGTGGAAAAACTCAGTTTTGACTGAGAAAACTCAGTTTTGACTGAAAACGACCAGAAGAAAACCGTTCTAGTGAAGACAGAGTTTTCTAAAATCCATTGACTAGCATGTTAATCCAACCGGAGGATAGGATTAACATAAATTAACATAAAACTGAGCGGAAAACGCCGACGGACAACGTCCAAAAGCAGCCCACAAAACCACTGATGTGCACATACCCTTAGAAAACCGGATCCGGTTTTCTAAGGGCTTAAAAAAGCACATGGGCATGTGTGACCCTGGCCTAAGTAAAAATAAAACCACTGACTGGACACCTTGTCCTGGCCGCAACACCATTTTGGACCAATATATTGACTCATTCAGATATTTGGTACAATCCACAATATTAGATAAAAAATAACAGAAATATATAATATCAGTGTGCAAGAGAAAAAGGCAATTTAGAGCCTGAAGAACAACAGTGAGATCAGTATTAAGCCTGCAGACAATGGTGGGGCCATTGTTCTCCTGAATACAAAGGACTACGTTAAAGAAGCACACAGACAGCTGATGGATATATAGTGCTTTACCAAACTGGATGAGGGCCCAACTCCAAAATATATGAGTTGAGAAGACTCATCAAATGTTTGGATATGGATTCCACAAACCTTCTGGACCTAATACCTGAGGATCCAAGGATGGGAGTTTTCTATATGCATCCCAAGATTTATAAACCAGGTAACCCAGGGAGACCAATCATCTCACAGGTGGTAACACTCACTGAAAGAATCTCTGGGTGGGTGGAAAATGTCCTTAAACCCCTGGTAAGGCAGACAGACAGCTATATACAGGACACAATGGACCTTTTAAATACGCTCTCTACAATAGGTCCCCTCCCCAAGAGTACCATCTTAGCCACCATGGATGTGGAATCCTTAAAGGGAACCTGTCACCCCATGTAAGCCCCCTAACCTGTCAATACCTGTCCCTGCAGCACCCAAATACTCACTGAATTATCCCTGTCTGAGCTCTTTGGTGTTTGTAAAAGTGAAATAGTATGTTTTAATAACTTACATGATTTTTGTCAGGTGGGCATTTCTGACAGTGGGGCAGTGTCCCCAGGACTGCGCTCCCCCCTCCTCTTCGCTCCAATTATGCCCTGATGGGCGTAATCCTTGCTGCATGAGCGCGCTTTCTTATTTCAAATGACCCTGCTCTGAATTCTATGATGCGGCATCATGTGATGCCGGTGCGCGTCATTGCCGGTGATGCGCAGTTCGCCGGGTGTGGCTTGTGACGTGTGGAGCAGAAGATCCGGATATGACGCGTGCTGGATCATATCCGGATCTTCTGCTCCACACGTCACAGGCCACCTTCAGAGCATGCGCAGAAGGCATGCTGAAGGTGGCCTTACACCCGGCAAACTGCGCATCACCGGCAATGACGCGCACCAGCATCACATGATGCTGCATCATGGCTAAATCAGAGAATGACTTTTTAGCCTCCTGCCCCATCAAACCCTTGGCGTACTTCCGTTTCATTGATGACATCTTAATAATCTGGACAGAGACTGAACATGAATTTTAAATTACGTGACAATTTCAACAAATTTCATCCCACCATAAACCTGACACTGGACCGCTTAAAAACAGAAATCAACTTCCTGGATACCACCATAAAAATTCTAAATGGTTAATTCCAGACATCGGTATATCGGAAACCGATTGACCATCCCACATACCTCAGAGGAGACAGTTTCCACACGAAACACATTAACCTTTGTGAGGCTGCATAATTTTACAACGTTAACAGGCTGCAGAGGTACAATTGCAACTTCATATATTAATATTGAAATTTAGCCAATATATTCTGGACCAAAACTGCAGAGATGTCACGAAATTTCAGCCCTCTACGATTTTTCGAAAAAAAGTTATTGCAATTTTAAAAACGGAATAGTTACAATTGTACCTACTCAGCTGGACGAAAGTTAAAAATTCCAGTGACCTGCAACCCACAGCTTGAGGTACTAAGGAAAACTGCCAGGAAATTTCACCATATCCTTCACCAGGGATGGCTGACTAAAAATAATATTCAAAGACCCTCCCTTGCTGTGCTAAAGGCAGCTTCAATATTTAAGAAACATCATGGTCTGAAATTTGATGTCCTCAGATACACCGAGGGGAACTTATCCATGCAATGTGAAGAACTGCAAGATCTGTGCTCACATAGAGTCTAGAGACAGGATTCAGATCCCCAACTCGCAACAGGATTATAGGATTCCTGGGACATTCACATGCTCCTCTTCCAATGTTGTGTATTTATTATGTGCACTATATGTCCTGTGGGGACTTTTTATGTTGGTGAGACTGGACAACGGCTAAACGTAAGGATGAAGTCTCATCGTCACACAATTACACCCAAAAAAATCCATTTTCCAGTAGCCAAACATTTTTCTATTCAAGGACATATCATTGAAAATATTAAAGTTTTAATTTTGAGAGGTAATTTCAAATCACAAAAACATCGAATGGTCTGTGAATCCAAATTAAAACTTTCAATTGTGTACAGGAAGGGCTAAACCTAACTGATGGATTTATGGCTCATTATAACATCTGAAGAATGTTGTTCAAAGACACTGAAGTCTTAAGTCACTAGGTTTTCATAAAAACTTTGACATCGCTAAGCCTTACTGATTAAGGATCCTCTCCATGCTTTGTTTTGTATTTTTAGTTATATGTCCATTCATTCCAGTAGTGTATGTATTTATTGTAAGTTTCTTTCAATATTTTGTCATTCTACTTGATGAAGGGACCTAAGACGTCTCAAAAGCTCGCCTTGTAACATAGTAACATAGTTTTTAAGGTTGAAGGAAGACTTTAAGTCCATCTAGTTCAACCCATAGCCTAACATGTTGATCCAGAGGAAGGCAAAAAAACCCCATGTGGCAACACTAATCTCCACATTGGGGGAAAAAATTCCTTCCTGACTCCAGATACGGCAATCAGACTAATTCCCTGGATCAACGCCCTATCAAAGAATCTAGTATATTGTAACATCACTTCTTTTATTTTTGTTAACCATTAAAAGGTATCACAACTAATACATTATTATGCAAAAAAATGAGAGGTCACTGGGCACTGGCGCTTGTCTAACAGGTTCACCCTGTCACTCTTGTGACTTCAGTGGCAGGTGTACAGCATGTGGTGCAGGCAGTAAGAGCATGAATATTCATCCACAATAAGAAAAAATAGCCGCACTCACCACTGTTGCAATCTTCAATCTTTTAATCCAAATTCATAAGTCCAGTTCTGGACAACAAAGCATTTTTGTCATTCTGGCCTGATGAAGGGACCTAAGACGTCTCAAAAGCTCGCCTTGTAACATCACTTCTTTTATTTTTGTTAACCATTAAAAGGTATCACAACTAATACATTATTATCTTGTTTCTCCCATTGAGAGCAATCAACTTTTCCTTGGTTTAACTTAACCATTTCCTGATTGGTCCCAGAATCCACGTCTTTTTCTAGAATTGTACTTACCATAATTCCATTAAACTAAAACTAGTTGAGTCTCTAGTAATTAGAGCTATCTTGCCCACACTTAATAGATGAAATACATGCTTGAATGTTCACTAACATAGCTTTCCTGTGAGCAGTACAAATCCTCACTCGCAACACATCAAGGAGAAGTAAATGTATGAAACGTTATTGTATCCTTCAACTTGGGTCAAATAGATAAATGATGTCTAAATAAATGTCCTAAAAGTTTATATAACTGAAGAGTGCGGGTGTAAATCGTGTTTACGACTGAGCGCATTAGTATTATTTATTTGCAGCACTTCACCTTATATCCTCATGAAAACAGATACTCAATAACTTGAATTCAGGCCAAAGGTGAAGCTATAGAAGTAGTTTTTATAGAAAAGCACCAGCTGGAAACGTCAGTAATAAAACAGCATATAAAATTCTTTTATCATCTCTCCATTAAAGAAATAATGGAAGTTCAGTAGATAAATAGTTAGAAAAACATTAAGCGGCATAAGAGGAACACTATTATTATGGGAACTTGCCCACTTGTACTTCAACTGCTACTGAACAAATCCTTTCATTATTTACAAGGACAAAAACGTATTTAATTTTAAGAGCTTTTTATACTTTTAACACCATGGTGAAAACTAGTATTAGGGGCTTATCAGGACTTTTAACATCAAAATGAGATAGATGAGAGTCTGACATTCAGCATCCTTTCCCCACTGATCAGCTCCATCAATAGGATAGTCTCAGAAAATACAAATACATTTAAATGCTAATTTAGTAACTTGTTGCTTGTTGACTGCTTTCCTGTTATATTTAACTCCTTGCCGACACAGGACGTTGTACAACGTCCAGGCCGGTAAGGGGTGGTTGATGTGAGCTCCGGCGCGGCATCACCCCGTCATGTCGGTTTTACCATATAGTGAACATGGCGACTAAAACACCCAAAAAACAAATGTGTTATTGCACTTTTTTTTACAATTTCACTGCATTTAGAATTTTTATGCAATTTCCCTGTACACTATATGGTAAAATAAATTATTGCATATGAAAGTACATCTTGTACTGCAAAAAACAAGCCGTCATATGTCTATATTGACGGAAAAATAAAAGTTATGGCTCTTGGAAGCAGAGGAGCAAAAAGCGAAAATGAAAAAACGAAAAATTCCCCGGTCATGAAGGGGTTAAAGAAATGTGTGCACACTACTAAAGAGCATATTTTGAGGGGCAAGTGGACAGTTTCAAGGAACCTAGGAGCAAAACAAAATCCAACAATTGCACACTCAAAATTGGCAGAGCAACATTATTTGACGTTTCGACCCATAGGTATTGATCACAAGAGTCGCTAAAACAAAAGGAAACAAATGAATAAATGCAACATATGCAATAGCAATATACCCAATATTTACAATGATAATAACAAAATGCATGATGACAGTGAAAAAAATGACACAGCATAGCAAAAGCAAATATCCAGAGTGCAAAAACACTGAATTATATAAGTTATATCTCACCTTCCTAGGAGCTTTTTGGATAATGTGTTGATTCATTTGTGAAGAAAAAGTGCTTTAAGGACAAGAAGTCCTGAAAGGGAAGCAAATAAGTGAGTATATATAGAGGAAAAAAGTGTCATACAAGTATAAGAACTCTAAGGCTAAGTTTAGACAGAGCGTTTGTGCTCAGTTTTTTATTGATCCATTTTTGGTGCAGACAGACAGATACACACATACAAACTTTCCTACCCTCCGCGCTGTCCCACGGTGAGTCTGGGTGATGTCTTCCTCCCGGGCAGTGCGGCAGCACATGAGAGTTGTAAGCTTCTAGGACCTTGCACTCAGTCACATGCCCAGGGCCTAGAAGCACCGAGCAGCCAACTCACAGGTCCTGCCGTGCTGCCCAGGAGGAAGATATCACTGGCACTCACTGTGGGATTGTGGGGAAGGTAGGTAATTGGATGTTAGTGTTGTAGAAGGGACAGACCAGAAAAACCCACATGCTCGTTAGTGTCTGGATGCCTTTCTGCACCACTGAGAAGTAAAAAGAACACTTTGTCTGAACAGCAATATGAAAGTCCCATTCACTTTGCTGGCAGGAAAATTAACTGATCTGTTTTTAGTTCAGTTTTCAAAAACGTGCAGCGCCAAAAACAGATGAAAAATGTCCAGTGTGATCGTAGCCTAAGAGGGGCAACACACTGCAAATTAGTAAAACATCTGCAAGAAAATAGATACAAAACAAGGATAGGATATGCTAGGAATAGGACCCAGGTAACAGACTCCCATATGTACAATAAACAGAGTTAATATCTAATGATACAACAATGATAAAGCCAAAATTAGAGTTAAAGGTCGATTCTGGTACTGCCTTCATCTCTACCTGTGTGTGTCATAATGAGGGATCCCCTGGGATTTGGTTCAACTGAGGACCAGAAATAGGATAGTACATGGAAGCAGTAAAGGGGAATAATTTATGCACAAATCTCAAGTGTGTAGTCAGTAAATTATTTTATGGTATGTCAGCAAGTTCCATGCGATTATGGGGTTAATCAAAAACAACATTGTTTGGCGATCATCGTGAAGATAACTGAATACAAAAGAGGAAGTCCTGCATCAGACTATAAAAATTAAAATTAATTGAATGATGACTATGGCAGAAAATTACCTTATCAAATTATAATGCCAGTCAAGGGCTACAGGAAAGGGAAGGTCTTGTATAACCTAACAAATACATGAACGGGTGCTTCCTAAAGGAGTGATAAAGAGTATAAAAGTATTCATAAATTGTGTTAATCAGCATTATAAGAATATTTTATTGTGCTTCTAGGCTTATAAAACTTTCGATACATGTATAGATACCTAGATATTGCATTTAAATAGTCAAGGACCAGAGTGGTTAAGTGCAATTCTATATAGATTAGGATAAGGATGAAGAATGTAAGTATTGGATCCCCTACTAAGACCCATGTGAATAACCACTATTCCCAGGTGTGTGGAGTCATCCTTACCTAGTCAGGGTTGTTAGCCAGGCATCCCGCTTTGCCACAGTGTGTGTGGCATTTCAGGGGTTCTGTGTCATTGTAGACTGCTCTACAGTCTCTGTGAAGTAGGTTCAGCCATCAGTTGGTGTCGGTGAAATAGTTCGTGCTCTGCAAAGATCATGTGCTGTTTTGCTGAAGCCTTGCTTGTAGATTTGTGGAGATTGCCATCTGTCTTGAGTTGCTGTGCTTATCCTGGACCGTGAGTGAAGGCGATGGGGTTATAGCCAGGGTAAGGGTGGCGGCCCAGACATCCTCACCTTTAGAGGTACTTCTGGTAACAGGATCAGCCAGGGACCCATACTCTAAGGGTCAAAGTAGTTCCCCTGATCGTCTTTTTTTCCATTACTACCATCCTGCTACCTAACCCCTTTGTTCTTTATTACACCACGTGACACTCCAAGCACTGCTAAATGCATCTGGACCGTACCCAAATGTTGCAGAAGACATCGGCCATGCACAATAGAACGGTGCAGTCTGAAATTTGCGCCTGCTTAGTGGCTGTGAAAGACACTCTGTGTTCGCACTGCGCTGGTGCCCACAGTGTCCATGGAGCAGGGAATTATTATATAGATTGCAGACAATATTACAAATGGTGGAATAAGGATAGAATATCCACAGATCTAGGATGGAAAAAGGAGGATAAACAAGGATAATATTGTAGTAATTATGTACTGGTAGAGGAAATTTACAGGGAAGGGGGAATGAGAGCAATGAGTAACATTGTATAGGGGAAAAGTCAGAGTATGAATGAAAAAAGATTAGCAGACATGATATCAATGTACATACAGTATGAGCACACTTAAAGCAAGCTAAGTAATAAATGGCACAACACAAGAGCGAATACAATAAAAAAGGTACTAGAAAAGTCATAATAAAAGGGGGACATCAACAACTAAGATATCACCTTTTGGTGCATCTGGGGAGAGTGATTTTAATATTAACAAACAGTAAAGGAGTGACAAGGGTGTATGAGACTTATTCTCACTGTACCTAGAGAATGATAAAGGTTGATCAGTATACATAGAAAATCATATATCAATTATATCTCGATACATGCCAAATCAGGTCGCTATTTAGGCCTCAAAGGGCCAATGTTTGCAATGTATATATCCAAAAACTTTCCCTTTGTTTGAGTAGATGAATCCAATATCCCCCCATATGTGGCCCTTATCAACTTTTTCTGTGACCTGGTATCAGAGTTGGGCAACTATATGTCTGGCTTGTTAGAAGTGGTAGGACATAGGAAGCCAAGTTTTTTCCACATTTTATTGTCAGTATACGACTGGCAATTCTTTCTTTAAAGGGGTTATCTTGGATTTCGTCCCCCCAAAAAAGATGCTACATATCTGCCTGTTGTTCACTGTTCACTGACGACAATGAGAAGGCACAGGCCTGCTCCTATCATTGATTTGCCACTTCTGCGATGTGACATCTACAGAAGGGTGGCTTCTCCATTCTGTCATAGTCGACGATACACCAATTCAGCAGCCGCTTCCCCAATCAGGTAGCAAAGATTTGGCTGTCAATAAGCATGAAGTCAGCTGTTCTGCCCCTTCCACAGTGCAGAGCAGAAAAAAAGCCGCCACTCTGCTTACCCCACTATGCTGTCCCTGGCAGGAGCAGTCTGTGCACGCTCTGTGGTGGGGGTAAACGGCGGTGAATGGTGCAGGGCACAACAGGGAGCTGGGTGGCAGCAATCTTCCTGTTAGTGCTTAGGCACATTTTCTTTTTTAAATAAAAATACCAGATAACCACCTTAAATGTTTTGAGCGGTTTCACCCTCTTAGAGTAAACCACAGGGGGATTTGACAAATGTATAATGAAGTTTGAATCCCAAGTAAAATAATCCCCTATGGGATGGGGTATATTTTACTGGTTCATGGATAAGTATGATTGCTCTCAGTGTGAGAAACAAGATACAAATCTTGTAGTTGTGATACCTTTTAATGGCTAACAAAAATTAAATAAATGATGTTATAAGGCGAGCTTTCGAGACGACTCAGGTCTCTTCATCAGGCATGGTATGACAAGATATTAACTGAAACTCAAAATATATGCATGCACAACTAAAATGATTGGACATTTGACTGCATAAACATTGCAGGGACTGGCCATTTGGCAAAATAAACAAAGCAGCCTTGGAGAGGATCTTCAATCTGGCAGGCCTAGTGGTCATAAAGTCTTTAGAACACTATTTTATAAGAAAACCTGGTATCTAAGATTTCCATGTCTTTGAACAACATTGTTTAGACGTGGTAATGAGCCATAAAACCATCAGTGATGTTCAGTCCATTCTGTATACAACTGAAACTTCTAATTAGCTTGGATTCACACACTCTTCGATGCTTTTGGGATTGGAAATTACCTCTCAAAATTAAAACCTTCATATTATCAATGTTATGTCCCTGGCCAGAAAAATGCTCCGCTACTGGAAAATTAATTTTTTGTGTGTAATTGTGTGGCGATGAGACCTCATCCTTGCTTTTAGACGTTGCCCAGTCTCCCCAACATAAAAAGACCCCACTGGGCATTTGGTGCACATAATTAAATATACCACATTGGAAGAGGAGCATGTGAAATGCTTAAGCATTCAAACGTCCAATCATTTTAGTTGTGCATGCATATATTTTGAGTTTCTCTCAATTACTTGTCATACCATGCCTGATGAAGAGACCTGAGTCGTCTCGAAAGCTCGCCTTACAGCATCACTTATTTAATTTTTGTTAGCCATTAAAAGGTATCACAACCACAAGATTTTTATCTTGTTTCTCACACTGAGAGCAATCAACATTTTCTCAACTGGCTAATACGGTACCAAACATTTTTCTTCTAATCAAATGGATAAGTATTAAACTGTCTTTTTATCCCATTTGAACAAGTTGCACAGTTAAGGCAGGGGAAAGTACTCTAGTTTAACAGCATAGGGGGACATCTTGTAGAAGGATTTTTGAGATTTCATTTATAAAGTATATTTGAAAGTTTATTAAAATCATTTGCTCTATGTTATTATTAGATATTATTAGTCGTGAAGTGAGGTTTTTATATCTAAAGATACTTTTTACCATCAACACCATGTCATTTAAACCCAGATGATAGAAGCATACATACATATACTGTATTACATATATCCACATGAAAAAGTAATGCACTAATGGAAAGAAAATCAAAACAATAAAAAGCTCTTCGACCACATGAAAGACTTTCTGTACCATCACCCTCTTTTTGAATGTAAAAAAAGAACCTTTTGAATTAATGATAGTTATTTTGACAAACCACCGTACATACTGGGTTAATAGCATTTTCTATGCCCACACTGTGCCTGCTTATTATTTTCCCTAAGTTGAGTATGTCACTTATTCCGCCTCTCCAATCTACCCTTTACTGCAATGTATAATTTATGGTGATATAATAACTGATTTGACAATGGGGATGCTAGACAAGGTTCTAGCATTAGTGCTTGAAGAAAAAACAAACATAGATTAAGAGGAAGAGAGAAAATAAAATAAAACTCAGCGACAGAGATGAAGCTAGAGTATATCATTAAATACCTATTTTTCTGCTAAATTTGTAGTTTTAGACTGAATTGGTTTTGTTGGATAAGTAGCAGAAATAATACTCCGTGCAGTTTGTGGTTATGGGTGGCATTCCTGATGGCACCATGCTTTGTGACAACATAGTTTAAAAGCGGTGCGGGCTGTGGAGGTTTGTGAGAAAATAAGACTCTTTTCCTGCCAGATGGCAATAACTTTCAATCTCTGCCCTCTTGTCGGCAAACAATTACATACCGAGCAGCTGTATAAACTTTTGCACAGTTATTCAGATAAGTGGAGGAAAACATCCCTTCATGTTCGTTGACCAGGGCTGAGAGTTCAGCATTACATTAATAGATACTGCTTGAACATTACAGAGAATCTGTCACCAGATTTATTGCTGACTAATCTGAGTGAAGCATAATGTAGACAGAGACCCTGATTCCAGCAATGTGTCACTTTTTGGGCTGCATAGTGTAATTTTGTTATGTTAGCAGAAGGTTATCACTAGAGGGCTAGTAAACCTGCTTCCAGGTTGTTAAAGTGGACCTCCGGGGAGATACAATTTTTTGTACTGTCCCTGCCCTCCTACATGATGAAGCAGAGCTGGGCACTACAGTTGTAGGATCTATAGAGCTCTTATAAATCAATAAAATTATATCTGCTTCTCAGTTCTCACCCTTCCTCAGTGGACAGAATAATTCAGTCATGCATAGTGCTAAATTTTCAGGGGACAGGGAGCCACCAAGTTGATATAAGGGAGGGGCGACCATGGCAGTGCTGAATTAATCAATGCAGTGCTTTGCCTCTGCTCCTAGCCTGATACGTTTCAGCACACATTATGCACTATCATAACAATGTACAGCAAAAGATCACAGTGTGTATTTAGATCTGCTTCGTGACATAATTGCTATTTGAATGCAGAACAGCCCTGTTTTTACTTTACATAGGATGGTATATCGGGCAGCGGGTTGCTGTCTTCAGTTCTTTTACCCACAGTCTTTGTGTAACAGCCCACTGAGCACTGGGTTCTCAGAGGCAGGGATCCAGCTACTCACTGGTAATAGGATGGTACGTAACCAGCACCCCTTCTCTGTCCTTTTCAGGTTGTCTCACACTGCTCTTGCTTTACCCTTCCTGCCTTGCGCCTCACCACACAGAGCTCTGAGCCAGTGACTGTGGACTTTTCCTAGGGGTTCCCTTGAAGTGTCTCCCCTTAGCCTTATGGTTGCACCTTTTCAGCAGATGTGTGCAGTTGTGCAGTTGTCGACTGTGTCACCTTGAAAGTGGCACAGCTTCCAGGTTGCCAGCTGAGCCTGATCTTCTCCACTAGTCTTTAGGGTTCACGGTGTCCCTTGCTGTCTAGTCCCTTCACTTGCCTGTGCTTGACAATAGATGTGAGTTCCACAGGTGAATTGCTCACTTCCCATTCCTCTGGGACCCCCTCTTCCTCACGGAGCCATTCGGGTGATGTTCTGCTCTAGGGTTCGGTCTTAGGATGAGCTCCCAGTTGCTCGAGTCCTCTGGACACTTCTCAGGCGTACATTCTCTAGCTGCCCTCCAACTCGACCTTGATGTTCAATGGTCTCTACTCAGCTGTTCTACCACCTCTCCTCAGCTTGTCAACTCTCTCCTCAACTGTTCAACTGTCTCTCCTGCGTTCTAGATCTTCCCTGCTTTATTTATACCCTCGTCATGTGTCCCACGTCATCTACATCTGTTCTTTCTGACCTCACTCCTCCCAAAGTGCTCCCTCTGAATAACTCCCTTCACCACCCAACCCCACTACAATCGTTCCTAGTGTGGTCTGGATGTCCTGGCACTGGTCTGTACTCCACTTCCCAGTGAGTGGGATACTACACCCTAACAGGGATGCAGTACCTCTGTGGCGACTGGACCTGCAGGGGTGCCACATTTCCCCCTCCTTAAACACAGCCCATCCTTGGGCTGCAAGAGAACAGGAAAACAGTAGTTTCAAAGACATGCAAAAATTTTGTAATGCTTAATAACAAGAACAGTAACAATAAGAAGGCTTTTTCATCCCTTTAACGAGAGGTACGATTACTTTACCGTTGCACATATAAAAGTAGAAAATACACATAACTATTTACAGGCTCACCAGGCTCAGTGTAAACCCTATCGGGTAGGCATCACACTGTCCTAGATGGTTAGTAAGTGAGTGTCCAGCACTTAGTGTCTCCCTTTGTCTTCGGGGAAACCCACCACAAGAAAATCCCCAGCACATACCCTGGGCGTGGCAACATGGATAAAGGGACCAATTCTTTGGCCACACCATTGGGTTTTTGTTCGTTGCGGTCTTATGGACATGTCGGCTCTAAAACCAACAGGGAGCACACCGGGGTGCTAACTATTTACATTAAGTCCGAGCTACACATAGTCCATAGTCACTCAGTGTTTTATCACATAATTGGCACGCAAACATCCTGTTCTAAACGGAACAGTATACACATTCACATCTACATAAACACATAATTACACAAGACATTATAAACCTATTCTCATACCATAACCGGGTTAGTAAGAAAGCAAAACTATTTACACAGCTACATTGACTACTTTATTAGTATTATTTATTTATATAGCGCCATTAGGTTCCATGGCGATTTACATGTATAGGGGCAGATGTGGACAAGAACGTAAAATGACAGTCAAATCATACAGGTACAATAGGGCAGAGGACCCTGTCCATGAGATGGTGTGGCGCATTAAGTCTCAGTGCGGGATGTAGGCTACAAGGAAGAGGTGGGTCTTCAGGTTTTTGTTTAAGGTTCCCAGGGTAGGGAAGTGCCTGATGTGGTGGGGGAGAGAGTTCCAGAGTATGACGGATGCACAAGAGAAATCTTGAATGCGGTTGTGGGAGAAGGAGATGCAAGGGGAGTAGAGAAGGAGTTCTTCAGAGGAGCGCAGAATGCATGAGGGTAGGTATCGAGAGTCCAGGTCGGAGATGTATGGAGGAGACAGGTTGTGTATGGCCTTGTATGTCATGGTTAGTGTTTTGAACTGGGATCTCTGGGAAGTGGGGAGCCAGTGAAGAACTTGGCAGAGGGGGGAGACAGGGGAGTAGCGGGGAGACAGATGGATGAGTCAGGCAGTGGAATTAAGAATGGTTTGAGAGGTGAGAGAGGTAGCAGGGACACCGATGAGCAGGAGGTTGCAGTAGTTGAGGCGGGAGATGATGAGAGCGTGAACAAGTGTTTTAGCAGTGTAGTGGTAAAGAAAAGATTCGGATAATGTTTTTGAGCTGGAGTCAGCAGGCGGTGGCGAGGGCTTGAATGAGATGGAAGAGTCGATGATTACCCCGAGGCATTTTGCGTGGGGGACAGGTGAGAGTGAGCAGTCGTTAACAGTGATGGAAAGGTCGTGTGGGGGATGGAGCAACTTGAGGGAAGACGATGAACTCAGTTTTGTCCATATTCAGTTTTAGGAAGCGAGCAGAGAAGAAGGATGAGTTGGCGGACAGGCATTGTGGAATTTTGGATAGTAGGGAGGAGATGTTGGGGCTGGACAGGTAGAGCTGGGTGCCATCGGCGTGGAGGTGGTATTAAAAGCCATGGGACTCAATGAGTTGGCCTAGGCCGAGAGTATAAATGGAGAAGAGTAATAGTCCCAAGACCGAGCTTTGGGGAACTCCAACAGATAGGTGGTAGGGTGAGGAGGAGGTGTGGGAGTGGGAAATGCTGAATGTCCGATCCATTAGTTAAGAGGAGATCTAGGAGAAGGCTAGGTCAGTGATGCCAAGAGATTCTAGAATTTCATCCGTCAAAATTTTTTAGTGAGGGTGGTGAGCAAGGGTTGTCTGTGTGCGCGGGCTTTGTTGTATGAGAGGGGGCGGCATGATCGAGGGCTGTGAGAGAGTGGTGTTGTAGAGGGTGATGGCAGCGTCAGCGTCTTGAGAGGAAGCTAAGTCTGAGAGAGGGAGGAGGACCATTGGGAGAGGCCGAAGGAGGAGGTTAGTGATAGGAGTCTAGAAACAGCGATGTGGGGGTGTCAATGGGGATGTTGAAGTCGCCCATGATGTTAGTGGGGATGTCGGAGGAGAGAAGGTGGAGAAGCCAGGTGGTGAAGTGGTCGAAAAAGATGGAGGAGGATCCTGGGGGGTAGTAGATGACAGCCAGTTGGAGGTTGCAGGGGGAGAATATGCGGACGGAGTGTGCCTCGAAGGAGGGGAGGGAGGCAGATGGGACGGCGTAATTGGAGTGAAGGAGCATCTGTTGGACAGGAGTAGACCAACACCTCCACCTTTTTTGTTGCTGGGGCAGGGGGTGTGGGAAAGAGTGAGTCAGCCATAAGAGAGGGTAGTGGGGGAGGCTGTTTCGGAGGGGGTGAGCCATGTTTCGGTGATGCCAATGAAAGAGAGTTTGTTGGAGATGAAGAGATCATGGATGAATGAGAGTTTATTGCATACCGAGCAGACATTCCAGAGTGCACCGGATAGGGGGATTGGGTGATGGACGCTGGGGAATGGGTGTAAGGTTGCGGGGTTGCAGGTGTTTGTGGTGGGGAGCGGGTGTGGGGTAGAAATGACTGTGGGGATGTGATCGGGGTGGACCAAGATTAAGGGATTGTCGCCAGCAAGTAGGAGGAACAGGGAGAGGGTTAGGAGGTGAGGGCAGGATTGAGTGTGGATGAAAACTTCAGGGGAATGGGTAAGATGGCTAGGTAGGATGGAGGGAGAGAGTGTTATTTTGTTGCCGGGAGAAGTGATGGGGGGATAGTAGGAAGTGGAGTAGGATAGGAGTGAGAGTGAAGAGAAGGGGGAACATTGTATACCGGTAACAAGGATGTAGAAATGCAGTGGGGATGAGAGGTAGGGACCGGGAGCAAATGGGGATTGGGTGTAGGAGGGTGAGCAAGCATGTTGGAGTCACGTCAAGACAAGGCTAAGTGTGCAGCACCAAGTCAGGGCAATGCCCAGCACGTGGGGAGGAGAATGGGCAGATGGAGGACTACCCCACCACATGTTGAATCATGACTTTTTCCATAGCCAGGGTGGCAAGTCCTCATTAATGTCACACAGCACAGCCAGGTACTCCATAGTTGCTGCTACCAATGGTACGGGATCAGTCTGTGTAGCCACTTCTCTGACACTACTTCCATTGTCTCTATCCGGGACCAAGTGCCTCCAGGTCCGCGCTGCTGCTCCAATGGAATATCAAAGATACCGGAATGCTTTGAGTAAAGTAATTTTCTGCTTTTTCAAAACCCAGCTCCTTCCTCAGGTCAAATATAATTCTGTTGTTTCAATCTTGTTCTTTTTACCCTGTTTACCAATCGATAAATTATGATAGGTCTGACTTTTACTTATGCAGCGATACCAAATATTTGCATTATTTATTTTATGTTTTATTTTATATTTAATGGGGCATATGATCACGAATCAAGGACCTGACCATTGACGTACATGTACTTTACGTAAAGGGTTGTGAGGAGGTTAAGTACACCTGTCTGTATCTGGATCCAGCTGAAAGTGATATCTTACTAAAGGTATTATTACCCTCTATGATAAACCAGCTTGACGCATTGCCCCTGAGTAAGATATCTGCATGAAACGATACATATGGGGTCTCTCCAAACTTGACTCCCCTTCCTTGTTGGGTACTTTTGTTTCTCCTGCGATACCTTATTATCTGGTATGGGATTTTGACCTCTGCTGCAAGAATTCCTCTTGGTGATAACATTACTATTATTATATTTTTTCTCTACATTTTTACCCTGCTGACAATATTTTGATCTGACAGTTAAGTGATTTTGGAGGTTTAGTCTCTGTAGGTAATACTTCTTTAAAAGTTACATACAGCCATATTTCTTTATAACTATATTGATTGTGTGGTTGCACTATTTGAGCTGTCTCATGTCATTTTAGATCTCTCTGCATGGGGAGTCTTGGTGTATGATCAATTAAGCCTATCGGGCTTTTTAAATGATTTTATTTCATGCGTTTGTCCGTGGTTTTGTAAAAAAAAGATTGTTGATATTTAATCTGTGATCATCCCTGATTTGGCATATTTCATTTTTTTTGTAAAAAAAAAAAAAAAAAACACTGTTACCACTGGTTAACTGGTTAAGGGAATAGCTACTCTTCTTATGGAGATTAATTGAATTAGACGAACTGTAGTGCCACGTAGGATTGCTACTTTCAATAGGTGGCACTAGAGTTTATCTTCTTCCTCCCTGAAGTGACAATTTTCATATTTCCCAGAGGAGCATTGCAGCTAAAGGTCTCCTCACAGCTCCCATGCAGGCTTAATCTCCATAAGGAGAGTAGCTATTCCCTTGACCTTGTCATAGCCCCCTCATACAGCCATATTAGAACCAATACACTGCACTGATGAGGGGCAATTGCCTTGAAATGCAGAATCTGCAGATTGGGGTTCTGATATGGCATAAATCCTAAGTCATATGGAATGTCTTGTTAAAGAGTCAATTATCACTGTTAGGATTGCTACTTCAAATAGGTGACCTAGAGTACATCTACTGCCTCCCTAATGTGACAATTTACCACTGGTTATCACCTTTTACCCATAGCCATATATGTTGAGATAATTTCTACATTGTGTGAGGTATGACCGGCATGATAGCCCATGGCTAGTATACATCACATGGGCCGTGCACACAGGGTTAACAGCATCTGGACCTGTGTGTGTGTGTGTGAATGGGTGTTTACTTTGCTAGACCTGACTGGTGCACATAGGGTTAACTGCACCCAGGTCTATGTAAGTAAATGTGCTGATGACCCACAGAATCCCAGGTGTGGGTGTGGCAGGCAATGATATGAGCTACCTAATGCTGTGATTAAGAGGAAAACAGAATGATCCTCTGAGGGAAAGGATGTGAGGCAGAGGGGTGCTGTCCCTCTGGGACATGGAGGGAAGCCTTACTCTCCATGTGGGAGACGCCTGTCCCTCTAACTCATATGGAGCCTTTGTCCAGACCTAGAGGTTAGTGGAGCACCTGAGTGTATTGGGGTCCTGGCTGAACCTGTAGGGGGCTCACTCTGGAAATGTTAGTGAGGTTGCATTCCAGGAAGTCTGCCTGGTTGGTAAGGCTGGGAGGTGACTGGGCAACGTGTAGTGTAAGGGTACCTTTACACGTGGCAACTTTTATAGGAATTTCACTGGCAACTTACTGGTTGCAGTGTAATCATGGACACATTGTTCTATCTTGTTGCTCTGTACAAATGGAACAATATCTCCATGTGTTTCACTGCAACAAGTAAGTTGCCAGTGAAATTCCTAGAAAAGTTTGGTACCTTTTAGGAGACCTTGGGGATGCCGTGACTGCCCGGGAGCTCAGGTAGCCCAAAACCTGGTCTGGGCCTGACAAGGCTGAAGTCCATGATGGACTGTATGTGTGCTGAGACTGGGCATGTCTCAAAGGCCAGACAGCCGTAATCGCCATTGAGACCGACTGTCCGGTCATGAGGGTCCCGTTGATCAATGTATGTGTGCTGAGACTGGGGATGTCTCAAAGGCCAGGCGGCTGTAACCGCCATTGAGACAGACTGTCAGGTCACAAGAGTCCAGTTGACTAATGTATGGAAGTATGCTGGGTAGCATGTGAGAGACTGAGGATGTCTCAAAGGCCAGGCGACCATAACTTCCATTGAGACCGACTGTCAGGTCGTGAGGGTCCCGTTGACCTTATGTGAGATGTGTGGAGGCTGTGTGCAGTGTAGCAGCCTGTATGAAGCTGTGTGGCCTTTTTGAACAGTGGTGTACCGGCTGTGTACCGGATCCCTGTGGGTCTGCAGGGTCTCGTGTATTATGTAACATGTACTATATGTGAATGTATAGTGTCTATGTAGACATATGAACCATGTAAATAGTGGCGGGCGTGCGTAACCACCGTTGGAACAGACTGTGATGTCTAGAAATGTTCCGTTGATCAGGTAAAGTGTAGATAAAGGCTAGGCAGCCAGGACTGCCAAAGGAGCTACGGTTAGTGCTCCTGATACTTGATGGAGCTGTTAATAGTTCTCCGGTATACACAACATATATGATGCTCTGTTATCTAAACTGTAATGTCGTGTTTATTAGTGTTACTATGTGAGTTGTGTTACTTTGTTAATAGTGTGTATAACATGTATGTTGTCCAATGTATGCAGTTTAAGACAGTTAAATAATAAACTACTGTATTGTGTTACCTGAAAACACGTAGTTGTTGTGTCACTTACGCTGCAAAGCGAGTCCCCTAGGCGTGCGCTACCTCAGAATTGCTAGGCTGTGTTTGTATTGAAGAGGTCGTAAAGTGATCAGTGCTGTCCTGCGAGACCTCAAAGTGTTACACAAAATTCATACTGTAAAGTTTATGTTTATGTTCAACTTGCTGTAAATCAAATTCTTTTGAATAAATCTAAATTCAGCTTTCAAAAGGTTCATTTATTTCTTTCATATTGCACTTTTGGGAAAATGTAAAATACACAAGGTAATACATGCACAACTTACCTGGTATCCTTTTCAGCCAGTAGGCACTATAAATTGTATCTATAATGGTACCTTTACACGCCTACAGAAGGTTTGAAACAACCGGGTGTTTCACGTGCACGAGCACGTACCAACGGTTGAAAACGGTACCCGATACCGCCTTTACACGCCGCTACAAGGTGCTCTACAGAAGGTTTAATCTATCTCTGGAGGCACCGTCGGGTGCTGCAGGTTACCTTCTGTAGAGCACCGTCCCTCATTTACACTCCGCTACAGAAGGGAATATGGGAGGACCTGGGGCAGCAGGAACAACACATAAGCATGGCAGAGTTGTGGATTATGAGACTCTTGTACGATGATTGGACAATGCAATAGCATCATGATTGGCCAGCCAGCGCAGGAAGGCTGGCTAATACATGATGCTCTTGCAATTGTGTAGTGTGACTGGTCAGCTCCTTAAATATGCCGCCCTGTGCAGCGACAACCAATCGTAACGCAGGAGCTTCCACCAATGATCGCTGACGGGGGGGCGGTTTCCCGGAGGCTGTGTCACGCCCAAGGGAGTTAAGTTTGGTGGCGAAAAAACCTTGCCGCACCTTATTTAGACGCCGCTACCATCGGTTGAAATCAACCTGTTTTAGAGTACTGCTCTGAAACAGGTGCCGAAAGTGACAGGTGGCAACAACCTAGTTTACACGCCGCTACCTCGGTTGATTTGACGGTTGCAAAACATTTGTCTCCAAAACCTGGTTGTTTCAACCTTCTGTATGCGGCGTGTAAAGGGACCATAAAGCATTGTCTTATGATAAAACATTTCCAATGGTGATCTTGTTATCTGTACAGTTTTAGGTTCGCAGATAAACCTTTATTATTTGTTTGCCTTGAGTAACATTTGAGGGTCAGTCTGCATTCAGCAGCTTCGTAAAATATATTTACGGTACACTAGTTATGATTATCAGGAAGTCCGAATGTTTATCCAATACATATTATCACCTTTCCAGTAAAGAGGAACTGTAACCTCTCTTTTTTTTACTTTTAATGAACTACCTATGGCTGACTACAACAAAGCCATTGAACTTCTTTGCTGTTCATTTTGCAATAAATTAAGTTTTATGACCATATGCATTGCGTGCTAGGAAGGTTTTTCAAGTAATGAAGAGGGAGATTATGTAGTCAAAAGTCAAGATGTCCATGACTTACAGGGAATTCCAGGAGAAAATTTTTTGTTGTACTGTCCCTGCCCTCCTACATAATGAAACAGAGCTGGACATTACAGTTCTAGGATCTATCGAATTCTTATAAATCAATAAAATCATTTCTGCTCCTCAGCTCTCACCCTTACCTTCAGGGACAGAGAAATTCAGCTTGCTTACCAGCTTACCGTCCACAATAACTTCAACAAGTTCCACCCAACCATCAAGCTCACCCTCAAGTCCCAAATTAATTTTCTGTACATGACTATATACATCATAGACAATACCGTACAAACGTCTATTTACCATAAACCCACAAGACATCTGGCATACCTGAGATGGAACAGCTTTCATCCAAGACACGCAAAAATTGATTGATCTACAGTCAACCTCTAATGTAAGTTCGGATTTGTTCAGACAATGAGGATAGAAAACTACATCTACTACACTGAGGTAAACATTCCTACAACAAGGGTATAATCCACTTGTAATTGATGAACAGATCTACAGAGATACAAGGATCCCAAGAAGCAGCCTCCTGCATTAAAGACAGAAGGAGGACAACAACAGGGTGTCTCTTGTGGTCACAACCCTCAAATGAACATCTTAAGGAAAATTTGTGGTGACCTCCAACCCATATTCTGCAGAGACCACAGGAAACAATATTCTCAGAACTGTACAGTCCCTATACCCAACACAAATCAGGACTATAAGATCATGGATTTTTCTAATGTACATCCTCCAATGTGGTGTACATGATACAATGTACAAGGTGCAATGTAGGACATACACCGGGAGGCAAAGCAAAATCTACCAACAATGATGACTCTGCATAGACATACAATAAAAAATTAGCTAGACACGCCTGTAGGAATGCATTTCTCTAGACCTGAAAAGAAAGGTGGGGAGCACACAACCAACTGAACAGGCATTTGATATAATAGCCACGGATGAAGCTGAAATGGAAGATAAAAAGGCCAGACTTCTTTTGTCTGCGCAGACCAAGGAAACGTCAGTCCAATATCACACAGAACCACTTTATTTTTTATTTTGGCAAAATAAAGTGGTTTTGTGTGATACCAGACTGACGTTTCCTTGGTCTGCGCGGACAAAAGAAGCCTGGCCTTTTTATCTTCCATATCAGCTTCTCTAGACCTGGACACCGTATGGCAGATCTAAAAGTCCTAATATTGAAAGGTCACTTTAAATATGATAGAGAAAGAAAAATATGGGAGTTCAAGTTGATAAGGATGTTTCAATCTTAAACAATAGGATTCAATTTTACACCTGGATTAATGATTCATTATATGGACACAGTTAACACCTCTACAAGAAGGTCTTCAGATCTCAAATAGAACACTTCCACCTCATCTGTATGTATAACAAAAACCTTTATTTGATTTCCTTGACTTATCTCTAGCAAGCATCACTTTATGTCCTTATGTAATTTCTATTTATGGCTAGGGTCACACTTCGTTTTTTTTTTTTTATAAACGCTCCTCATAGGAGCCTATTAATAAAAACCGGATTGCTTTACAAGCAATCTGGTTACCGCCTCCAGCTCTGCAGCCTGCGTCAAAAATCATGCAGGCTGCAGTTTTCGGAGCGGTTCTAAGCCCCGCAATGCCACCGGGATAAGCAAAGTGCTTAACTGTAAAGTAAAGCTTTATTAATGATAAAAATGATGCCCTTCATGTCTCTAGGGGTGCCCACCCCCCTAAAGACATGCTACCTACTTAGTTTGGCAAGTAATAGGTTAATATCTTATGTACAGTAAAGCTGACTCCTGTCGGTTCTGTACATTTTTATGAATGAAGCCGCCGGCTCCCCTGTGAGCAGCGCACCTACTATACCTAATGTATGTATAGTATGTGCACTGTCCGAGGTCCTGCAGGCATTTACAGTAGATCTATGGTGCTGCGCAGCCCATAGATCTACTATATAAGCCTTCAGGACCCTGTACAGCACACACACTACACGTACATTGGGTATAGTATGTGCGCTGCTCACAGGGGAGCCGGCGGCTATCATTCATAAAAATGTACAGAGCCGACAGGAGTCAGCTTTACTGTACATAAGATATTAACCTATTACTTGTCAAACTAAGTAGATAGCATGTCTCAAGGGGGGTTGGGCACCCCCTAGAGACATGAAGGGCATATTTTTTTTCATTAATAAACCTTTATTCACAGATTTTACAGTTTGCTCATCCCTGCGGCAGCAGGGATGAGCAAACTATCCGGTAAGCGGATTGCTCCGGATTACACATCCAGAGCAATCCGGTTACCGGATTGCGGCTTCAGCAATCTGGTTACTGGATTGCGGTTTGTCTGAAGCCAATTGCATTCACCGCATCTGGATCTGGATGCGGTGAACGCAATTTCAGTAATAAATGTGACCCTAGCCTAAATGTTGCATCTTGTCTCAGTAATTCACTTGTAATATTGCCTGATAAATGGGCCTTTTGAGCTCTCAAAGCTTGCAAATATAATTTCTTTGGTTAGCCAATAAAGGTGTCACTCCTTGAATACTTTTCTCATTTTTTTGTGACATAATTATTTACATCGATTTTTCTGGCTAACACGGTACTACAATATTATTTTGCATTGTACATGGTAAAAAAGAACAATAAAATAGCAGTGTCTCCGAGGAATATATTATCTGTTAGTTTTGGCTTCAGAATGGACACCAGACATTTCTTGTGGTTAATGCATCTCTGAGTTCCCAACTTCCTACTGATTATAATGCTAATACTTTGAAGAGACTTAAGCCAGACCGTAGTAAAATAGCCCAGCCAGAAGGTCTCCACCATGGTTCTGTTTGTGGTTACATCTCCCCAAGCCCCAAATCGCCTCTATAAATCCTTGTCTCTGCTTAAAGATATAATACACAAATGACTTAATTATTTTTTGACTGAACTATTATAATACAAACACAGAAAAAGCCAAAGATTTCATAGGTTTCCAGTACCCAAAAAAACTATAAAATGTTTAGCGTCTAGTTAAGAAACATTGATTATTTGTCTTAAATTCTGAATTGTATTAAACATTGTTGGTTTCATGCCATTCATTGTAAAATAAGCAACGTGTGTTGGATGTGCCAGCTGGACAACCGAAGGTCTATAAACACTGTCTCAAAAGGATGGTTTGCTGGGAGCTTTGTCAGTGGTGAATCAAGACAAACACGAATAAATAACAATGTTAAATGTCAACATATTTTTATTTTCCATACAAAATTTATGGAGTTTCATCTTAATACATAGTATATCTTGGACTCAAAAAGAATAAGAAAGAGATAGAGGACTTATTTTTATTTAAATAGCCCCAAAATCATGTGACAAAAATTGTTGACATTGATTTTTTGGGTGACTATTGTGGGGCAGCGCGAGCATTGCAAGGCAGGAAAATGTGGAGCCCGGTAATAGTTCAAACAGTACCTGGTTTTATTGCTGATAAACACAGCGATGGCACAAGCTGCCGGAATCCGGGTCGCAGCCGGGTACACAGGATACAGTCCACACATAAAGTAACCCGATTCCTTCAGGTTATGAGCTTTCCAATATGAGTCGCCCCGAGCTCCCAGCCCTCCTGGGCTAGACCGTGTTATTACAGCACACGGCCCCTGGAACTCTTGACCTCTCCTGTCTATCTCTGCTGTTGCTTCAGCTTAGACAAAAAAGCTCTCCACAGGGAAGCCCGCCCTGTCTCCTAACCAGGCTTTTAACCCTGTGTCTCCTACCGGGGATCCTGCAAGACCCGGAGCGGAGGGAGTGGACCGTCCCTCTCTCTCACACCCTATACTGGGTTCAATATGCGACAGTGCGCATTCTGGGGGAGACATAGCGCCCCTCGCATATGATTCCCCGCACTGTCTCACACTACCTTTAACAAGTGCTACATCTTTATGGGAAATGTGGTTACTTTTGTCAGCTATTTCTGATGCAATGTACTCCTTAATCAATTTGGTGCTTCCAAGCAAACCCAGAGTCATCATATTGATGCTAAGGACAGAGTGGAACTGCTTGTCATCGCATAGGATGGACCAGAACTCACAAGCTCAAGTGATCCAAAAGCCCAAGCCTCTCATAATGTAAGGGTCAGGAATGTCTCTCCATGCCACCAACATGAATCAATCACTGATCTCAGGGAGGCCACTCCACTGCGGGCAGCCGGCTAAAGCGCTCAACACAGTTAATTCCTAGGCACATTGCCTCCTGGGAATTACGAATATGCAAATAAAGTCTATGGAGCCTCGTTTAGGAGTCTCAAAACAGGACTAGCCAGATATCAATCCAGGGAAGGACCTAGCCATGTGGTGGCCCTTTGAGGAGACCACCTTAACCACCATATTAAGTGGCCCTTTGAGTCAATATACAGCTCTTTACGAGCTTAAAGATATGACAAGGGAATCATCTCCATGCCACCAAATCCAGCATTAGGTGTCATAGAACAGTGTTCCCCAATTCCAGTACTCAAGACTCACCAAAAATGCATGTTTACAGAATTTCCTTAGTATTAAACAGGTGATAATTTAATCACTTTCACAGGTGATGATTCCAATACCTATGCAATGCTATGGAAATCCTGAAAACCTGCACTGTTGGTGGGCCTTGAGGATATAAGTCCATTTTATATCTTTGTGCTCTGATTTTTCATAGATGTGTATCAAATTTTTCTTGTATCTAGAATTGCAATTAAATATTTGAAAGGCTCCAGTGAATACTATATGATTATACAGAGGAAGAAGGTGTCTCATGGAGGTACCATACAGCAACACATGACATGTACTGTATACAGACTCCAAAAGGGCACACATATTGGTGAGTCTTCTTTAATATTTTGGTACAATTCATAGTGATGTGTAGGGATTATAAATATAAGGTAATCTAATGAATTGTTTTAAATTCTATAGTTACCATGGTACATAAAAAGAAACAAAAAAAGAAAAGCATTCTAAAGATTCAACGCTTCATTATACATATTGAATTCTTATTCATAAGTTTGTTTATAGAGAATTCATGTGTATAGGTAAAACGTAAAGGACCTTCATCATTGGATAATGTAAAATACACGATATACAAGTGATTATTTGGCTGAAACTAGACTTTATCCACAGTGGCATCTCCATCTTTTTAATGCATTTTTCCTTTAACCTTGAAAATTTTCGCCGTATGTTTATATACTATTTCAAGGCTTCCATTAACATCCCATGTTTCATATTATAACAGAATAACATGACCACAAAATATTTTCAATACGAGAGGGAAAGAAAGTTTTTTTGCATTCTATTAGTTTTCTTATAAACTTTTGCCCTTGGTCTATTTCACCATATCACGCTATCCTACTTTCATGTGGTTTGGAAAGGCCTTCATTTGCTCTTTGTTTGTGGCTTACACAATTGGGAAAAGGGTTGACAAGTCTCCCGTCTACCTCTGCACTCACTGAGCCTAAGTATTCCATTTGTGTGAACATTACAACCACATTTCAATTGGCTAAATTCAGGTCCTGTAGACTTGTGTCTGTGTCTAGAATTTCCTTAAATTAACCCTTAACCTTTTCTAGAAAAAAAAATCATAAACAAGTCATTTGTGTGTAGTTTTGTTTTATGCCAGCAGTGTAGCTGCACTTTCCATTGTGGCTGCATAATATAAGATACCTCAAGAATGGTTTTTCATATGCTAAAGGCGTTGTCCCCTTCCAGAGAACCTTTGTCTCCAACTGCAGTTTGTTATGAAGAACCAAACCGCCCTTTACTCGCCATCCCTGGGTCAAGTTCTGAATCTCGTATCAAGCGCTGATGTGATGTTGGCATCATGTCAGTCAATAAGTGAGCTCAGCGGCTCTAAGGAGGGCATTGGCTGTCATACTATCGACAAGACATTAACGTCAATACAAGACACCAGGAGCAGCATAACAGACTCGTACTGGACTCAGCACAGTGAGTAAAGAGTGGTTTGTATTTTTATTTTCATAACAGACTGCAATCAGGAGCAAAGATTTCTGTTAGGGATAACTCCTTTAAAAAAGATATGTACTTCATGACCTGTATTTTGACTTTTGTCACTTAGTATTATAGTCAGCAACATTACTGGGTCTTTTACCATGACAAGGACTTGAGTGCAAAACTGACAGCTTCTATGTTGACCAATTTGGACTATACCACAATATTAGACTGCATATTAGACTGCACTTCTGTAATGGAGCATCCGTAGGCAGGGCTGATTTTTACAAAGTGGGGCCCTGGGCAAATGTTAACAGTGGATCCTAACTGCTAACATATAGCGCCATCAGACACAAACATTTAAGTTGTATTTACAGGAGCCGATTGCAGACCTTTAAACAAACACGATTGGCTACAGTAATGCTATCCAGCACTTGTGTATCAGCTTCTCACACAGGTTGACAAAGAATGATGGGGCTAGAATGATCACTAATAGATAGATTCTGTCCCAATACAGATTATGGTATTGGCAGCACAACTCCTGTTTACGCGAGGTGATGTTCTGTCCAGAACAATGCTTCTGATTCATTAAGACACACCTTGTTAATGCCAGTCTTAATAAATGTGACGTGAGCACTACACACATTTTTTGACAGCGCTGGAGTAGCAGCATCACGGGAGGTGAGTACAGGGTCTTTTACTTCACCTGGGGGAAACAAGTGGAATCAGAAGTTTTTCATAATTGAAGCCACAATTCCCAATCACCCCAGTGCAGAGCGCCAGAAACAACACCAGAGTCCAAGGTTGTGAGGGATTCCAGGCCCAGCATCCAAAACCAAAGGGCGTGAGATTCCAAATCTCCCGGCCACCACGAGCCCAGGAGGTACAGCAGCACACCAGAGAGCTCAGGGACAGCTGTCCAGTCGATCCTAGGATCCAAGTCGTCAGGGAGGATACTTTTGGCCTCCAGCCCTGATGACATCCCGTGGCTATGCCAGAGGAGGTACTACGCTGTCCAATGATGATCCACCGACTGTTATGACGCTGCAGAACAACCCATCTGCCGCCGCTGCAATGAGGTGGGATACCTTGCCAGATCCTGCACTTTAAAATGCAGAGCTGACGTGACAGGTATGTGGGAGGATGGCCGATCCTGTCTGTCATTCTGAATGGCATCACCATGAACTCTTTATTGGATACCTATTCGCTGGTGACAACGATGCCTTATATCCTTTACAAGCGGTACTGGTCCGATTCTGACATTACTTGCCACCCAGATGACAGTTTTACCATATTTGCTAGTAGTGGTCAACCTTTACCACAAGTTGGGTTCAAAGAAGTAACTATTAAAGTCAGGCATGTAGAGCTCAGCGCCCAGAGTATGGTAGATGTTGATGTTGACCAGCGAGCAACAAACCCAATGCTTACAATAGGCACTAATGTAATTGAAAATTGTCTGAGCGAGATTATTGTTTTGTTACAAGCAGGTGGCCGAGACTGCCAACTTTGGGCAGCAGAGAGTCCTGCATAAAGAAATAAAGGCTCCTGATGCAGAGGCAGCAGGTGGAGCTGTCTGGTGGAGAAGTCGGCAGTGTAAGAGTAAGTGACTCGGTCCTCATTGCCATACCCTCGAGAAGTGAAATGTTAATCTGGTGCAGGGCAGCAATAGGCCTTAGGGGTCAACATTACCAAAACCTGGTAGAGCCCATTTACTCAGACAGCAGGCCCACTGTCCTGACAGCCAGAGGGGTAATTGATGTCCTCAAGGTGGAGAGGAAGTCAAACTGCCTTGGTATGCTACCATTGCTAAGCTGTACACTGTCAGTAACAAGCCATGCGGCAGTGGAAACCTTTGAACCTGTCTGACCAGGTGGAGGACAACTGCTCAGAAAGGCAGCTGGAGGACTGTGTCACAAACTACATGCAGGCACTGATTCCACCCCTTCACACCAAAAGCATGGAGTTTACCGGGTAGTTAAAGAATATGAATGGGTCTTTAGTAAACATCCATTAGACTTTGGGCAAGTAAAAGGGGTACAACACCACATCCCCACAGGTGACCATCCACCCATCAAGGTGAGATACAGGCCTGTACCACCAGCTCACTATCAATGTGCCAAAGAAATGTTATAGGAAATGAAAGAGGTTGAAGTGATCAGAGATCGTTGTAGCCCCTGGGCAGCTCCACTAGTCCTGGTAAAGAAGAAAGATGGTACAATGAGAATGTGTGTTGACTACAGGCAGATTCATTGTATCAATATAAGGATGCTTACCCGTTACCTAAATTGAGGAATCCTAGCTACATTGAGAACTATATTTTTTCCACCTTAGCTCTCACCAGTGGGTATTGGCAGGTTCCCGAAAAGCAAAACGGACGAGAGAAGGCAGCTTACAACACCAATGGACCTCTGTGAGTTTAACTGCATGCTATTTGAATCTGAATGCACCAAGAATGTTCCAGAGATTGATGGTGTGTTGCCTGGGGCATAGAAACTTTGAAACCGCGCTGCTGTACCTAGATGACATCATAGTCTACTCAAGACGCATGAAGACCATTTGAAGCACCTGGCTGAGGTATTTGAGGCATTGTCAAGTTTGGCATGAAAATGAAGCTAACTAAGTGCCACTACTGAAGCCCAAGGTACATTACCTAGGCACGTGGTCAGTGAGAAAGGTGTGGCACCAGATGCTGACAAGGTCACAGCAATCAAAAACTGGCCCAGACCCACTACCATCAAAGAGGTACAACAGTTCCTGGGGCTGGTAGGCTACTACCGAGGTTTATCAAGGGCTTCATCAAGATAGCAGCACCTTTGCAAGACCTCCTGGTAGGCCAGACCAAGAAGGCCAAGGACCTGGATCCTCCATTGTAGTGAGAACACAAGAGGAAGACTCCTTCAACCAGTTCAAGTGGGCCCTGATAGGGGATGAGATCCTGGCCTACCCTGACCATGGCCAGCCATTTGTACTCTATTACAGATATGAGCAACGTGGGATTGGGAGCCGTGTTATCCCAAGTGCAGAGGGGCAAAGAGAGTAAAAGCCTATGCCAGCAGGAAGCTCCATCCTACAAAAAGAAACCCTGACAACTACAGCTCGTTCAAATAGAGTTCCCTGCAGTGGTCTGGGCAGTCATAGAATGTTTTAAGCATTACCTGGCCTCAGCAAAGTTTACTATGTAATGGACAATAATCCGCTGACCACCTGGAGACTGCGAAGTTGGGAGCACTGGAGCAGCAATGGATGGCCCGGCTGTCCAATAACAACTTCACTATCAAGTACCAGTCAGCCATAAGACTGCCAATGCTGATGCGCTATCAAGAATGCTTCCCTTCTGGATGCAGAGGAAGACCCGAAGGATCTGGAAGATATAGAGCTTTCACCGCAACAGTTCAACCCAGCATTCTAAAGAGGTGAGGAACAAGCGTCTGTCACACAATAAGCTACGTTCAACCCATTACCTCACCATGGCTGGAAGGAGATGCAGGATAGCGACCCAGCCATAAAGCTATTCAAGGAGCCGCTGAAACAGGCTGACGCACGCCCAGGCCCAGATGCCTCACAAGAGGCCCAACTGTTGTTGAAAGAGAAGAGCAAGCTGTTCACCTATCAGGGTAAAGCAGTGTAGACGACACATTAACGCACAAACCCATGAACTTGTGTGGCAGATAGTGGTCCCGAAGAGGATGTCCAGATGGTCCTGGAAGCATACCACGATGGAGCAGGGCACTTGGGTGGAAGAAGTTAGAGGTGCTGTTAAGTGACAGATTCTACTGGGTTGGCATGAGGAAGGCCATCTAGAACAGTTGCAGAAACTGTGGCCCGTGCAAACTGCGAAGGAAGAATCATGACAGTCAGAGAGCTCCTCTACTGCCTATTGTCACCAAGCATCCACTCAAACTTGTGAAGTTGACCCCGAGCCGGTCAGGCTACATCTACACCCTCACCATGGTAGATCACTATTCCCGATTCCTGGTGGTAGTGCCAGTAAAAGACCTGACAGCGAGGACAGCAGCTAGAGCCTTCCAGTAGCTAGAGCTACCTTGAGCAAGTGCTCCTGACCATGGTCCAGCATTTGAGACAGAGGTGTTCCAGGAGTTTTGAAACTTGTACACTGTGCAAGATAATAAGAACAACATCGTACAATCCACAAACCAAAGCATGTGCGAGATAATGAACCACGTAGTGATAGACCTGTTGAAGACCCTGCCACTGGAAGAGAGTATGTGGCCAGAAAAGTTGTCAGACTTAGTGGATCTATACAACCACATCCCTGTTAATTCCACTAATTGTACTCTTGCTACCTAATGAGGGCAAGGCCTGGCAAGCTACCCATTGACCTTGATATGGGAGTGTTAACCCCTGAAACAGACTTACCAGCTGAAGATTGGGAGAAATCCACCAGCAGAAATATTGCCAAGTGCAAGAGTTTTGAGAAAAACCTGTCACAGGCAAGAGAGAGGCAAGGAAAAGACCTATAGCCAAAATAGACCTGCAACCCCACTAATACCAGGTGAACAGGTTCTGAAGAGAAAAAGGTAAATCCACAAATTGGATGACCAGTGAGATGCAAAGCCATACACTGTGTTGACTTCAAATTTTGATAATGCCAAGGTCTGTCTAATTAACAAGGGCAGAGGAGAAACCTCAGTAGCAATCTTCAAGAGACCATCTAAAGAAATGCCCTGAACAGCTAAAATGCTGAGAAAACCCCCAGAAGTGCCTCAACCCCAAGCAGCAAAGAAAGAAATGATTCATACCATTCTGGGAGACTTCCCAAAAACATGGACTCAGATTAATGTAGTCCCAGTATTGACATTTTTCCAAGTGGTCATGCCAGAACCAGTACAGACTCCGGGAAGATCTGAAGAACCACCACCAGCCACAGAACCAGAGAATCATCACCCTGCTATTGGTGAATCTATCAGTCCCATGGTGAGTCTAAGACGACAATCTGCCATACCCGTGCTACGTAGGTCCACACGTATATTAGTAGATAGTACTTGCATAACACAAGTGGTAGACACTGCAGACCAAAACAGACAACCAGAAGTACTAGAATTGCGTAGATACACGTAGTAACTTAGGTCAAATCCCAGCCCATTATAAGGAATCTTAGCAAATTAAGTGACCAAGCTAACCCATCTTGAAAATGTAAATAGGTGTTGTTTCCTTTGATGCAACTATGTAAATATGTTTGTTTTCATAAAACTAAGTAAATAAGTAACCACCAATCCTACAGGAGTTACTGTAAGAACTTTTGCATAATCTTAACTTGTGATTAAACATGGACCAATAAACCACTTAAACCACAGGAATGGTTGTGGTAAAGACAACTTATTCAATAATTCCATATCAGCCATTGGTGGAAGGACTAAGCGCCATAGTGACAGTTTTTCAAATTTTTCTAGGTTTTTGTAATTTTTCATTTTGTGATACTTTGTTCATTATTAACTGTTGTTGTCATTGTATGTCTTTGTGTTTTGCAAAAATGTTTCCTCAGTCCGGGAGCACTGAATTTAACTAAGGGGGAATGTGGCACCTCAGAGTCCAGTTGCCACAATGACATTACCTCCCTCGGGGGGTCATGTCGTGCTTGGAAGCAAGGAGAGGTATCCACACCAGGTAAGCCCACCACACACAACACCTTCCTGACCCCAGACCAGAAGGGGGAACTCTGAAACCTAAGTTCAGGGGTGGTCCCCTATAAATTTTGGTCTGGGGGCAGGGTTAGGCAGTTCAGTTACTAGGAGGACTGTGAAGAGGTCTGATGGACTGGAGCAAAGTAAGGCTCATCCCAGGATGGACACTATCCAGTGTGAGGGACCCATAAGAGAGGGTCTGGTGAAGTGGAGAAGCAGGGCTGGGGAGTAGAGACGGTTACCAGGCTTACCCCAGTACAGAGCACCAGAAATGGACACCAGAGTCCGAGGTTGTGAGGGATTCCAGGCCCAGCATCCAAAACTGAAGGGTGGGCGATTCCAAGTCTCCCGGCCACAACGAAGCCCAGGAGGCACATCAGCACCAGAGAGCTCAGGGACAGCCGCAAGAGAAGTGGTACCCGGGAAGGGCTTGAGCTACCTGCCATACGGGTGAGAGGCTTTGTACAGAAGAAGAGGGTCTCAGCTTAGCTACTGGCAGACAGGGCCCGCCAAGAGTAGCACAACAGGGAGGCCTCAGAACTGACTGGGTGAGGAGATCCCAACTTGCTTCCAGGCCACCTGGACTCCCAATATCTCTTGTGGACGGTACCCTGGACTAAACCTGCTACTTCTGCCAGTAAAAGTAACAGAGACTTCAACCTTTGTGTCTGTTGGTTATTCAGCGCCCTCAGTCCTGCACCCCCAACCGCCTACCACCACCATAGACTTTCCCGGTTGCCTTGAGTATCCGCTCCACCAGTGGGGAGCAAAACCACCACCACTGCATTCCCATCATCCATAGAGGTCCCGAACTGCAGCTGCAGTCACTAATAGCCGCATGCCACTGATGGCGTCACGACAACTATCCCTAAACCACTACCCCCAATGTTTTTAACTCGACACCCAGGACCACGGAGCTGGGTCCTCAACCTCCCATGATTCTCCCAGCGGAACCGCTAGTCCAGTCTATGAGTACCCCATGGCCCTGGGGTACAACTATCCCTTTCACAATCCACTCCCAAATTGAACCATAATGTCCCAATTTGCTGTATAGTGTCCCCATGATGTCTCTTAATGCCCCATAACATCCCAATTTGCTGCATAATGTCCCCCACTCACTCTTAATGTCCAAATTTGCTCCATGAAGTCCTCCGCTGCCCCATAGAGTCTCCATTCCTCCAAAATGTCCCCCATTGCCCCATAATGTCCCCCACTGCTCCATAATGTCCCCCATTGACCCATAATGCCCTCATTGCTACATAATGCCCCACTGCAACATAATGTCCCCCACTGCCCCATAATTTCCCAATTTGCTCAATAATGTCCCCCACTGTCCCCCACTACCCCATAATGTTCTTCATTGTCCCTAAATGTCCCCATTGCTCCATATTGCCCCAAGTGCCCCATAATGTCCCCCACTGCTCCATAATGTCAACCCCTGGCCCATAATGTCCACTACTGCCCCATATTGTCCCCCACTGCCCCATAATTTTCCTTACAAAGTAACACCAATATTCCTTGACTTTGGCCCATCACCTAAAATTATTCTAAAGCTCATCCTCAGCTCCTTCTGGAGCACTTACCAATGTCTGCAGTGTACTCACCTCCTCTGCAGCCCTGGTGGTGATGACAGACTCTGCACATAGTGGCCAGAGCTGAGAAGTGCTCCTCTCCTCTGCCTCAGTCCAGGTGCTGCACTATACAAATGAATTCACGCCTGAATAAGAGGCAGGGTCTCCAGGTTCTCTATACTATACAGGCTGAGACTCCTGCATCACAGTTTAAGGACCTTAGGTGAGTCACATGAATGTGATGTCACCAAAGGTCCTTCTGCAACTGAGGAAACTGCAGTGCATAGTATAGAACTTGTACTATCACAAGTGCAAATAGTACAAGTTCTGTCCTATCATTGGCATTTGTGACTGGCACACTGGGGACCCCACAGAGGGTGGGAGCCTGGCCCTTGCGTAGCAATTGTTCAAAGGTAGGAAGTGTACCTGAAACTGAAAAAAATTCTCACAAGAAAATTAAGAGGGAGGATTGAATGGGCATTTAGGAAAGGCAATTATGGAGTACACTAATAACTAGATTGCAAAGGAGATAGTAAATTAAATCATGAGGAAAAAAAGAGAAGAATACAAATGGGCGATAGGGAAGACACTAATAGAATCAGTTGAGAAATTAGGTAAAACTATGAAAAAGAGAGGAGTACATTGGGGAAGTTTTAGGTGGGGATGGAACCCATGCAGTGTCAGAAAAAGAGTGACGGAACGGGGTAAATAAATTAATTGAGCCATTTGGAGGTGGAGGAGGAAAAATAGACAAATGACAAGTGGGGATGAAAAGTGAAAAGACATGCTACAGAGGCAGGGATGAGGGAAGAGGGAACTAGTGATAATTGTAGAGAAAGAATGAAATTCAAGTATTGTATATACTCTAGTATAAGCCGAGTTTTTCAGCACAAAAATTGTGCTGAAAAGTGCCCCCCTCGGCTTATACTCGAGTCAGTGACAATCAGTGTGGGTGGGGCGGTGTCTGGGGGCTGGAGCAGGCGGGGGGAGGCTGTAATAGGAGCGGCCGGTCACGTGGGGCCGCTCATTAATGGAATGCAAAATGCACTGCATCCCCCTGTCCATCAGCAGCAGGGGAGCAGTGCATATTACATTGCACTGTCAGCGCTCCCCCCTTAGTGGTATATACAGCCCCCCCCTTGCTGCCACACACCTGTAAAAGAATAGCTCATTCATACTTATCCTCCTCGCTGTCACTGCGCATCCTCCGGTCTTCTTCCTGCTTGCACCCAGTGGGCGCAGCAGCAATGACGTCATTGCTTCTGCGACGGTCACATGATGCCGGATACAAGCAGGAAGAAGACTGGAGGACGCGCGGTGAAAGAGCGAGGAGGATAAGTATGAATGAGCTATTCTATTACAGGTGTGCGGCAGCAAGGGGGGCCTGTATATACCACTGGGGGGCTGTATATACCACTGGGGGGACCTGTATATACCACTGGGGGGCCTGTATATACCACTGAAGGGGGCCTGTATATACCACTGAAGGGGGCCTGTATATACTACTGGGGGGCCTGTATATACCACTGGGGGAGCCTGTATATACCACTGAAGGGGGCTTGTATATACTAACTGGGGGGCCTGTATATACCACTGGGGGGCCTGTATATACCACTGGGGGAGCTTGTATATACCACTGGGGGGCCTGTATATACCACTGAAGGGGGCCTGTATATACCACTGAAGGGGCCTGTATATACCACTGAAGGGGGCCTGTATATACCACTGAAGGGGGCCTGTATATACTACTGGGGGGCCTGTATATACCACTGGGGGAGCCTGTATATACCACTGGGGGAGCTTGTATATACCAATGGGGGGCCTGTATATACCACTGGGGGGCCTATATATACCACTGGGGGAGCCTGTATATAGCAGTGAAGGCCAGTGTTTGTATGATGTAGGATGCATAATCCACAAGGAACAGAGAAGGAGGACAGCAATCACAAGAACACACAAAGTGTTGGATCAAGACCAGCAACGTTCATCGGACTGGACCGTCTCATGGATGACTATAATAAAATTTGTTTTTTCTTTAATTTTTAAAGATCGGCCCAGGGACGTTTATACAGCATTCTATAATACCAGACCTTACTGGTGGTGGCCACAGTTTATATGTGAAAAGATCAATGCAACTGGGAATTCGAGCTTGACTGTCACAGTATTAATGACTTTAAGTATCTTATGCGAACCAACAAATTTAGAAGCAAACTATTAGATGAAGACTTTTTGTGGATAGCCACACAAAATCTTCTACTTCAAAGACATCGGCGATTCTATGTCTGTAGCTCACAGTTCTCTTGGTAGAATCGCAAATTATCAAAAGACCTTTTTCATCTTCTCTGGACCTTGATAAGATAAGAAGAATATATCTTTATATCTTTCCTCCTCTAGGACTACAGACTGATAACCAGTAAAATTTCCAAAACCTGGATGAAGACCCCCACAACACAAAATGCGAGGTACCGGAAGCAGTAGAGGTGTGGTTATTGACAGCAAATTCAGCCATAGGAAGAAAATCCTCCCAGTAATCTTGATTAGTAGAAGAAGCAAATCATTTTAGGCTGGTTTCACACTGCAATTTTTTCCCTGATCAGGTTTGATCAGGTTTTGTGTGCCAAAACCAGGAGAGGAACCAGGAGAGGAACTTGCAGAGATAAACTATAATTGAAAGACTGACACCTGTTTTGAGTTTTGCAGACACTCCTGGTTTTAACACACAAACCTGATCGAACCTGATCAGGGAAAAATCTGCATTGTGAAACCAGCCTTAAATATTGATCTAATTCTTGTTTCACTCTCTCTGTCTAACTATCAGTCTAAGGATGATAACTTGAAGAGAAAGGATCTTAAAACCTAACCTGGAGCAAAAGTTGTGCCAAAACCTAGCCATAAACTGAACCCCAAATCAGAAATATTGTTTTTAGGAACACCTTGTAACTTAATGAGATGCAAGATAAAAATGTTAATGCTAAACTCTTAGCCAACGAAAACATTTTTTAGAGGAACAAAGTGAAGCATCTTGCTGAAACAGCCAACCATCACCCATACTACAGTATTTCCAGCAGAATGAGGCAAATCCATGATTAAATCCATGGACATATAAGTCCAAGGTTGAGACGGAAACAGTTAGGCCAAAGGAACTGTGCCGAATCTACCAACTAGAGAAGAAAAGATATCATTTATGAAGTCTTAAACACTGCTGGAGCATTGGTTAAACCAAGTGGCCTTACCAAATTTTCAAAGTGACCCTCAGGTGTATTAAAGGCATACACATTCACATTGGCAAACACGTATGAAGTTATATGCTCCTCTCAGATCCCATTCAGGAAACCACTTGTCCCCCTGCTAATTGATTAAATAAATCAAGAAAAAGTTTTAGAGTGTGTAGATTACATACAGTAATCTCTCAGCAATACTACTTGGGTTTTTACCATGACAATGTCTTGGGGGTAAAACTGATGGATTCTCTGTTAAAAGCTTTTGCCACCTATGACAGATATACCCTGTAAGAAAGTCAATGGGTGAAGAAGGTCACTGAGATTAGCAGAAGGCATATAGGCATATCTGGCATATAGGGTGGGAAAGTGCAGTCTTAGGTGGTTTAGTTTGACTAAGCAAGGCAATCACAATCTAAATATGTTCAAACAGCTTAAGTTTAGTAAACACAACCTGCAAAAACTGTAAAATTGAACATAAAGGGTTTTTATCACTTTCATTTTAAAATGCACTATATACCTTATGGTTTCAACAAATTTGAACACTAAGGATCCCAAGTACCCAACTCAAAAATCAATGTGACACTTCCCCAAAAAAATCTTTCATATATCCTCATATATGTGAAAAAATGAAAATTTTTATTCCAGATAATTAAAGCATGATGCATTTAGGCTAATTATTCCACAATAGCCTTCTTCAGGTAGGGAAAACTAGAATCAAAAGCACAAAAAAAACATGGTCCATTTTTGAACACTGTAAAGCAAAGCACAATGCTACCTGTCACAGTCCCACACATCTGTACCTTCTCCCCTCTTGTTGGGTGCCATCTTCTCACATAGACTGTACTCTTTAGGGTTCTGCCTCTTTAACAATGACCTTGCTCTCTTGAGTCCCTGTCTTCTCACCATTTCACTGCTTTACACATCTTAAAGAGGTTGACCTCTACTCTATCTCATTTCCTAGTTTTGCCAGAAATGTTTGAAGATAATGTCATTAAAAATCCCTATATACCTTTTCTGTAAAATGTTATGTTGTTTCATGATCTTCTGCTTCACTTCCTGCCCTCTGGCACCAGCTCTGCCATCACAGCCATCACTTCCTTTTCAAAATCCTCAGGGTTCCCGTCCAGTGGCCAAAGAATACCAATCTGGCCTCTGGACTAGCAATCAATTTGCACAAACTTTAGTCCAAGCTCCCCTCCTAAATGGCTCAACTCTAAGTTATAGACCATTACTGATCATATTGTTCCATCCGCAGTTGTTTAAAGCAGGTGACAATTTAATAATTCAGACATAATCTGCTGGGAGAGATGTGGCCTTGGCATGCAAAAACCACATCAAAGATAAGGATAAGACATAAGAAAACTGTATGTCATGTGTATAAGAATGTTTAAGCGCAAACCTTTATTAAAGGCCACAACGTTCAATAGCCAACCGTTATCTTCCTCAGGTGGTATAACACATGAGGAAGATAGCAGTTGTTTATTGAAACATGCTGTTCCATATACTGAGCCTTTAATAAAGGTTTGCGCATAAACACTCTAATCTTTACCCCTTGAGTTCCTTAGCGCTCCAACACAAACCGTGGAACTGAAAGCAAAGAAAGAGCAATAGGGTCTTATCTCACAAGTATACAAGGAATAAATGTGTGGCACTCACCTGGAAGGGTTGTGTAGCACACAACCGGCATGCACACAAAATGGCTGCTGCAGGGTCCACACATCGATGGCAACCGTGGCAGAAATGGAGGATATAGGATTGTGTATTCCAGACCCGCGCTGCTTATAGAGGAGACGGCCAAGAGGTTGTTAGTAGCTCGTGGCCTTTATATTGCATCCGATGCATTTTGGAGTCAGGCCCGACTCAACTCTGAGGAAGGAGTTGGGTCTGACTCCGAAACGCGTCGGATGTGTTTCACATACGGTTCCCCCCAGTACGGGTGAGCTATGGGAGCTGCTTGATGGCACCGTTTCAAATCCGGAGTCAAGGACCTGCTGTGATGTCAATAGGAAACGCCCATTCTAGTAGCGCGATCGGGTCCTGGGACCACCGCTGGGAGACTCTCCGTGCCTTAGCGTCCTGGAGTGTTCCCTCAATGCTGGCTCTCTAACTGCCGTAACCAGGGTTGTGCAAGGTTGCACAACCTGTTTGGCGAGTAGCCTCACTTGTGGAAACTTTAATCTTAATCTCAGGCCCTTCTCATGCTGTGCTCCTTGTTTTGTTTTTGTTCCATGATAATGAACATATGTCTGCTTCACACACAGTGTAGTGGGGACACCTTTTGGTAGGTTTATGAATACTTTTCTAACATTATCTCATGAATAATATATTAGAAAGTTTTTTAAAATCACTTCCTGTACATTATTATTAAATAAAAATTGAAACAGCGGTTACGCATCAAGCTAAAACATTTCTCAGTCACTAGTCTATGATCTATAAGCTGAGTTGATTTTTGCTGCCATCCAAATAATAGATTGTCTGAAAATTAAATAAATTCAGTTCCTAGTAGTTCATAGGCTATTGCAATGAGTTTGGGTAAGAGAAACAGAATCAAGGCTAGAAATCAAAAATGCATACAGGGAAATAGTTATATAAAATCTAAGTTTTTTAAGTATGTGCTATGCATTATATCCAGGATGTTTTTATCTTAAAAATTTCCACCACTTCTCTTGTCTAAATTATTTCATTTAAACATAACATTAAAATGTATATTTCAAATAAATAATAAAAATGTATAATTCGTTCACTTCCTTTACACTTGACTTTCATTCATAAATAAACACATGCATTCCTCTGATTGTCTAATGTAAACGCATCTGGAAGATATCCACAGTTTAAAGGAGTTTCTTTTAACCATACCCATTTCCATACTTTTTCCTGCTGTTCTTAATATAGAAAATGTCAAAAATAAATAAAAATGTCCTTTATTTTTAAAATGATTCTGAACTCGTATTTATTACGTGTAGGAAAAATCTCAGTTTGCTAATTTGGGATTGATTGACCTTGGGTCCTCAAATAGCTGGGAAATGTCATGCCATATATTATACATTTCAAAAGTATGAGAAACAGCTAATGAGGGCCATCATCATGCTATTAATAGAATGGTGAAAAATGCTTATGACCAATGGCAACTAATCAGATGTTAGCTTGATAACCTTTATGTCAAATGGAGTAACACATTTTCGTGCTTGATATATAGGTGAAAGGAGCATGTGATTCATGAATACAGAGACACATATATAAACTCTCCATCTATACAGAGCAATGTGCACATCAACTTCCAATTGCACGGTAAACTTTTCTAACATTGCACACACAGGACACTTCACATATAAGGACTAATTGGTGAAGGACTAATTGGCGATTCTATGCCTGTGGCAGAATATACCTCTGGAGAATAGACAGTTTCTAGCAGAAGAATTGGCCAGGACCCAGGAAATGGACTGAGTTTATTGAGCTTTTTATTTCAGAAAATATTGAAAAATGAAGAAATAGCTGTAGTGTTAGGACAGAATCAGAGTGCATTTTACATGCGTTCCAAGGCATTTCTTTTTAGTGGAGAATAGAGATGTGCGAACCTTTTAAAGTTTGGGTTCAGTTCTATTCACCGAATGGGTATACTTTATGTTCACTGAATAGATTGGCGAACAGTTTATCGAACTTCCAAACCTCATTCAAATCAAGGGAAAATCAAGGGCCTGGAAAACTTCACCAAAGGGACCCAAAAGCTGCCAACATAGTTCAAACAGTTTTACAGTGGAGCCCCGCTCCTTAGGCACAGACATTAGTGAGATAGACTATTACTTACCAAGATTCATTGCCACTGTCACCCTGCTTCTGGGCCTGTTCATGAACCTCGGACATATACAGTAGACTGCTCCACCCTTGATTGTTTAAAATCAGACTTAGCCCCACCTTTCCAATCTGCCGGCATCTGTGATTGGTTGTTTAATTCTTTCATGATGCATTCCCTCATAGCTAAATCTGGTAGGGACCCTCTTGATTGTTTAAATTACAGACCAATTGCTGTACTTAACCCAAATTTGATGAATTTTACCCACCTCTTAGCCAAGAGGCCTAATATCTGGCTGTTGTAATTGATCCATAAAGATCAGGTAGGCATGTCTCCTTTCCGTCAGTGTCGAGACAACACCAGGAGGGTGTTAGACCTGATTGAAGTGTTTGATAGGAATGAAGAAAACAAGCTCTTCTAAGTTTGGATGCAGAGAATGCTTTGACCTACTCAATTGGTCATTTAGGTTTTAAACATTGAGGAGTTTTGGTTTAGTTGGTTCCTTTCCCCTTTTTTTGTTAATTTGAAGGCCCTAAATAAGTCTCTTTGGCATCCTTAAAAGTCTCATACCATGTTTTACCTTGTTTTCAAATCTTGAATGGAAAAAGACAGGAGGTACACTTTATCACCACTATTATTTGCTTTGTGTATTGAACCATTGGCAGTGGTCATTTGACAAAATCCTGACATTTCAAGAGTAGATGTGAATAGAGATGAGTGAACCTTTTGAAGTTCAGGTTCAGCTCTGTTCACCAAATGAGCATATGTTCAATGAAGAGATTGGAGAATAGTTCGCCATACTTCTGAACCCCAATCAAATTAATATGAAGCAAAACCAAGGGCCTTTTGAAACACCTTCAAAGGGGCCCAAAAGATGGTAAACAGAGTTTAAACCATTTTGCAGTGGAGCTCCGCTGTTTTGGCACAGATATTAGCATCCTAGACTATACCTTACCAAGCTTCAGCGTCGCTGTCACCCTTCTCCAGGGCCCGCTCATAAACCTTTCTGTTTCTCCCATTGATTGGTTAAAGTCAGACTTAGTCCAACATATCCTCTCTGCCAGTTTCTGTGATGGCAACCAAACTGATGTCAGATTACTGTAAAAATAAATAAATAATTGTAAAAATGTGCTTGCGCTTGGCTGTTTTTTTGATTGCCAGGCAAGGTAACCAAGGCAGCTGGAGGCTGGAATTCTCAGCATGATGAGGCCCAAGCGTTCTTGGCCCCCACACTAAATATTGCAGACCACAGCCACCCGAGATTTGGCACCTCTATGAGATATGCCAAAACTGGCAAATACCATGCTTTTCCAGTTGCCCTGGTGCCAGTTGCAAACTAGGTAATAAGGGGTTAATGTCAGCTGACTGTAAGCCCAGAAGTTAGTAATGTAGTGTTATCAATCAAATACCCAATATTACTAGCCAAGTCAGTAAGGGCACAAATAACCGGACCAATAAATATTTTATTTGAAAATTAACTTCAACACATTTCTCTTTCACCTTTTATTGAAATTAAAAAACATTTTTTTTAAAACTCTCCCATTCCCCCTAACCCACCCCCAAAAAGGATGTAAAAAATAATTAGAAAAAAAATGAAACCGAAGTAAATACTGAAGTAGTCCCAGCGTTTGGAGGGCAAGATTAGTGACTTCATCCCCCATATGCACTGTACTGCTCCCAGCAGTGTTAAAGGCTGTGACATTCCTGAGGTTATCTCAGGTTACAGAGGACGTATCACACATCAGGGAATCCCACTGTGTGACCTAAGATAACTTCAGTGGAGTCAGTGCTCATAATTCACACTGTGTCACAAGAGCCTCGATATCGCATGAGATGTAGCAGGCATTTCTTCCCAGGATCGTGAGACAGTGTGCGTGAATTGTGGTGACGTCAGGAAGTGCAGTGCAGATTAGACTTGCAGGTTAGCCCTGTGTGGCCCCTAGAGTCTGAACTGCAATAATGGTTGTGATGGCACTGCTTGTGACACTGTCATCAGTGCCTTTGTGCCTGCTCTCACAGCATATGGGGGATACTTTCTGTGAATGTCACCCTCTCATATGCTTGAAACAAAACCAGAACTGGAACGCAAATGTAACCATGCAGTAGGTGCATGATCACACAGGTCTCATTATAGCAAAAACAACAAGGAAAAAATGAGCAAATATCCTAAAATAAATGAAAGTAAAATATTATAGTGCATAAACATAAATAGAGTAGCTGGTGACATTATTTTGATAAAAAAAAATGTGAAAGCCATCCCACCACAACGAGGTGGCCACATCGGGATAGTCCCTACCTAGCAGTATTATTAAAACATTACCATACGTCCATGACGTGTACATGGCATGGAATAAGTAAGCCCTGGGTCCCAACAGAGAACACCAGCAATGGGAAGCTATACACAAATAATATCCAGCTCATAAGGTAGGCCACATCTCAGATTGCAATGATTGAGAGAGAGTCATTTCCTATGCCAGCCGAAGCTTGAGAGGCGCAGATAGGAATGATAACAACTACAATTCGTCCAAGTTAGAGTTGCTAGCTCTTGTCTGGGCAGTCACAGAGAAGTTCAAAGATTACCTCGCTCTCCTTAATACTGCACAGCTAGGTGCTCTGGAACAAAGATGGACTTCAAGATTGGCAAATGTCTGCTTTGACATTAAGTATCGCAGTGGCAAGATCAACATCAATGCCGATGTATTATCTCAATTGCCTGTAGGAGAAGAGCCTCCTGAGGAAGATTTGTGGGAAGATGTTGAGATGCCACCCTTTCGATACTCAGAACAAATGCCATTGCTGCTACACAAACTGATGAAGGCCATCAACAGAAAAGTGACCTATGCCAAGATCCATTGAGATGGCAAACCATTCAAAATTAGACTCATGTCCTAGGTGAGATCCATGATTACCTAACTACAGGGTGGGCCATTTATATGAATACACCTAAATAAAGTTGGATCCAAAATGGCCAACTTCAAAATGGCCACCATAATCACCACCCATCTGGAAAGGTTTGCCCCCTCCCATATACTAATGTGCCACAAACAAGAGGTTGATATCACCAACCATTCACATTTTATTTAGGTGTATCCATAAAAATGGCCCACACTATAAATGGCCATCCTGTAGAATAAGAATGCCTGTCAGATGACACAGATGATGTCCTGATGTTCAATTGAATCATCTTTTGAGGCAGTGCAAAAGACTATTCATTCAAAAGGGCTTGATCCTGCACAATACCATAGATCCTGTTTCAGGTGAAAGGTTACATCAGATTCTAATCCCATGTTGAAATGCCAGAATTGTTCTTAATGCCTACCTTGACCAATGTGGGCACTTTGGCATGCACAAAACTGGAGCCACCATATGCCAAAGCTTTTATCAAATTGGGTTTCATTCAGACGTAGAACATTGGTGTAGTGAATGTTCAGCTTGCAACCTCGCCATGGCTGGTAAGAGAGATGCCAGAGCTCCTTTTCATCCAATCCATTCTCAGAAACCAAAGGAGCTAGTTGCTCTTGATCATGTGAAGGTAGCACAAACTCATTAAGGCTACACCTATGCACTTACCATAGTGGACCACTATAATAAGTGGGTTGCTGTTGTACCAGTGAAAGATCTCACAGCTGGGACAACAGCCATTATCTTCTACCATGAATATGTGAGCCATTTCGGTTGCCCTGTAGCAGTTCTCACAGAATGTGAACCTGCCTTTGAGTCACAATTATTCCAACAACTTTGCCTGTTCCATGAGTGCAAGAAGCTAAAAACAACTGCCTATCATACCCAAGGAAATGGCCTTTGAGAAAAAGTAAACCAGACCTACATCACTGTGCTGCAATCAGTGTCTGTTACCAAACAAGTTAAATGGCCTCAATTATTTGACTAGTTGGTGGAGATCTACAACAATACTGTTCACTGTTCTGCAGGCTACTCGCCATATTACCTGATGTTTGGAAGAAAAGGCCAGCTCCCCAAAGATTGTGCTCTTGGCATCCAAGTTCTGATGTGATCAATCCACTGTCTAAACCTGATTGAGTCTCGGAGCATCAGCGAACAATACACAAAGTCCAACAGACTGTCGATTACCGCATGGGTGAGGCTCACCGTCGACAGGAAGAGATCTACAATCAAAGAGCTAATGCTTCCCCACTTTAAATTGGAGACAAAGTATGGCTAAAGAAGTACCAGAGTACAGTGAAACTCAATTCACTCTTGGAAACAGAGCCATAACAGTTATAGCTATCTCATATCTTTAGTCAGTTGTTTATGAAGTGAAGAAACCAGGAATGGCCCTACAGACGGTGCACAGAAACCACATGAAGTTATATGCCAAAGAAGATCTACTGGTGATGTCCTCACCTCCTCCACAAGTAATGCTGGTCTACACACAAGTTCCGCCTTGGAACCATCACCCACACAAACTACGGTAGAAGACTCCCTCTACAACTATAAATTTATACTTCCGTGCTATCAGTATGTTCCCAAGTCACTTCCTGCCCCAGTTGCTGCTCCTCTGCCAACTCCACCTGAACCACTTTTATCCTGCTAAAGACTAAAAAGCTGTACCTTTTCCCATGTGTATATATTCTTGTATTTATTTAGTTAGCTAGACAGTCAGTATAGTATTGTTTAAGCCTCCACACCTGGCACCTTGTTTATTTTTTACATTATTTTGATATACAGCCATGGACTTGTTATGTACTGTTTCTTGCCTCTAAAAGTGCCATTCCTGAGCCTTTCATATGAACGATAGTATATTGGGGAAAGAGACTCTACCTTATATTGGCACTACCACATTCATGTTTTGCATTTGTTTATTGCATAATGTTCTTACATATATCTGAATATTCTTGCCTTGTCGTTACTTAACATTGTGTGGGTCTTTCCTTCCTTTCTTAGTAGTCTTCTACTCACACAATCGCCGAGGAATGCTTACCTTCAGAAGGGAACTATGTATTGACCTGGTCCAGACTTAGTCTGTTCATTTAAGTACCCCTGGACAGTAAGTAGCACTGTACTTTGCAGCTCGCTCCCTAACATCCCTTTTACTGTCATTAGTGAGTCCTAGACATGTACTTTCATGTAAATCTATGTATCTCAGGTATTTCTCATTTGTTACATTAATGCACTTCTCATCTGTTGTGTTCCAGCACCATTTGCTGGTGAAAGTTACCTTGCATTGTGAGAATTTGACATGTGAACTGAGTGTTGTTTCTGTTGACCAGTGACACAGTCAAAAGTCTCAGTAGGTGGAACAACTTCTAGCCATTATTTGCCTAGACAGAGCTGGAAATTCCCCAGTCTTAGACAAGATGCCGCAGAGCAGAGCACAAGAGGAGACTCCCTTTACCATAAGATTTCCAGTCAGGCCTCAAGGCTTAGAATCCTTCTCTATCTCCCACAGACAGCATGCTAAAAGCTTTCATCTTTCCTAGATCCTCGCTGTCTGGACCAATATGTGCTTCACAAGATGTATTTCTGCACGTGCCATGACTAGCTGTGAAATTACCCCAGGACTCCCAAATCTGTAAATTTAATCTTGTTATAAATAATGTTCTGTATAAAGCTACAAAAGACTCTGAACCTTGCTATAACAATTTACAAGCACTACATCTACAGAATCCATGGTCTTAAAGCTCCAGAACCTCAATTCAATTTCAGTATTTAACTTCAAACTGTAATGATCATGGCCTACCTACGTGAGATCATGTAACATATACTCCATGTTGGATTCCCTTGTTTCTGTTCTAGTAAAGGCACTGTTTTCCCTGAGACCGGTGTTTGTGGTAATTCCAACGACTGCAGATGCCACGTGGGGGTGAATAGCAGGGAATGAAAAGCTCCATTACAGATACACCCACAGTACTCACTTCAGAGTGTGGAGTTGACATGTGCCAAAATGGAGTTGCGGCATCTGTACCTTCCAGCTCCTTGATGAAGACAGAGTCCAGCCTTCTGGTACGGATGGCTGCAGAGGAGTCAAGAACCACAGAAGACTTCACAATCTGAGGCCCCACGTGTGAAGGCACCCTTAGACCACCATTTCTCCTGATGCCTATATAGACCATACTCAGTTGCATGTAGAAGTGTCGTTGGATAGCTTAACTCACCTTGAAAGGCATTTACAAAGGCTCCAGAAGATGTATAAAAAGAGGATGCAACAAGATGGCTGACACAACACAAATGGAGAACAAGGGAGGAGCAACCAATATCTGAGAAGCTACAGGGAGGAGGAGGAGACAAATTCAAGAGAGGTAAACACAATGAAAACAATACAACACTGTATGAATCCCAAGTTGTGGGAAATATCTAAAAATCAAGAGACAAAAAGGCGCAATAGGGTCTTATCGCTATTATTAATATTGGTGGTAATAATTGTTAGTACTCACGTGAACCAGTTGTGAGACCCACAACCAGTTTATGTGCTTAGTACAGCTGCCACTGGATCCACACTCCACGTGCCCATGTGGTAGATAAACATATATCCAAAAGTATGGTGCTTCTATTATTCGCGTTCGCTGTAAACGGACAAGGACCCTAATGGATCTGTAGAAAATGGTGCTTTATTTCCTACGCATTTCAGAGCAACCTTCGCTCTTTTCCTCAGGTTGTATCCCTGAGGAAGGAGCAAGGATTGCTCTGAAACGAGTAGGAAATAAAGCATCATTGTGTACACATACATTGTGGTCCTTGTCCGTTTACAGCATACGTATCCTTGTCCTTGTCCGTTTACTGTAGGGGCCAATTAGGGGACATTATTACTGCTATAATATAATTTACATTTGAGAATACTGTTTCCCATGAGGTGAACAAAAGAGAGGTCTTGTTACTGAGCGGGACAGCACTATGTCACTTTTTTGTCATTTGATGAAGTGTACAAATCTTAGGAAAAGTGTGGAATGTGCTCTGAAAGTGATGTTATTGATAATTGATATTTTCTGCAGGGATGAGTCCTGGCTACAAAATGTGTTATCGATCTACAACAGATGAAGAAGAAACCTGAAGATGCATGACTTCACCTAGAGACATCATTGGTGAGTATGTGTATTACCTATTCATGCGCACTAACGCTATATAGAAAGCTCCTGTATATAATGTCAAAGGTGATTACTGATATACAGAGTTCTTGTGTATAAAGTCATGGGTGATCACTATACTACATGTACACTGACTCTATATACAGAGCTTCTGTGTATAATGTCACTGGTGATCCCTGCATTACCTGTACGCTGACACTATATACAGAGCTCCTATGTATAATATCATTGGTGATCTTTGCATTACCTGTACACTGACACTATATACAGAGTTCCTGTGTATAATGTCACTGGTGATCTCTGCATTACCTGTACACTGACACTATAAACAAAGGTCCTATATATAATGACACCAGTGATCCCTGCATTACCTGTACGCTGACACTATATACAGAGCTCCTGTGTATAATGTCACTGATAATCACTGTATTTCCTGTACGCTGACCCAATAAACAGAGCTTTTTATCAATCTTCATTATTGTAGTATTATTGTCAATATGTAGTGTCATTATGTGCTTTGGTCCTGGTGTGGCGGTATTTGTCCCTTGTGTGTGGTATTATTTGGTCACTATGTGGTGGTATTATGTGGTCTTGTCATGGTTTGGCAGTATTTATACCTTGTATATGGAAGTATTTGATCACTATTTAGTGGTATTATGGGCTCTGGTCATGGTATGGCTGTGTTTGTGCCTTGTAGATGGCATTATTCGGGCACTATGTGGTGGTAATAAGTGTCTTGGTTACGGTGTGGTGGTATTTCTCCCTTGTATGTGGTATTATTTGTCTTGGTATAGTGGATTGTGGTCGGTCATATTTTTTTTGTGATATTAATAAAGGGATAATTCTTTACTTCCAATAAATATTAAATACTTGGATGTTTAACCCCTTCTGTCCTGTGACTATTACACAGCAGCAGAGATGCACTTGCAGAGGTTCTCCAGAGAAAGCAAGTAATCACCTCTTCTAAGGCCTCCTGCATGTTGAGTTTTTTACCTGCATTTGTAGCCAAAACCAAGAGTGGGTGATAAATACAGAAGTGGTGATGTCTTTCTATTATACCTTTCCTCTGATTGTTCCACTCCTGGTTTTGGCTACAAATAGGGTAAAAATCTCACTAAATACTCAATGTGTGAACATGGCCTAAGGATAATTGAAAAGTTATTGGTGCGGGAGGAAGGGTGTGTCCGACTGCTGAATGTCTTTTATCTCCATTACATGTCCAAAAGAATAAAAAAAGATCCAGCACAGTACTGAGATATAGATTCTTTAAAATTAATTTTATCAGAGTAAATGTTAATATTCACACAATAAAAACATCATCCTTAGGCTGGGGTCACACACACAGATATTTGTGCAGATATTGTTCACGATCTCTGGTTGCAGTGAAATCATGGACAGATTGCTCCATTTGTACACAGCCACAAAATGGAACCATGTGTCCATGATTTCACTGCAACCAGAGATCTGTAAACAATATCTCCACAAATATCTGTGTGTGTGACCCCAGCCTTAAAGACATTCCTTCTTCACAGGTTTGTTTTATCCCCATTAGACTGGAGCTCATGTACAGCTCAACCACTGATCCTTGTGAGCACACAGTGGTGTGCAGGAGCCACCACTATAATGGGTATAATGGATAACATGTATTTACATATTGCTGAAGGATGGGCCCTTAGAGTCAATTTCCCTGGTGGGCCCCAGACACCCCAGGTCGGCGCTGTTGATGATATTTCTCAGATGATTTCCATGGTGGAATCTGTCTGAAAAAAGACATTGTATGCACATACCCTTAACATTATTCTTCTCTGGAAGTCAGAAATTCAAACCCTAAAAAGCAGATCTGTACAATTATCCTTCCGAGACACAATTAATAATAGGCAATAAAAAAAAGGAAGAGTTTAGTGATCTCTCAGCATACACCTAACATGTTGACATCCCTAGACTGGTTTTTCAGATGGACATATAGTGAAAAGTCATTTATTACTGAAAAACACATTTACATGCCTCCAGAATCCAGTGGTGGTGTGCTGCATTGTTAATTTGAATGAAGCTGTTTGACCGTGAAAATCTATTTTATGTAGAATTTGAGGCCCAACTTTTCTGCTGATGTCACTTCCAGAGGTTGTTAGGACCTTTATTGTTAACTAGATGTGGGCCCGATTCTAACGCATCGGGTATTCTAGAATATGTATGTAGTTGACATACTGTGACTGACAGAACTTGTTCAGTCAACGAACTACATATATATACTGTGTATATATATATATATATATATATATATATATATATATATATATATAGCAGCGCTATGGTATATGGTGGTACATTACAGCACATGTATAGCAGCACTATGGTATATGGCGATAGATTACAGCACATATATAGCAGCGCTATAGTATATGGCAGTACATTACAGCACATGTATAGCAGCACTATAGTATATGGTGGTACAGTATAGCGCACATATAGCAGCACTATAGTATATGGCGATAAATTACAATACATGTATAGCTGCGCTATGGTATATGGCGGGACATTACAGCACATGTATAGTAGCACTATGGTATATGGCAGTACATTACAGTACATGTAAAGTAACACCATAGTATATGGCGGTACAGTATAGCACATGTATAGCAGCACTATAGTATATGGCAGTATATTACAGTATATGTACAGGTGCACTATAGTATTTGGTTGTACTTTATAGCACATGTATATCAGCACTATAGTATATGGCGGTATATTACAGTATATATACAGGTGCACTATGGTATATGGTGGTACAGTATAGCACATGTATAGCAGCACTATAGTATATGGCAATACATTACAATACATGTATAGCAGCGCTATGGTATATGACGATACATTACAGCACATGTATAACAGCACTATAGTATATGACGGTACATTACAGTACATACATAGCAGCACTATGGTATATGGCAGTACATTACAGTACATGTATAGCAGCACTATAGTATATGGCGGTACATTACAGTACATGTATAGCAGTGCTATGGTATATGGTGGTACATTACAGTACATGTATAGCAGCACTATAGTATATGGCAGTACATTATAGTACATGTATAGCAGTGCTATGGTTTATGGTGGTACATTACAGCACATGTATAGCAGCACATGTATAGCACATGTATAGCAGCACTATAGTATATGGCGGTACATTATAGTACTTGTATAGCAGCACTATGGTATATGGGGGTACATTACAGTACATGTATAGCAGCACTATAGTATATGGCGGTACTTTATAGCACATGTATATTTAAACAAGAAAAAGGACGTGTGTAGATCTGGGATCAGCCATGCTCAGACATAGATTTATTGAAAATGTATCTTTATTGAAAAATAGAAAAAGGAACATACAGGAAATAAAAACAATTAAACAGTGTATACAAACACTGACACATTCACAAAAAACTGCAGCACAGCCATATGCCAGTAATACCTCCATGTGAAAAACTTTTCTGAGGTAGAATTTTTAAGCTTCAAGAAAACCGCCTGATATTGGTGTATTTATAGATCCATCCAATTCACCTTTGCACATTAATGAATATGAGTTATATATAAGCCCCCCTTGTAGCTAGGGAGATATAAAAAAATAACCAAGGAAAAAAACTCAGACTTATCGTATATGGATCAAAAGAACTCAATAAAACAACTAAGATCAATGATAGTATATCTATAGAGACAAAAATGCATGAGATATGCTGATGAAATCATACAATCTCAAATGAGAACGGCAATTTTAACCGAATAGAGAAATAATCATCAACATCAATTAATTGCTCTGAGATAAGCATTAGATAAAGAGACAATGTGCAAAGGGAGCCCATAAAAAGATTCCAAAATGATCCATGAAACATATGGAGGAAGATACACCTGTTAAGAGAGCGGTATAAAAATTAGAAGCCAGAGGGATTGATCCTCTGGTATACCTGTGCTGGCTGCGGGCAGATTAGACCCAGACACCCTCATCCTTATAGCACATGTATAACAGCACTATAGTATATAGCGGTTCATTACAGTACATGTATAGCAGCCCTATAGTACATGGCGGTTCACTACAGCACATGTATAGCAGCGCTATAGTATATGGCGGTACATTACAATTCATGTATAGCAGCACTATTGTATATAGCATTACATTACAGTACATCTATAGCGGCGCTATGGTATATGGCGGTACTTTATAGCACATGTATAACAGCGCTATAGTATATGGTGGTACATTACAGTACATGTATAGCAGCGCTATAGTATATGGCGGTACGTTACAGTAAATGTATAGCAGCACTATAGTATATGGCGGTGCATTACAATTCATGTATAGCAGCGCTATAGTATATGGCGGTACATTACAGTACATGTATAGCAGCGCTATGGTATATGGCAGTATATTACAGCACATGTATAGCAACACTATAGTATATGGCAGTACATTACAGTACATGTATAGCAGCACTATAGTATGTGGCGGTACATTACAGTATATATATATATATATATATATATATATATATATATAGCAGCGCTATGGTATATGGCGGTACATTACAGCACATGTATAGTAGCACTATAGTATATGGCAGTACAGTACAGTACGTGTATAGCAGCGCTATGGTATATGGGGGTACATTACAGTACATGTATAGCAGCACTATAGTATATGGCAGTACATTACAGTACATGTATAGCAGCGCTGCGGTAAATTACAGTACATGTATAGCAGCACTATACTATATGGCAGTACATTACAGTACATGTATAGCAGCACTATAGTATATGGCGGTACATTACAGTACATGTATAGCAGTGCTATAGTATATGGTGGTACATTACAGCACATGCATAGCAGCAGTATAGTATATGGCAGTACATTACAGTACATGTATAGCAGCGCTATGGTATATGGGGTACATTACAGCACATGTTTAGCAGCACTATAGTATATGGCAGTACATTACAGTACATGTATAGCAGCGCTATAGTATATGGCGGTACATTACAGTACATGTATAGCAGCGCTATAGTATATGGCGGTACATTGCAGTACATGTATAGCAGCACTATAGTATATGGCAGTACATTGCAGTACATGTATAGCAGCACTATGGTATATGGTGATACTCCGCTCCCCGCGGCCCCCCGCTCCTCTTGGCCCTCCCCACTCCTCCACAGCAAAAGTTAAAATAAAAAAATCCTCAGTGAGGATACTCACCTTTCTGCCGGCTCGCTCCACCTCCGTCTTCTAGGTCATACAGGCCTTTAGGACCTCTCGTTGCCTGGGAAACCGTTCAGCTGATTGGTTACATGACCGCTAACTGCCGGGGGGGCAGGATGTAGCAGGGGGGTAGGATGGCGATGGGGATGGCAGGATGGTGGGTGGGGGGGCAGGATGGAGGCGGGGGGCAGGATGGAGGCGGGGAGGCAGGATGGAGCGAGCGGTGCAGCATGGAGCGAGCAGGGCAGCATGGAGCCGGCGAGGCAGGATGGATGCGGGGGGCAGGGAGGAGCGAGCGGGGCAGGATGGATGCGGGGGGGCAGGGAGGAGCGAGCGGGGCAGCATGGAGCGAGCAGGGCAGCATGGAGTGAGTGGGGCAGCATGGAGTGAGCAGGGCAGCATGGAGCGAGTGGGACAGCATGGAGCCGGGGGAGCAGGATGGATGCGGGGGGAAGCCGAATGGATGCATGGGGGGGCAGGATGGATGCAAGGGGGGGCAGGATGGATGTAGGGGGGCAGGATGGAGCCAGGGGAGCAGGATGGAGCCAGGGGAGCAGGATGGAGCCAGGGGAGCAGGATGGAGGTGGGCGGTGCAGCATAGAGCGAGCAGGGCAGCATGGAGCCGGTGGGGCAGGATGGATGGGTGGGGCAGGGAGGAGCGAGCGGGGCAGGATGGATGCGGGGGGGCAGGGAGGAGCGAGCGGGGCAGCATGGAGCGAGTGGGGCAGCATGGAGTGAGTGGGGCAGCATGGAGTGAGCAGGGCAGCATGGAGCGAACGGGACAGCATGGAGGCGGGGGAGCAGGATAGATGCGGGGGAAAGCAGGATGGATGCATGGGGGGGCAGGATGGATGCAAGGGGGGGGCAGGATGGAGCCGGGGGCAGGATGGATGTAGGGGGGCAGGATGGAGCCGGGGGAGCATGGAACCAAGGCGGCAGGATGGAGGCGGGGGGGGGCAGGATAGAGCCGGCAGGGCATGAAGACAAGGGGGCAGGATGGAGCCAGGGGGCCGGATGGAGACAGGGGGCTGGATGGTTAAACTCGGGGGGGGGCAGGATGGAGCCGGGGGGCAGGATGGAGCCAGGGGCAGGATGGAGCGAGCAGAGCAGGATGGAGCCGGGGAGCAGTGTGCATTCAGAGGGGGCAGGATGAAGCCGGGGGGGGGGGCAGGATGGAGCCGGGGATCATGGTGGGTGTGGGGGAGGGGGCAGGATGGATGCGGGGGGGTAGGATGAAGCCGGGGGGGCAGGATGGAGCCGGGGGGGCAGGATAGAGGTGGGGGGCAGGATGGAGCTAGTGGGGCAGGATGGAGCAAGCGGGGCAGGATGGAGTGAGTGGGGCAGGATGCAGCGAGCAGGGCAGCAAGGAGCGAGCAGGGCAGCATGGAGCCGGGGAGCAGGATGGATGCGGGGGGAAGCAGGATGGATGCGGGGGAGGATGGATGTGGGGGAAGGCGGGATGGAGCCGGGCGAGCACGATGGAGCCAGGGGAGCAGGATGGAGCCGGGGAGCAGGGTGCATGCAGGGGGGGCAGGATGAAGCCGGGGGGGGCAGGATGGAGCCGGGGATCATGGTGGGTGTGGGGGAGGGGGCAGGATGGATGCGGGGGGGTAGGATGAAGCCGGGGGGGCAGGATGGAGCCGGGGGGGCAGGATAGAGGTGGGGGGCAGGATGGAGCTAGTGGGGCAGGATAGAGCAAGCGGGGCAGGATGGAGTGAGTGGGGCAGGATGCAGCGAGCAGGGCAGCAAGGAGCGAGCAGGGCAGCATGGAGCCGGGGGAGCAGGATGGATGCGGGGGAAAGCAGGATGGATGCGGGGGAGGATGGATGTGGGGGAAGGCGGGATGGAGCCGGGCGAGCACGATGGAGCCAGGGGAGCAGGATGGAGCCGGGGGAGTAGGATGGAGGTGGGCGGAGGCGGGGGGGGCAGGATGGAGCCAGCAGGGCATGGAACCAGGGTGGCAGGATAGAGGCGGGGGGCAGGATAGCGCCGACAGGGCATGAAGCCAAGGGGGCAGGATGGAGCTAGAGGGACGGATGGAGACAGGGGGCCGGATGGTGGTGGGGGGCAGGATGGAGCGAGCAGGGCAGGATGGAGTGAGCAGGGCAGGATGGAGGCAGGGTAAGATGGAGGTGGGGGCAGGATGGTGGTGGGGGGCAGGATGGAGGCGGGGGGGCAGGATGGAAGCAGGGGGGCAGGATAGAGGCAGGGGGCAGGATGGAGTGAGCGGGGCAGGATAGAGTCGGGGGGGCAGGATGAAGTGGGGAGACAGGATGGAGCAGGGGGGCAGGACGGAGTAGGGGGGTAGGACGGAGTGAGCAGGGCAGGATGGAGCGAGCAGGGCAGGATGGAGCCGGGGCGGGGCAGGATGGAGCGGGGGGCAGGATGGAGCAGGGGGGCAGGACAGAGCAGGGGGCAGGATGGAGTGAGCGAGGCAGGATGGAGCGAGTGGGGCAGGATGGACCTGGGGGGGCAGGATGGAGCCGGGGGCAGGATGGAGCAAGCGGGGCAGGATGGAGCCGGGAGGCAGGATGGAGCAAGTGGGGCAGGATGGAGCCGGGGGGGGGGCAGGATGGATGTGGGGAGGGTAGGATGGATGCGGGGAGGCAAGATAGAGGCACTGGGCAGGATGGAGCCGGGGGGCATGATGGAGCTGAGGGGGCAGGATGGAGCCGGGGGGGCAGGATAGAGGTGGGGGGCAGGATGGAGCTAGTGGGGCAGGATAGAGCAAGCGGGGCAGGATGGAGTGAGTGGGGCAGGATGCAGCGAGCAGGGCAGCAAGGAGCGAGCAGGGCAGCATGGAGCCGGGGGAGCAGGATGGATGCGGGGGGAAGCAGGATGGATGCGGGGGAGGATGGATGTGGGGGAAGGCGGGATGGAGCCGGGCGAGCACGATGGAGCCAGGGAGCAGGATGGATTCGGGGAGTAGGATGGAGGGGCGGAGGCGGGGGGGGCAGGATGGAGCCAGCAGGGCATGGAACCAGGGTGGCAGGATAGAGGCGGGGGGCAGGATAGCGCGACAGGGCATGAAGCCAAGGGGGCAGGATGGAGCTAGAGGGACGGATGGAGACAGGGGGCCGGATGGTGGTGGGGGGCAGGATGGAGCGAGCGGGGCAGGATGGAGTGAGCAGGGCAGGATGGAGGCAGGGTAAGATGGAGGTGGGGGCAGGATGGTGGGGGGGGCAGGATGGAGGCGGGGGGGCAGGATGGAAGCAGGGGGGCAGGATAGAGGCAGGGGGCAGGATGGAGTGAGCGGGGCAGGATAGAGTCGGGGGGGCAGGATGAAGTGGGGAGACAGGATGGAGCAGGGGGGCAGGACGGAGTAGGGGGGTAGGACGGAGTGAGCAGGGCAGGATGGAGCGAGCAGGGCAGGATGGAGCCGGGGCGGGGCAGGATGGAGCGGGGGGGGGCAGGATGGAGCAGGGGGGCAGGACAGAGCAGGGGGGCAGGATGGAGTGAGCGAGGCAGGATGGAGCGAGTGGGGCAGGATGAAGCGAGTGTGGCAGGATGGAGCGAGCAGGGCAGGATGGACCTGGGGGGGCAGGATGGAGCCGGGGGGCAGGATGGAGCAAGCGGGGCAGGATGGAGCCGGGAGGCAGGATGGAGCAAGTGGGGCAGGATGGAGCCGGGGGGGGGGGCAGGATGGATGTGGGGAGGGTAGGATGGATGCGGGGAGGCAAGATAGAGGCACTGGGCAGGATGGAGCCGGGGGGCATGATGGAGCTGAGGGGGCAGGATGGAGCCGGGGGGGACAGGATGGATGCGGGGGGGGGCAGGATGGAGTGAGTGGGGCAGGAAGGAGCAAGTGGGTCAGGATGGAGCGAGCAGGGCAGGATGAACCCAGGGGGGCAGGATTGAGCTGGGGGGCAGGATGGAGCGAGCGGGGCAGGATGGATCCATGGGGCAGGATGGAGCGAGCGGGCTAGGATGGAGCCGGGGGGGCAGGATGGATGCGTTGAGGGCAGGATGAAGCCGGGGGGGCAGGATGGAGCCTGGGGGAAGGATGGAGCCGGGGGGGGGGCAGGATGGAGCTGGGGGGAACAGGATGGAGCCAGGAAAGGCAGGATGAATGCGGGGGGCAGGATGGAGTCGGCGGAAGCAGGATGGATGTGGGGGAGCAGGATGGATGCGGGGGGCAGGATGGATTCAGGGGGGCAGGATGGAGCCGGGGGGGCAGGATGGATGCGGGGGGGCAGGATCCCCCTCGCCCCCCTCTGTTCTCTGTACTGCGGTCATGTGACAGGGCGGGCTGTGTGATGTCACATGACCACTGTACACAGGGAGAAGACGGGTGAGAACAGCTGGAGGAGAGGGGGGAGCGGCGGTAATGGTGCCGGTGGTCGCCGTGGCCGTACATGTAGCCTGGCGACAGCGACGCAATGCATCGCTGTCGCTAGGTTGCAGCTACTATATAATCGTCTAATCTTGAATGTGCGCGGCTTTCTGCATACGCGGCGCTCATTGGTTGCCATGGCTGGCAGCAGCCAATGGGCGCTGGCACGCGATTTCCGTGACAGACAGAGAACATTAGACGATTAGATAGGAGATGGTTAATGAGAGAATAGGATTTTTTTATGCATAATATGCCTCAGAATTTGGAAATCCCTATTCCATACATAACGATATGCAGCTCTATAAATGTAATGAAATGTGAATCTACTGTAAAGAATGCATTGTAGAAAATTCATTGTGCGCACAGGTGTGCTTGGTCAATAGCATACAAGTGACAAATTAATACATATTCTGCATCAATCTTTTACACCTTGAAAGCATTAAAACAGCAAAAGTGTTTAGTTATATTAAATTTTTCCACTCCTAACCTTTAAAGTGCATTGCTTGGTTCACAAAGGTCATATTCAAAGCATATATAATTTATAGTCTTGTTTTATGTGACAGTAGCTAACTTGACATAAAATAAGGGAATTTATAGCATAGGATTATAACGATCACATAGAATTGAGTCTAAAGATCAGTTATTATGTGTCGGTACCATTGTAAAACTGTACTGGAATATTAACTCATTCAAACTTTATGATATTTCACATTTGATTTTATGATTGTCTGTTTTCCCATAATCAACTGTGCAATCTGGATGACGTAAATATGATTATTATTTTTGTGTCTGTAAATAGAAATTTTGGCAATGTGAATAGACATGTTCAGAATGCTATGTTTACATGACTATGGTGCTATCTAGAACCATTGCATTATACCGTAATAGCCCTTGAGAAGCCATTTATTCTTACCTTCTTGAAGACCAGAAAGAGGGACAAACTATGTAGCCGGGATAGTGCGTCACAACAAATTTTGACCATGTTCCTGGTCTCATTCCAAGCCACACTCATTTACCATTTCTTTTGCGCCTGGCTGGATGAGATGTCAGAGAGGCGGTGGCAATGAGGGACATTCAGCAGACACCCTGAACTTCAGGGTGTAGACCCAAATCTAGGACTGTCATGCTTTATCTAAGACAGTTGAGACTAGAGATGAGTAAATTTGACCCACCCCAGGGCCGTGGGGTACCCGGTCCCAGCCTGTAGTTTCACGGGGATGTCACAGGCGGCCTGAGGACGGGCCTTTGGCCCTGGTCGTCGCTGAAAAAGGGGTTAAAATAAAAATAAAATAAAAAGAGTTTGTGACGCCACCTACTGTATCCAGTAATGATACCGGCTCTACTGCAGACCTCCGGGGATGATGATGAGGCAGCTAGTTGGTAACGCTCCCTGTAGGTGGAGCAGGATTCCCAGGGTAGTGATGGATGAATAGAGAACTCACATAGGGAGGCGGCTCATCGGTGGAGATGCAGGCTGACAGTCTGTGGGAGCAAGAGTATGGCTCCCCCGGCGCAGGCTAATAAAACACATCACACAGTTTTTGTCTCTGAACCGGGCTTTACTAGTGACTTAGGAAGCAAACAGTCTTTACACACAGTCAACAGGTACCGCTGGCCTGGGTGGTCACAAAAGAACTGGAACGTCTCGCTGGGGACCCTCAGTGATGTGCCTGCTTAGTCCTTTCTTCTGTCCTTACTGTGCTCTCCCTCTGTTCCTTTCTTTGCACTCCCATACACAGAGCCCTATGCCGGTCCCCACAGATCCTTATGAACTGTCCCTGTCTTGAGGCCTCCGGATTCTATACGGAGCCTTAGGGAATTTACGCTAGGTGTGGGCCGCGATTCCTGAAGAAGCCCGTGCCCTCTGGTTCTGTGGCTCGGGTGTAAATGCCTGCACCGCCTCGGAGCCGGTCCTCCAATTTTGACTGGATCCTTCCTGCCCTGAGCCATACTGGATTCGGGTGCACCTCAACACCCTAGGATCCCCTTCTTTCTACGGGCCACCTGAACTGAGGTGCCCTCTACGCGCTTCTCACAGGGTCCTCTTCCAACTGACTTCTCTCTCTTACTCACTTTTCCGCTCTCCACTATACCACCTAAGCTCCTCCCACCGGGTCATGTTTCTTAGCAACGGTTAACCCTATGGTCCCCTGACCTAAGGTTTGTGGATGCGTGTGGTGAGGGTCCCCTATTGACATCCCAGTTCCCTGGTCACAGGAATACTGCACACTCTGGTCTGGGTGCAGTACCCCTCCGTGGCATCCCGACCAGTGGGGTGCTACATTTTGATTCACATGACATCAGTCCAGAGTCCAGGTCAGTGGTACCTTGTGGCTGGATAGCAGGCGGGGAATCTGTTACCTTCCGGCTTCCCCGGCTTGAATTTCCATTAGCCAGGACTGGCATGATGTCATCTGTGTGTCATACTTATCTCTAATTGCAATCTTTAGATTATTATGTTGCGAAAAATGAGATGGAGCGAGTGGGCCATTGAGATTACCTTAGATTGAAGTCTTTACTAGAAGACTGAATTTTGTTCAGGACTTTAATCTTATTTCAAACCATATGAGATGTCAACAGGTTTGTGAGATTGATGACTATTAAAAAAAAAGTCTTCAATTATGAAAATGCTGCTGACAATTGTCCAAAATTCAGGATATTGGTATTAATTAATATTAAAATCTCTCATTTGTTGAATACTGGAATCAAGACTAACAGTTATACATACAATTCAATCTTTGCCAGAAAAAGATTTGAAATTTTCATGATGATGTCAGTGAACATAGATGCCGTAAAAAGCTACATTCCAATAGCAATTTAGTAATTCGGTAATCAGATAAACCTGGTTGTTGTTGTGTCATGGATAGCACTCTATATAAAACCTTAGTACTTGATATTTTGTCGATATAATACATACAGAAGACTAATACAGATTAAACTTATTGTAAAAATATTCTTATTGATGCCAATAATGAAGGAATAACTTTTAAGGCCAAAAAGCAAAATATTTGCCAATCACTTGTTTAAAGCCAAAGAAAAAGCATTTTAGACGGACCAAAAATATTTGGCTATGACTTGTTTAAGGTCAAAAGACGCCTTTTTAGGGAAAAGAAATATTTGGCAATCACTTTTTTAAAGCAAGAAACCTTTTTGGAGCCACAAATATTGGCAATGACTTGTTGAAGACAAAAATAAAGGTTTTTTAGGGAAACAAACATTTGGCAATCACTTGTATGAGGCAAACAAAAGTTGTTTAGGGGAAGCAAGATTTGGCAATCACTTGTTTAAAGCAAAGAAAAAGCATTTTAGACGGACCAAAAAATATTTGGCTATGACTTGTTTAAGGTCAAAAAGACGCCTTTTTAAGGGAAACAGAAATATTTGGCAATCACTTTTTTAAAGCCAAGAAAAAACCTTTTTTTGGAGCCACAAATATTTGGCAATGACTTGTTGAAGACAAAAATAAAAGGTTTTTTAGGGAAACAAACATTGGCAATCACTTGTATGAGGCAAAACAAAAGTTGTTTAGGGGAAGCAAAGATTTGGCAATCACTTGTTTAAAGCCAAAAAAAAAGCATTTTAGACGGACCAAAAAATATTTGGCTATGATTGTTTAAGGTCAAAGACGCCTTTAAGGGAACAGAAATATTTGGCAATCACTTTTTTAAAGCCAAGAAAACCTTTTTTGGAGCCACAAATATTTGGCAATGACTTGTTGAAGACAAAAATAAAAGGTTTTTAGGGAAACAACATTTGGCAATCACTTGTATGAGGCAAAACAAAAGTTGTTTAGGGGAAACAAAGATTTGGCAATCACTTGTTTGTGGCCAAAAAAGCCTTTATAGGGAAAAAGATAAAATTGGCAATCGCTTGTTTGAGACCAAAATAGACTTTTAGGGGAACTGTTGCCTGTATACTGATCAGCAGACCCTGTGAATTGCTCTGCCATAGTTAATGTTATGTGTACACTGTTGTGCAGTCTCTGTGAATTGTTCTGCAGTGGTTAAATGGAATTAATTTAATTTAGGCTATTAAGTGTTTACTTCTGTGGCTCTGCATGTGATCTGCTGCTGTGTGTGTCAGGTGATGTGATTGTCCAGTTCCCCAGACTTATAATAATTCCACTACCTAACAACTGGTGTCATTGAAAGAGTTCATTCTCTACAAAGACCATGTGTTATGTAGATGCCGTGTGCTGTTCTGCTGAAGCCCTGCCTTTTAGCTTTGTGGAGATGGCCATCTGTCTGGGGTTGCTGTGCTTATCCGATCCCTGGGTGGAGGTAAGGGGGTTACAGCCTAGGGTTGGTCAGGAGCAAAGCAAGGGTGGTGGCCTACACATTCTTATCTTTAGAGGTACTTCTGGGAAAAGGGTCAGCAAGGGACCCCAGTCTAAGGATCAGACTAGTTCCCCTAATTGCCTTTAGCCTCTCATTGCCATTTAGATTCCATACCCTTTCCTTTTTATAGCCACCCATAACAGGAATCACAAATATTTGGCAATGACTTGTCTGACACCAAAAAAGCAGAAAGATTTCGCAATCACTTGTTTGAAGACAAGAAAAGCCTTTTTGGGGGAACCACGAACATTTGGCAATCACAAGTTTGAAGTAAAAAAAGGATTTTGGGGAAACACAAAGATTTGGAAATCACTTGTTTGAGGCCAAAATAAACAGTTTTAGGGGAAACACAAAGATTAGGCTATCACTTGGTTGAGGCCAGAAAATGCCTTTTAGGGAAACCACAAATATTTGGTAGTGACTTGTTTTTGGCCAAAAAAAGCCTTATGAGAACAGAAATATTTGGTAATCACTTGTTTGAGGCCAAAAAAGCCTTTTAGGGGAAAAACACAAATATTTGGTAATCACTTGTTTGAGGCCAAAAAAAAGTATTTTAGGGGAAACAGAAACATTTGACTGTCACTTGCTTGAAGCCAAGAAAAGCCTTTTAGGGGAAACAAAAAGGTTTGGCAATCACTTGTTTGAGGCAAAAAAAAATCTATTTAGGAGAATCACAAACATTTCGCAATCACTTGTTTGAGGCCAAAAAAGATATTTTTATTGGAAACACAAAGATTTGGCACTGACTTTATTGAGTACAAAAAAAGCCCTTTCAGAGGGAAGCAAAAACATTTGGCAATCACTTGTTTGAAGTGAAGAAAGGCCATTTAGGGGAACCATAAATATTTGGTAATGATTTGTTTGAGGCAAAAAAAGTATTTTAGGAAAAACACAAATATTTGGCAATGGCTTGTTTGAGACCAAAAAAGCCATTTTAGATGAAACAAAGGTTTGGCAATCACTTGATTGAGGCCAAAAAAGTTCTATTTATGGGAAACACAAAGACTTCATTGATGCCAAAAAAAGCCTTTTTAGGGTACACAGAAAGATTTGGCAATCACTTGTTTGAAGCGAAGGAAAGCATTTTAGGGGAACCACAAATATTTGGTAATGACTTGTTTGAGGCAAAAAAGTATTTTAGGGGAAACTGAAAGATTTTGTAATCACTTGTTTAAAGCCCAAAAAACCCTTTAAGGAGAACCATAAAGATTTGGCAATGACTTGTTTGAGGCAAAATAGTATTTTAGGGAAAACAGAAAGATTTGGCAATCAGTTTATTTGAGGCTTTAAAATCATTTTTAAGGGAAATAGAAATATTTTGCAATCACTTGTTTGAGGCCCAAAAAAGTCTTTTAGAGAAATCACAAAGATTTGGTAACCACTTGAATGCAAAAAAACACGTCTTTAGAAATTCACACAGATTTGGTAATCACACGTATTCTCAGCAAAATTATGCCTATGCCTGAATGGACCCTTTCACCCTCCTATTATATTTAAAAAGCAGTCAGGTAGCTAGCTATCTTTTTGTGTAGAACAGATGGAGCAGGACAGAGCAGCAGGGAGTGGCAGCAGCACTGTCCCTAGTAGTAACACTCTGAAAATGTTGACGATGGCAAATGGCCGCATCTTATATCCCAAGGGACATGCGACTTAGGCAGCCAATGACACAAAACCTTGTATCTACAACTTGTGGATTTGCTATGCACCCTGATTGGCTGCTGGCTCGAAACATCTATACAGAAAGTGTCCGGGGAAAAAAACTCCTCTGACCTCTTCCACGCCCTCCCCACATTTAACATTGCGTTCCTGTTATCCTACACTGCCAGAAGGTAGAAGAAAAACATCACTACAAATGCAGTAAAGCTTTTTTATCCCGTTACTGAACACAGCAAAGTTTGCTGACTTTTTAGCAAAATGCAATTCCTGATCCCGATTCCAAATCTGCAATGTTCGTGCTGAATTTGCAATTGGCGAACATGTTCGGGGAAAGTTTACTCATCTCTAAAAATGACCTTGCAATATCATTCACTTCAGCAGTACAATTACTGTGATACCAAACATATTCAGCTCTTTTATTGTTTTATTGGTGAAAAAATGAAAAAATCAGACTTTTATAAAAAAACATTTGGGGCTTGTGTCGCCATTTTATAACGTTTCAACTTCTCAGTCAATGGAGCCATTTGAGGACTTACTTTTTTCAGGGGTGAGACAAGATTTGTATTGATGCTATTTTGGTATTGATATGACATTATGATTGCATGTTATGGCATTTTTTTGTGGTATTCCAGCCACCAAAAAATTACACAGTTTTGGTGTTCTTGATTTTTTTCTCTTTACAGTGTTTACCGATTGGTTTTATTGTTTTTATATCATGATAGATCAGACTTTTCAGAACATGGGACATGTGACATGGCCATGGACATGGAACATGTGTCTGTTTTTTATATTTTTTATCATCTTTATTTTCATTTTTATTGGGGGAAAATGGGGTAATTTAATTTTTTATGAAATGTTTTCATACTTTTTAATATTTTTTTTTTTACTTTTCACTGTCCCCTTAGGGAACGATAACCTACGATCATCTAATCACTTGTCCTGTAGACAGAAATGATATAGTATTGCTGTATATAGTAAAAAGCACAGTCTCCTTTGAAGCCACAGACAAGGTTATAAGGGATATCTCTAGTGAAGGCACAAGGGTCATCAACATATCCTGGCTGTCATAGAAACTCATCATGTCACAAGTGTGCCAATGCTTTACTAAAAGAGAAGCTCACATAAAAAGAATTTTATTTCTCCCGGGAGCTGCTGGCTTTTAGTCATGCTATTAGGTGTATATGAAGCTTCTACAGTTGCTTCTCATAGCAAGTGAGTGAAAGCTGTAAGCATGCCCTGGCAGTTTGACTGATAGATGGCTCTGCACTGATAAACTGTACTGGAAACCATCAGTCAAACTGCCGTTACGTGCTGTGAGTGGTGAATATAGATGCTTCATAGACACCTGTATGACTGAAATCTGGCAACTCTCGGGAGGAATAAAGTCCATTTTTTCCCATGAACCGCCCCTTCAGTTGGCAGGCACCTTCCTAAGGGTGCAGTCAGACACCCGTATAGCTCAGACAAGGATCGCATTGTGTTACATGGACACTTACTTCAGGAGAGCTGCTTTTCAGTCCAAGCATCATGACGTGATCATTGTCCGTTTTATATGGCTGTCTCACTGCACCATAACACTATTAAAGGTAATCTGTCACCAGTTTTTTGCTACCTCAACTGAGAGCAGCATGCTGTAGGAAAACAGATTCTGATACTAAAATTGTGTAACTTAGATTACTGGTTGCAGTCATTCTGTCACAATAAAAGCATTTAGTTTTAGACATATAGGTGGGATAGCTGTCTCCACCCACACCATGCTCTTAATAGAGACAGTATATGGACAGTGAGGTGTCAATCACTGCAGGGGCATGTCAGATTGCCTTGCACATGACAAAGTAGTCTTGCAATAGTAATCACCAGGTGATAAAGTCTTTAGTTTATATAAACAATAGCACAGAGCCTGAAATGAGAGGCATAGTTGAGTTTTCTTTTTTAACCTCTGCAGCATGCTTTCATCAGTTAAGCAGATTTCCATTAACCTACAGATTAACCCCATATCTGCAGGTTATTAATGTTTTTTTACTTGACAAGTTCCCTTTTAAAGGATGTCTTGTTAACTAACATAAGTCTGCAGCTGCTCTATGTAACTGCAGACCGTGAAATATTGACCGTGGATTAAATACACAAAAACAGAATTTGCAGTGATGATCCGCCCACCAGGACCATAGGGTACTCGGAACTGGGCCCTCTCGTCATTGGGGGGCTGTGGGATGTCACCTCTGGGGATGAGGGGGATGGCAGCAAGGATGATGAGCCCTCCACGGGCAGGGCCGGTCCCCAGGGCAACCGTAAAGTCTGTGCATATGGCGGGATGTAGCGTACACCGTCTCAAGCAGCCTCCTGCTGCCAGAACACCAAATCAGTCTGTCTCCTCTCAAACGCAAGAAAACACAGTCTCAATCAGTAGCAAGTTTTAACCAGGTTATACTTTCTTTTCTCAATAGATGGTACAGCTTACAACAGTTTAGCAGCGGTTCCGGTGTGGTTTCAGCAGCCAGGATGGTTTATCTGCGACTCTCCCCTTTTTTGTCTCTTTCGGGTCATTACGGTCTGTTCCGCATGCTAGCTACAGTCCAGCGATCATGGGCTTTCATTGGATGACTTTTCGGGTCCCCTAGCCCTAATACGACGGCCTTCCTTTCACTGCACTGGAGGTTGGGTCATAAAAACACCGCACCCCGCCGGAGTTCAAGGTTGGGGCATACAGCTTCCCTGCCACTCCAGCAGAGCCGTCACTCTGGTTCTGGCCTAGTCCCTCAGTGTCCCCACTAACCCGAGCACACCTAGACTCCTTCTCTCTTTCACCATGGTCTACTGTCTTCTGCCTCCGGTCCCTCGCTCTAGCATCCCACATGCAGGTTAGTAGTGCTCACTGGTGCGGGCTTAGCACAGCTCCGTCACCTGGACGTCTTCACAGTCCTCTCTGGAACTGAACTGCCTAACTTCACCTCCAAGCCTGAATTTATAGGGGACCTTGCCTGAACTCGGCTTGTAGAGCTCCCCCTTCAGGTCTGGAGTGGAAGGTGTTGTGTGCGGGCTTACCTGATGTGGAGATTCTTCTCTGTCCCAGGTGTATCTGTGGCAACCAAACCCTGCGGTGCCACATGTATAACGTATGAATGTGGCAGACTGGTGGTGGTAGGCAGGGGGACATTATTATAATTTTTAAATCTTGTGAATAAAATGTGGGATATGGGAGGGGATTGAAACTACATGGGGCGAATATCCATCCACTGTATGCCCCTCCAGCCTGAAAATTTTGCTTTGATCATGTATTTATATACATGCATGGTGCAAGCAAAATTTTCAAGGTATAAGGGCACACAGAGTTGCAGGAGCATTTGGCCTATGTAGTGTCAATCCACTTCCATCCCTCACATTTTATTCACATTTTAAAAATCACAATAGTGGCATCTTGCACTAAGATACAGAGTGCTGCTGTGACGCCACTGCGGACCAGTTGCCACTAGATGGTGCAACAGCCGGGATTGGTAAGTTGGTCTCCCCCACACACACACCAACACACTCCTAATCCCAAGTCTAGTTACTCTATGTCCATTAACGGGATAGTAGGAGGAGCCAAGTGGTGGGTGGAAAGTTAGAGAGGATCCCGGTTAGGGGTGTGTACAAGACAACAAAAAGGACAACACCAAGTTCTAGGAGAGTCCGAGCAGAGTGAGAAGTAGAAGTGGTCGAGTAGTAGGAGACCTGACCAACCCAGACAGAGTCAGACCAGTTGGAAGGAGAGGCGAGACCACTAGAGATGACTGAGAGGATACGGACCCGATGGCCGTTGCTACTATGGGGCTTGCCCAGGTCCACCTGATGAAGATAGCATAGGCTATCGTAACGCGTAGTGGCGCATGAGAGCAGCTGTAATTGTTTTTATTAAAGTAGGTTGGTATAACTTCTGTGTCCTGCTATTGCTTAGCGCTCCCCTTAATACTGCAATCCTCTTTTGCACATATAACTTTCTATCTCCCTCTGGGAGAGCAGTTGGGGCAGCAGCTGTGAGCATTGGCAATTCCCCAGACCTTAGTTAAACATGCTGTCAGTGTGGAGCTGAACTTCAGGACCTCTGGTGATGTCATATAACGACGCAATTTTGAGCAGTTATATTAGTTTACCTGGTGAAAATAAACAAGTAAGATGAGAATATATTTGGTTTTTATTAAGCTGCCTAATAATTCTGCACAGTAATAGTTACCTGCACAAACAGATATCCCCCTAAGGCCCCTTTTGCACTAGCGTTTTTTTCAAATCGCGGCAGATGCGGTAAAAAAAACCGCATCTGCCGCGATTACCGCATACCGGCTGCACTTGCTGCACGGTTGCGGCGCGGTTTCGGCAAGCCCCATACAATGTATAGGTGGGCTTGCGGCAGGTGCGGCAAGTGCGGTTTTGGCACTTGTGGCAGGTGCGGCCGCGGTTTTTTCGCGGCCGCACCTGCCACAAGTGCCAAAACCTCACTTGCCGCACCTGCCGCAAGCCCGCCTATACATTGTATGGGGATTGCCGAAACCGCGCCGCAACCGTGCAGCAAGTGCAGCCGGTATGCGGTAATCGCGGCAGATGCGTTTTTTTCACCGCATCTGCCGCGATTTGAAAAAATCGCTAGTGTGACAGCACCCTAAGATAGCCAAATCTAAAAAAAAAACACTCCAACTTCAAAAAATATTAAGCTTTGATATTTAAGTTTTTTGGGTTGATTGAGAACATAGTTGTTGATCAATAATAAAAATAATCCTCTACAATACAACTTGCCTAATAATTCTGCACATGGTGTAGTCTCGATGTACTGCATGTTTTACACAGGTTGAAAGAATTTGTCCACTCTATTTTGTCTCCCACATCCCCACCTCCTCCTGTTTCTATTGATGGAGTCTTACTTGGAGTATGAGGTGCAAAGGATTATTGATTCATGGAGGGTCTGGAGTTCCATTCAGTACCTGGTTTATTGGAAGAAATATGAACCTGAAGAGAGATCCTGCGTTCTGGCTGATTCTGTGAGGGCTGATCGGTTAGGCAGGTCATTTCATTGGGGGTTTCCTGGCACACCTACGGTCCAGTGGCCCTCCTTGAAGAGGGGTACTGTCCCAATCCTCCACACAGCACGTCTTGGACAGTTTTGTATGTTCCTTTTCTTGAACCTGGGTGTGGCTGAAATGTCAATCTGGTTATGTTTAACATGCTAGTTGTCGTAAGCTTTGGATCACTCAGGTGTTTCTATTTCCAGGGATTACTCTGCTTCTTAACAAAGAAGCTTTTTCCAGTTTGCTGTCAGTTATACTCTTTTCCACAGAAGTACTGTGTGGCTCGTACGTCTGTGCTGATCATGTTCTCTCTTACTTACCTAATGTCAGTTTTTTTACTCTATGCATATTTCCTGTACCTGTTATCTTTCCCCTAGTTTAGGTTCCTGAACCATGACCTGTTTAAGCCTCTGTTTATTCCCTGGATTCTTGTCTCGCTCTCTTGGCATACCTGATCTTGGACTGCTTTAAGAACACGTCTCTGTTTTCTCCTGGTTTACTGCCATCTCTCCTAGAACTGACCCCGGATTGCCTGACCACTCTGTCGTCTCTATCCCCATAAGTAGTGACTGTGTCACATCTTAGTTTTTCTGTAGTGACGTACTTCACATGCTGTGTCACAACCCTGCTACCATAGTGACTAGCATCACAGTATTCTAGTCTTTTATACTAGTCTTCTCAATTTGTGCTCCCCCATGTGGCCTGTATAGGGTAAGTCACCCCACATAGCCAATCGTGTTTATCCAATTTTTTAATGTCATCCTTCCTCCTCTCCTTATTTTGCACTCCTGAATAGCCCATACAGGGCCATGTCACAGCACATTTGTCTGTTGGTCTAAAGATGGCACTGAAATAAAAAGAATATGTGAACTGAATAACCAGTGTGGCGCTTCCAGGAAAATAATGATAAGTCCAGTGTCAATCCCAGTAAGTTAAAAAAAAAACATTTCTAGTATTTGTTTTTTAAACTTTTAAAAAAAATTTTTTTATTTGAAAACATTATTATTAGGGTTGAGCGAGTACTGCAATAATCGGACTCGCTATACTCGCAGCGAGTAGGTCCCGGTTCTCGGTACTCGTTGCGAATATAGCGAGTCTAATGGCAGTGAATGGGCCGGGCGAGTACTTTCGCAGTGTATCTATATATACACTGCATAAGTGCACTAAAAGTGAATAAACATTGTTAAAAAATAAAAAAAATATCATACTCACCTATCCAACGCCTGCACCAGGACCAGCAAAGAAGACATCCGATCAACGACAAGGACCTGCGAGTCTGACAGCCAATCAGATGGCTGGTAGCGATGTGGCCAATCAGTTCACAAACCATGTGATCGCTACCAGCCACCTAATTGGCCAGATTGCCAGGTCATTGATGCACGTTCAATACCTGGCAATCTGGCCAATCAGGTGGCTGGTAGTGATCATGTGGTTTGTGAAGCCTGGCACTCTGATTGGCTAGATCGCTACCAGCCATCCGATTGGCTGTCAGACTCACAGATCCTTGTCGTTGATCGAATGTCTTCTTTGCTGGTCCCGGTGCTGGAGTCGGATAGGAGAGTATGATATTTTTTTATTTTTTAACAACTTTTATTCACTTTTAGTGCACTTTTGCAGTGTACATATACAGTTGTGGCCAAAAGTATTGACACCCCTGTTATTCTGTCAGATAATACTCAGTTTGTTCCTGAAAATGATTGCAATCACAAATTCTTTTGTATTATTATCTTCATTTAATTTGTCTTCAATGAAAAAACACAAAAAGAATTGCCCTAAAGTCAAATTGGATATAATTCCACACCAAACAGAAAAAAAGGGGTGGACAAAAGTATTGGCACTGTTAGAAAAGTCATGTGATGCTTCTCTAATTTGTGTAATTAACAGCACCTGTAACTTACCTGTGGCACCTAACAGGTGATGGCAATAACTAAATCACACTGGCAGCCAGTTGACATGGATTAAAGTTGACTTAACCTCTGTCCTGTGTCCTTGTGTGTATCACATTGAGCATGGAGAAAAGAAAGAAGACCAAAGAACTGTCTGAGGACTTGAGAAACCAAATTGTGAGGAAGCATGAGCTATCTCAAGGCTACAAGTCCATCTCCAAAGACCTGAATGTTCCTGTGTCTTCCGTGTGCAGTGTCATCAAGAAGTTTAAAGCCCATGGCACTGTGGCTAACCTCCCTAGATGTGGACAGAAAAGAAAAATTGACAAGAGATTTCAACGCAAGATTGTGCGGATGGTGGATAGAGAACCTCGACTAACATCCAAACAAGTTCAAGCTGCCCTGCAGTCCGAGGGTACAACAATGTCAACCCATACGCATCTGAATGAAAAGGAATTGTATGGTAGGAGACCCAGGAAGACCCCACTTCTTACTCCGAGACATACAAAAAGCCAGGCTGGAGTTTGCCAAAACTTACTTGAGAAAGCCTAAAACGTTTTGGAAGAATGTTCTCTGGTAAGATGAGACAAAAGTAGAGCTTTTTGGGCAAAGGCATCAACATAGAGTTTACAGGAGAAAAAAAGAGGCATTCAAAGAAAAGAACACAGTCCCTACAGTCAAACATGGCGGAGGTTGCCTGATGATTTGGGGTTGCTTTGCTGCCTCTGGCACTGGACTGCTTGACTGTGTGCATGGCATTATGAAGTCTGAAGATTACCACCAAATTTTGCATCATAATGTAGGTCCCAGTGTGAGAAAGCTGGGTCTCCCTCAGAGGTCATGGGTCTTCCAGCAGGACAATGACCCAAAAGACACTTCAAAAAGCACTAGAAAATGGTTTGAGAGAAAGCAATGGAGACTTCTAAGGTGGCCAGCAATGAGTCCAGACCTGAATCCCATAGAACACTTGTGGAGAGATCTAAAAATGGCAGTTTGGAGAAGGCGCCCTTCAAATATCAGGGACCTGGAGCTGTTTGCAAAGAAGAATGGTCTAAAATTCCAGCAGAGCATTGTAAGAAACTCATTGATGGTTACCGGAAGCGGTTGATAACAGTTATTTTGGCTAAAGGTTGTGCAACCAAGTATTAGGCTGAGGGTGCCAATACTTTTGTCTGGCCCATTTTTGGAGTTCTGTGTGAAATGATCAATGTTTTGCTTTTTGCTTCATTCTCTTTTGTGTTTTTTCATTGAAGACAAATTAAATGAAGATAATAATACTAAAGAATTTGTGATTGCAATCATTTTCAGGAAGAAACTGAGTGTTATCTGACAGAATTGCAGGGGTGTCAATACTTTTGGCCACAACTGTAGGTACACTGCAAAAGTTAAAGAACTACTCACTACTCCCGAATAATCACAAGAAACTCGCGGAGTAGCGAGTAGCCTGAATATCGTTACTATTCGGCGAGTACCGAATAGTAACCATTATACTTGCTCATCCATAATTATTATATCACAGAGGACAAGACAACATGATTCGGCCTCATATACCGTAAAGACAAGCCTTCTTCTGGTCTAATTAAAAACACTAAAATAGAACATAAAGAGTACACTGCATTAAGATACTAGTGCATTTTATTGAATTTGAACATCATCAAAAATCAATGTGACATTGCCATGTATCAGGGTGTTTCTGGGAGCCCTGAAACACGTTGACTAATAAATCAATAATATATTCACCATTTCATGTCTTGTGAAATACGGCAGAACAGTTTTAACCCTTCATCCTCCCTATTTTAATTTTCTGAAATAATGTACCTTGTGTTTTCATTGGCTGTAAGCCATAATCATCAACATTAACAGAAAAAGACGTGAAATAGATCACACTGAAATTACTTTATATACTATATGCATTTCACTTTTTGTATTGAATTACTGAAATAAATGAACTTTTTCATGATATTCTAATTCATTGAGATGCACTAGTAGGTGTTTCTATAATCTCATATCCTGAGACTAAAGGAAAATGAGTTGGGAGGGAGTGTACTCTTCAGAATTGGGTGAGGAAGACTAATTGGAAATTACTAGCTAAAAGTCTATGCAAGATTCATTTAGAAGTGCTTTTTCATTTTTTTGTAGCATATACAGTATATGTATGGACATGAACACATCTGTAGATATTACGTCAAAATCAAGAATATAAAAAATATACTTGTAAAATAAAAATGGTCATAAAATAATTATAATTTCAGGATATTAAGATGATCCAAAACCAAGTTATGTTTCTCGGTCCTATCCTTGCTCCTTGTTGGGATTATTTCCACATGCTTCCTTGTAGGATCATTTTATCCCCTATTTCTTTTTATATGCTTTTTTTTTTTTTAATCCATATACCGTAAGTCACCTGGACAGTAGGACATAATATATTGTATACCTCTAAATGCTACACTTGCTCAAATACATCATTAAGTCCATTAGGGTACAAAGTTTGGAGTCTAAATATCCAATAAGACTCTTTCCGGTTTAATACACTTGGGAGTGAAATCCACTCCTTCTATGCCATGTGAATTCCAAATTAAAATATGTTTAATTTATGACATAAATTAAGTTCACGTTGCCAAGTTCAACCAAGGAATTATAATTTCTGGTTACCTCTTTATGCACACATCTGTTTGCTAAACAAACTAATAGGAACACTTTGATAGCAATCATCCATGTAAGATATTTGAGTCTCTCCCATGGAGTCAATTAATTTCAGTGAAGAGGATAGTTTCATGCAACCAAAGAATTGATGACAAATTGGAGATGATGTGTAGGAAAACCATTTCTTGGGGTTACCTGGTGCCCAAGGTATCCAGATGCAAAGCTAGTGCCTTAGATTTTAAAGATGAGGTTCTTTTCATGGAGATATGTTCAGCTAGTAAAGAGAATAAAAGTGAAAAGTGAAAATTGTATTCACCATGGGAATACATCCAAGTTACTCTGTATCGTATATAGTCAGGCATTCCAACCTAAGCCGTAGCATGTGGCTTCAAGCAATCCAAGAAAAAGGGTGAATCCCAGGTAGTATAAAACAGAGTTTATTTCATCTCAGCAGAATTAAAACTCCACGCCAGTGGAGGAGATTGTGTTTAGACGTGTTTCAGGCATATGCCCTTTGTCAATGAGTCTCATTGACAGAGGGCGTAAGCTTGAAATGCGTCTGAGGACAATCTTCTCCGCTATCATGGAATTTTAATTCTGCTGAGATGAAATAAACTTCGTTTTATACTACCTGGGATTCACCCTTTTTCTTAGATAGTGAGGAGAATAGAATACATTTTGTCTCAGCTTATTATCTCTATGGTGGTCTTATTGCAGGCATCATTAGAAAATACTGGTCTTTGTTGTCCAGAGGATGTCCCTCCTTTAATGAGTTTATACTTCCATCTCTTCTATCTAACAGACGTGGCACCAATTTAAAGGATAGACTGAAAATGGTAAATGTAGGATCATTTAAAAAATCGGTTCAAATCCCCTTAACTACCCTAAGTATGGATAATTTCCTATGTTTGGGTTGTGCTTGTTGTGGTAATAAGCTTAAAGGCAACTTTTCCTTTTCCCAAAGTGGGGGTCTGATTTGTATTTTAGGGCCTGTTCTGTGACTTTGCTTAGACACTTTGAGGTTTCTTTGTAAATTAGCTTTTCTTCCCTCAGAAGTATCTCCACGAACCTCACAGAACTCTCAATCAACTCTTTCCTCCAGGCTTCCAGTAGTTCTGGTGATCTAGCCCTCTCTGATAGAATAAGATTGATTCTCAACACGTTTGGAATCACTCTGTGTCTAATATAACTCTCCAGGGACTTAACCTCCCACCAAGATCTGATGTTATTTTTATAGCTAGATGTTAGTTCATGAAACACTGACTTTATACTCTCTAGTCCCTTCCCCCCCCCTTGTCACTGGGAGGACGATAAATGACCCCTGATGCTTGACCGTAATTGACACTAGGTCAGGTTGAAAGATCGTACCTAGTACATTGCAGGGTATATGGTGGGTTGACTGTAAATAGTTATGTTGCTGTGAGACTTGTTTGGGGGAGGGTCCCTGTCATTGCACATTCTAGTCAAAATACCACATAAGGTTGTGTTTTTTTTTTTAAAAAAGTCTGATTATCTATTAAAGATCATTTTTAGAGTAAGTCCTTTAGTGGTTATATATATTCCACTGAAGCTACTCTCTTCTCTTGTTTTATTACCTCGTTGTTGTTCCACTCACACTTCTAAACCCTTGTTGTTCCACTGAACCCTTCCCCCTGGGGTTTTTGTGCAGGGTCCCCTGGGTCCTAAGTGTGTGTGTTTGTGCCATGTTGAGGACTCACCCTTAACATCTCCCACCTTCTGACTACTGGAGGAACACACCCTGGATTGAGTGCAGTATCCCTCTTGGCGCCCCAACCGGTGGGGTGCCACATTCCTCCTTGGTTAAATTTTCTCATCCCTGAGTGACCTGACCGGGCAACAGAATCAACATTTTTAAATACATGCATCAACAATAACATAACATGAGTGCTTCTTCTTTCCTTGCGGGAGGTACAGTTCTTTAACGTTACATAACAAAAACATTCCTATAAATATAAAAATATAAAAGTAGCAAGAAGTGCAAAAAGGGTTTTCAGTAGGGATGAGCGAGTATAGTCGCTACTATGCGGTATTCGCCGAACAGTAGCAGTATTCGGGCTGCTCGCTACTCTCCGAGTACTTATGTGTACTCGGGAGTAGCGAGTAGTCCTAATACTTTCGCAGTGTATCTATAGATACACTGCGAAAGTAGCCTAAAAGTAATTAAAAGTTGTTAAAAAATAATAAACTTACATACTCACCTTCCGACTCCTGCATCGGGACCTGCAGAGAAGGCATCTGATCGCTGGAAAAGGACTTGTCACTACCATCCAATCAGATGGCCGGTAGCGATCTGGCCAATCAGATGGCGCCACGCCACAACCACGTGAAAGCTAGCGGCCACCTGATTGGCCAATTTGCAAGGTCCTAGATGTACTATCAGGACCTTGCAAACTGGCCAATCAGGTGGCGCTAGCGATGACGTAGTTGTGACGTGGAGCCATATGATTGGCCAGATTGCTACCGGCCATCTGATTGGCTGGTAGTGACAGGTCCTTTTCCAGCAATCGGATGTCTTCTCTGCCGGTCCCGGTGCAGGCGTCGGAAGGTGAGTATGTAAGTTTATTATTTTTTAACAACTTTTAATTACTTTTAATCTACTTTCGCAGTGTATCTATAGATACACTGCGAAAGTATTCATACTCGCTATACTTGCAATGAGTAGTGAGTACCGGTAGTTTTCAGTTCTATGTAAAACAGCGTCCATTACTCCTCGTAAGCAAAAGTTCAGCAAAGCACCTTACACTGGACGGCAAAGCAAGTGCAACTGTTCAATACCGTCCATGATTGTCCTTTTTCAAATCCGCGGTAATTACTATAAAACTTTCTAGCAAAATAACAGGTACCTAACTACACACAAAGTACATCTAACTACACGTTATCAGGTGTACATCAAAACTATGTACAGTCTGCTCACTTTCTGCATTTCATTAGTCAAGTTATTCAAGTTCAGGTGCAAGACGGGGAGATTACATTTTATAATCTTCAGGGCTTACCATCCTCTATGTCCCAAGTGGCGTGTGTAGCTCACCTTGTCACCTGGATAAAGATCCCTACCCGGGTGTCCTTTTGGCAAGTAACTTTCCACATCTCGCCTGCTCACGAAGATCTCCTGCTCGAAGTCTTGCTCTTTCACAAAACTCAACCTGTTAACCAGGTGAAAGTTAACCACCTCTCCACAGTGACGTTGCTTTGGGTCTCAAGCAGGAGTTCTCCGGGTGCACTACTTCTCTTGCAGTTTCGCCTCCTTCTCGGACCACCATCTCTCCTAGCGTCATCAGCGCTTCTCTTCTTCCTCATGCTGTCTCTGCTGTCAGTAGTCTTCTCTTGGGTCGGTCTCAGGTCTTTCCCACACTTCGGCTTCCTTCATCCGGGCTGCAGTTCCGAGCTCGGCCAGCTCCTCCTGCTGCTGCACCCACTGGATCGACCCGACCGCAGTCTTCACCGGTTCCTGCTGTAGCACCCTAGGGTTCTTCCTCATCTGGCCCACTTTCCGTGACTCCCGACACAGAAGGTAGGTCAAGAGCCTTTAGATCAGGTATTTTGGACGAAGTACCTTAATGTCCGCGCTGCTGCCAGAGAGGAACATACACCAACGACACTGGGACGTCTGAGTACTGGTAGTAGAGGTTTATTTCCAACGCGTTTCGGAGCCACGTACCGAGCTCCTTCCTCAGGGAAGGAGCTCGGTACGTGGCTCCGAAACGCGTTGGAAATAAACCTCTACTACCAGTACTCAGACGTCCCAGTGTCGTTGGTGTATGTTCCTCTCTGGCAGCAGCGCGGACATTAAGGTACTTCGTCCAAAATACCTGATCACAGCACCGCACCTCGTGGAAGTACAGTCCCTGCAGCAGCTGCATTGTTCGAGCGATTACGCTGGTTGTGTGCTACACAACCTGACCAGGTGAGCAAATCTGATTTTTTCACATTTACCTGCCTATAAAGGATAAGACCCTATGTGCGCATTCTCAACCCTCTAGATATACAAGAGCCTTTAGAGGCAGACTGAGCACCATCACTGCATCTGATTCCACCTGCTTAGCAGCACCTCGGGTGGTCGGCTGCGGTTTTACTGGTGTGGGAGCAGGCAATTTAAACCTTTTCAGGGCTATGGCTCTCGCTACCACCTGCATCTGCACATTTTCTTTCCAGGCCTTGAATGCATGGCCTTAAGCTCAGTTAAGTTGTAGAACTAAGTCCTTCAACGCAGCACCCCTAAAGTCTAGGTCTTCTGGTTAAGACCGATCCAAGCTCCCTCCTCTTCTACGGGAACACCTGTGCAGTCCGCGGTCTCCTCTTCCACCAGGTTTTCATGACCCATTGCCGCCATTTTCTATCTGCTGTTCGCAACAACATCACTTTGCTCCTTCGTCGTCTGGCTTTCATCCTCTTTTTGCACCGCACCCTTCTGACTATCAATCACTTCTCTGAGTGGAGTCGGCATGGCGCTAGGCAGGCCCCCTTGGTCTTCAGCTGGCATTCGGTGCGGGTCTGCCTTTTTGTGCCTTTGGCTGACCCTTCCCATGACTGGAGGCCGAGGCACGCCACCGGGCCAGCACATGGTGTGAGGCCTTCATGGCCACCATTTGCAAAGTTAATTTTACACAAAAGTTCAAAAATCTGTAAATCACACCAGGCCATTCTTATCCTGTTCATGATGACAAAAACTGCTGTCGCACCCCAGGGGTACTCAGAACCTGGCAGTTTAACACTTCTGGGGAGTCACAGGGGTCGAGACCCAACTTCCGTGACTCTGGGTTCAGTTGTAAAAGGCATTTCTTTGCTGGTATAGGGAAAAGGGTGGTTTAAAGGGGAGTTATTTGTGATGCCACCCATGGTTTGTGACTACAGGTAGCCCACGCTGCTGCAGAACCTCTGGGGATGATGGACGGGCAGCTGGGATGTAGTGGCTCCCCATGGGCAGAGTGGGTCCCCAGGGCAATGGGTGTAGTGAGTAACAGTCTCTGGCAGGCAGGGATTATCTCAGGCCTCGTTACCTTGTTCAGTGGCCTTCATAGGCTGTCACCGCAGGAATAACACAGTCTCACACCGTTCTGCAATTCTGTTGCCGGTTTTACTCAAAGCAAGCTCCAAGTACAACAGGTCATCGAAGTTACACACTTTCGGATAAGCTCCGGCCTGTGCAGCCTTTACTAGAACCAGGATGGCAGGTATGAGATGCTTGGTGGTGTGCCTGTCCTTCTGCCTCTCACTGGTCCTGTCTCTCTCTCAGCAATGTTGTAAGCACCTCTGCGCGCAGATCCCTGATCCTGCAGCCACAGGTATGTTGACTGGTACCTTGTCCTCGGACCCTTGCCTGGCTGCTAACTCGGGGTATATGCCAGGTGTGTGAGCTACAGCTCCTATGAAGCTCATAGCCTCCGGTTCAGCGGCTCGGTGATAGACTCCAGTACCGCGTTCAGGTCCGGTCCAGTGTTTCTGACCACAACCCCTCCACCTAGTGGTAACAGTTGCGGATTTGGGCGCACGGGCCAATTCAGCTCTGCCGATGCCACTAGGGTTCTTAGGCTTTCTGGACTTGACTTCTCCCAGCTCTGCACACTAGCAGTTTTCTTGTTGTTACTCCAACTGAAACTACTCTCTTCTTTTGTTGTACTACCTCGTTGTTGTTCCACCCACACTTCTATACCCTTGTTGTTCCACTGAACCCTCTCCCCTGCGGTTTTAGAGCAGGGTCTCCTGGGTCATAAGTGTGTGTGTTTGTGCTGTGTTGAGGACTCACCCTTACCATCCCCCATCTTCTGACTACTGGAGGACCACACCCTGCCTTGAGTGCAGTACCCCTCGTGGCGTCCCGACCAGTGGGGCGCCAAACATCTTAGGAATGACATCATAACCTTATGTAACATAGCCCTTGTCGGGAGTATATACCCATTTGTGGAAAGAATTTAGAGAAGGATAAACATTTCTATCATATATGCGATTCGTCTGAATACTTTTCATTGTAAAAACTGAAGATTTATTTTGAAATGTCGCGTCAGTGTCTCAACAGCAGTTATAATTTCTGCTACATATGCGGAGAATATACAATGAAAGCACAAAAGAAGGAAATTACTCCACTTGTTAAGAAAGCATATGAACTATACTTTGAATGTTCAATTTGAGATCAGGACAAACAGTGGGCACCGTTACTTGGTAACTTGGGTACCGTTCATTGAAGCTTATGAATTCCCATACTTCTCCAGTAAATATAATACCTGCTCTTAGAAATAAACTGGACCAAAGGTTGATATGAAGCATCATTTGGTTGGAGCCAGTCTGGAAATGTGCCCGCATGTGATCCTGAGTGACTCCAGTCAGTCTGTCCAAGGTGAGAGAGAGCAACAGCAGTAGCTCTCCATAGCCGAACACGTGGTCATCACCGCTTGCACTGGTATTCTTGCTGTGCATCTTGTTCTTAAAGCCTTAGAGCATGGCTGAATGGATCACGACCTTCAATGCAGTTCGCTGTCCCAATGATATGGAAAAGCAGAGAGATCATGTACAAGTTTTCTACTTCTGCCTTAAAAATGTAACAAGATGTTCAGCAAAGAACAAGAAAACAATAGAATATCCTAATCTTCCTTCAGCCATAAGACCAGTGCCACACGATGAAAGTCTTCCTGTTCCAAAGCCGCCCAAAATATGGACAATGGAGGACGACGAAGATGAACCAACAATTTCAGTGGAAAATGAAACCACTGCAGATCCAGACTTTGAGCCTTCTACATCAAAACCCTCATCTGTTCAGTCAAGCTGATATGAGTGACCTGGTCAGAGATTTGAAATTGTCAAAGAGGCAAGCAGAATTATTGGAATTAAGGCTACAAGAACTGAAATCCCTGATTACCAGGAACAAGAGTTTCTGTTTTTTCGCAGTCGTCAAGAAGACCTCAATCAATTTTTCAACCATGTCAACAGTTTAACCTTTTGCAACAACGGCTTGGGATGTTTGGGCTCTTGGATGCGAACATGACACGAAGGAATGGCAACTGTTCATTGACTTGCCAGTTTTAAGCTGAAGGCTGTTTTAAAACACAACTGAAATATCTATCCTTCTTTACCTTTTAGACATGAAGAGAAATGTATGAGAATATGGAGTTAGGCTGTGGTCACAGTTTTTTTAGTGCCTTTTAAAAACGCATGCTTTTTTACATGCATTTTTCATGTCAGCATGAGTTTTTTAAGGTCTCTGATGGCTCTCCTGTGGTTTTTGGCTGCGTTTTTGAATCTGCACATAAAAATAGTGCTTGTAGTATTTTTTTGAGGTTTTGAAAAACGCATGCGTTTTTGTAGAAAAGCATGCGTTTTTATAACATGGGTTTCCTATGGAAAACGCATGCAAAAACGCATGTACAGTTAGTACCTTTTTAGTGCCATTCAAAAAACGCATGCGTTTCCCATAGGAGCCATGTTAAAAAAACGCATGCGTTTCCGGAAAAACGCATGCGTTTTTTTAACATGGGCTCCTATGGGAAACGCATGCGTTTTTGAATGGCACTAAAAGGTACTAACTGTACATGCGTTTTTGCATGCGTTTTCCATAGGAACCCATGTTATAAAAACGCATGCGTTTTCTACAAAAAGCATGCGTTTTTGGATATGCTTCCAAAAACGCATGGGACAGTCACACATGCTTTTTGGCTATTAGGGCATGCGTTTTTTAACATGGGGGCCTATGGGTGCGTTTTTTACATGCGTTTTTGAAAACGCAGGTCTCCAAAAATGCATGTGAAAAATGGTACTGTGACCCCAGCCTTACTGTTGACCCACATTAATTATAGCACTTATAACTAGAACATATGTGGTGATCTAAAAGTTGTTGCACTTCTTCTTGGACTGCAGCTTGGATATACCAAGTATTGTTGTGTTATTTGTGGGTGGGACAGTCATGCACGAGAAATTTATTTCAGAAAGGATTGACCACTCCGCGAAAACCTGGTTGCTGGACAGAAGAATGATAAACATAATCCGCTCGTTGATCCAGCAAAGATATTTCTCCCTCCTTTGCATATTAAACTTGCGCTTATGAAGAATTCTGTCAAAGGAATGAACACAGAATCGGAAGCCTTTTATTACTTGCGACAGAAATTTCCAAGAATAAGTGATGCAAAGATTAAAGCAGGTATTTTTATTGGTCCACAGATTAGAGATATATTTAATGACAGTAGCTTTGATGGTCTTTTGCAAGGTGCTGAGCAAGTGGCATGGAGAGCCTTTAAAGATGTGACCTTCCACTTCCTTGGCAAGAGCAAGGCACCAAACTTTGAACAACTCGTGGACAACATGCTCACAGCATATCATTTGATGAAATGCAATATGTCACTAAAAATGCACTTTTTACATTCTCACTTGAACTTTTTTCCAGCCAATCTTGGTGCCGTTAGCGATGAACACGGTGAAAGATTTCACGAAGACATTGCGCTGATGGAGAAAAGGTACCAGGAAAGTGGAGGACGTCAATGCTGGCTGACTATTGCTGGAATCTTGTTCGAGAAGCATCTGACAAGGATTCTAAAGGAAAGTCGTCTGCAAAACACTTTTGAACAATTGCTTTTGCTACTGACATCGATGCACATGTATGTAGTGTCTCGGATGTCATGATGTAGACTATAAACTGTTGTTTCTTAAAAACCTTACATGATACAGAATTTTGGAGCACATATTCGTGTTCAGCATATCAAAATCTATATGATACAACAACATTTTCTCAGGGGACAAGAACTTCCTGACATTTGTTGCACAGTGTAATTACCATATATACTCGTGTATAAGCCGAGTTTTTCAGCACAAAAAAATGTGCTGAAAAGTCCCCCCTCAGCTTATACACGAGTCATACAGCGGTACCCAGTGGTATACAGCCTTCCCCGTGGTATACAGGGCCCCCCCTTGCTTCTGGCAGACCTGTAAAGGAAGAGATCATTATACTTATCGTGTTGCTGCCACCGCCGCCGCCGCCGCTCTGTCACCGCCACCGCGCTATTCCGGGTCTTCATGCTTCCTTCTCCGGCACACAGGAAATGACGCCATTTCCTGTGCGCCGGAGAAGGAAGCATGAAGACCCGGAATAGCGCGGTGGCGGTGACAGAGCAGCGGCGGCAGCGACACGATAAGTATAATGATCTCTTCCTTTACAGGTCTGCCAGAAGCAAGGGGGGGCCCTGTATACCACTGGGTACTGCTGTATACAGCTGGGGCTGCTGTATACACAGCTGGGGCCCTGTATACCACTGGGTACTGCTGTATACAGCTGGGGCTACTGTATACACAGCTGGGGCCCTGTATACCACTGGGGCTGCTGCTGTATACACCACTGGGGCTGCTGCTGTATACACCACTGGCGCTGCTGCTGTATATACCACGTGGGCTGCTGCTGTATACACCACTGGGGCTGCTGCTGTACATACCACTGGGGCTGCTGCTGTATACACCACTGGGGCTGCTGCTGTATATACCACTGGGGCTGCTGCTGTATACACCACTGGGGCTGCTGCTGTATACACCACTGGGGCTGCTGCTGTATACACCACTGGGGCTGCTGCTGTATATACCACTGGGGCTGCTGCTGTATACACCACTGGTGCTGCTGCTGTATACACCACTGGGACTGCTGCTGTATATACCACTGGGGCTGCTGCTGTATTGACCATTGGGGCTGCTGCTGTATATACCACTGGGGCTGCTGCTGTATACACCACTGGGGCTGCTGCTGTATATACCACTGGGGCTGCTGCTGTATACACCACTGGGGCTGCTGCTGTATATACCACTGGGGCTGCTGCTGTATACACCACTGGGGCTGCTACTGTAACACTGCTGGGGCCTGTATATACCACTGGGGAGGCTGCTGTATACCACACTGCTGGGGGCTGTATACCTGTGCTGGGGTCCACCCTCGGCTTATACACGAGTCAATATGTTTTCCCAGGTTTTGGGGGCAAAAGTAGAGGGGTCGGCTTATATACGAGTATATACGGTACACACTGTAAAGATGAAATAAGAGTGAAATTATATATAATGGATATGTCTGTATGCATAATAACAGGTGGGTATGATAAAAAGGGGAATACTTGTAAGGTCAATCTATGTCAGTAGACTCCAATGATGCAATATCCTGGTATAAAAAAAGGGGTATGGAGTAAGAAAAGAGCGCTCAACAGAAAGAAGGCAGGAACTAAACAATATATTAAGACAGTCACATGGTCAGAGTTGGTACATTACCTGGAGTCCCGGTTACCAGTAATAGAAAGGCCCCCTGGTGCGCATTTCTCGTGGCTTCGACAGAGAGGGTCATGACCCTTTAGAAATTTGGGAGTTAATATGAGCCTAAAGAGGCACTATTTCCATAGCGAATTGAACAAATTTCCAGATAACCTTGGAGACTTCAGCGGCGAACAAGGCGAGAGGTTCCACCATGATATGATGGTGGAGAGATATCAATAGCAAGACAGATTAGACATACTCATGATGACAAACTACCATCTCTAACAAGACTGTCCTGATGTAATAAAGGAAGACGGATTGACGTGGAAACGCGTTGTTGGATATTGAGGAAGAATAAAGCTAAGATATAAACCATAACAAGAATCCTGTCCCTCCTTTAGCGCTCCTACAGACCGCTTGTTTGTTTAATTTCCAAGACTGTCCTGATGACACACATAAGAGGAAATCACATAAACATCATTTTTTGAAGCATTGATATTAATACCAAGTAATAACTTATTAATATTGTAAAAGTTAAGTAAATCATACATAACTTTTTACTGTCAATGTTAGATATTTTTAGATTCTTTTTTGTATGTTTGTAGCCTGTATTCTATTGTATAATATTCTTAAAATTCTGAATGCTTTTCAATCGTGTTGCATTATTTAACTATTAAATATCTCAGGAACATATCCAATCTGGCAAAAACTGGTGATATTCTAAATCAGCACCATAAACTCAATATTCAGACATCGTTGGCACCAAACTACTGTATACCAGTGTGATTGATGGATGGATATTCTTGAGGGGGTTGCTGTGAAATATGAGGGGGGTTATTTATTCAGCTATACTATTTCATCCTGCCATATTTGTTTGTATTCCTGAAAAAGACCTGTAATAGGTTGTAGTAACAAGAGCGTCATCCAACATCACACTCCAGTCAGCCATGTTTATCACCCCCTTCATATGCTCTGCTGACTTGAGGAGAGCAGAGTCCATCATCATGTAAACTAAACTGTGTACCGACAGCTTCATGGTAAGGGTTTCAATGATGACCACCTGCATGCAAGCTTTACACAGCCAGAACAATGCCAAGCATAACCACTGGACTTTGGAGCTTGAGAAACATGTTCCATGGAGTAATGGACCACAGTATTCTATTGGACAGTCTGATGAGCGAATCTGGATTTTAGATATATCATGAGAACATTAACTGCCTGACTTCATTGAACTCATTGTAAAGTTTAGTGGACGAGGGATAAAATGATAAACTTGTTTTCCGGAGTTGGTTTAGGAGTTTAGTTTAGTTCCAAGGATGTGAATGAAAATATTAGTATTACAGCAAAGAAACAAGGTGTATAAAGGCTTAATTCGATGAGATTGGTGTGGAAGAAGTTGTCTGATTGTACAGAGCTCTAAGTCAATGCCTTTAAAACACCTTTGGAATGAACTAGAAGTGCGATTGTGAGCCAGGTCCTCTTGTCCAATATCAACAGCTGATCTCACAAATGTGCTTCTGGATACATTGACAAAAATTTCCTTGGACACACTCCAAAATCATGCAGAAACCTTTCAAAGAAGAACAGAAGCTTTTTTTGTCTGGAAAGACGGCAAACTGTGTTTTCCTATACAGAAGGCCCCGTTTCTTAATCCTGACTATGCACACAGTCAGGATCATGCCTCCTGATTGTACGTATGGCACAGATGCTGTGTGGACTGAGCTTGCTTAATCTCTCTAGTACCATCTCACAAAAACAAAGCTTTCCCCCGGTAAAAAGAGATATTAAAATAATCATTACAAAATTTTGCACGATCCTAATTACATACCATACTAATAAGAAAAAATGGATCTCAGTCAGTGCATTATTTTTTTAAACCTTGCAATAATACTCTTAATGGTGTCACATGTAACCACCTACTCTATGTGCCCCTCGCCCCAGTCTTGTTGCCTAGGTGTGAGATGATATTTTGCAAGAACCTGTGTTGCTGCTTTGCAATACAAATTTGATATTTACAGAAACAAGTCCAACTTAAAAAAATATGGATGCATACGATATATAGAAACAGAAATATTTGTGAATGTCTCTTTTAAGTTTTGGGTGGGATCTGAAGGCTAAGGTTTCTCCTTGTGAAGTGTGACATGCCAGGACTGGCATGCCGGTATGAGGAGGCTTAAATGTCTAGCATGCTCCTCTGCAAAATTAAATATGCTAATTATTTCTTAAGAGAGGAAGATGACTTAAACTTTAGTGCAACCTATTAGATGTAGCAATGCTAAAATTCAATATCGACCCTTTGATGAACCTTGCCATATAACTTAGGATAAAAGTCAAATCAGAATCTCAATTTTCTGACATGGTCTTTCAGTGTATTGTCCTTTGTCAGTATAATGTATGAGATACGACTTTGCTAAGAGTAGGACCTAAGGGGTAAGGTTTCTCCTTATGGAAAGTTATATGGCAAGGCTTGTTAAAGGGTCGATATTAACTTTTGGGTAAAAGGAAAAGGATCTATTAAGGTCCTTTATCTAATATATAAAGCTGAATGTGTGTGTGAATATGTGTGTATGTATGTATGTCCGGGATTGGTATCTACACCGTCGCAACTACAGCCACAAATTTTGCACAATCACACGTCTGAACCCCGAGAGCGTCATAGGCTATGTTGTGAGGCGAAATTTTAACCCGCGCGTTCCAGTTCACCAAACAATTTTGCCCTATCTACATAATGGGAAAAAGCAAATGGAAAAGTGTTGGAGGAAATCGACAGCTGTCAGCTATAGCACAAAATTTTGCACAGTCACATGTCTGGACCCCGAGAGCGTCATAGGCTATGTTGTGAGGCGAAATTTTAACCCTGAGCGTTCCAGTTCACTAAACAATTTTGGCCCTATCTACATAATGGGGAAAAAGTGAAAGGAAATGTGTTGTAGGCAAATTGACAGCTACCAGCTGTGAACAAGGGGGGCTTAAAGAATGAGAGCGATGCCGCCAAACAATATATACCATACAGTTGCTAAGGTGGGGCCCCGACATAGGATACTCACCACACACGGGGATATGAACACACACACAAAATGCGCCTCACACTACCACGTGCTTGAACAAAATGAACACATATACCACCTTCAGCACACATTTCACCACACATACACCAACCTCGCCACATAATTGCCATAAAACACACACAAGTCTGGTATTATCCTTCAACAATAAAAATCTGATTAATAAGCAGCAAAACTGCAAGAGAAACAAATGTACCATATAGGAAATACGGCAGCTGTCAGTCACATGACCTGTCTATTATGTGTATGTGTGAGCTAATATATACTGTCAGGGGGGAGGGTTTCCTGTTGCCTGGGGATTTATCAGGCTGCCAATAGCTACCAATCACAGCTCAGCTTCTATTTTGCTACTGTTAATCTGAGCTCTGATTGGTTAATATAGACAACAAAGGACATTGTCAGTAAAGCTTCTGTGAGGTAATAGGATGTCTGTGAGGTAATAGGATGTCAGTTAGGGTGTGTTGGTGGAAAGGCTGATGTCAGTCACATTACCTCTATGTGAGAGGATATAGAAACTGTGGAATATCTGTGGTGTTGAAATATATGTTGTGAAATGCTTCTATTAGCTTAGTTTTTGCCTTTTAATAATTACATTTCTATCGATTTGTTTTGTGGTTTTTGTGTGCTGAATACATTTTTGTTAACACATTCTATTTTGTTAACAGCAGTTATTAACCCAGGCGAAGCCGGATAGTACAGCTAGTTGATTATAAAAACATTATATCCCGAAGGGTACACTAGACATGTTTCGGGGTACTCCCCCTTATAGGTTGGCATTGGAGTTTGATATTCTTATAATCAATAAAGGACATTAATAGAGGAACGACATCGGAATTCCTTTTCCTTTCACTCACTCAAGTGGTTACCAGCCAGCAAACCGTTGTCGGGCATCTGATGAGTATATGCTGGATTGCTGCCTCTCCTTCCCCAGTTTCCCTGATATTCGTATTAACTTTTGGGATTGCTACTTCCAATACAAGGCAGTAGTGTTCGTCCTCTCGCTCTCTGAATAGACCATTTGCATATTTAGTTTTGGGTGGAAATGATTTTCCCATTATTTTTAATGTCCCTAATTACATAAATTAAAATATTGGCAAAGCATTGTACCATATGAACAACGCTTACATAAAAGAGCAATCAAAATTGCTTTGCAATATGCCATTAGTATTAGAATACATAAATGGGTAGCTGATAAATATGATATGCCTTCTTTATTTAGACACTGAATTGCTGACAATCCCAATATGACTCTGAGGATAAATCAGCATTATTCTTAGCTTTGAATCTAATGTTTTGATTTCCTTGGCTGATATTATTGGCTGAGACCCAAGTAAGTCTCCGACATCTGTAATTCTTATTATTATCAGAGCAATCAGGCTATATGAACCCTTATGCACAAATCTCAATAAAGGTATAACTGGTAGAGCCAATCTAAGGTCACTGAGGAATAGGAAGCAAAGAAAACCTTTAATCAAGGGGACATTTTGATTTTAAAACAAATTTTCATGAACTTTTATATGGAAAATAAATTTAATTCAATATCAACTTCTAACAGTGACCCCATGAATCTATATAGCATTAACACTAGACTATGTTTAAAAACAATTTAAAGAGGTTGTCCAATCTAAGAAGAAACATCTGCAGTCACTCTATGTGACCATAGTTTGCTGAATTGTGACACACACCATCATAATTTCCATGTACTCCCCATGTGGTTTGGCATTGATGTCATAGGCGAATTAAAATTAAGACAATCTGGTCTGCCGCCTGGGGCTCCAGGTAGACTTGTAGCTCAAAATATAATTGTCCTTATTTTAATCTGCATATAACCTCCATGACCGCAGGTCATTTAAATGATTGTGGATCTGTCCTGTTTGATAACATCTGGCAGGACGTACCCAGCATATAGAGCGCGGGCGAATACACTGAAGCCATGCCTACCTTCTGGCTAAGACACTAGAAGGCTTTGGGAGAAGGTGAGCTGGATTGCGTCATCTCACTCCTTGATTCCGTTGCACATCACTGGCTGCTGCCTGTGTGCACGCTGGGTCTGCCACTATGTGTAGGACCCGCCTCAGGACCGTGGGTTGTCCGGTCCCGGGTGTCAATTCATGAGGGATGTCACTGGGGCCTGTGCCCAGTCCCGTGGCTCTGGGGGTCGCTTAATAGAATCAATGGAAAAATAATAATAAAAATAAAAGTGATTTGTGATGCCAGCTACAGTTCCGGTATTGTTACCAGTGCTGCGGGTCAGACCTCTGGGGCGATGTTTGGGCAGCAAGATGGTTAACTACCCGTAGGTGGAGCGGGATCCATGGGGCAGTTGTAGTGTATGAGAATTGCAGGACAGTCTATGGTGCAGGGGCGGACTGGCCCAGGTGGCAGGGGGGCAAGTGACCCCCAGGCTGGTGGTTTTGCCCTAATGTAGGGCTGCCCTTTAATGAAAGGGGCCGGCCGGCCTCGGTTTGCGGCCGCAGCTGCTGTAAAGACACAGTGGGAGCAGAGCGGGGTGAGTGTGTGAAAGGCCGCCCCGCAACCCCCCCCACCCACCCCTGGCTCCTCTCCCGGCCGGACCTGACAGCACCCCCCCCCCCCCCCCCCGCTCCTCTTCAGGTAACTAGGGGCTGCCTGGGTCAGGCATCCACCCGGGATAAGTTCCACCAGTCAGCCTCTGCTATGGAGGGAGCAGGAACAGGGGCCGCAATAACAATCTCACTCACGGTTGATGTTTCCGTACCTTTTACTGATGTTGCAGGTATATTCCAGGGTACAGTGTCTGTTGGTACGGGTCCGGGTGGTTTGGTAACAGTTCAGGATCTCTACACTTGGCGAGTTATGAGGCTCCTTGCTTTGCTCTGTGTGTTTCACGTCCCAGGCTGTCTGAAACTAAGCCCTGACCCTCTCTTACTGTCCTCACTTGTATGGCAGGCAGTGAGAGCTCTACTGCGGGCACTGCTGTATCCACTGCGGTCCTGGGCTCTGCTAAGTGGCTGTGCCTCAAGTGCTGCTGTGGCCAGGAGATCTTAAGTCTCCCTGGCCTCTGGTCTTTACGGCTGGGCTAACAGGTCCCTTGCAGTCACGGACTCCGGTGTCCGGCTTCAGGCATTGTTCCTCCTGGGCGAAACAGTATGGCTTCACACCCCCTGCTACTCCTTGCCTCCGACCCTCGCTCTAGCATCCCACATGCATGTTAGTAGTGCTCACTGGTGCGGGCTTAGCACAGCTCCGTCACCTGGACGTCTTTACAGTCCTCTCTGATACTGAACTGCCTAACTTCGCCTCCAAGCCTGAATTTATAGGGCACCTTGCCTGAACTCGGCTTGTAGAGCTCCCCCTTCAGGTCTGGAGTGGAAGGTGTTGTGTGCGGGCTTACCTGATGTGGAGATTCTTCTCTGTCCCAGGTGTATCTGTGGCAACCAAACCCTGCGGTGCCACATGTATAAAGTATGAATGTGGCAGACTGGTGGTGGTAGGCACGGGGACATTATTATAATTTTTAAATATTGTGAATAAAATGTGGGATATGGGAGGGGATTGAAACTACATGGGGCAAATATCCATCCACTGTATGCCCCTCCAGCTTGAAAATTTTGCTTTGATCATGTATTTATATACATGCATGGTGCAAGCAAAATTTTCAAGGTATAAGGGCACACAGAGTTGCAGGAGCATTTGGCCTATGTAGTGTCAATCCACTTCCATCCCTCACATTTTATTCACATTTTAAAAATCACAATAGTGGCATCTTGCCCTAAGATACAGAGTGCTGCTGTGACGCCCCTGCGGACCAGTTGCCACTAGATGGTGCAACAGCCGGGATTGGTAAGTTGGTCTCCCCACACACACACCCAACACACTCCCAATGCCAAGTCTAGGTACTCTATGTCCATTAACGGATAGCAGGAGGAGCCAAGTGGTGGGTGGAAAGTTAGAGAGGATCCCGGTTAGGGGTGTGTACAAGACAACAAAAAGGACAACACCAAGTTCTAGGAGAGTCCGAGCAGAGTGAGGAGTAGAAGTGGTCGAGTAGTAGGAGACCAGACCAACCCAGACAGAGTCAGACCAGTTGGAAGGAGAGGCGAGACCACTAGAGATGACTGAGAGGATACGGACCCGATGGACTTTGCTACTATGGGGCTTGCCCAGGTCCACCTGATGAAGATAGCATAGGCTATCGTAACGCGTAGTGGTGCATGAGAGCAGCTGTAATTGTTTTTATTAAAGTAGGTTGGTATAACTTCTGTGTCCTGCTATTGCTTAGCTCTCCGCTTTATACCGCAATCCTCTTTTGTACATACAAAATTTTGAAATAAACATCTCTGACATGCAAAAACAAAACCTAAAAAAATGTGTGACCAATATAGCCACCTTTCTTTATGATGACACTCAACAGCCTTCCATTCATAGATTCTGTCAGTTGCTTGATCTTTTTACGATCAACATTGCGTGCAGCAGCCACCACAGCCTCCCAGGCACTGTCCCGAGAGGTGTACTGTTTTCCCTCCTTGTAGATCTCACATTTTAGGAGGACCACAGGTTCTTTAGGAGGTTCAGATCATGTGAACAAGGGGGCAATATCATTATTTTTTCTTCTTTTAGACCTTTACTGGCCAGCCACGCTGTGGAGTAGTTGGATGCATGTGTTGGAGCATTGTCCTGCATGAAAATTATGTTTTTCTTGAACGATGCCGACTTTTTCCTGTACCACTGCTTGAAGAAGTTGTCCTCCAGAAACTGGTAGTAGGTCTGGGAATTGAGCTTCACTCCATCCTCAACCTGAAAAGGTCCCACAAGTTCATCTTTGATGATACCAGCCCATACCAGTACCTCACCTCCACTTTGTTGGCGTCTGATTCGGAGTGGAGCTCTCTGCCCATTAGTGATCCAGCCTCAGGCCCATTCATCTGGCCCATCAAGAGTCACTCTCATTTCATCAGTCCATAAAACCTTTGAAAAAAATCAGTCTTAAGATATTTTTTGGCCCAGAATTGACGTTTTATCTTATGTTTCTTGTTCAAAGGAGGTCGTTTTTCAGCCTTCCTTACCTTGGCCATGTCCCTGAGTATAGCACACCTTGTGCTTTTTGATACTCCAGTAACGTTGCAGCTCTTAAATATTGCAAAACTGGTGGCAAATGGCATCTTGGCAGCTTCATGCTTGATTTTCCTCACTTCATGGGCAGTTATTTTGCACCTTTTTTGCCCAAAACGCTTCTTGCGACCCTGTTGGCTATTTGCCATGAAACGCTTGATTGTTCAATGATCACGCTTCAAAAGTTTGGCAATTTCAAGACTGCTGCATCCCTCTGCAAGACATCTCACAATTTTGGACTTTTCAGAGCCCGTGAAATTTCTCTTCTGACCCATTTTGCCTAAGGAAAGACATTTGCCTAATAATTAAGCACACTTTATATAGGGTGTTGATGTCATTACACCACACCCCTCCTCATTACAGAGATGCACATCACCTGATTAACTTAAATGGTAGTTGGATCTCAAGTCTATACAGCTTGGAGTAGGACAACATGTATAAAAAGTATCATGTGATCAAAATACTCATTTGCCTAATAATTCTGCACACAGTGTATAAGAAGCACCTCCATTTTCCCCTAATATTTTTTGGAGAAAAAATGCATCTGAAAACTACAGTAGTGTGGATGCATTGCTCACATATCGGATTCCAAAAATATTTAAGCACAGATTGTAATGTAACAAACTAGGTAACAAACCAAAGGCATGAATACTTTCGCAAGGCACTGTGTACAATATATGCAGAAAGAGGGAGAGAGAATACATTTACACATACAGTATATACAATTCCGCATACATATGCATACACATATTTACAAATACATACCCACAATTCCAAATACATATACATACCGTGTTTCCCCGAAAGTAAGACAGGGTCTTACATTCTTTTTGTGGCCAAAAGTGGCCCCCTGTCTTACTTTCGGGGGGGGCCTTACATTGGAGGCCCCACCATCCATCCATCCATCCACACACTGCAGCCATCCATCCACACATTCCCACACATACAGACAGACACATGCATACACATATATACACAGATATACACACCATACACACCACACACACACATAGCACCGCTTCTTACCGGGTCCGGTGTGGGGTCCCCGATGGTCCTGTGCCGTCCTCTGTGCTCCGGTCCGGTCCCCGAGATGATCCGCTGCCGTCCGCCGTGTTCCGGTGCCGGACCTAGGCTCCATGGTCCCTGCTCTTCCGGAGTTCAGGCCTAGCTCCGCCCAGGTCATAGTGTGGGCCAATCAGCATAGCGGCGCTCAAGCAAGCGTCATCGGGCGCTTGCCTCTGACGTCAGCGCCGCTATGCTGATTGGCCCACACTATGACCTGGGCGGAGCTAGGCCTGAATTCCGGAAGAGCAGGGACCATGGAGCCTAGGACCGGCACCGGAACATGGCGGATGGCAGCTGATCATCTCGGGGACCAGACCGGAGCACAGAGGACGGCACAGGACCATCGGGGACCCCACACCAGACCCGGTAAGAAGCGGTGCTATGTGTGTGTGGTTTATATGGTGTGTATATATGTGTATATATGTGTCTGTACGTGTGTATGTATGTATGTAAACCCCCCCATGTGTTTCCCGATAGTAAGACCCCCCTCCCCCCTACCCTGCCTTACATTCGGGGGGGGTCTTACATTAGCAGACCCCCCGTCCCCCCCACCCTGTCTTACTTTCGGGGGGGTCTTACTATCGGGGAAACACGGTATGTAAGTTGTGTACCGGAGTGTGTGCTTCAAGATACAGTTAAGTCACAGACGAAAAAAACGACTCCCACAGGTGTTCACTCACCGAAAATATTTTACTTGGTTTTGAGAATGACTCAATCAGAGAACAAGAAAAACATCCAACTGCGGAGGCTAAGACCATTGTGCTGTACAGCATTGTGCCCTAACAATTTGTACCTACTATACTTTCTATAAATGTACCTACTGGCACGCCTGTCTAAATGCACTGCCTGTTACTTGTTGACACCCTTTAAAACGGGAACAATTATATGAGAGTAAAGTACGGGCTTTCCCATGATACAGCACAATAGTTTACAAACTAACAATAAGTTACCTCTACTTCCTAACTGAATATCCCTCTCCCATTCCAATTTGATTTCAATGAACTCAGAAAATAGTCCTTCCTCAACTATACTGAGAATACCCGACCAATAGACCAACTGGAGCAGCTATTGAGCTGGAAACAAAGTCTAAGAAAGGTAAGCAATCACTATGTGTTATATGTTTCCTCAGAAACCTTCTCCTGGCAAAAGAAATTCAGGATTGCTCTGATGTCCGTTCTGTGCTATGTCAGCACCTAAGTGTGAATTAGAATTCTTAATAATGGAACAAATAGGACAAGTAGAAATGGAACTGGATGCTCAGCATGCTGTGCCTGAAACAGTCAATATAACTAACTACAGGTCTTATCTCAGTCTTGAGTAATTTTGACACCAAAATGGGATGCGGTGCATGCATACTTACTTAGGGCAATGCAGTGGGCCTTGGTTTTGTTAGCGACCCGAGTCAGTTTTGGACAAACAACCGATGAATGTGGAAGGATGCATAATTCCCCCAGCTAGTGAGTGATACTGCTGATAACTATGACTTGACATCTCAGTGTTGTCCAACACTTCCCAAATTAGGTCTTGGCCTTCTCCATCTGTCAG